>JAOTQP010001286.1:124448001-124492579 GCA_026413545.1 Cichladusa arquata
AGCTCCCAGAGACGGGAGAGCCCCTCCCACTCCCCAGCCTCATGGAGCTTTCCCTGAGGCGAATCCACCCCTCCCCCTGAGCACCTGAAACCAACACACCTTCAGAGAGTAATGGAGTCTATATTCTCTTCCTCACAGTCTTTATACACTGTGAATCTAGTGGCAAATGTCATGAGAGGAAACTGTTAGGATTTTCAACATTTCTACCATTAGACTGACATTCTGCGATAATAGATTTTCTTTCCTTTTGAATATCATCAAAAAGAATAAGCTGGGAAATGCAGAGAAGTATATGTGTGTTGAGGAATAATTTGTGAGTCAGTCTCTACAGCTTTCAGAAAGCTTTGTCTCAATTTGAATTTGCATTGGGGGTCTGAGGTACTTCTTTTTTTAGGATCAAGCTACGTCTTTTCAGAAATACAGCAACAGTATATATTTTGAAAGGAACATGAAATAATGTCTAGGGCCTTAAGACAGATGAGCTGCAAAAGCTATCAGACCACACTGTTAGCCTTAGAGCCTTGGGAGGGACTGCAGAGGAGTTCAGCAAGAAGCAATGAGACAGGCCGTGAAATCTGCGTGATTCCATGGGCACCAAAAAGGTTTGTGCAGTGCCATTTGATTTCTGCTAAGCTCTTTGATTCATATCTTTTGAAAACTAATGATATATGAAAGTGGATAGAAAAAACAGATATGTATTTATATTGTCAGGTGTTATTTCTGAGTAACAGGTGAAAATACTACATCCAAAAGAAAGATATGTAGCTTTAATCTCTAACCCAAGGACTGTGAGGCATTTTCACTGCACAGTTTCATCAGATTATAAGGAAGGTTTAAACTCATAAGCATTCCCTGTACCTGGGCTTTGTGCCTCTTCAATCACTATAAAAAGGTTTAATTGGGTAAATGGATACCTTAGGGTTCTACTGCAACTAAATTTCACGATCAGAGAAGCATCCAGACTTGAACTGCATCCAGAGTGAAGAGCTATAGTACTCAAGATAAATTGATAAGGATTGCACCCCATTGGTGCTCTGAGATCCCTGAAAATAAGTTTCTTTTTGCAATTTCTCTCTAGAAATCTTTTCAGGTTAACTTTGCTTCACAGGACATTGGATATTTTACTTTTCTTCCTTCAGGCTCCGTAATTCATTCTTCCTGAAAAAAATAAAAAGGTGTCTTTCTTCTTCTAGCTATTAAGACGTAATAAACTGGTAGACCTCTGATGTCTCAAAATTGATTGAGAATTGTTCATCTCAGAACCTAAAGCACTGGAACATATATTTTCACTGCTGCAACTCAAATAATTGTTGCTATTTTTACCTTTGCATTCAGAGAGCACAGTAACAACTGGCATAGCACTAAGATGGCAAGCTTTTTTATGCTTGTTTAAATGCCATTGAAAATATTCCAAGTTTGAAGATCACTTTAAATTGGAAAAAGCACATTTTAGAAGCATGCCAACCCTTCTGCACTAAAATCTGCTACTCATTTTCTGGTTGAAATCATGGGTGAGTCACAGAAGAGTCCAAATCCTTTACCTTTTTATTGTTCGAAGAGTTTATAAATCCTCCTCTGAAAAAAATTGAACATATTTTTGGCAATGATTTTATTCTTATTTACTAAGAAACCTCCGTTTTGCATTTTTCTTTTCTAATGACTGATTAAATTTGTCTGATTGACATGTTTGCTTTCTATCAGGTTTTTAGGAAGATGTTTCTTCTTTCTTGCAAGCACATGCATTATGATATTTTTTTGAAATGGGATTATACATAAATATGGCATTCTAATAGTATTTAAAGATTAACACTTAAAGAGTCTACAAATATTACTTTTCTCCCATGCACTTAGAATTAAAATTTACCAATTCTTTTGTCATACCTTTTCTTCATCAGTTTGTTATAAGTAAAGTTTGGGATTATCATTTAGTTTTACTTTCACAAAGGGAAATTATAGTACCAGAGAACTGAAATTCCAAAATATGTTACTACAAAAAACCCCCAAACCAATAAAATTTGGGTACTTCGTGTATACAGTAAACTGAGGGGCCAAAAGCTTTCTCTTTTGGGGCATATCTGGGATAAGTTCTTCTTATATTATTTAGGTTTAGTGTTAGACATATCTTTATAAATATTATTCTTCTGTAAAAAGAAGTCCTAATTTTTTAATTCACTGAGTCTTTGAAGTTTTGTATTAAAAAATAGACTCCTCACCCCTTCCCATGATAAAAGCACGCTATTTACAGGGCTTTGTACTGAAATAAAGTTTTAGAACTATTGCCTCCAAAAGAGCCCTTTACTATAGCAACAGCCCCACAGAAAGCAGTTGTGCCAAAAATATTTCCCTTAAATAAATAGAGAACAACATAAACTTGGTGCCTAGAAGTTTTGCCACAAAGATGATGTTTCACGATAATAATTTCCCAACTATTCCCAAAAAATTTAGTAGTGTGGCATTCTGCTTTCACATTTCCACATTTTACAAGTGACTGGCTAGTTCTTTTGTTGAAGAATTGTTGATGACCTTATTAATTTGGGGGAGAAAATGTAGTTGCTAGCTGAAAGACAAAATGGTAAAAAGGCTAAAGCACATTACTGTATTTCATTGTAGAGAAAATTACTTACCTTTAACAATTCAGTGAAGAAGTGAAACATCTGAGAATCTGTTTCTTAACGGTTTTCCTTAACAGTGACCTGGAGTCTCAATGCTAGATAAAACAAAATGAGGGGCAGATTTTTGAATTGCTTTTGTTTCTCTGCTTAACCCAAGTGGCCTTTTAAAGTCCAGTCTGTGAAAGGAGTATTGAGGGTTTGAGGAAACCATTAGAAATAAACCAGTGATTAAGGGGAGAGAGGTGTATGATTAGTGTGAATTTGTCATTTGTTCATTCATCTTTATAACATTTAGGGCTTAGTTTTGCCTGGCAATATGCTGATAAACTTCTGGCCCTGAAAACCCTGCAGCACTCATCTTGTTTTTCTTTTTTTTCCCTGTCACATGTAATTCCTTGTCAGTTTATCTCATGGTCTGGAGTATAGGAACCAAAAGCCAGTTCTTTATTCACTGTAATCCAGCAAGGTCTGAGTGATTTCAAGGTGGCCTTGTGTTCCTGAAGATAGATGTCTGTGTTTCATGTGTCCTCACAATCCCCTGGGTTATTCTTAAATCCCTCCTGATGCAAGAATGGGCAGTTTATAAATCAGGTGAGGTATGCGGTTCTCGATAACCTGTAAGTCCTGAACGTTGTAAATCTCGCAGCTGAGAGGAAGCCAGCTTTGCGTGAAGCCATATAAAATACAAAGTAATCTAAGAGGCAGATTTAATTCTTTGAGGTACAGTTGGCATCACATTTAATGCAAAATCATCTATGGAGTCTTAGCACAGGGAAAGAAATGAGAAAAAACTCTGAGTCATTTTCTTATTCAAATTGCAGGGTCTGACATATCTACTGACAAGACCAAGCTATTAATGGGATTCCAGCACTGTCAAGAAATGGATACACAGCATTTATTTTATTCCTTAGTTTGTTATGATAGTTTTCTTTAACAATCTGTGAGTTACCTAAGCTCCACTATGAAAGGAAAATTATTACATGTCTTTCCTGAATCACTGGTCTTGTTTATTGAGAAGGGATTAGGAGCAGCTAGTGTCTGATTTCACAGCAGGTTGTATTTCAATGCTTCCAGTGCTGGCTGTAAACCTTGTTTCTGGACAGCCCTTTGATCTCTATCCTCTATAAACCAATTCAGCCTGTGGCCCATACTGACGTACTATGGAAACAGATAAAGCAAGGTTTGAGTGCGTGTGTCATAGCTGTACAAATCTTCAGCATTTCTGGGATTTATCATTTCACATGAGGAAGGAGTTTGTCTCACAGGAGGGAAAACATAAGGCTGAACAAATTTTCAGTCTTATACCATAAACATTATAAAATGCTATGTTCACTTTAGTCAAAATTCTCTAGAATATAGATGTGAAAATATCTGGCTACAGGAGATCTGCTTCAGAGTAACAGGCACTGGCTCTTAAAGGTAAGCAGGTATTTACACTATGGGAGATGCTTTGAGAACCAGATTTGTCAGTGACACAGATCTGTCATGATCTGTGAATCACATTTGAAAAATCTAAAATTATGGAAGGCGTAAATAATAATAAGAAAAAAAACGCTTTCTAGGTTCATTTCATGCCAGACATGTGGAATAATGAGAAAGTCATGGATCACTCTTTGTGATTAAAGTCAAAACAGTTTATACTATTTATATTGTTTAGCTTAAGATTGTTTAGCAGAAGAAGCTTGGCATGATGTCCAATACTAATAAGGGAAGCTCCAAGGAAATATTCTGTGTACATGAATTTTACACTCTACTTTAAATATTCATTTTCTAATCATTTCTTAATCACAGTGGTTAACACTGGAGAATGTAATTATTATTGGCAGCACAGATCACTATTAGCAAAATTATATCCCTACTTATTATCATATTACCATAGATGCATTATTATTATAGAATAACCTTTACTTAGCTACTAGCCAAAAGTAATTATAGCAATTGATTTCAGCATTCTAATTCAGTGAAAATATCTTACTTCCCTTTATGAACAACCCAGTCTCATCGTAGCCAGGTTATAGGATAGCTCACACGTATCAATGTACAAGGAATTTAATGTTATTCAAACTAATTCCTAAACCCAGAGAGTTCCTTCCTGCATTCCTGCATAACTAAATGGCCATGGTAAGATTAACCTGAAGAGAAAATCTGATTCTCTTTGCTAGCTGTCGTGTCTGCTTTATGTCATGTGGTAGTAATGGTTACAGCAATGCACAATACTTAATATGTGCTTAGTGTGAAGCTTTGGCTGACTTTTTCTTGAAGATAGGCTGCAGAGTGAAAATACTCTCTAGAAACCTTGGTGGTGCTTTTTATATGGGGGGTATCTCTCAGTGTTGCACATTGCTCTTTAATGTGTGAAACAGTATTTTGCTTATAGAAAAGAAAAACATTTTATGCTATGTATTTTTTTGGTATCCAATTGTTGAGACATCTTCTAAGAATAGAACAGGATATGGTCAGGCAGCTGTAGTGTTAGGATTAGGTCAATATACAATAGCTATGAGTACAGAAAAAAACTGCTTGTTCCAAAAATTCTAAATGTTGAAAAGGAAGTAGATAAGAAAATCCTGTTTTAACTGTAGGATTAAGAGAAAAGTTTAAAGAACTCTAGGAAGCCAGTTACCAGAATAACTATATGTAAAGAAAGGCTGAAAAGGCAACAGTGGGCTGCACAAGCAGGTTCACAAACTGCACACTTGCAGGTGTTCATGCTTGCCACAGCATGCAGCTTTACAATTCTTAATTCAAGGGAGCAAGAGGGAATGGGCTCAGGAAAACAATTGCAGCAATCTCAGTAAAGCCACAGAAATTTAGAAGAGAAAATATCTTCTATTGGGCAATGGAAATAAAAAAGACATTGCAGCAGAGTCTAGCTCATACTCAGGGGAGTTTCTAAAGTGTAAATGAAACTTCTGTGTAGTTTTTGATAGAAGTAAAGAAATATTATGGGTTATTTTATGTGAGTTATAAGCTGTAAAGCACTAGTAAATAGAACCAAGCTCACTGTCAGACATACTTTGAGGCTGTGATCCTAAGGTTCTGAATCCCTTCAGAGTAACCAGCAAGACAGGGAAACAAAAGCTAACAAAACTGAGCTGTACTCACACAGCTTGGCAGACAGGACCCCAGAACAGCAGTACTACTGCATGCAAGTGAATCATCTTTGCATTGCTTGCATGGCTCTCCTTGGCATGGACAGAATATAGGAGATATCCACGTGTGCTTACATAGACTTCAAGTGTGAAGCTTGGCTATTTTAACCTGCACTGCCAGCAATTCGGAGATCTGACTCTTCCACCAAAGTCAGAGAGATTGGCAGTTCTTCACGGAGAAGGGAGGATCATTTACTTTTTAGTTTTTGTAGAGTATGTTAAAAAAAACCAGCAACATTTCTAATCTGCAATAATTGCTGTGAAGTATTTAAACAGTCTTTCATTGCAACTATCTCACTGACAGGCAGTCTGAATATAGGATGATTGACATTCCTTAAGGTAAACATGCAGACTTATTATGCAAAAAGAAGCTGCCTTGTGATATAATATCCAGCACTGATGCTGTGTACTATATGTACTCATCTACAGCCTTACAAGTGGTTTGTCTGAACATAAAGACTTTTCTAAATATGAATTGTAAGACATCCTTATAGGCAGTGGCAACTTCTCTGAAAGATGTCTTCCTAGACTTTTGTTTTATTGCCAAAATTAATTTGGCAAAGATACGAAATAAATGAAGAAAGTGCACAGGACAATCTGGTCAAAGCAAAACAGGGAAGGGGACATCAGTTTTGAAAGATATTTTATCTAACTTTTAGCTATGGAAAATAATTATACTTAAAATTATTACATGGTTTACTACAGAGAAGCTACATTCTTGTTGCCTTATTTTTTTTTTTTTTTTGGTTTTTCCATTAGGTTTCATGACATTGTTAGCTACTTATTTCAATACAAGGTATCACCTCCACCATCCTTAATTCAGTATATGTCTGTGGATGTTTACAACTGGATTTATTGTTACTATCCCAAGATTATCTGTGTTGAAAAGAACTGTTCAGGAAAATATGGCTGGAAATGCTGTCCAAATTTCATGACTAGTTTCTTTTGAATGAAAGCATTATTCAGAGCCAGATTGTAAAGTTCAATTCAAACCTTAAGCATGTTTTTAATGCCAGTTAAAACCAACAGACTCAAAAAAAAAAAATATTTCTAGCTCTGCTGCCAGGTAACCTAGAGAACAGATATGACACTGTTTTACTCTTCCCAATGTGCATAAGGGCTAAGATATTTTTCCCAAAAGCATCATAAATACCTTGGAAGTCATCAGCTTTACTGGTTATAGTACTGAGGGCCCTTCAGGATAACTAGGTTGCTGGATTTCATACTCAGCTGCAGATGTGTTCTCAAAGGCAGGGACCTTGTATTGCCTAAATGCCTTTACTATTCCAGTACATTCTTGCTTGAATATCACTTACACAAGGAAGCCTCTGAGATTAAAGTAGACCCATGGACAGTAAAGAAAGAGAAAATATTTGATTGTTACAAGTGAAAAAGAAGTCTTTTAGCCTTAATGTTGTCATCCCACAACTGCACTGAAGGCAATTACACATAATGTCTATTAGTCCCTTTCTAATTTTATCTATCATAGTATGCTATTTATGGTTATAACTGTTTCATGTTTCATCAGACTATAAATTGGTTTCTATCTAAAATTATTTAGTTTTCTTTCCAGTGTTTTCAGACACTGAGGAGCTATTGGGGTATATAAGGAGACCAAAATAATCACTTTCATGTAATTTTCCTTGCCTTTGTTGATACATGATTTTGTTATTGTACTGGACAGTTCTGCTAATTTTTTGCAATCTTAGGGCCTGCAGCATTCAACACCAGGAGTAGGTAATCACCAACAGCCTCTTTTGTAACTTTCTTTGTTCACTTCTTTCATATGACTGTTTAAACTTAACAGTCCTGATCCCTGAAATCAATGCACTATTAAATTACTTTCATTCTGAGAGTTCCACATTTATAAACCTTGAGAAACTGTTCTTGAAGCAGGATACTCTTCACTCTGAGACAAAGTAGCATATTTTTACTTTTTTATTTCTATTTCTTAAATTCCTAGAGTTTAATTTATTCATTATAACAGTTTGCAGTATTAATCAGTTATTTTTCAGTGTCTCATATTTAGTAAAGAACTTCTATTAAGAGCTTTAAAAATGTCTAAATAAATTTTAGGTACGTGGTTTACCTTAGACTTTTTATTCTTAAATCTTTAATTATACTCAGAAAAGAAATACTGAAGCCAGAACTGAGATTTGTAATTTGTTTCATGTGGGCTAGACATTTACACAATAGTCTTATCTTACTTAGTGGCAGTAGAACTATGTTTTTTAAACATGAATAATTGCCTGGTTACTAGCCAGGAAAGTTCCTTTGATATCTAAGGAAGTGTTGCACATGGGGGAATTGGAACAATAGCTGAATATCAATTAAGGCTATACCTGAATTTTCCCACAATTTTGATACCTGAAAATAAAAGATAATTCTTCTAGGCCCACTAAAGCTATAATAACATTAATGTAACTTTTAAAGCAGTATTTCCTTCCCTCACATCATTTAAGAACATTGTTCTAAATGAGTATTTCCTGATTAATATGGTAGTTCTACTTTAGAATGTATCTATTTTATATTCCCTATCTGCTTCATATAAAATTCCACTTCCTGAATATTCTAAGTGACATTGCATAGGTATTGTATTAAAACATAAGAGAGTTTAAGAAAGCATATTATTGTATTTCATACTCTGCATAGAGCTACTTCTGGTGCCTAATTGAATATCAGAGGAAATGTGTTTGAGTTTTTATCTTGACATTCCAAGTTATATACAGCTGAAAACAAGCTGTAGCCAAGTATTTTCTTGTATTTTATTCTTAATTTTTTCATAGTTAATGAACAAGCAGTATACTTTTGAACATCTTTTCCATGTTACACTATTCATTCTTACAATGTAAAAATGTAGAGAGGGCAGGGACAGCTGACATTATAATGGGGGTTTGTTACAGCTGCCTGACCAGGTGGACCAGGTAGATGAGGCCCTTTGTAGACAGATAGGGGCAGCCTCACACTCACTGGTTCTCATGGAGGACTTGATCCACCTCAATATCTGCTGGAGGAACAATGCAGAAGGGCATAAGAAATCCATGAGGTTCCTGGAAGGAATTGCTGATAACTTCCTTCTCCAAGTGATAGAAGAGCCAGAAAGGTGAGGAGCTATGCTGGACCTTGTTCTCATCACCAAAGAAACTCTGGTGGGAATGTGGAGCTCAAGGGCAGCCTGGGCTGCAGGGACCTTGAAAAGATCTTCAGGGCAACAAGGAGGTTTCCACAGCAAGCTCACTGTCCTGGACTTAAGGACACCAGGGTTTATTCTCTTCAGTGATCTTCGTGGGAGAATACCATGAAAATAAGCCCTGGAGGGAAGAGGGGACAAGAATGCCAATTAACATGCAAGGATTTTCTCCTCCAGGCTCAAGAGCAATGTGTCCCCATGAGTAAGAAATCCAGAAAAGAGGCCAGGAGAACTGCATGTATAAGCAAAGAACTTCTGGCAAAAATCAAGAAAAGGAAGTGTAAAGAATATGGGAAAAGAGATGGGACACTTAGAATGAGTATAGGAACATTGTCACACTATGCAGAGATGTGATGAGGAAGGCTGAGGTCCATCAGTCAGTGTGGAAAAGACCTCTAAGATCATTGAATCCAGCAATTAACCCAGTCCCACCATGTTCATCACTAAACCATATCCCCAAGAGCTGCATCCACACTCCTTTTGATCCCTTCAAGAGATGATGATTCCACCCTTTTTCCCAGGCAGCCTGAACATTCTTTCAGAAATTTCTCCTAATATCAAATCTAAGCCTCCCCTGGTGCTATCTTGTCCTATCAGTTGTTGCCTGTGAGAAGTCAGACTGGCTCCTGCTTTACCACAACTTCCCTTCAGGCTGTTGTAGAGAGCGATAGGATCTCCCCTGAATCCCCTTTTCTAAGGATGTACAAAACCTTGCTGGATGCAATCCTGTGCAACCTCCTCTAGGTGAATGTGCTTTAGCAGAAAGGTTGGACTGGATAAGCTACAGAGCTTCCATCCAACCCCAATCATTCTCTGCTTCTATGACTCTGTAATTCTGTGAAACCAGATTTTTCTTAAAAAAAACAAAACAAAACAAAACAAAAACCAACCAAACAAACAAAAAAACCACAAAAACACACAAAAAAAAAACCAACCGAAAAACCCTCCACTAGAACATGAGGGAAATTTCTATTTAATATTCAGAGCACACACTGGTCACTAAGTGTGAGCACATGCAAAACCGCAAGCTTATGTTCAAATTCCCTAATAAAGATGATGTAACTAAGCATTATTGCTATCATCTGCTGCTCTCTTGCTGTGCTGGGAGTTAAATAATAATGAAAACAAATGGGTTCCTTTTTCTGTAAAGAGCCTTGATAATATCCCTCATGGTAGACACTTAAATGTACCCTTCAAATCCTATAGCCTGTTTTATACAACCTTCTCTCAGGAAAATGGCTGAATTCCTGCTCAATAGCATTAAAAAACATCTGAAATAGCTTTTCAGTCTAAATATCTAAAATTATTTTACTTCCCAGGACATTAAATATTTGTGGCTTAAAAGCACTAAACTTTATTTGGATCGTCTGTTAAAGAAGAGCACTGTTCTTTGAAGAATCTGGAAACTGCCCAAGGCAGTGATCAGTTTTTGCAGTGCTTGTTATCACTGTGGAACTGCCTCAGCTGAGTGTTTCGAGAAGGCTAAAGGTGGCAAAGCCAATAGTGAACATAGTATTATAAATACATAGGTAACACTCCAAGAATGACCATGATTTAAACATTAGATTTGACAGAACAACTTTGAGACACTTTAATTACTATGCTAAATAAGGTGTGTGGCTTGTGTAACATACAGGGACTAAATATTGTAGGATAGCATATATTATATAGTTCATGGCCATGAACTTGCAAGGTAGAGCTCATGTAAATTGTACTTGCTAGACATAGTACAAAATGTAGTGTTTTTCACTGGAAAAAGCTAGTTAAAATGGCATAAACCCCTAAGGTTGAAGTAATGGTTCTTCAAAGTTGAATTTGGCTCCAGTAGAATAAATTATTAGAAATCACTGTCACTCTTAGTGACAAAATAAAATAAATTTGAACTTTCCCAATGGTGTATTTATAGGTGTTATAAACGTATTTTGCAGATCTATTCAAATAACATCCAAAAGGCATCAGATAATGTACACGATAATGAAATTTATTCCTGACATAATTGTTCAACCTTCTAATGCAGAAGGGAAAGACCTCAGCATGCATACCATGAACTAATACCCGGAAAGGGAAGCAAAGCAGCAGCATAGCTATCACTGAGGTAGCAGCACAGCTATCAGGTTACAAAAGAACAGTATGAAGATTTTGCAGGTGCTGAAATAGTCCTGCTCTGTCTCATTTGTGTATGATGTCTTTTGTTAGAGTTACATTCTGGGGAAAAAAAAAATCTTCTCTCCAAAAGTAGAGCTGAAGATACCATCAAAGGCAAATTTCATATTCTTTAGGAGGAAAAATTTCATATTCATATTCTTAAGAGGTTCATCATAGATAAGAATTCTGGAAAGGAATGTCTTTGCTGTATAAGATACTTCTGTCAGACTGAATAAAAGATATTTGCACAGTCCTTGTTCAAGAAATGTTCTTTCAGAATAGCTGCTAATTCAGAGGCTCAGTGAAGGACTACCAATAGGAAACACTGCTCAGAGTTCTGAATTCTGACAAGTGAAGTTGGTTGACCCACTGTTGGAGCCTTAGCTTTGTAGTTTTCTTTCCCTGGTCTATTTCGTGACAATGTTTCCACTCCCACCTTTGCTATAAAAGTATTTTTAATTTTTTACCCTTACAAGTGTCCTGTCAGTTACAAAGAAACTTGGAAGAGCCGTTTTGGTTTATTTCATTAGTTAACACTGTGCTATCAAATCTTTGCATATTGCATATCATTAGGCAGTGCAGTTATTTTTAACAAATTATTTTCTTTAAAAATCATGAGAAGGTTTCCCATAAATTCTCTACCACACCTGCAATATCAAGAAAGGCTATTTTGCCCTGTACATGGAGGACCATCATTTTGATGATGTATACCTTATAAGTGGCCCTTTCTTATGATGAATAACACCAGACAGCATTGCTGAAGTGATGGATGACACAAAGAGCTATTGCTCTGATGATGTATTCTAGTAAGGGGACAATTGTGATGTAAAATACATAATAAGAGCGAGTTTCTTGGGGTTATCTATCATCACAGCAATAATCACCAATGCTATATACTCTATTGGTAGCACTGGTCTGACAGGACATAGGATGAACTGGAATGTCTTTACAGATGTGGTCAGTGTATTATTTTACTACATAAAATAAGGTTGAAATGAGAAAATTAACCCATGTTTCTTGATTCAGTTCCAGTTTTGAAAGCAAGCCTCCTCGAGACAGCAGAGCTGTAAAAAGTAGATACCATTGGTTAATAAATCTCCTTCCTGTGACTCCAAAATGAAGAGCTGTCTGAATATGCAAATTAATCATGGTTTCTGCAGACAAAATGATGCTTCTGATGCTGCTGGTCTAAAACAGAGTGTATTTCACTGTGACAATATGTAGAATGCAGAAGGTTTTTTGTTGTCCTCCATGACTCTACTAGCCCATGAATTAAAATGTGGGCCATGGACGCTAAATGTCAGTGATGGCATGATGGATTTACAGTTCCAGCCATGGGACTTTGTTACTTTATATATATATATGCATTTATCTTTCGTATGAAATATTTTGCTAAATGTTTGCAATAGCATGTTTAAAGTTCTTGTACAAATCAAAATGCAAAATTTGAGGTGGAGGTGCTTGCATTACAGCATTGCAATGTAATCATCAGACAGACTGAACTAAAATGTGAGCCAGCAGGGACTACATTTGCATAATGTTATAGTGATAATGAGAAGCACAGATGTAAAGTCATAGCTCATAATTCAAGTGATAATCATGAACATCAGCTTCTTGATGCAGTATTTGTATTTGAGAAAGAATGAAAAACTTAGTTGAGAATTACCCTATAAATCCTGGTCACTAGGATATCCATGTTATGTTAGACAGGGTGCTTTATTGATTTTTATAATAGCTAATTCAGAAATAATAAATGGTGGAACATGGAAGCAAAAACTGATGAATGTGAAGAAATGAGACAGAAAAAAGTTGATTTTTATGACTCACTGCTACGTTATGCCTTGCAGTTAGGCTTTCTCACACCCAAATGCAATTTTCATTTTTAATCAAATGGGATGCTATGACCTGGAAATAAACAATAAATTCATTTCATACTAAGTAAAATAGACTTTTTCAAATAATACATACCAAGTAAGTTTTTAGTCTCTAAAGATTATCTTTCAGAGGACAGGTTAAGAAAGTGACATATTATTTGTCCTTTACACCACAATGCATTCTGCAACATTCATTTACCTCCAACTACCTTTGAGACTATTACATCTGATATTTTCAATTCAGGGGATTATTTTTGCGAGTACTAAATGAAATACAGACCTTCCCTCAACTTCAATAGGTGAACTGATAAGGTCCCAAAAGACTTATGCAAATCCAGTGCTGTAAGAATACCTAGAATTGTCTATGATGAAGAAGCCAGTAATTTATGTCTGTCAGGGCTGGTTGTGGGCTGTAGCTTTGGACTATAGGTTATTAATTTTATAAAAATTATTATGTAATTCTTGATCCAAAGTCCAGAAACCCCACCAGAAAGCCTCAGATAAGGTGATTTTACTGTCAAAAATACTGAGAGAACAATGGAAATTTTGGAGAAAAAGCGAGTGAATCAAGATTCTGATGGGACTGGCTTGTGTGAAAAACTGGGGTTTTTTAATTCCTGAGAAAAGGTTAATGAATGAATAAATGTATGATTAATTAATACAAAAAATTTTAATGAACTAGAATGATAAACTGGACAAAGAAGTATGGCACATGGGATTGAAACTACTGCACTGAGTGGAACTGAGATAAAATTCACAGTGGAAAGCTAAAATGCTACTGGCACTAACCCATACCATAACTATATCTGTGATTTACACTGCCAAGAGGAACAGTTACTTTTATAAAAATAAACTATTCAGGATGTTCATAAATCATCTTTTTTATCATCACACTCAGTGATCAATGCTTTTTAATAAGCATAGATATTTAAAACCCCAAAGTATATGGCCTTGCATGTGGTCCATGTATATATGTATGTACATGACCCAATGTATATGGTTTATGTTCTTGTAGGACTTGGTGGAGTGAAAAACAGGAGTAGAAATAACTCCTGGTCACATTAATGGAGTCAAGAAGATCGAAGTGAGGATGAGTATTTTATATGTATTTCCAGATGGCATTGTCAGCCTGGCAGGCCATGAGATTGCAAAAATGCTTTATTTTGTGACCCTTGGAACTGTGAATGGGCAATGTAATCTAAATGAACCTTTAAAGATCATCTGAGAGATAGCCTAAAATACTGCTTATCACACCATTTTGTAAAGACAGGGTTTGCAAAGATTTTGGAAAGTCGTTCTGCCTTGAATCATTCAAAATTAATTAAAACAGGGACTTTCAAATATCTGTGGTAGGAAAGACATCACCAAAAGTTTTCTGAAATCCTGGAGTACTTACTGCTTGATCATGCAAATTTGAAATTAACTCAATTCAGCATGTGTATGTTCAAGTAACACTGGCCTGTGCACTTTAGCCTTGTGACATGACCTAGATAAAAGTAAAAACTGTTTAAAAGTACTTTTTAAATTGTTCCTAAATTTTACCACATCCAGATTATTCATAGATGTTCTTCATGTGATTTACCAGCTATAATAAAGTACCTGAAATCAGCTTTTCTTTAAAAAAAATCAAACCAGGCATATTTATCACACCAAGTACTTAGCTTGTAACATCAATTTTTTGCTTGCACTTTTGTCTATAATAGGCATTTAAACTATAAAAAACCCCACATTAATTTATGTATAAATTGTTCCAGTGATTACACTGCAGGACTATTAATTGATGTTAAATGATTTAAGAAAGTACCTAGTAAGTCTGTCCATAACACCTTGAGGAACTAAACTCTTTTTTTTATTCCAGTTGTTGAAACCTAATGTTGTTATTAAATGTTTGAACTCTCCTATAAATATTAAAGAAGACTTTATAGAAGAATAATTGAGAGAAAATTCTTATTCCTGTGGAGACATCTCCTCAGTCTGCTAAGGGCTCAGTAAATGATTTATCTAGTTAGGTATGAGTTATAGCAAAACCTAATACATTGAAGATCAGTTATTATTCCTGTTAAAATCTTGTGTCCAATGCAAAAGTATGAGAATATTTTAGCCTCAAATCTTGGTTAAAAAGCAACTGCACTACATCAGGCTGATATTTAACTTGTTTGTATGATTGCAAGTGATCCACTTAGATATTGATAAGCTTCTTTTGATCTAAGGTATATGGTGATATACAGCTATATAAACACAATTACATAATAACTATTGTTTTAATGGGAATTATAAAAAGATGTAATGCTATATACACTTGCTCTAGTTTTCTGCAACACAAAAATCTTATTCCCTATCAGCTTCACGTAAACTACTTTACAAAAGCAAGGAGGAGATTTGTTCATGCTTCTTATCAGCCCTTGCAAAATGGAAAAAAAAACCAAGGCTTCATATAATGAAAGTACTTTAAACTTGTATTTTGTTCAGTCATATTTAAAGAATTTTTCCATCTGTAAAATTGAGCATAATATTGCTGACTTTGAAATTTCTGAGTACAAATTACAATCTAAAAGCTTCTCATTACCCTTTATAATTAATCCTCAAATATCTAGCTGCCATACCTTGTCAATAGCAAAGAATTCTTTGTGTTAACCCTTTATAGACAGAAATATAAAAAGGCTTATTTTAATTGTTTTAAGGTTATTCATAAATTTTAATTTTTCGCCACTTTAATTAAAGAATCTAGTATCTTAATAGGCACCTAATTCAATAATTTCAAGTTTTCTTTTTCTGCATTTCCTATTTAATTCTCAATAGAAAGAAAAAGACCAATGATATGTACTTGTGTAGTTACTTATTATAATGTTCTACATAAAACATGCAGCTGCATGTTTAAACTTAACCTCTGTTTATCATTTAGGAAAGACTACTCCTATATTGCAGCCTGTTCATTCTGGGAAATAATGTGCTTCCCACTAAACAAGTGGTTGTAGGCTGCTTATAAGTACTAACACAGATGATTAATTGAACACCCAGCAATTACTGACTGGGTAATATAAGATGATTTGTGAAAATTGGAATTGCCTGTCCCTGCTGTTGTGTATTCTGAATAGCTCTTACTGACATTTGGAGGTTTGGGAAGTAATTTGATTTCGTGTGAACGGCTTTGTCACTTACAGTGAGCTTACATCAGCCTGCTGGAATTGATGCTGCTAAGCCTTCCTTCAACCATGTTAAGCATTATTGTCACTAACATATCTTGTCTCATCGAAACAAACAATAAATGAATTCTAAATGCCTTCAGGACTGAGACTTAGTGTCTCACAAAAGGGTGCATTCAAATTTCTTGATGCCTTCTCACCAAAATAAAACACTTCGCCTTGAGGAGAATGACAAGGAGACAGGATCGATTCTCTTTTATTTTTACCCAGTCCTTTCAAAATCAGATTATTTTTGCAGATTAGAGGCACTATTCAAATTATCTCTTGGGATTTTTTTTATAAACCCTTTCTTTGCATGTTTGATGATAACTTTAATCATTTTGTTTTTTAATTCACACAGTGTGAAATGTTATGCAATCCACTCCATCCAGCAAACATTAGTTGTACGTTACTTAGTTGATGATGACACCACTGGTTTTCTGAGCCTATTTTTTTTAGGACTGGCCCTTAAATTTAAAATTACTTGCTTAAAAGAAACATTGTTTGACTGATGTCAAGTAAAGTCATAAACTCCTCAACTGAGAACCTTAAAAGAAGTTACAATAAATAAATGTGCTAATTTCCTGCTAGAATGGGTTATAGAAAAGATATAGAAAGGGTTATAGAAAGCAAAAGGAAGAATTTCCTTATCTTTTTCAGTTCTTAGTTGACTAAGAAACCTGATACTGAATAAATCTGTTTCTGAAGGACAATACCAGGGGAAAGACTCATGCTGGAGCAGTTTGTGAACTCCAGGCCACAGGGAACTGCATCATACAGGTCTCCGGTGTGAAGGACCCCAGGCTGGAACCAGTGAGAGGAAGGAAGAGCAGCAGAGATTAAGGCTCATGGACTGATCACAACCCACATTTCTCACCCTTTTCTCCACTTGAGGGAAGGAGGCAGAAGAGTTAGGAGTGAGCTGAGTTTGGAAAGAAGAGGCAGGGGGCATATATGTGAGGGGAAGGTGATTTTAGTTTTGTGTTTATTTCTCACTATACCACTATATTATTTATTGGCACTAAATTCAATTAATATTCCTGAGTTCATTTTGTTTACAACAGTAATTGATCTCTCTCTGTCCTTATCTTGACCTACAAGATTTTCCTAATGATTCCTTCTGTCCTGTTGAGAAAGGGGAGGCTTGATCTGTACCTGGAGGCCAGACAAGGTCAACCCACCACACTGTGATATTGCTTGGTTTTCTTTTGTTTGCCTCAAGGACTTTATAAATGGCAAAAAATATCCCTGTCAGCATTTTTCTCCTTAAACTACATTAAACAATTAAGTTTTTTTCTATCATTCTGTTTTGAGCAGTCTCTTCAGAAGACTGTGCTTCCCCTTCAGATTTCTTCAACTGGAATTGCTAGGTAATGCAATTGTGCCATACAGTTGTACTCTAATGGCATTCATATTTTCCTGTTCTCATCAGAAATTGCTCTCCTGATGCAGTCCTAAGTTTGGCAGTTTCTTGTATACTGTATTTTGTCCTTAAGAAAATTATTTTATTCTTGTTATGAACTCCTGATAATGGATGCATTTAGCAAAAATTCTCGAAAATCTTTAAAGGACAACATTCTACAGAAATGCATTTGAAAAAATCCCCAGCATTGATACAGAAGCAATTTATTTGCCTTGGCATTTTCTATGCTCTGAATGTTGTTAGACAATCTTTGAATGCAACTTCTTTCCTTCCCACTCTCCACATCCTGCAGGAAAAGGGAAGCTCTGTGTTATAACTTGTTTTAAAACAATAAAAATTGTGAGGACTCATAAATCTAGCATTATTACTTTTTGTAGGTCTAGGTATTGACCTGATCAATTCCTAGATGCCTTAACTCCAGCCATCTTCAAGAATTCAGTGGGGGCTGTATTTCTGCTTTTCTGTAGTTTATGGCTCTTAGTTCTATGGTATATTTGGCTCATCTATCAGGAAGAGCCATGAGAGAGAAAAGGACAATTTCTGTTTAAATAAAACCATCCCTGGTAATAACAAGCATGTGGCCAAGAAAAAAAAAAAAAAAACTGAAAAAGAAAAAAAAAGCAAATTAAATATAAATAGATGAACTAAAATGGAAATCAATATCAAAGGCACTCTGATTAGATAAAAGCTGATGAGCTGTGAAGACAAATCATTTAATTTGCTTCTATTTTTAGGACTACATTCCAAACAAACACAGTGATTAGACAAAAGATCTTCTATACAGAGGAATGACAAAAAAATAAGGGATACAAATTTTATTTTTGAATCTACAGAAAAACTCACGATGCAGAAATATTGATTTTTCTCCGGATTATTTAAATTTATATGCCAATACTGGGAGATAATTTATATGGGAAATATAAAATTAATATAAATGTTCTGGTGCTCATATGCATCACACACCTAGGAATAGGAAGAACCATTCACAGAATTACAGGATATTGTGAGTTGAAAGGGATCCAAAATATCAAGTCCAATTCTTAAATATTCACTCTTGTAGGGTCTTTCCATCATATTTTGGGTTTAAAAGATTTAACCACATACAACTAATTGGATTTTTCTGGCTGGAAATGGATATTATAGATGCTATTTCCAGCTTTATTTTAAAATCAGGGTATGCAATGAAGTAAATTTTTTATTTAGGAAATCATGTGGATGAAGTTCAACCTATTTAACTGCTAATATTTTGGTTTTCTATTTCTTATAATATGAAGTGCAGATAGACACTTGGCTTGTTATATTTTATAAATTTAAGCAATGATTCAATGCAAGCAGCATGTGTGTTTAATAAACTTTGCATCTCTTTGTAGCTTTTCAGTTTGAGCAGGTTGTATGCTTCAAGCAAAATTATTGAGAAATCCAACCATGAATTTCTTCTTTCGGATGTCTGCACACTCAGCACTGGCAACACTCACACACATTGTGGATAAATTTATAATTTCAGTGCCATATTATAAGCTTCTCTACTTGAATGAAACTGAAGTGCATGAAGGGTGATTAAGGATATAATTTTAATTCATCAGCCAAGATAAACAGTAAATCGAAGCTGTGTCTGTGTTATGGCTGTGGGCTGAACGCCATAATAAAATTTATGCACCTGCTGGGCAGTTGGAAAACTATTTCCACATAAAGGGGAGAAATGTATTCTAGCCTCAAGGGTTCAGAGATGTCTGGAGCACTAAAACCTTAGTGGTTCACTCGCCCTGTGCCACATGGCACACAGGCATGGCACCTCGGACTTTCCCTGGTGTGCTGGGGCTGGGCAGGGTGAGCTGCAGAAGGCCAGAGGACTCAGAGAGCCAGGAAGTTAGATTTGACATCTGCTCCAGCCTTCAGGAAAGAAAGCCTCTGTGGAGAAAAAAAATTAGCTCTACACCAGTAGCTTAGAGGAGGTAGCTGAATTCCATGCCCTGGGATTTTAAAGATTCCTCTCTGTAAAGTTGAAGGTACTTCAGGTTTGAGAAAGGGGGTACATCCCCTTCTAGATGACTTTGAGGGTATGCAGGTTTAAGTGGGGTTTTTATACAGAAAGGAAGGCAGCATTATACAGAGTCAATTTTAGTTCTCACTGCTGAAGGAGATAAGATACAAAAATCATTATTACATTATTAAAAACTGTAGTTTTCCTCTGGTGGCATTCTTTGATTCATTATGCACATTAATTATATGGTGGCACAAGCTCACCTGCGACATGATGCCTAAATGTGTGTTCTACAAGGTAAAAAATTAGGAAGAAAGGAACAGAAATTAATTTTTGTGAAGTACTGTAAGTCTGCTAGACACTGGCAATTCAACAATAAAACTAAACAATAAATTCGTTAACCCTAGGAACAGCAGATCTTAAAGCATTACATATAAGTGTTTCTGCCATTGGGTGAACTCTGACAATCTCAAGTTTATCTTTGTCACTGTCTTCTGAAGCTATGTAAAAGAAACACTCTTAGAAATGACTGAATTTGAAAATAAGGTATACTTTGTAAGCTCTTTATTCAAAAGAAAAGGTGCAGTAGTGTTGGTGTGTTTGGGGTTTTATTTTTCTCAGTTTTGACCTTTCAAATCTGTCAAAGGATAGGAAAGTGATACATTTGCTCTTCTTCAGCAGGAACAATTTTTACTTCTCCTGTTATATTGCAGTCTTCTAAAGATAGATTTTCTCTTAGTTTACATGAGCATGTATGAAGAGGAGTCATCAGAATCCTAACCTGAATGACATCTTTGGGCTGAGGTAGAGGTCCCAAGAACCACGGCTGGTCCAGATGAGAACGTTGTAACAACTTTCAGAAAACTGCAGCTCATTCAACCACTCATAGGAACTTTTCTCCCGAGCATTTACAGCTCCACTGCCTTTCTCTGGACATGCTCCAGCCCTTCAATGTCTGTCTTGCTGTGAAGGGTCCAAAACTGAACAGAGGATTTGACTGAGGCCTCACCATTGCTGTGCATCAATCACTTCCCTAGTCCTGCTGGCCACACTGTTTCTGACACAGGCCAGGATGCCACTGGCCTTCTTGGCCACCAGGGCACACACTGGCTCATGTTCAGCTGCTGTTGACCAGCACTCCCAGCTCATGTTCTGCCAAGCAGCTTTCCAGACACTTTTCCCCAAGCCTGTAGCATTGTTTCTTCCCCACAAAAAAAAAAAAAAAAAGTTGAATAGGAACTTGTTAAGCAGAAGTTAATAGTTTAAGAAATAAATATCTTGAGATCTAGATAGATAATTATATAGATATGCTTTCTTACTCTTCATGCACAAGAGAAAGGTAGCTACACAACAATGACTATTTCAGTCAGCCTGGTAATAGCACAACGATCTGTGAGGGTGACTCTTCCAGGCATATTTACCGTGTCCAGTTTCTATATTCCCACAGGGTGGAGGAAACAGAATAACCATCTGGATCCATTTGATTTAGAACTCCTCTATAGCCTATAAAGTGTGAGCATGGGTTGCCAAATATTCTGAAAGTCTTGCAATTTTCCTCCATTACAGAGTAAACATAACCCTGGAACTGTTCACATACAATTTTTAAGTGAGCCTGAAAGCATTACTGTGTACTGAATATACTTACTGGTCCCAGTGTTAAATATATGAAAATGTTAAATTTTATTAGCATGTATTAAACCTGTTTACTGATGTTCTTTACTGAAACAATAAAAGAACAATTTCCTTTGTGCATAGTTCATCAACTCCATTTTGTTACTACTATATCAGTGAAAAGCAAATGCAGGAACCAAAACCTTGCATTGCTTTACAATGCAAAAAATAAAAGAATCATGTATAATTCACTTATTTTCCTGTCTTCAGATAATAAAACTACACAAGATTTAAAGTAGAAGCTGGTGTTTGCTAAAAAGAAATATCATCAATTTTTATTATTTTTTCAGTGATATAATGTGTACTTCATTTTCTTCCAACATATTCTCTTAAATTATAGAATCATAAAATGGTTTACATTGAAAGGGACTGCATGCAGCTCCAGTCACCCTGACTTAGACAGGGACACTTTCCACTAGACCAGGTTGCTCAGAGCCCTTTCCAGCCTGGCCTTGAACATCTCCAGGGATGGGAACCCACCACTTCTCTGGGAAACCTGATCCAGTGTCTCACCTCCCTCACAGTAAAGAATTTCATCTTAATATCTAAACTAAACCTACCCTCTGTGAGACTAAAGCCATCACCCATTGTCCTATCACTACCTGTCTGTAAAAAACCCCTCTTCATCTTCCTGTTAGGTACTGGAAGACTGCTAGAAGGTCTCCTAGAGCCTTTTTTTCTCCAGGCTGAACAATCACAATTCTCTTAGCCCTTCCTCACAGGAGAGGTTCTCCAGCCCTCTAATCATCTTTGGAGCTATTCTCTGGAGTTGCTACAAGAAATCCATGGGGAGCCCCAGAGCTGGACACAATGTTCTAGGTGGAGTCACACAAGATCTGAGTAGAGGGAAAGAATCACTTCCCTCAAATTGTTGGTCAGGTTTCTTTTGGTGCAGCCCAGGAATACATTTGATTTTCTGGGCTGCAAGAACATATTTACAGGTCGTGTTGAGTTTCTATACCCCCAGTCCATTATATCAGGACTGCTCTCAATCTATTCTCCATCCATCTTGTATTTGTACTTAAAATTACCCTGACCCAGGTGCAGCACCTTGCACTCTGCCCTGTTGAACTGAGGTTTGCACAGTCCCACCTTTCAAAACCATTAAGATCCTTGAGGATGGCTTATCTTCCCTCCAGAGTGTTGTCTGCACCACACAGCTCTGTGCTGTCAGCAAACTTGCTGAGGGTGGGCTCAATTCCACTGTCCATGTTCATGACAAAGATGTTAACAAGTGTCAGTCCAAGTACCAAGCCCTGAGGAATGCCACTTGTCACTGATCTCTATTTGGATATCAGGCTGTTGACTACAACTCTGGGTGTGACCATCCAGCCAGTTCCTTATCCACTGAATGGTCTCTCATCAAATCTATGTGTCTCTCCAGTTTAGAGCAAGGATGTTGCGTGGAACAGTGTCAACCAACTTTGGAATGAAGATGTTAGTTGCTTTTTTTTTTCATAGACCAATCCTGCAACCTCCTTGTAGAAGGAGGCCACTAAATTTTTCAGTTACAATTTTACCCTGAGTGAAGCCAGATGGCTGCTATCAGTCACCTCCTTATTTTCCTTAATGTGTCTTAACAGAGTTTCCAGAAGAATCCACTCCATGCTCTCAACAGAGCCAGAAGTGAGCAGGTCTGCAGTTACCCTGCAGGGATTATATTTCCCCTTTTCCCATCAGAAGGAATTTCACTGGATTCCCGTGAGTTTTCAAATATGATGCACAGTGGCTTAGACATTTCTTTTGCAGGTTCCCTTGGGACCTGCAGATGCATTTTATTGAGTCCCATGCATAGTCTTGTGCAACTTCAGGTTCCTTAGATGTTGGTGAACCAGATTTTCTCCTGTGGTGGGTCTTCATTGCCCCATCTCTGCCTTTGCCTTCATGACTTGGGCAGTTTTACTGGAGCACTTGTCAGTGAAGACTGAGGCAAAAATTAATTTGAGAATTCAGAATCAAATTACCTTCAGAAGATGTCTGAATATTCTATTTGAGACGTTTTATTAAATCATTGTTTAATGATGTTTTCTTAAATAATAAATTAATGTACTTGATAACAAGTAGGACAATTTCATTATCATAATCACTTCTTCTTAGTAAGGTGATGCTGTCATGGAGTAATATGTACCTGCTCCCTGTCATTTAGACATTCAAGGAAGGTACTGCCATTCAAGAGAAGTTCCATCTGTAGCAGTTCCATTTAGTGAGAAACTGTTGAGGATAAGGAGGCAAGTTAATTATTTAATTAATTTTTAAATACTCTGCTTAAATAGCATTCTTCCTGAAGCCTATGAGAGCTGTCTAATCTTTATTACTTCTATCAAAACTCTTAAATCCCTGATGAAGTCAAATTATGCTTGTAATGATGTACTTAGCAGCCTTAATATATTTCTGTATGAGATGTGTGGTCCTTCCCAAAATAGTAATGTATTTTGCCTTTGGTATAGTTATGTGTGCTAGCTGCAATTTGTCAACAGTACTTTCTGCATTGTGCCTTTGTGCAGTACTAATTTCCCTAGTTGTGTGATAAAAACTTATTCATTATTTAATTTATACTCCCAGATTGTTAGATGAAGAAAAAAAATTAAAGTCTAATTTCTAAGTCACAGCAAAAATAATTTGTTGTGAAATACTCATGAGTATATGCTTTCCATGTTTTTTCTTGGTAGCATGTTCAGATGTATGCTGTAGTATGTAGTATGTAGATGTATGTATAGTGGCAGGATAGTATTGCAATGGCTGTGTGTGCCATAGCTTTCATCCCCTTAGGTTAAATACTAGCACCAAAAAAGCATTACTGGCATAGGATAACCTTGGAAGCAAAATCATACAAACTGAAGTAAGTTTGCAAGGTCTAGGTTGTTAATTGTATCCCTGGGGCTTTGCTTTTGGTATTTTATAAGCCTGTAGGGGAAGTTATCTTGAGCTTATTGACCCAAGTTGCAACAAATACGTAAAGCAGACTTTTTCCAAATTTCTATTTTAATCATGCCTCCTTACACTATTTCTTCAATCTTCCTATGTCTGTGATCAGGAAAATTAAGGAATATTTCCCTTGAATAGCATTGGACTAAGGCATTAAGAAAATGGCAACTCAACTTCTGTGTATGGGAACCATTTTTCTATTTTCACCAGGTTTGTTCTTCAGGTACAGAACATGTGTTCAATAGTGAAAGAATTCCATTTCAGTTCTAGTAAATTCAATTATACAAAGATAGCAAAATATTTTACAAGGTGTTATAGTATATAAACAATTTATATTAGATCTGAAGCAGCAAGGTAAATTAAACTGGCATTTTCTTGCCATATATTCTTATGGTATCTAATTCTCTAATTATACTGAATATCGTTCAGTTTCTCCAACAGCCTTTGTGAAATTAACAGCACTACTTGAAGAGTAAGGCATCATAGATATGACTGAGAATAAGAATGAAAGTGTCTCAGGGAAACCTAGATTGGAAACATAAGTTTGAGCTCAATGGCCCTATAGAGAAATGCAACATCCATGATTGTGAGTCAACTTGACTGTCGAAACCATTGCAGGAATTATACATGAATGCAAAACATGCTATAATCAGTAAGCCAGATAACTAAAGCCTACATGGTGTGGAGGATAGTGGCTGTTGGACATCAGTATGTCACACTGCTACAGGCTCACCAAGGTAAGCATCGTGTATCTTGGGAAAGCTGACCATCAGCTGGCTGGAAACACCCTATAGCCCATCTTACCATTCAAAACAGCATCCCAGGTCTTGAAAAACAAGGTCTGTGGTGGTATGGCACCTCAGAAAGGGTCAGATCAACCAACAAAACTCATTTCTGAAAGGAGGTTCAAGAAGGTTTGGAAAGCAGATGTTTTGGTTGAGTTCATCACAAGTTACTGGTGTCAGGAAAGAGATGACTGGAGAACGAGGAATCTAAAAAAAACCAAAGAATCTTAGAATTTAATTATTGCCAGTCTGGAACCTTGAGCCAATCACACAGGGCATACTCAGATTCCTTTAGCACAGCAGGTAGCTGAGACAGAGAGAGACGTGTGGGAAGGATGCTCACTTATTTGCTGCTGGTGCTTTAGTCCTTTGTGTTATTTGACTGATCTGAGGTGTTGGGGGAGTGGTTTCAAGCCTTCTTTAACATCTGTTGAAGCAGAGGTTGAGGTTAAGAGTTTTTGCTGTCAAACTGAAGGCAGCAGACACTAGGATATTGGACATTTTAAGATGCATATTTAATTTTCCTGCTTATGGATAATACTTAACTCTCAGAAAGAATGTGGCATTGGGAACGTGAAAGATTCTGCTTCAAACCAAATGTGGGTATCTTGTGCCCTAATACAGTTGTCCTATCTCCAGGTTTGCAAAACAAACGCTTCTGCACTTTGTTTTGCATTTACTTTCTAAATAAACTTGGCTACTAAAATACCAGTTTTCTTTATCCCAGCTTTCTCTTCTAATTCCATATATACAGGTATACATACATATATATATTCAGGAAAGGGAATGAAATCTTGAAATCAGAGAAGAAAGTGAAACAAACACTCTGGCAAGGAGGTATGATCAAATTAAATGCAATGGATAAAACCAGAAAATATGCAAATGGCCTGACTACAACCAAATGTACTGAGATGAAATGAGGTGCAGTGAAAAGCAGCAAAACTTGCCCAAATTATTCCAACTGAAATCCCAAATTCAGGAATAGAGGTTAAAAAAGATACAGGAGAAAATACTGAAGCGATGAAATGCTAAAAAAAAATAAAAATAAAAATAGAAAATCTCTAAACAAAGTGAAAACAAAAGTGACTGGGATGACAAGGAGTGCAGGTAAATGGACCAAATCTCACCCAATTGATCCTCATTGAAATCTTGAAATCAGAGAAGAAAGTGGACCAAACACACTGGCAAAGAGATATGTTAAATGCAATGGAAAAAAACCCAGAAAATTTGCAAATGGACTGACTACAACCAAGTGTACTGAGATGAAATGAGGTACATTGAAAAGCACCAAAACTTACAAAATTATTCCCATAGAAAAACCCAAATCCAGAAAGAAATGTTAACAGAGACAGAAGAAGGATTTGAAGTAATGAAATGTGAAAAATAAAAAATAGAAAATTCTGAAACAAAGTGAAAACAATAAAAGCAACTGGGATTACATGAAATGCAGGAAAATGGAGCAAAGCTTGCTCAATTGATCCTCATTGAAATTGCAAGATTTCTTTCCCTTTGCTGAAAGGTACATGCAAATATATACATGTTTATGTTTTTGTTTCAGAGAATAGTAGGTAATTTTGAAGACATACTTTTGGAGACAACATAACTTCCTGTTTCAGAGAAGGGCCCCTCAGGGGATTTTGATATTAAAAAAGGCCTTTGAATCCTTGAAAACTCCAAAGTGAAACAAAAATATGACTACATTGCAGGGAAAATAACCAAGCAAAAACTGAATAACAAAACACTTTTACTGGGAGATGTGAAACCTTTTTACATAAATTCCCATTAGTAATACCCTAAATATATATCTCTGCACAGTAAATTATGTTTTCTGAGTTCTGGGCCAAAGTTCTGAAGCCGAACATAAAGATCTATAAAGAGAACAGTTAAGTTTAGCTGGAGATGTAAATTATATCTATTTCTGTAATAATATGGTATCTGCTTTACCATTTCTGGCCAGCTTGGCCAGATTTTTTACAGTCCATCTGCAAAGACACAGTGGGACTGGTGCTTCAGGGAAGTGACAGACTTGCTGCACATGCCTGAGTTGATGGCACTGCCTGTGGCATAATTGTATGACATAAGGACTTCCCTAGCTTGTTGCAGAAACTAGTGCACATTCCCACAGCACAAAAAACTCATACAGCCTATTCCCAGCTACATTCCTTCCTGAGGATAAATCGGAGAATGTGGTGAAGCAATTGTAAGCAGTAATAATGATCCTAACAGTGTGAGCAGGGAGGAAGCCTTTTTCTTGTGAGAGTGATTTTCCATTAATATTTTTTAAAGTGTTTCTGGTTTTGGCTTTGTTGTGTGCTATTTACAGTAAATATGTGATGCTCAGAAATCCACACAAAAGTTATACTGAACTGGTCATGTTATTAAATATGTCATTAGTATTATTTTTCTTATTTGATTCACTTATAGTCAGAAATAATTGAAGAAAATACCAAAGCTTTTTTGACACTTTGGTGACAAAGAGAGAGATGAGAAGAAACCTTCTTTAGATAATGGTTTTAATTCTGTTTCTCCAAACCAGTAAGCATAGACCATTAGTTTTCTTAGAAATTCTTAGACCAAATATATATTCAAATTTCATTTTCCTCTGACTCTCACATGTAGTTGACACATGTTCAATTGCATTTCTGGCTGCAGGTTTTGTTTTCAGATAATTTCCCATGCATGCTCAGTCTGATTCACAGTGTGGAGATTTCCTATTGGCACTAACATGAGAAGCATTTCAGCCCTTATTTTTTTTATACTAGATGTTTGAAGAATAGTATATGAACGGTGACCACCTGCTAAATTTGTAAGCAGTGTCCTGACAGACCTTAAATTTACCTATCTTAGACAAATATCAAACTAGATGAGTTTGGAATTGCTTTCTTTGTATTTTACTGCATCATTATTTTGTCAATAGATGTGAAATAGGAAGCAAAACAAAACTAGCTACCTTGCTTACATAACTTTAAATTAATTATGTTGATATTTAGTGCTTAATTCATAGGATAAGGAAGTCACTTCTGCATTTTCATAAGTTTTTTTTCTATAGTAAGTCCTTTTCTATAGAAGTAAAAAGTAAAATATAGTTTTTTAAAAAATTATTTTTAAAAGTATGTATTTTGAATTTCTGAGACAAAAACTGGTTAGCGGACTGTAGATATGTTTAAAGAATAGTTTATAATTAAGATGAATTTCCACCATGTTATTTTGAAACTATTTTTTAAATTGTCAATATAAAATTTTTTTTGTATTTTTAAATGAAATTATAAAATAAATTGGGAAATAGAAAGAAAATTGATACTTTAAGAAGAAAATGTTTCAAATAAAGATTTGGCTAATGGTTTTATTTTGTTGTTGTTTTGAATTTTATCTGCATTTTAAAACATAAGGGAAAGAAATCAGAAATTATAAAAAGTTGTTATTCATTCAGTTCTAGTTTTTAAAATTCCTCATTCTCAATAGATTAAAATGTCTTCATACTTAAAGGAAGATGCAATAGGGGAAGGTTCTTTTGAAAGCATCATTGGAAACAGAACCTTCAGTTTCAGAGAAAACATTGAATATTGCTTGCTGAAATTATTTGTTAATTGAACATTATTGTTGATAATAGACCAAATGGAATAAGGGAATAATGAGATCAGTAACTCACAACCAGCTTATTCCTCTTACATCGCAGCAGTGTAAGAACATTGACAGCACCAACATTTCTGATTTCTGTAATCATGAATATATGATGAGGTGCTGTCTCACTGAGTTGTCACTACAAAGAATGCTGTTAGAAACAAAGATTTCAAGAGCAGTTGTCTACGTTATGCTTCAATGTTAAAACTGCTTGTAAAGGTTAAGTTTAAAAGGATTATGTGTAGGAGAATCTGGGCATCAAAAGTATCTGACAAGTCTAACAAGGATAAATGGAGATTCCCATCCTTGCCAGTGCTGAGCTTTTCTAAAAAGTTTTGATAGCTATAGAATTGGATAACATTTGTAGAGTGGAGTTAATCAGTACATTTGCCTCTCAGAAATTTCTGGATACAATTTACTCTTTTTTATTATGGCTAACTATGTAAGAGCACATGCAACCCAATCAGTACAGTAATGAGCTGAAAACCCAGCACCGACACTATGAGGATTTTAGGGCTTTGTGGACTACTTCTGTTAGGTCTGATCAGCAGTTTAACTTCATCTAAAAGGGTGAAAGTTTACTTCTTCAAGACTACTCTACTATGCAAACTGAATTGTGGTACATGGGGAAAGTCTTCAAGAGAATATCTTCAGCAGTACGTTCCTCACCTGCATGAAATCTTGTAGAGGAGACACACCTATGAGTGTCATTCAAGGAAGAAACAGAAGAATTCAATAGAAGAGAAGTTAGAATATTTTGCTACACTGTTTTTGAACATTTGCTGTCTGGGTCTTAGTGTGTAGTTGCTTATTTGCTATTTAAACAGAAATAATAGAACCACAGAATCATAGAACCATAGAATCACATAATCATAGAATCATAGAATCATAGAATCATAGAATCATAGAACCATAGAATCATAGAATCATAGAATAGTTTGGATTAGAAGAGACCTTAAAGATCATCTAGTTGCATCCACCCGGGCATGGGCAGGGACATCTTTCCCTAAGCAGGTTTTCAAATCCATCCCAGTTCAATACACTGAATACAAACTTTCATGCAAGCTCCCTTTAGGTATTGGAAGGCTGCTAAGTGGTAGTTATTACCTCCTTTGATTACTTTGTTGCCGATAAATTCTAATAATAGTGCTCACAAAGCCACTTTCAACCATTTCTTAGTAATCCTGGTTAACTGTGAAGGTCCCAGTTGTCTGGAAATTAGCAAATGTGACACCCATCTAGAAGGGCCAGAGGAGGACCCAAGGAACTATGGGGCTGTTAGCCTGACCTCGATGCCATGGAAGGTCATGGAGCAGATAATCTTGAGTGCCACCATGAGAATGTGCAGGACAATGAGAGGATCAAATCCACCCAACATGGGTTTAAGAAAGGCAGGTCCTGCTTGACCAACCTGATCCCTTTTCATGGCAAGGTGACCCAACCAGTGGATGAGGGAAAGGCTGTGGATGTTGTCTACCTGGACATTAGTAAAGCCTTTGACAATATTTCCCAGAGTATCCTCTGGAGAAATGGGCTGCTCATGGCTTGAACAGGTGTACTGTTCCCTGGATAAAAAATTGGTTGGAGATCCATGCCCAGGGGTTGGTGGTGAATGGAGTTACATTCAACTGGAACCTGTTCATGAGTGTTATTCCACAGGGCTCAGCGCTGGGGCCAGTCGTGTTTAACACCTTTATTTATTCTCTGGACAAAGGGATCTAGGGCACCCTCCGCCAGTTTGCATATGACACCAAGCTGGGTGGGAGTGTTGAACAGCTGGAAGGTAGAAAGTCTCTGCAGAGGGATCTGGACAGGCTGGATTGATGGGCTGAGGCCAATAGTATGAGATTCAACAAGACTATGAAGCAGGTCCTGCACTTTGGTCACAAGACTCCCATGCAGCATTACAGGCTGGGGGAAGAGTGGCTGGAAAGCAGCTGGGTGTGCTGGTCAGCAGCAGCTGGACATGAGCCAGCATGTGCACGGTGGGCAAGGCAGCCAATGACATGCTGGTCTGGAGCAGAAATACTGTGCCCAGCAGGACCAGGGCAGTGATTGCCCCACTGCACCCAGCACTGGTGAGGCAGCACCTTGAATCCTGCATTGAGTTCTGGGACCGTCAATTCAAGAAGGACATTGAGGTGCTGCAGCATTGCCCAGAGAAGGGCAATGGAGCTGGTAAAGCATCTGGAGTACAAGTTCTGTGAAGAGTCACTGAGAGAGCTGGAGGTGTTTAGACTGGACAAAAGGATGCTCAGAGGGAACCTTACCATTCTCACTCTACCCAGCAAGGGAACTGAGCGAGATGATGGCCATCTCTTCTGCCATGTATTAAATGAAGGGGTGAAAGAAAGTGGCCTCAGGTTGTTCCAGAGCAGGTTTAGATTGGATATTAGAAGAAATTTTTTCATTAAAACAGTGCTAAAGCGTTGTAACCAACTGCCCATATAAATGGTGTAGTCGGCATTCCTAAAGGTATTCAAATGATATGTAGATGTGGCTTTTAAGGGGCATAGTTTAATGGTGGACTTGGCAGTGCTAGATCCGATGGTTAGGCCTGATGATCTTAAGGGTCCTTTACAAACTAAATGATTTTATGATTCTATATAAACTGACAAAATTCTGTGATATACATCATCCTTGGTTTGGACACATCCTCTCTGGTTTCTTTGATAATATCTGTCTTTCACAAAAACTTTCCTATGATCTTTCAGCAATGAACTTCTTTTAAACAGAAGAGGCAATCAAAAATATTTGCTCTGAGACCCTGCACAGAGGTTGTTTATCTGCTTCAAAGTGAACTTCATTATCATACTATTCTAATTTCACCATCCTTAATTGCCACATGATTACATGTTTAATGCATAAAATATCAGTCATTGACAAAGAGCACAATTTGTCTGTGTTTTTCAAAATTAAAATACATCAAGACACAGCAGAGACAACTGCATTAAAATATTTGACTTAATACAAAATAACCCATGCAAGTGGTGACACAAAAAAGATCTATTAGTTTATTAAATAGGGAAGCAGAGAATTTGCCTTTGTTATATTTATAGTTTTATCTGTTGATTTCTGGTTATATGTACAAGGAAGCTGTTTTGGAACTCTGGGAATGCTCCTGTCAAAAGTGCACAGTATCCAGTTATCAATCATTACCGAGAACTATAAAATTCTTTAAATTTCCTACTCATATTATCTGACAGTGAAAGATGTAAACTCTAGTAATAGTATGAGTTTAGACCCTCTTAGTATTTTTTTCTTTTTTATAGCTTATTTTTAAGATTAAATATCTGTCACATAAGTTATATTTTAAATTTTTTTATATTTTCAGTTATAGTCTCAGACTTAATCCACCTATTTTTACTGTGTAAGTAAAGTAGCTTTTAGTTACACTGTGTACTGTTTAAACCCAGTTCAAAATCTGAAATTGCAATCACAACTTTCCTTCCTCATAATATTAAAATTCCAAATCCAGTTTTAAATTACTGCATTCAGACCTCTAAAATACACCATCCAGTCCGAGGTGTATCCTCACTCATGAGTTACTACAGGCTTTTCCTGCTGTGAATTTGTTCTGTTTTCCTGCCAAGCGCATTAACAAGACAACACCTAGTTCTCAACCTCATCAGTACTCACCTGACACCTCACAAATTGTCAGATGCCAGTTCAGGCACTGAAAACCACTCTCTGTGGAGTTTTAACCTAAACTGAAAATTAGTAGCAATGTGCCTACCTGTGGCTAATCAAATGACATGAAAAATTAATTTTTATTGAGTGCTAAAAAAGGCTGGCTGAAAGGTTTTGCTAGTTCTTCATTCCCCAGCTAAGTTTGAACTTGTGAACTTTGTGATTTAGAATATAGTTCCATTCACCTTTGCAGGAAACAGGGTTAGAGACCCTTCCCCTTCTTTCTTCTCACGTCTTCTTCTTCCCCCTTTTCCCCCTTCCTCTTTTTTCTTCCTCTTTTTTTTTTTTCTCCCCCCAATTAATTAACTGTGTATCTGTAAGGTCCCATAAGCATTTGTGCTGCCACTAGTGCCAGAAGGTGTACATGGCATAAAATTGCAGTCAAGCAGGAAGAGCTAGGAGAAAGCAGGAATTTCTGAAATGGGGTGCTAGAGAAAAAACATCCAGGAAAATTTTTTCCAGGAATTTGAGATATGTTTACAGTGACATTTTATTTGGAATTTAATCTGGTATGCCACAATACAGAACATAAATTCCAAGCTCTCAGATAAAGGTTCAAAGCCCTTCAGAATACTCAGAGATGAAAACCCTTTGGGAAATAAAATATAAAAGCCAGTGAAACTGAAAAAAAAAAAATCTATGTGCCATTGTAGCCATTTAAATTATTAACAGGTATATATTCCTCTTAGCAATAAGAGGAATTATTGCACTGTCCGAATGTTCACCATGTTCAAATAGAAGACCAATAACCAGAAAATACCAATTGCTAACATGGGAAATTGTGTTCAAGTACACATTATATATCTTGGGTTTGTGCGCAAAAATGTGTTATTTTCCTCTAGGCTCTATGTCTTCACTAGGATACTTAAAAATGTGATAGCTCAGAAAAAAAAAGCCATGTTCAGTCTCTCAGTTTCTCCTTAGTCGTAAGAGATGTGACCAAGATAAAGTCATGTACCTAAATGCTCATGGAAACACTGAAAGTCTTGCAGCTGCAGCTGCTGCTGTGGCTCCGATGAGGTGCTCTGCTCTGACCAGATTCCAGCAGCAGGGGTTTCTCTGGTGAGTCCCAGGGCAGTGCACAGGCTGACTTGTCAATATTGCACCAGGAAATTTTTGAGAACTTGGATTTAGCATGTTATTTTGTAATTCTTTATGTGCAGAGGATGACTATGACCTTCTAAAGGTGCTTAGAAACCTAGAAGAGACACCATAAGTTTCCCAATGATGGCCATTATTTGGTAAAGTGCTCAGCGCAGATTTTAGCAGTGATTGAATATGTTAAAAATTTCATCAGTAGACTTGGAACAGCCATATACTCTGTAAAAGAAAGTTTGAAACTGGTAACAGATTAATTTCTAAAGAAGGAAAGTTTAAAACCAGCAGTTGCTGGATTTCCAAGTTACATGAATTTTATATTGATGATAGAAATGATGGGCCAAGATTTCTTTAAGATGGTCATTATGCTTTTTAAAACTTTGTTTTTCTCATTATTTCTTCCTATATGTTCTACCAAATATTTTTTTGGATAGGTTTTCTGTTTTGAGTAAGTTGTTTTGTGCTAAAAGGTAAGGAAATGAGTGATGGAAATAGAACAGGTGATTCTGGGGTATCATAGCTTGTACTGTCTTTATTGAAAGATCTCATTATTCAGACACTTTTATGCTGTGGTGAGATATTATTTAAAGAGCACAGAAAGATATTTTGTTGATCCCCTTTAAGTATCACCTTGTAGCTTCATAGGTCAGCTGTATTTGATTTGCTAAACAAAACCTTAATACTTCAAAGGATCAGTAGCTCTATGCTGAAAAGGACAAAAATGGCTTTTGTATTTAATTTCTGCAGCACAAACAAGATTTGAGTATATTCTTTTATTCACCAAGAAAAATGGTCCCAAAGAATTTCCCAATTAAGAAAATTAATATCAATAGGCATTCCTCAGGTTGTATTTACTAACACTTAGTAGATTCAACTATACTCTAGTAAACTTTTGAAAGATATGAATAATGCTTATGAAAATTTCCTTTGTTGCACAGAATTTTTAAAAAGTGAATGTATTGTCTTTTTTTTTTTTTTGTATCCTAGCTCTTTTCTGTTTCTTTTACTTGTTGTCTTTTATGTGCCTCTTTTATGTCATCTAATGTTGCTATTTGAACATTTTTCAGAAAGTTGCTAAGAGTTAAGGGGTTGCTAAGGAAGAATTAATTCAGAATTGCTCATGTTATCAGGGCCAAGCACAGCTGTATATACTCCAGTTAGCACCTCATTTGCAGTGGAGACAGTTTCCTGCAAGCTATGGTTAGTTGGTCTCATTTCATTTTTTGGTTAGGTTGTAAATTCACAAAACAAAGTCAGTTTTGTGAATGTCTAGAGTAAAATAATAGGTTATACATAATTAACGAAGGATTCATGTAAGTGTTTGTTCTCTTACACTATTTTTCAATTATTTCTCATTCTAACTCTGTTTAAGAGCACAATATAGATGTAATTAGGTAAGATTGGATTCTATTAAGTTCATATGAAAATTGAAAGAAGCTTTTAATCAGCTAGCTAGTGTCAGAATAATTTATATTTATAATCTGCACCAAAATGAGAAAGCAGCAACCTTATCAGAAGATTTTGATAAATTTGCGATTAAAAGCGCCTATTCTCCTATGCATAGCTTTAAATGTTTGCTCATCGTGGTTAGCAAATTCCCTATTTGTGTGTACATTCAGAGTCTGAATGATTAGGTAAGAAAATACATTTTTAATAAATGCCTTATAATTTCTATACAATATATGCAAAATTAACTTATTAGAAATCATCATCCTTTTCACTCCTAATTTGATCTCTACAATTACTTTATTGGGTGAATTCACTGTAATGTTTTAGAAAGGCTCCTGTTGTTTTGAAACATGCAATTGCTCAAATGAGTCAGTGAAGCTGAGTTAGATGTAGATATTTGTGATCAACATCATTGATCAAAGAGAACTTTTTATATTACAGTTATAGGATTTCCACACACACATGCTTTATATCACAGAGAAGTAAGCTCTGCAAAGAATGCCTGTGGTTATTTGTCAGGCTCTCGGCTGCACATAACTTTTAGGAATGAAGAGTGTTCATAATAGCATTCCTGTGTTAGTCCTATCCATCAGGTACTCTTTTTATAGTGGGAAGGTAAGTCATTAATTTCAGTTTGTGATTACAATCAGTCATAAATGATTAATAATCACGGTGAAAAAGGAGAATAAAATTTTAATTTGCAGGGTAGCTGGAGGAAAGCACATTACTCCAACACTCCCCATTTTTCTCCTGGCTCTCAAAGCATTTTCATGTTTCCTAAAGATCATGTCTTCTTCTCTGCCTAAGGTTGATGCATGATGCAGGACAATTGAATGATGCATCCCACACCAGTCACAGACACTCCCGGATGTATTCTTCCAGATGTACAGCCTCTTGGACACCTGGCTTCCATGATGCTCGTCCCACTCAGTAGCTGGTCTGTGTGCACGTCACCCCACGCCAGAGAGACACTCACACATGGCCCCTGTGACCCATGGCTGCACTACTCACACACAAACACGTTCACAAAATAGAAATCTTCTCACTGAGCGTGTGACCTCCACCCCACGGAGCCGATGACTCTCCTTTGGCAGATCTGGGAGCAGATGAGGAAAAGTGTTCTTTCTCTGACTGGGTAACTGGGATTTTCCCCACATGCTATTTTGCTGTTTTGGAGCCCTTAACATGTGCCGTGAAGAATTTTATCACATAATCTAACAATATTTTCAGGGTCAAATGAATATGTAACATCATGCTACAGTGAACAGCATTTCGGGATTTTTTTTATCTCGGTGCCTTTTCAACTTTGAAAATGTAGGAAAAGATTGTCTATGGATGTCTCCCCTAAAACGAAGATCAACTGAAACAAAGATTTAAAAATCTAGTCAAGCAGACAATATAGCTTCTTTGTATACATATATTTTAAGAAATATTTTTGCTTTCCATTTGGTGTGCATACTTTTAGTGGTCTACATTACCATCCACTAAAGCTTTCCAGCTAAGCAGCGAGGGCATTGATTTAAATCAGACTTTTTTTGACACTGCACAAGCCCGACTCAGTTTAAGGAGTGTTTGGACAGTAATCTCAGCCACAGTGGTGTGACTCTTGGGGTCTCCTGTACAGGGCAGGGAGTTGGATTCAATGATCTTTGTGAGTCCTTTCCATCTCTGCACGTTCTGTTGGCCAAATGTTGTCTTTTGGCTCCCAGTATAAGCTGTGTCCTACCACTAGGGCTCAGCAGTGCTGCAATAGTCTTAACCCCAGTCATCCCATCATATTATGATTGCAGATCTTCTTATTAACATTTTTTTTCCCCCTGAAAACATACCCTGTAAAATTGCTTTTAGAAGTAGTTGTGATTGAAGCACTTGGCCTTTCCTTTTAGATGATTAATTTTAACAATATGTGAGCAATAGGATATATTTCCTGCTAGAAGCTTAGCAAGTAACATATAAAATCATTAATTGATCTAGGGTGCAAATAAAAATACCCCCTTAAGTATGCCAAACAGCAGCTTTAAATGAGAATATATTAATAAGAAAAAGGTTGGTTTGTTTTTTTTTTGGGAAAGGTGAGTATCTGGAGAAGAATAATTGCACTTATTAGAGAACAGGTACTGCAAAATCATGACCTTCTTCCCGAATACAAACCACCAGACATAATTTACGATGAATGGACCACTGGAAAACATTGTTTATATGAGTGTGGTTTTATTTAGGTTCCAGAATTCTGCATTCACCTTGTCCTGTTCCTTTCCTAACCTAATTTCCATCTCTACCTGCTGTCCTTGTGCATCTGCCTTTCAATTAAACCTCACACCTGCGGCGGCTTCAGTTTACTGACCATAGCAATTAACCCTTTCCAATTTAGCTCAGTTCATTGAGTACTGTGTGACTTAGAAATAAAAACAAAATAAAGGAAAAAAGGAAAATGAAATGGAGTTGTTCTTTTGTTTTCTTCCAGATATCCCTGGTAGACAATATGCATTGTTAACAAAACAATTTCTCAAATATCTTTACTGTTTAACAATTCCATAACAGGATAAAACACATTGTTTTGTGCAATGACACATCTAAAAACCATAACTGTCAATGTTTCTCAGTTCAACAGACATAAAGTGAACACACACATCTACAGATTGAGAGATTAATTCTTTCAATAACTAGATACTAAATTTTGCTACTTTTTACTGAGTGCATAGGAAAAGCCTCAAAGATGTCATAAAAATTAAGTGGGAGGGGGTATATTTTTTTGCAGACACAGTCTTTTTGAGGGTCTTTTTAAAAAATGTGACAGAGTACAACCACAAAATCTTTGTATTCTATTAGAGATGTGTAACTACTTTAAAAAAGAAGTTGAAAGTATTTAGGGCCCCTTCAAATATGAGCCATACAGTTTGGATTTTAGCCCCATTGTAGGCACTCTAGGATTCATTTAGACAAAATAAACACCATAATGGATAAAATATTGAGGCTATTGAAGAAAATTGATATCAACATAATTCTGGAGTCATGTTGATTTTCTTCAAAATCTGAAAAATATCTGTTACATGATGTGAGAATGGGACTTTAGATCTTTGCCCACTGTTGTTGTGAGAAATTCCCCACTGTGAAGTAGAATAACTTGACAGTTAGCTGCTGCCCTTTTTCCAAGGGGCCTGCTGTGATTTAGCAAGGCTCTCTCAGCCTAATTGGTCAAATGCCAAATGTAAAGTGCTGTACAAATGTAAAATATTATTGCAGTATACTCTACTTAATTGGAGTAAGTTTTTTATTGAATTCCTCGCTAGTAACTAATGTAACCTAGTGATAGTAGACTGTAATGACTTCTTTTCAATTGGCTGATATTAGCATATATTCTGCAGAGCAGCTACATGTACATATGTAGCTGATGCCAAGTAGTTAAATAGTACTTTGATAAAAATGAACTTAAGGAGATGGGGTGGAATCCTTAAACAAGTGAGGAATCATGCTGTGATGACCAATATTGTACCCATAATTTCTCTTTCTCAAATTAAGATGGAAAGATCTTTTATAGGGCATATGGGAATCTGTTTTCTGGAAAAGCCCAACTAAAGATCAAAAAAACTTACATACTTGCAATTTCAGGTTTACTCATTGGTACAAGATAAGGAAGTTAGGTGTTTTTTTCTGATTGAAATTCAGCAGGCACCCTAGGTTCACTCACTGCAGTAACACTTCCATCCTTAACAATGTCTCTTCAGGTAGAACTTCAGATCTGTAGGAGGGTACCTGCAATCAGAAGTGCTAAGCTACTGAGCATTAATATGCTGTTCAGAAAAGAAGATGAGTCAGCTGAATTTCTCAGTGTGCTAGTTGGATGGCAAAGCTGATTTAAAAAGCGCTTGCCACATACTGCATTTCATTGTTCACTCAATTGTGCTAGTATAATTGTGTATGGATTCCATTGTAAGCAAGGTAACTAAAATTGTTGAAGCTAAAAGAAATCTGCAAAAGGAATAGCTTGTAATAAGGATTAAGCCAATCACCATCCCTAGAGTCTCATAAGTGTTGTATTGACACAGCTGGTCTGATGATGAATCGTAGTTCAGGCATGAGCACTTTTAGAAGGCTTTGTTCTCAAAATCAGTAGACTGAACGACTAACAAGTAAACTGCTTCTGAACATTCCTTGATGCTAGTTATCGGTTTCTGGATGAGATGAAAATGAATTATTTAATGGAGACACATGGAATTGCTATGGTGACTATTGATTGATCCTGCCTTTTAGAAAAGGCAAAAAAACAACCCACACTGCTGTAATTTGGGCTCTGGATTCAGCTGGGAAGCATGAGCTTAGAGCAGGACTAGGTGAAGCTTTCTTCAGTTCCATCTAAGAGAGAGTTAACAGTATATATTTTCCACTGTAAACAAATTTTTCCTGGCTCACCAAAGCCTCTGGTAAGAAGGTAGAACCACATTTGAGGTTGTTAACTACTAAATATCGTGTGAGTCCTCCTTGAATGGTTGCATGACTGGTAAATCAGAAGTCTAGAAGAGGCAAATTTTAGGCCTAAACCCCATCTGAACAAAGCGTAAGCTGAACCCTAGATTGTCCAAACAAATTGCAATTAGGTGGTGTAAGCATCTTCCACATCTTGTCTTTTCCTCAATTTCTGTCTGCTTTGGAAATGCATCTGCTCGGGACATGTGACCATTTCAGGGCGAGGACGTCCCCTTTGTGTGGAAAAATGAGCACATTGTGGCTATTGCTGTGAGCAAGGGAGAGTGGGGTGTTTCACAAAAATTACAGCTCCTTAATGGCTCCCCTAGGGAGCTTCCGGAAGGAGGTGTTGGAGACAGGCTTATCTGAAAAGATGGTCACATCTTTGGCAGCTAAATGACAGTTATCAGAATTGAGCTCTTTAAAAAACCAGTCTGATCCATACACAGATAGTCCTCTTATGTTAGTTTAGATGGAAATGCGTAATGGGTTTCCTCTAATTAACATGTTAAATCATACATTATATGCAAGATTTTCTTATCAAATTCTATTTACAAATACATATGCTTCTTCAGGTGTGTTCTGGTTTCCTTTGATGATTTGGATTCATAATACAGATAAAGATAACTAAGAAAAATCCTCAAGTCAACAGTTTAAAAGTACTGAGTATTTAGGTTTATCTCCACTGTGAAATGCTTGTGCAGCTAAGATGAAATTTAAAAACTGAACTGTTTGATAATAATACATTTATAGAGGAAAATGGTCTTATAAGAAATGTAAAATAGAATTGTATTCATTATTCTGGGGGCAGTTTTACCACCATGTTATTTTTATCGTATACATATTTCTCTGGCATATTGAACCAGCTCAGCACATAGACAAGCCATAGCCTACTCTCATTATTAATTAAGTTTCAATTTTTATTTTTTTTTTTTTTTATCAGGAAGCAAATATTTTCTTAGGTTAGGAAGTTACTTGATTCGAAATTCTATACAGATATTATAAGTCCACACTTTCATGTAAAATGCAGCTGAATGTGAATCTTCTCTATCTGGTGCTTTTCCTTTTTTAAAAGCAATTTTTAATGCCTCTCAAGGTCTTAAGGTAGTCTAAGTATCTGTGCATACAGATTTTTAAGACATATTTAGTTAAATATCTCTTAAAAGTATTGTGGAATAAGTTGAATTTTGTGGGACCTTGAACAATGACAAATCTGTAGATTTCATTTGAATATCATTTCCATTCTACCCAGATTGAGACTTTGTTTTCTCTCACTTGTCTATTTTACTGGAGATGGATTATATTTTGATAACAGTAATATTTTTTTTTTCAGGGTAAAGGGAGATATCAATAATGATTCTTTTTGTCTTCTTTCAGGCTTTTGTACCAACATATGGGAAATAAAACAAGGCGGAGTTTCTGATAATTTCAAACAGAGGGCTAGGAATTGAGGAAATGATTATTGTCACTCTGCTTATTGTCAGAACACTTTTCCTGTGACATTCTTTAACCTTGATTTTAGAAAGGATCAGAAGTGTATGAATTTTTGTATCTTCATGTCCCCATACAAGAATTGAATAAAAACATGCATTAATCAAGTGAAGAAAGCAAAAGAGCCAGAAGCAGAAGCCAGACTGATTGTAATGATGAATAAAATACTTTCTTTATTTTTAAACACAAAGAATAAATGAAAATACACCATATTAAAGGAAAAAATCTTCTCACTTTTTCTTTTCCTAGTCAAGTTTGGAGACTTTTATTCTGGAGGTTTATTGTAATTTTATGTATTTTATCAGGTTCAGGACTAACTGGATGGAATTAAAGGACATTTTTTGTAGGCAATCAACTGAGCAATGACAGTGGTGAATGGCTGAAGAAAGCAACTGCAATGATATTTTGTGTGGAATGGAGTCAAGCCAATGGGGTTTGAGGTCATCTACTGGATTTATGCTTCTAAGTGGAGATGAAAGGTAACGATAATTTGCAAATTGTGAAGGTGTTTATGGCTGAAACTTTATTGCATTTATTAAACTATTTATTTAACTATTTATTTATTGCATTTATTTATTTGCATTGTGATGTTAAAGCTAGAAAAAACTGCTCTGGATGCCTGAGAACATAAATTTAAAGACTGAAGACAATTATTGGTAACCTCATTCTTAAGTATTTAAAGGTTTTTGGGTCTCCATGTTTTGAGCTGAGGTGCTTTCATCCGTCTTGGATATTCAGTAAGAAATATTTGTCTTATTTTTTTCTCAGGTTATAAATTCACAGAAAAATCAGAGTGGAATCTCATTCCCTAAATTTTCTATTTTCTAGATAATTTTTTATTGTTTTTGACTTATTACCCCTAAATTTTTGGTACTGGAGATGTGGCGAGGGCACTACTAGTGCCATCTTAATTCAGTTGAAATTTTTTGAGTTTTCCTGTGGGCAAACATTTGAAATGTCAAGTGCTTTTTTTCCTCCTGTTTCTTCTCCGTAATGGTTGGAAAATAGAATTTAATGTAACTCTCTCACTTTGAGGAAAAAAGCAAAAAAAGATTTTTTTTTTTATTAGCTCTTCTGTTCATCTTTCATTATTCTTATCTGATCAGATTTTGGTTTCAATAGCTTTTCTACCTTTGATACTATGTTAGGTCACATTGTGATATTAAGGACTGTGGAAGGGGTCCTCTCCTTTTTTAAAAAGGAACCACTGAAATATGTAGCAACAGACATAGAATCTCTGCAATCCCAATATATAAAAAAGCTAGAACCCCTAGCACCATTTTTATCACATAAATGTTTTCATTGCAGTAATACTTCCTTTTCTATTGGTTTTGTTGTCTAACAATTTGCTATATAGGAAGTGTATGTACAACACATTGGAACATAAAAGGTTTGGTATAAAAAAATAGGATAATCTTGATGCATTAGACAACTGGCTGTTCTGCTGAGTTTGGTCATCAATTAGAAATGGTTGGAAATTTTTGTTGGACATTATGACAATTTTGTCTTCCTCAACCTGTAACAGGATTAAGTATATATTTTTATGTGTGGGGAACCTGTTTTTTTATTTAGTCAGTATTGTAAAGAGAATGGACATGCTGGATCATAGAGGATAACTTGGAGAATTTGTCAACATCTTACGCCTCATACAGATCCATTGATTTCACTTAGAATTAATCTCACCTTCTCAGCGGAAAAAAACCCCTCATCAAAGACCTGATCCTGCACATTCATTATGCAGATTGTAGCTTGGAAATTTACCTGGAGTATCCTGGTTTCCATGAGAGCATATATCACAATTGCTCTCATATGCAGACCCACTTATGGGAGCAAAAGCCAAAGCAGTTTGCTCTGTGAATAATGACAGAAATCCTAAGTTAAATGTGGTGATCTGCTTTTCTGATAGAATATTTGTAGGAAAATATTAACCCCATGGAAACTGCAACGAAGAGTAATTTCTGTTTGAGAGCTACTTAGGCCTAAGTATGTTTGGCTGGCTTCCTATGTAAAACAGTCTCAGTATTTTTTTTATTACTATTTTAGCATCAAGGCCAAGAATGAGTGGTTGCACCAAACATATTTTCTGTTAAAGAGATTTCAGTGCTCTTCTAAAGTGCTAAGACACTTTTTGTACACTTTAACAAGTTTGTTTCAGTGTCAGATTGGTCTATCTATTTTAATTAAATTTTAAAATTCACATATTTAATTTCAGTTTTCTCTAATTTCTGCTAAACCATTGCCTGCGAGATGCATATTTAAAGAATTTCCATTACTTTGAAAGAGAATATCAGTGTAATACAACTGGATGTAATAAAGAGTAGGAGTTTAGTTGTAATAATATATCAGATTGTGGTTGCCAGAGAAATCAAACAAATGGCAACATAGATTTCAGCTGGTTGTCACAAAACTGAATAACAACCAATATTAGAATTCTTCATTCTCACTGTTCTAAGATTTAAAAAGCTTCTGTCAGTAATGATGTAGTGCATTGCTGCTTTCTGTAAAGGACATTATTAATCTGATTAGCAATCCTTCCATGAAAGAGCAAGCAAGCATTAAAAACCCATTCTTCCCCTTTTATTTTTTGATACTGACATTTGGTGTTGATCCAAGTAAAAAAGTGTTTCATCTTCTAAATATATGTAACACAATGAATTTTAGAAAAACAAAAACCATACCCAATAACTGATTATTTCTTTACTCACATATAAAACACAGATTGCATATACAGAATATCTACTTTCTTGCTTTTGGTTTAATTATAATTATATTTATTGAAAACTAGATATTTTTCAAGTTTAACTATCATTTCTTTCCTGTGAAAGAGCTGGTACTTGCATTATTATTATTTTTGTTGTTGTTCTCTTTTTATATCTTCTTGCTAGACTCCCGTAAATGACCTGGAAACATCAGAGCCTTTGTCCTGCTGTTTTTAGAAACAAATTGATTTGTATGGCAGGCTATCACAGTCTTCTAATGGTATATATATAATAGTATATATAATATTATATAACAATAATATATATATAATAATATATATATAGCATTATATAATTATAATGGTATATATATAAATGTCCCACTTACACCAACATGGTGTATTCCAGCCTTAAGACTTTCAATCTTTAAACTTCAGTGGCTGAAAATGTATTGTTTGGGGTTTTTTTAAATTTTGTTTTATTTTGCTCTGCTTTAGTTTTTATTTTTTGTTTGTTTGTTTTTTGGCGGGGGGTTGTTAACTTGTTTAGGTTTGGGGGGTTTTTGAAGTTTTGATTTTAATGAACACTTTAAGAGAGTTGATGGTGGGAGTCTAATGCAATCAACCTGTTGAGATTCAGAGAAGTTCAAGGACCAAACACATACAGGTCTACTGAGAGTATATTTAGTGCATGACATATAAGTAAATAAATTGTCTCACTGCCTAATCATTTATTTATAGAACAAGTGAGACCAGAGGTCTTATCATTAATGAAAGTCTTCTGAAGCTGGGTTCTGCTTTTCTTGAAAAAACAGAGGTGTTGAGATTAAACTAATCGTTATTAAGGTGACCATCATCTTTCATAGGCACTGTTGCCTTTTTCCTAACTTGGAAATGAAATTCAAGATAATTTTAGTAAGAAGGTAATATAAAAGGGGATCTTTATTTGAAGGGCTTCAGAGGCAGTTATGGAAAAATGTCCATAAAAGCCCACTCCCTCCAGAGATGAGTACGTATTTATAGGTTTTAATAAATTAGCATAATTTATTAAAAGCACCAATTAAGATGACAAGTGGTGATGCAGTTCCCCCCCCTGCCCCCAGGTCAAACCCCCTTCTCTGGAGCCC
>JAOTQP010001286.1:124498738-124510774 GCA_026413545.1 Cichladusa arquata
CCAATCTACTACAAAATACAAATTTCCTAATATTTGCATGCAACCTATAGGAATCGCTACATTACGATGTTTTATGGCTTTCTTATCTATAAACCTTATCTCTAAACCTTTCCTGCCATGCTTGGAACAGGATGTCTGCTGGCTCTTTGGTATTTGTGGCATTTGGCATTATCTAAACAAAGGAAAGAGGCTTTAAACGTTCACATGGTTGCTTTCAGCCCCACAGTCGAAAACTGCTATCATTTCTATTTCACTTGTGGTTTCTAAATCTTTTGCTAAGCACTCATATTTATAAGGTTTTCCTATTTCCTCATTCCCAACAGTGCACTCCTGCAGGAAGAGGCTGACCCTGTATGAGTCCCTCATGGGGTCACAAGCTGCCTCACCATGGACTGCACCAGGGGCTGCAGGGGAATCCCAGCTCCAGTGCCTGGACGACCTTCTCTCCCTTCTTGACTGACCTTGGTGTCTGCAAAATTGTTGCTGTCACATATTCTTACTTCTTTCTCCACCTGCAAATGCTGTGGAAGTTGAGATGCAACAACTTCTCTTTCTTAAATGTACTGCCTGGGAAAAACTTTTAAGTACGTCTAGTTATTTATAAAATTTTAAAATAACATAATGAAATTTTTGCCGTTAGAGAAATGAAATACTTGTGAAATTAACTAATTAATTAATTCACCTTTGTCTTTTTGTTTTAATTTTGATCTTTACCAGAAAGAAACCTCACTGAAATGTCAAAATTTCTCAGGAAAGAGACCTAATTTTCAGTGGGTTCTTCTCTGTGGTTGTTAAATTGAGCTTTTAAAATATTTACATATTCATGAGTTGAATACTAGTTTTAATTTTCCTAGTAATTTTTTTGTTAGTGCCACATAAAATACTCTCTCTGGTTCTTAGTTAAGACTAAAAGGGACACTAGTGAGAAAAAAGGTTGAATACATTGAAAGTAGTACACATTTTTGATTAGTATTTAAAAATAAGAAACCCAAAATCACTAGAAATATTGCATTTATTCTGTATATAGCATACTGAAATTGTCTAAGGTAAGTCACTAAATGATACATATAAATCTGGAATACATTTTTGGGGAATCAAACTAGTAATATCTTTTTCAGTACATAAAAATAAAAAATGTAGTAGAAACAGACCAATTTAATGAAATAGACCCATTGCTTAATTCAGTTTCTCATGAATCAAAATAAAATATATTCTGCAAGGCTCCAGTGCCCTCCTAAGAAAACAGAAGCCGAACAAAATAATATTTAAAAAAGTAATATTTTGCTTCAACATACTTACTTGTTTGGCGGCTGTTTATTGTACACTTCTATTAGTGTTCCAATTTATTTCAATGGCCTATAAAAAGAAATAATAGACAGGTAACACTTTCCCCTCCCAGACTCCTTCCTGTATTCCCAGCAGCACCCCATCAGTCTCCTTGCAGAAAAGCTCTCATTCATCAACGTCTTTGGGAACACAGAACCACAGAGGCTTGAGTTTTTATCTGGCAGCTGCACAGAAGGTGCGGCTGAAGCAGTATTTTAGAAAATCCCTAGAACTTGGTATATAGCATTTTACAGGAATTTGAAAAAATTCCCAGCATAACACAGCTTATATAAATACTTTGACTGAAAACTTTCAGAACCAATTTCTATCTGAGAAAGTAACTGTTCTCTGTATATGTTCTTTAATGGTACTATTCTAAAACTTTTGGCAGATCATAAGATTATTTTTTAAAGAAGATGAAGAAAATATTTACAGATTATTTGAAGCCCATGATTGAACCCAAAGAGCTTGGTGAGGCTTGAAACAATTATGCCGTTTGATAAAAAAAAAGGATAAACTTTTAGTACTACCAGTGTATATATAAATAAATAGTGAGGCAATTTAAAGGAAATAGTCTTTGAAAACACCCCACAAGAGCAACAAGATATATTTTGGGGAATAGGGTGCATGCTCCTGATCTCTCTCAGCTAAGAGGATCATCTAAGAGGAAGAGCTGTTTGTGCTGCAATGAATAAGGGGTAATCCTTGAAAATACCAACACTAGAGTACAGGGCATTCTGCACTCCAGTATTCACTTCTACTATGGGATCTAAAGGATGCTGTTTGTCTAAGGACAAACTGAATCATATTCTAAACCTTCGGCCTGGGAAAAAACAAAGAGCTGCCAGCCTCTGTTCACCAGCTCTCAGAAGTTACACATATTCCCTAAAATACAGTTTTTTCTTCTGACAAATATGTGTACGTGTTTCAGCCTGTAGCATTTCAAACATTGCTGTGTATCTAGATAATATTTAGTTTCTTGTATTTTAGGAGCAAAAATAGTAATAATAATAATAATAGCAACAACAATAAAATTAAAAAGATATTCTGCTTATTCAAGAAACGGATTTTTCCTAACACAATATATTAGGAATTCAAGGATGTGGCAATGCAGTGATAAATTTTTCACAACTGATAACTTAATCTGTCTCAATATTAATCACATATTTGATTATCCAAAAGAACAAATTTATTCTATTACGTATTCTGGAGAGAAAAAAAAAAGATAATTAAGACAACCTCTCAGGTAATACTTACCTGGTAATTTTCTCATTGTTATTTGTGAAAGGCCTGTTAACAAAAATATGCCATGTAGTACAATGTAGCTATGGGCATCTTCATTTATTTTTTCAATATCCTCATAATTGTTTGGAGAAAAGCTGCTAAATAAAGATGAATCTTGAAAATTGTCCAGGTCTTAATATGCCAAAATAGTATATTATCACTGATCTTGATGGCAGCTGAGAAGATTGCTAAGGAACATTATTAATATTAGCTGCGGACTCAAACAAAACTTGGACTTTTATTCATTCAAAGCCCTGCATAATTCTGACTAGACTTTCATTTTCTCTGATTTGGCTGTTTGCTCTAATCTTCAGTGTCATTCAGAATTTATTTTCTACATTTGCCCTTTTACCCTTCTTCATTGCTTTAACTTCCCCTCATTTCCTTTTTCCTTTTCTTTCAGTCTATCTTCAACTAGCTGTAAGTATCCTTCACCCTATTAGAAATGTGAATTAAAACACTGTTGCTGGTAATTTATTGTGTCTGCTTTTTTCTTCTGCCGTCCTGTGTTTCAATTATTTTAGCTCAGAGCCCTTTTAGAAAGAAATCCCTTGTATTTCCCCCAGAACAAGACCTAACATATGAAGGGTTTGTGCTATGCTGATGCTTAGTTTCAGTGCTAAAGAGCAGGAATCATTTGTTATCCACAATAACACTTGTTTTTAGCTTGAATAAAATACACTGCAGTCTGTGCTTCATGCATGCTTACTTTCTATGTCTATAGGTTTTAAAATAGCCTTGAAGATGAGACTGTCACATAGGTAGTAGAAAGCTGCTAAGTTAGTTGTTACAAATTACTTATCCAAAACCTAATATTTATGGTCTTACAAATATACAGAGCAAGTCTTTTTTATTCCCTTCTAAGACCTACCTGCCTGTATATATCTGCATACATAATTGATACCTATATTTGAAAGTATAGTTTCAGTACCAACTAGATAACAAGTTACATTCTCAAGACCTTTCAATGGTAAAAGTTTATCTAATATGTATCTGCTAGGCATTATTCTGGACATGTGTTTTGTGTCAGAGAACATGGGCAGGTAACTAAGCAGGTTAGATACAAAGTAAACCTGTTAAGAGTCCAGCATCTCGGAATTTACTAAGAGTGTGGACATAATTCCCCTGAAATTAATATGAATTTCATTACAGGATTTCAGTTCATGTGATGCTGTGAATCATGAAATATTTCTGGGTTATATGGATTTCATTAGAAAATTTATATAATGCTGTCTGTTTATGAAGATAGCATTGTACACGTTACGATGAGGACCTAAAAAGTCTGCTATTATTATTCAAGAAAAAATATATAAAAATATATATAAAATCAACAGGAGATCATGTCTTATTTTCATTTCCTTGTCATTAAGCATGGGGGATAGAAGAAATTCTCATCTAATGTAGGTATTTTAATGGTTAACATCTCTGTAATGGTTGAGCATGTCAATTGTGCACAGATTTAGGCTGAGTATTATTATATGGCACAAGAACTGTGTTTCAGCAAGTATGAGCCATTGTCTGGGAGGACTTGTAAGAGGGGCAGAATACAGACAGATCATAGTGGGAAACTTGGGTTTCTTTATTCAGACATGCTTTCCCTGGGATCTAATACCAATGATAGGCTGCATATGTTAATTCAATTTAGTATTATATAATTATTGGTGGACGTAAAATAACGATGCATTAAATTTAGGCTAAACTATAACTGAAAACCTATATTCATTATATGTGTATGAAAACTAAATTAGTACATTTTAGCACTAAAATAAATCCAAAAGAAATTCCAGAAGCAATTTTTAAACTGCTATTTTAAAGTGTCATATCTTGTGTCAATCCCTGAAACTAGAGATTGTCCTTGATCTCTTTCCAAAAGCAACCAATCCTTTAACCTTCACAGAGATAAAGCATAAAGAAGTAAACCTTCTTCCCTTTCAAAATAAAAGTATATTAAATGTATATTTAATGTCTTTTTTTTTTTTTTTTTTTTATGTGTGGGTTACTGAGCACAGACACGTCACCTAGGCTGTACAGTTTTCATCCTTGGAGATTTTTAAGAGCTGTCTAGACAATGCTCTGGGCACTCTGCTCTAAATGATCCTTTTTCAGCAGATGGGGTGGACAAGATGACCTCCAGAGGCCCCTTCCAATCTCAGTCGTTCTGTGATTAAATGATAAATTGCATTTCTTGTTGCAATCAGCTTCCTAATTCCTCTCAAAGTTCTCAGGCAGCATATGTGCTCTCACTGGGCAATGGCAACAAATGCACAGCTGTAGATGGTAAGAAGAAAGGATCTGGGATCATACCAGCTGCTGGCAGCATCCACACCAGAGTCAGTACTTACAGGGAATCTTTTCTGCCACTAGAGATGAGATTTGCTATATTATTTGAAAGATCTGCTATTTTACCATAGCATATGTTAAGATGTTAAAATATTAATCAATGTTATCTTCTGTTATTTATACATGAGACTGCAGTCAAAATTATTAAATGGAATATGGGAGATTTAACGAAGACACTTTCTGTACATGGTTTCATGCAACAGTCAGTCTGACACTTCTCACATGTAAGCTCCTGCTGTATTCGACATTTATTGGGTCAAATCTTCACTTTGATATCCAAGAGAAGTCATTATAAAGAATTCCAGTTTTAAACCTATTTTGCATATGCCAGTTTCCATTTAGATAGTTCTTTATGACTAAATCAGACATTCTTTATTAGCATGATGAAAAGCACCTCTATAAGTAGCTCATCTCTGCCAGATTTCAGCTTCCTAGATGCAGCTAATTCTGTGCTAGATGTTTTCAAAAAGTGACAGTGAAGTATATGATATTGAAGAGTTTTGTTCAGTAATTGTAATTTCATTGAGTCTGAAATGTTTCATCTCCCCTTTCTCATGTCTACAAAATTTTCCCTGAACAGATACCAGATCTTGATATTTAGACAGGTTTAGAGAGGATTACTGGAGGAAATGTCAGGCAGCCTTTATTTTGTGAGAAATATTTTCACTGAAAATATCTGAGTGTATAATAAATACAATGGCCATGGTGTGTCCTTTTCCAAGATGAGAACTTGGTAATACAGTCACCTTTTCCTCACATGGAAGGACAACATAGACTCTTCAGAAGCATTTCAACACATTCATAAGTCAAAATAAAGAGTTCTGAGTGGCTCACCAGTGAACTGCTTTCCTTCCCAATGCACAAAAATGCTCAGAGGTCACTGCATTCCCAAGTGAATGAGGTCTTGCTTTGCTTGGAAAACTGACAGGAGGTAGAAAGGTCCTTATGGCTATACCTGAACTAGTGGTGTAGGATGGACCTGTGGTCTGTACTGGACCTGATTTTGTCTAGATGTGCATTATCCTTCTTCTTCTTGAGAGAGAAGAAAGCAAAGACAATGGTATGAGAAGATATTGCACTGCACTCTAGACTCAGGTCTCATCTGAAGGAACGTGGCACTCAGATCTCGGAGTGAGGCATCGAGACCGAGCTCTGGGAAATCTGTTTGACTTTGAGACCTTGAAAGGTCTCTGATGTAAGCATAGAAAACTTCCTGCATTTAGAAGTGTTATCCTGATGCTTATTTCATCCTCCAAACCACATGCTAATTCAGGTTATGTTTACTGGTTTAGTTTGGTTTGGTTTGGCTTGGTTTGGTTTGGTTTGGTTTGGTTTGGTTTGGTTTGGTTTTGTTCTGTGAACCCTCTGGTAGGTCTAAAAGATTTTAAAAAGACTAGTCAGTGTGCTCCATTGCTTGAATTTCAACATCCAGCCTATTTTGCCCCTCAATATGATGCAACATGAGAAAAACCAACTGTTCTCCAGAGAGCAGTGAAAAAATCCCACTCTCATTCCCTAAATCTTGCTGATAAAGAAGCTTAGGAATGATTGTATGCCATTTCTGCTAGGCTGACAACAGCTGCTGAATCAGGACTCAGTGAATTATGTGAAGCAAATGAGCATTCTGTCACATTGTTGTTTATTTTGTCAGGTTGCCGGATTGGATGAACTTTTTCATCATTTTATCATTTTCCCATTTCAGACTGTGTTAGTTTTTATGGAAATATTTGTCATTGTCATGAGTCAAGCTTAGTCATATCCACATGGGCAGAATAAAACTGACTTATATATTAGCAGAACATTTATGTAAAGATTTGGGAACTAATAAAGATTTTTACAATATTTGTGGCTGTTCATATGTGTGTATGTACAAAAATACACACATATAACTCACAAAGCTGAGTTATACAGCTTTTTGTCCAGGTAGGCTTGAAAGCAAGGTAAATTATATGAGGTGTCCTAAGAAACCCTCTGGTAATAATATCTTTTAAGTATTTGGACAACACTCTGGGGCCCCTCATGTGATTCTTGGCATGTCCTGGCAGGATTGTGCTGGATGATCCTAATGGGTCCCTTCCAACTCAGGATATTCAATGATTTGTCTTATGACCATATCTTATTTATTTTATGTCATATATTTTGAAGTAAATCATTTTTGGTGATATTTTAAGGTTGTGTTAACATATACAGAATATGTAAGAAATATGTGATAAAATTTATATATACCTCATTTCCCATATTGTCTTCTTTGTAGTAATTTTTTAATGCATTTAAAATAGCAAATCCCTTGGTCACTGTTCATGCTGCTCATTCTTTTCCACAACTCTAGAGCTACACACTAACTTGAATTAAAAAACCACATATACTGTGGTGTATACTATGGGAAAATCTATGACACAGGAAGGCAGAAGAACTTTTGCACCATTTTTGTATGACTTAAACTCATTTTTAATGAGCTGAGGATAGCTATAAATTTCAAATATTTAATGTAAATAATGTGTTACGTGGAAGTAGTCTATGATTGTCTTAAGATACCCTTTAAAAGTCAGTGAAAACTCCTTGATTATAGCTGAATAAACATGCAGGCAAATAGAGGTATAGAGGCATGTAAAATTAATCATAAGGAGTTACAAATTATAATACTTTTGTTTTTGATCACCTAGAAGATAAACCACCCCTAAATACAATAAAGAGAAGTGATCATTTGTTGATGAAATAAATTTTCATGGAGATACTGGCAACATTTCCGTAAGCCAATTGGGAAAGAAAATGTCCTTTCTTTTTCTATGGTTTTTTTTCAGACTTTTTACCTGGGATAACAAGTTACTTTTTGTTTTTTAAATCTTCACTTGAGATGAAACTCAGCTGTATTTGTAATTGTACAAAATCTGAGACAAGTTAAACTGGGAATTTTTCTATAAAATATTTTTGCAGATTAAAAATAATAGAGCTAGTATCTGCTTCATATCCAGAGTTATTTAAAATGTGGTTTTGAATTTTAGCTCTGACATGAATTTCCACTCCCTCTTTTTAGTTGTTTAATGGTTTGATTTCTAAAATATCATGTCTGGAGATCTGATCTAAATTTCTTGAAAGTAAAAGTTTGGAAAGGAATTAGGCTTATGTCACCTACTCTTCACTTAGTCAAAGTACATATTGAATAATAGCATTGTTGTCTAGACCATCTTTATTGCTCAGGGGCATCAGACTGGAGGGCAGAGTCAGGAACCCCCTTAGATCAAGAAAACCCTTTGAGTTACTCAGTTATGGATGGGATGAATGAATCACTTCCTCACAGTGCTCACTTCTAGATATTGACTATCAGAAGAGCTGAAACAATGAGCATAAACTAGCTACACTATTACATTAAGTGAGAGGAATTATACTTGTTTATGAAATTCTGTTTTTGGTTTGAGACACTTCCTCAACGAGAGATCAAAATATAATTGTCCTTCTCTGAAAAAAAGAAATTCTGACTGTATTTTTTAATGTTGTTTTCTACTTTATTTCAGTGTGCTCGTTAGCTTATTCACTCAAGACTTATGAAATGAAAGCTTAAAACACTCTCTTTAGGTCTTCATCCTACGAATTTCTGCTTTAATTTGTATATTGTATCGTTTTTACAAACATGTTGTACTTTAACATTTTTTTTTGTTCTGTTTTCTGACAGCTTATATTTTCTTGAATGTTTCTTTTCATAAGTTTTATATCCTTCCCATTCATTTATATCCCAATCTTGATGGTTTCCCAGGTTCTTGGAAGGGTTTTCTCTATTGATTCTCAAAATTATTCCTCTTTATTGGCATCATCACATTTAGTTCAGCCTGAAATTTTTCTCTCTGTACCAGCTGTTAGCATGTAATTTAGACCATCAAACAAGATTATAGGTTGAGTTTTCAGAGTTGCTAAGCCTTGTCTCATCTCTTCCCTCTTTAAATGATAAGCTCTCCCTAATTTTAGAGGAACAGAAATAGTGGTAAGCTAAAGGCTTTCATTCTGTGAAAAGCAATTACAATTTTATCCTTTTCCTTTCTTACTCTTCCAAGATATTTTAGAAAAGGTGTAATCCAAAACATTTTTATCCTCTGATACTTAAGTACTTAGATAATATTTTTTTTTTTTATTCTTATTTTCTTATTTTGTGGTAGCCAAAAAGACAAAGCTGTTTTTGCTATAGAGGAAGTGTACTAAACCTGGGCTAGGTGGTTATTTGAACTGGTTTGAAGGCTGCTTTGTTTCACTGTATAGCAAAACTAGACCAGCAATTCATTTTTAGCTGTGTAAACTAATTTTGTCAGGTTTTTTTTTTTCCATCTAAGGGAAAAATGATTTTTTTTTTGAAATTTAGGATACAGCTACTGTAGGTTAGCATAGATTCATTAGAATGTAATCTATTATAACAACTTTAGAGTTTGAATTAGAGAGACTGGAATATAATTCATATAAATCATATATTTCCAGATTTTATATGTTTGTTCTACAAGTTTTATAAGTATTGATCTAATAAAAATTATTAGTAGTAGTGATAGCCTTGTTTGATCAGTAAAATAAATAAAAAAGAGAGTTGCAAGTATTTCCAGCAGAATTATGCAATGACTATTTTTCCAATGACATAAAAATGTGATGGAATAAACCACAATTATATTGATAGGCAAATATTTATAAACAATGTTCATAAAAAAAGAACCTAAAATGTCTTAAAAATATTGGACTATGTCTTTTTATGTCACAGGTTTAAATTAACCTCATATGAGTTAAGTTTATGCCAGTTTAGAGGCTTGTTTGTGGTTTACAATAGGTTTAACAGCCTTCTTTGTCACTGTGGACATTAACAGTTGTGGTGGGAAACAGAAAGAATTTGGAAAGCTTTTTTTGTATTGTTAATAAAATGGTTGTGCCTCCAAAAGAAAAACTTTCAGTACTGTTGAAAAATATTACCTTTTTTTTTTTTTTTTTTGGAACATCCATTTACACATCATAATTTCACAGCAGTTGGTTGATATCACTGTTTAATATTGTTATAACTTTACTACAGTATCCTCATAGATGCTGTAGCTTCCTGACAGTTGGCAATGTAGCTGAAAAAGGATTAATAATGAATTAATGATTTAACTGAAGTGTATAAATGAAATGTATTTTCATACTGCATTTTAAATTTCTTCTATAATTTTTTAATTTCAGAAAACTTCATGGAATATGCTTTTGTGTGCTTTGCTCTTCTTGTTACAGAGTAAGTAAAACTAGGTGAAATAAGAGCATTTTAGGATTTATTAATTCTGGATTGCATAATATTTACTGAGAAGTCAAAGCACCTGTGGTACCAATACTGAGGAAAAGGATAAGTTCAATAAAATTTTGGAAAATCAGCAGTTTACTTGTGGGGGTGTTTTTGACTCCTTTTGCCAGAAATTTCCAGGTGAATTTATCCTGGAACTTATTGTCTATCAAAAAGAAAAAAAAATATATTCTTGCTTCAACTTTAAGATACCATATATTGAAGGAATAATTGACAATATAGGACATAAATCAATTGCAAAAATAATTTCCTGAGTGGAAGCAAATGTGTCTGCTGTAAAGAGCATTGAACATGAAATGAAAGAGTGGATTCTAGTAAAAAAAAGCTGCTGGAATGATTTGGGAACCCCAGACATTCCGTTTGGTATCAGGCCCAGGCAGCAGTAGCAGGGGGTCCTTGACTGAATGAAAGAAAGAATAGTCACAGAAATACCTAAAATACATTGCAATTATAAAAATTATTGATGATTCACTTTTTTTTTTTTTTTTTTTTTTTTTTATTTTTTTATTTTTTTTGCATTTGGGGAATCAGTAGTTTCAAAAGGTTGTCAATAGATAATAAGGAGTCTCCCCCACTCCCACGTCCCTAAAAATTCCCCAAAAATGCCAACAACCCAAACCCAGTGTAACTGTTAGCATAGTCAGCATGTGCAAATGTCTACATTCTGACTGGTGTGCCTTAGTTTGGGTGTCAGGAATTTTGAACTAGTGAGTTTATTCAAAAATCAAACCACTTGACCAACTAAATACTTTCATGAAAAACAGATTTGTGACTGAAGATAATATCTTGACCAGTCACAAAAACATAATTCAGGGATGAATGATGTTTTTTGAATTGTTTCAAATATTGAAAATAAAATAGAAAATATGGGGATAAAGTTAAACAGGTTTTAATTACAAAATAAGTAAATTGGAGCAATTTTTTCAGAGAACTGGTGAATTGCATAATATATAAGAACTGGACTTCTTATGTCATGACTATATGCTTTTATGAAAGATGTGCTACAGACTGAGTGGAAGCTGAGGACTTGATATAGTAAGGCTTATTATCCTTTTGCATGCAAGATGTGTTCATATCTGTTTCCAGTATTTGAAATTCTGGGTCTGGAATTTGCTAGAATATTGCTATTTGCAAGACAAGCATATGAATAGCCATAGAGTATGGCACCCACACCACTTCTCATACAATGAACAAGACCTGAGAAGACAGCAGTGAAAATGGCAACAAAAGGAATCCCACCAACAGAAAAAAAAAAAAAAAAAAAAACCAACAACAACAAAAAAAAAACCAACCAGACAAAAAAAACCCCAAACCAAACAAAAAAACCCAACAAACAAAAAAAAGAAAACAAAAGACATCTCCAAAAAAAGGGGCACGTGTCTGTAGCTGGATACAACATGGAGCTGGGAGGACGAGCTGGGTGCAGAAGCTGAACGCTGTTTACTTCCCAGTGGCTGGGATACTAAGAAGATCTCCTTGTGGATCCCAGAAATGGCACACAAACACAGTAATTGAAGAGCCTGTCTGAGCTGGAGGCAGTCTGTGACTGCTGAATTCCTCCAAAGTGTAAGATCATGTGGAAACACCTAGGCATGAATGGTAAAGATGAGTAGGAGAAACAAGTTCCTTCTGAACTGTGATATGTTTAGGTGTCATTATTGCAGCTAACCAAATGTCATCACTTCTGTGAAGAAGTGGTTCTGTTTTGGAAAGAAGAAAAGAAAAGAAAAAAGAAAAGAAAAGAAAAGAAAAGAAAAGAAAAGAAAAGAAAAGAAAAGAAAAGAAAAGAA
>JAOTQP010001286.1:124513586-124524065 GCA_026413545.1 Cichladusa arquata
CAGAATACAACCTGACACCCTGTCAGTCAGGGTGTTGGTAGCAGTCCCATTAAATGGTGGCTGCATCCTCCTGCAGTAGCAGATGTGGTTTTTTTGAAGCAGTGCTCCTGTAGAAGAGTGCAGCTTTCCTCTGAAGGTCCAGTGATGATGTAGATGGGTCCTCCACTGGGAATCCAGTGGAAAAAGGCTGCTTTGATGTTCCAAATGTCAAATTTTATCTAGGTAGGAAATGCTTGGCTCCTCTTGCTGGGAGGAGCATCTCCCAATGGGATGATGCAATTTTATCAGTCATACAGTGGGACTTAATGGCCCATTAACACATTATTTCCCCCCTGGAAATAAAGATCACTGCCCCACCTGGTTTCAACAGATGGTGATAGAATACATACCTTTGGTTACATCTTGCATTACAACCTAAAACAAGACTTTATTAGTCACTTTTTATATAGCATAGTTATATAATTTTACTATTAGAAATATTATTTCATCTGAATTTTTTTAAAACACTGTTTTCTCTGGTTTGAAATAAAAAACCAGAATTCATAGGAAAGTAAACTGGAAACCTGCTTCTGATGTGACATTTTCAATAGGTCTTTGATTATTACTTAATTTTTCTCATCTCCATTTTTTTTTCTGAAAATGTATTTTTACTATGGGCAGAGACCAAAAAAGTGTCCATGATATGTTTTTAAAGTTACTAGACAGCTGAAATGCAGCAGCTGACCATATGAGAATTTCTACTTGTACATGAGAGCTAAAACAAGTCTACTTAAGGCGTTGAAATTCACTAATCACAAAAAATCATCAAACTATACCTTTAGTTCACCTTTGATTTAAGGGACAAAATGTTCAGCAGTAAATTTTGATTGCTATGATCCAATTGTTTCTAAGCTGTTTTAGTTATTCTCATATTTAATATGTCTCATTATAAGCACCATTTGCAAGCAATCCTTTAATGAAGTATTATATTGAGGACTTGCACATAAATTGTGCAAGTACTTTGCCTTCATTGAATTTGTCATGTAAAATTAGCCCTAATTTTTGGTAACCCAAATGAATCTAAATGAGTAAAAACATGGCATTGAAAAGCCATAAATTCCCTCAATATGAACAAGCTTAACAATACCTTTCTATGGTAGGAAGAGAAAGACTATGGTATGCTATGGTTCAAGAGACAATATTTGAATATTTCATTAGTTTTTAACTTCAGACAACATACTTTGGGGCATGTTCTTTGACATAATGAAAACACAGGGCTGCACCTATGGTAATAAAGCCAAATTAATGGTTAGAAAGCTGCCATCTAAAATAATGATATGAGAAGCCAAAAAATCATAGAATCTTGGAATGGTTAGGGCTGGGAGGGACCTTAAAATTTAAACATCATCCAGTTCTAAGCCCCCTGCCATGGACAGGGACACCTTTCACTCAAACAGGTTGCTCTGGGCCCCATCCAACGTGTCCTTGATCACTTCCAGGGATGGAGATATATCTGGGCAAGACAGTGCTGTTTGCAATCAAAAAAAGGGAGCTTTGTTCATGCCTGAAGCAGAACAGATTAATCTGGGCACTCTTTTCACAGTGGTGTACATATTCCATAGGGTTTGGAAACATACTTGAAACATGGTCCAGTTCCTATCACTGCATCAAAACTTGGGCAGAGGACAAAGTGCTGATCTGGATAAACGCCGTTAAGCTGAATGGACTTCTCAGCAATTCTTTGTCCCCCTCAAAGCTGTTCCTGAGACATTCTATACTAACACATCTTAGGACCATTCCTGAATGGTATGGTCTCCATTGCAGAATTAAGCTGATATAGATGTTGACTTTATGATTGGCAAAACCACCTTTTCCAGTTCTCTGGGAAGCCAGGTCCTCTCAGGAAATAACAGAACTATGTCTGATCAGTATCTTAAGTCTGTGAAGACCTAATTCCAGCATAACAAAATTCTGCTGCTTTTCCTTGAGAGGAGCTCTAGACTGTCAAAATGTTCAGACTTGATTCTCTGAGTATTTTGTTCCTGTTGTCGCTTGGGACTGTGGTCAGCTCTGCAATGAGCTTTGCTGAAAAGAGTTTAAAGGTTTACTGAATGTCTGTGTTTTTTTGCTATCTGCAAACTTTTGTAGGCCTATCAACTCATGTAATGTCTGTCACACACAGAAAATTTGGCCAAATGTTATCACTCTGTGTAGGGATTACCTTTGGTTGCCAAATCTAAACTGCTACAGCCTTTTCTATGACACTTAGAGTGGCTGTCAAGTGGAGGAATCTTCTCTCACATGACAACATGAACTCCCAGCTTCTGTTAAGTAAGGTAGAAGAGGGTAACTTTCAGGGTCTGCTGCTTAAAACAAATAATTATGCTCTTCATTCTCATAACTGATGATTAGAAAATTCCTCTTTTTTCCCCTGCAACATCAAACTACCTGGAATACCAGATTGTTCTTGAATTTTGAAAAGCAGATAAATGTCTCTAGCTCTCAATGCTTCTGAAGTTCCCAGTTATAAAATAGTTGTCAGAGACGAGTCATCTCATTCACAGATCCTAAAAATCTCTGTTCTCCTGCAACTCACTGGGCAATTTGGCAAGAATACTAGGCAAGGTTTTATTGGATACTTGTCTGTGTTTTGGCAACCATTAGTCGAAACAGATGTTTATACATAACATTTTTATTTTTGAAACATGCTTCATCTTAAAACTAGTTTGGTTTATTGCCTTTCCTACTCCTTTTGGAACGTTGTTGCAGAATATTCTGGCTCTGATGATTACAACTTAGAATTTCAAATCCAAATGCATTTGCTGCCCATCTAGAAATATTTTTATTAGGTCAACATTGTTATTTGTTTTAAATACCTTTTCCTTTTCTTTCATGTTTATGCCTAACCACTCCATATATTTATGCAATCTTATCACATCTCAGTTCATTTTACTAAATTAAACAAGACAAGAACCTTTTTGTCTTATTTCATATTGCTTCGGATACTCTGGGGACCTCATCATATACATCTTAGAATTGCATTTGCTATTTGATGGCTGTGATGCATTGCTGTCAACAATCTCCCAGCTGCTCCACACTGTTTTTTCTCTTCCAGCTGTTGAGATCAGAACTTACTTTTGCTCCTTCTTTAATGTTTGTTCCTCCTTTAGTGTTATACAATCCCATATTACCCACTTCTGTACTATACTGTTCTTTACTTGATTTTGTTTTACTAATTTTTATTAGCTAGCATTTACTTTTTCTGTCTGCATGAAATGTCATGAAAATGTGAAACAAGATCTCTACCATGAGTAATCCTTGACTAACTCTTTCAGTAGTTTATCCTGGCTTGATTATTCCCTTCTCAGGTCTGTCAGTTGCCAGCTGCTTTTCAATCAGTTTGCTATCTATGGTGAAATTCTTGCTCTTATGTTCTCCCACTTGTTAATTCCCATAGGTAAACTATCAGATGTTTTACCATATGTCTGATGGATTAATTATATTGTTATTTCCCTTCTTATTTTATGTTATAGGCTATAGATATGAGGCTAATCTGAATCCAAGATTCTTAGATAACATTTTGAATTTTCTCACATTTCTCCTTACCATGATGTCCTGTATTACTTCACTAAATAAATGCATTCTTCACTTTAAAATAACTAAGTTTTAACCTGTAATTTATAGAGACCTTACCTTCAGATAAAGAATGAGTTCATGTAGAGTACTGAACTCTATAGGGCCTATGAGACACATACTTCAATTCTATTTTTGTCATATTAAAGACTGGAATTATGTTTTATTAACTCTTAAATCTATCAATTTCTTGTCCTTTTCTTATATAAGTTATGCTAACCAATAAATCCCCAATTTTGCTCCTTCTGAATGTTTTGTCTTTCAGATAAAATGCCTAAGTAGTCACTGGAATACAGATTGAGAAAGTGAGAATGAGTCTCCAGGCTGATGCTTTTTAGAAAGAAGAGGCCTCTGTTCATAAACATAATGAATATTCAATTATTTATACAAGACAGAAAAGACTAGACATGGGCAATAATGAGACTTTCTCCCTTGGTTTCCCAATGTTTTTTTCAGGCTATTGGGCCTCCTGGGAAGTGAAAGCTTGAGTTTGAATACTAGAGTAAGAAAATTCAGTTGGAGTACTCTTACTTGTAAGCAGTTGATAAAAAAGGAGTGTAAAATTTCTTTTCATCCTCTTCTGGCTGCTTTGTGAATATGACCTTATATTTTTTTCCAAATTTCTTAGAAAACCTGAAAAGAAACCTAGTGTTTTGTGTCTGAAAGAGTTGACTGTTTCACTTTACTTATATTTGTTTAATTGTGGGGGGAAATGGCAGTGAAATGAAGGTTTATTTCTTTTGGCAAAAGATTTATAAATAAAAACAGTTTATTTCCCAAAATTGAGAGTAAAGGGGGCTGTTTTCTTTTGGCTTGTTTGCCTGCCGAAATGAAAAATTCATTTATACATTGTTACAAACAACTGATTTCTGTTTCTTAGTCCAGCTTCTTGATTTTCATATAAATACTTAATACATTGAATTGGATTAAATACTTCTCACACTAAATACCTAGGAAAATATATAAAGAGTGGTTCAGGGCTGTCGATGCAGTCACATCTGTCAGGAACTCTATGCACCTATGGATTTATATCTCTTAGTTACACTATTACAAGAGTTATATTTTAGTCATCATCTTTTAAAGTCTAGGATCACCAAGAAGGACATTTTAAGGACAAAATCTGGTTGTACTATTGAATAGAATTTAATGGACTAAGCTTTCTGTATGACCTTATATTCCTGAATTAACAAGGAAGAAGATGCTTCCAAAAATAGCTATGGAGCAGTCTGCTTTTATATGTATGTAACAGGCACATATATAAGTAAAATTTGTTGATTTATTAACAATAATACTTGTGATATAAAGGAATCTTTGACTCATGCTAATTTACATACTGAGAATGCTCCCAAAACTGCATTATTTCAATATCTAGTTACTACTGTTTGAGGAAAAGATTAAATAAAAAAAAAAATATAGTAATATGAGAGTATCAGGAAATCATTATATTGCAATATAATAATTTTTTCAAAAGCTGTTTTACCTTTCCACAATCATGGAAAATGAAACTAACAACTAGATGTTGCCTTGTAATGAAAACACTTACCAACTTGTCATAAACAATTTGGATTTACCCCTCAGAGAGTAATGACTCATTATATTCTTGTACTGGCTTTTCATCTAAAGTAGTAAGACCCACTTTACAGTAAATTGAATGAACAATCCTTAAGTATAAGGTAATTTTTTTTTTTTTTTAAGACCTAATAAATCAACCTTTTTTTCAGCATATAAAAAAAATAATTCTTTTCAGAATCTCTCCTGAGGAAAACAACTAGAAAATTGTGATTGCACAAATGTGACAAAATTGAATCTGTTTTTTCAGATTTATCACAGAATAGTAATATTTAGTTATCAGTCATGGACTGATGAACTAAAAACTGGCCTTTTTTTATTACTTTACTGAAAGCCCTGGATTAACATTATTTTTCACAATTTCCTTGCATTGCCTTTGAAGAAAAAATTAGACTTCCACAAAAGCCTTAATTAGTGTTCTGCATTTTAAAATGCCATTTTAATTGTTTTAAAAGATCTGCAGCATATTTTCAGACTTTTTTTTTCTTACATTCTTGTTTATTTATTTCAAAGGTTGTACTTCAGAGTTAATAGCGTTTTGTATATATTTTTGCAGCATTTAAAACATCACAAGGGAGACAGTGTAAAACAGGCAAAGTTTTATGTAAGGCTGATTTTTCTGCACCTGCAAAAAAGGTTTATGATTTATATATTAGCTTGGTAAAGGAGGAGAAAAGTACTATAGCTTCCTATGGATACTAATTATTTCTAGGAGCTGCAACAGCTGGAACCCCACCTTGAAGGTAAGTGCAAAATGTTGCCATCTACATAAAACCCAATGCCAGTTTTAGCCTAAGAAATCAAAGTCAACTATTCTATAAAGGAAAAAGAAAAGCAATATTCCTTGACAATGTAAGTCCCTAGAAGTTATTGACTGAAATCAATGAGTGCTGTAATGGTTCTGTTGCACAAAGATACAGAGCTTTTTTTTTTACTGCCATCCCAACTGCCAGCATTATTAAGCTGGATAATTATATTAATTGCATAAATCTGTTGTAACATGATGTGGTTCTATTGCTCCCTAGCTTTGCAAGTACCCTCTAACAACATGAATACAAAGATGGGTAGAAAAAAACCCCATACTTGTAATTTCAGGCCATTTTCAAAAGAGACACTTAAGAGGTTACTGTGTACATTTCCACGAGGAAAAGGCTTTCCTTCCCCAGAATCCCAGGAGGTCTTTGGGAAAACAGATTCTGATTAAATATAGCTGCCTTGTCCAGGAACAAATAGAGGAGCTTTACTTGTTGTGATAGAAAATTATGTGTCTGTATGTAGTGCCTGAAAAATGAAAACATATTTACATCTTTCCTAAGGTTCCTGGATAATCTTTTGCCACAGCAAATCTCATGACCCTCAAAGTTTCAATGAGCAGACAACCAGGAGACAATGTGTTCATGAAGAAAGGATATTTCAAAATATACTTTACTAGTTTTTCTTAACTCTGTGCAGAAAAAAAGTCAGAAATTCCCCTACAATTGTACATGGAATGGAGCATGCAAAGAATGCCTCAAAATGGGTTCTAAAATTTTATTCACTATAAAACTGAATTGTACAATTCATTTTGAATAGGAAAATAGGAATCAGTTTTGTTCTATTTTAAGCTAGATTTCAGCTTCTAAGCATTTTCAGGTTTCTAGAATTTTCATTCATTATTTTAGGAGCATTAAGTTACATTTACTATATAAGTCCAAGAAGTTTCTGGTTTCAGCACACTTGTTGCACTTTATTTGTCAAGCTCCTCCCTAGAGGAATTCAATGTCTTTTACTGATATGTTCCTGTAATTCCCCTATTTTATCAATATCAGAGGTTTGAGTTCTAATCCTCTAGTGATTTGTAGCATCACTAGCATATACGTTTCTTATTCATTAAAGCCTTTAAGAATGCTAATACTCTGAGACAGCATGTTTTGTTACACTTTGAGCAAAGTAAATGACTATATAAATTATCAGACAGAAAAGAAGCAAATTATTTTTTTCTTGCATCTTTTTAGCTTTCCATTTCAAAGATTGAGTCAAATATGGGTAATGAATTAATGTTAAGTTTGCAATACTTTTTTTTTTTTTTTTTTTAGTGAAAAGATACCTTTCTTTTAAAGAAGTTTTTTACTTTGATGCTTACTATATAGATTTCAATCCTTCATAACACTCAGCATTTCTCAAAAATTCCTTTGAGGACCCCATAGGATAGCTGAGCTCCTCTGAAAATCTACTGTTAAATATCAGCCAAGATTTTTATGCACACTTGAAATTCACCATTTCAGCAAACATGTTTCAGCAATCAGTTTATGTGAACTGATCTGGAATTAACCTCAGACAATTGAATGCCTGCTGACCATGGGTTGTTACTACTAGTTTTTGCAGTTACATTGTAGTCAGCACCAGCTCAGCTAAATTTACTGTAAAAATAGATCAAGGATAGATAACAGGATGGACATTGCATTCTTTCCTTTTCTCATCCTAACAGCTTTTTCATAATCTGTCACAACTACTGTGAGTTTGCTTCATTTAACATTCAACACTCGTTGACTTGTCTCTTCTCCCTTCCCCTTCCTCTTCTCTCTCTTCTTCCTCTTAAAATGAATAAAATAGGGAGTAGCAGAGATCCACATTTTGACAACTGCTTTCACATATAAGACAGTCAGAAACGTCCTGAGTATCAGCTTGCATCTTTTTTAAGAAAAAAAATGAGGGAAGAAGGCAGGGAATTATGTCTTTGCAAATCTGAAGAGGTGGAGCCACAAGAATTCTACCTTATACACAAAGACATTTATAGAGGAAGTTTGATTCAAAAGCCATGGACATCAATAAAAAAACATTCTGGGAACTAGCCTGAGTCCTCATTTCACAATCCTTCCAGTTTATTGTAGTTTCACTTCTCTCAGTCAGCATTGTCCACATGATTGTCAAAGTAAATTTTTAACATTTTTGGTTCATTTTCAAACCTCTTTATTAAACAGCCAGCTTTCTGAAAACACAAACACTGTATTTGGGTAAAATAAACTTTTCACAGGAAAGTAATAAACTAAACAATCTCTTTAGTCAGCAATACCAAGAAGTAAACAGAGGTTTAATTGAGGAGGTTGTAGAAGATTATGAATTAACTAATGATGGAAAATGTAGCCAATGTTATGAAAGGACAAGTTCTAGTTCTTGTATACCATGTTGAGTATTTAGAAAGTTTAATACCTATAAAAAATATCAGGAAGGTAGGTTAAACTGTAGTAAGGGGTCTAATCCTGGACTGCATCAGGAAAAGCAGGGTCAACAGGCAAGGGAGCTGATCCTGCATCTCTCTTCAGCCCTGATGACACCTCACCAGGACTGCTGTGTCCAGTTCTGGCCTCTTCAGTACAAGAGATATCTGAAATTACTGGAATGAGCCCAGAAGAGGGCTATGAAGGTGACTAAGGAACTGGAGTACCTCACTTGGGAGGAAAGGCTGAGGGATCTGGGCCTCTCTAACCTGGAGAAGGGATGACTGAGAGGGGACCTCATCAAAGTCTGTAAGTACCTGAAGGGAGTGTGCCAGGAGGATGGCTCTTCTCACTGGTGCAGAAAAATAAGACAAAAAGGAAATGGGCAGAAACTGATGCACAGGAAGTTCCATATGAATATGAAATTATTTACTGTGCAGGTGATGGAGCACTGGAACAGATTGTGCAGAGAAGCTGTATAGTCTCCCTCACTGGAAATATTCAAAAGTTGTTTGGATACAGTCCTGAGTGATGTGCTCTAGGAGACTGCTGGAAGGTTGGATCAGATGACCCATGGAGGTCCCTGCCAACCTACTCCTTTTTGTGATTCTGTGAATATAGGATAAAGCATTCTATAGAATCATAGACTCATTAAGTCTGATAAAGACCTCCAAGACCATCGAGCCCAGCTGTTGACCAAACAATGTTGATTAAACTGTAGCACTCAGTGCCACGTCCTGCTGACTCATCAACCCTTCAGGTATGGTACCTCCACCACCTCCCAGGGCAGCCCCTTCCAATGCCAAAACTTTAGTTATAACTGATGTAGCTGAAATAAGTGATCTGCTTTGGAATAAAGATTTTGTAACTTGTTTAACATCTGTAATTTGGTTATATACATATGAAAACCCTGAATATTCTCTGATAGTAGTTTGGAATACTAAATGTTGGAGGTAAGTATAATAACAGGCTTCTTCTCAGATAATGAACTTTGCTGTAGTATAATTAACCTTTGACATGGATGGGAATTTTTAGTAGCAGCAATTAATTGGAAATTATTCTCTTTCATAGGTCATCACCCTTTAGCACAAGTTTACACTGCCAGCATTTTATTGTTATATTTTCTTGTGGAAAATTTTTGGTTTTTTTTTTTTTTCCTTTTGGGAGAAGACTGAATAATTACAGTAGAGAAAAATATTAACATAAAAGAATCAAACATTCTTGAACATTCTTAGGAGGGAGGAAACTTTTTCACTCAAGTTCAGTGTAAATCCAGTGCTTTCAAATTTCCACTTAAGGTTCATAATTCCTATGCATGAAAACTCATTGGAATAAGGTAAGGTGTCAATTTAAAGTGACTTAACTCATCTTGATTAGGTTCATCTGAAATTTCTCTAATTCCAGGAAATGTCTCATTCCAGTTATGTCTCTTATTCCAAAAACTGAAGGTTTCACACAAGGAGTGAATCAGGAAAATCAGCTGAAAAACAGCTATACCAGAATTATCTCTCCCAAAGAGAAGCCTTAACACACTGGAAGGTAATAAGATTGAGTTGTTGGTTATGGATTCAAATTTATTAAACATGAAACCCACCTTATTCCTTCCAAGATACAGGGCTTCATAGATCTGGTTAGAAAACAAAGCTTTAACAGCTATTTACAGATCTACCTCTTTTTTTTTGTAAACACTTCTTATGACACCAGTGCATGAAGGTGTTGCTCCAGGGTGACTTACTCCATGTTTCCTGCTCTATAGTAACTGAATTTGTACATATGCTGGACAGGGGAAAAAGGAAAGTAACAGAAACTGAGATTTCTCTTGGTGATAACTGACTTCATAACTCAAGCTAGCACATGCCAGATATTTTTAGACGCATAGCCAGCAACTGCACTGATGGTACTTCATAATTTACCCATATATCTGGACCTCCAAAGTAGAACAAAACTTTAAATGAAACTGTGAATGTTTTTGTCTGATTTTTAAAATTTTTTTTAGATAAGGCTTTGGATTCCATTCTCATTTTCCATGGAATCTATTTATCTACTTTGTGCAACCTTACACTTTGATATCATTGATCAGAAAACAAAAACAAAAACAAGC
>JAOTQP010001286.1:124524095-124534174 GCA_026413545.1 Cichladusa arquata
AGCAGCAACAACAACAACAACAACAAAAAAAAACAAAACAAAGAGAAAAAAACCCCACAACCACCCATGTTCAGCTAAAGTGTTTTCTAGACCTGTGACTCAAATCTCAACTTTATCTCTCCAGGTTACTTCAGAAAATTTGCAATAATTCTTGAAATGGACAGAGGAGTGATTTATGAAGCAAACATATTTTTAGTTACCTGAAGTTTTCAAACAATGAAATATTGCAGTTTGAGCAGAAATTATAATTTTAGATTAAGTAAACTGATGCCAAGACCTCTGTTGAGGTGGAGTTGTTTGTTAAACTTGCTCTATGCAACTATAATTTGTTCTGCCCTGTAATCTTTTCTTAGGTATTAAAAACCATACTACAAAATAATCATCATGAGTAAAAGCCAGAAACTGTTCTATAGATGTTTTTGCAGCTGTAGGGGAAAAAAAAAGTAAAAAAAAAATCCATGGTTAATCTACATCTTGTTCACATGTATTCTTATTTCCCCTTTAATTCATATGTAGAAGTTTGTCATGGTAAAGTGCCTTTTGATACAGTTTTTGCCTGAGGCCTTCTTAGCAATTGACTCATAATCAATCTGACCTATTTTGCCAATATCACAGAGAACATAGTCAAAAAGTCTTATTAATGCAGGTTGAAAATACAGTTTTCTTTTAATGTGTTTTGGTTTTTTTTTTAATTCATCATTACTTAGTAATGCCCATTTGTGATGTATTGCAAACTCACACAATTAGTATATGACAGTTTGTCTTCACAGAAAAGAAGAATTAGCTTCAAATCTAAAGGGAAGTTTTAGTTTCTCACAGGAAAAATGGTAATATAGCATTGATTTTTTCTGACATATAAATATAGGAGTTTGCTTATATAATTTGCTTATAAGACACTGCTTCCTGAGCACTGAGGATATACTTCTTTTTGGATCCCAAGAAGGCATGGACACCCAGGGCTAATCAAATAGTTTATTGAGCAAAGCAATGAGATAGTAGAAAATATGATAGCAATAAAATGGTAGAGAAGGTGATAATAATCTTATGACCTTTCTGATGTTGACAGAAGCAATATAAGAGGTAATAGCAATCTGACATTCCTGGTGATACTGGGAAAACTGGTTGCTGCAGCATCACACGAGTGTTAGGTTTATGGTTGGACTCAATGATCTTAAAGGCGTTTTCCAATCGCTGGTTGAACTTTCACACTAAACAGATCTCATCCATAGTGAGATGCATTGTCATTGTAGTCTTTAAAATTTAGCAGGGTTTTCTTTGATGTTAGCAAATCTATGAATCATTTCTGCTGTCAGGTAAAAGACTGTTAAGCATAAGGGTACACTGCTTAATCTTAGCATTAAATAAGATTTGTAGATGGTGTCATCCACCAGGGTGCACAGGCTTTGCCCTTAGAGGTAATCAGCCAAATTCATCCACCAGTCACCCAGTGTTGCTTTGAGCGTGTTACCACACACTGACATAAGGAACAGTTTGAGACAGCTACAATACAGGTTATATGTGGTTCTTCATGCTAACACACAAGTCTTGACAACCAATGTCTTTGGTTATACTCTGTGAAAATTCTGCTCAAAGACACCATCCTCTTTCAGTAGCTTCTGCAGTGACCCAGCACACCAACTAGCATAACAAGATACACTCTTCCAAGACATAAACTCCTTAAGAGTCTGCCTTTCCTCCTTTCTTTGCAATCATGGACATCACACTCCAAAATGATGTTAGATTCCTTGGCTGATAGTCTTTGGCAGGATGCAGCTGAGAGTGCTTGTGATAGCAAATTGAAAAGTGCAGCCAAATGTTCCTGGTGATCCAGCAAATATTTTTCTTTGCTCTTTTCTTTCCTTAGGCACTGCAGATGATCAGAATAATAGACCATCTGAGGGGATGCTGCTATACATGAAATAAGACTGGGGAAATCCAAGTACATTATGAACAGCTATTACACTGCAAAGAAACAGGCATATTTCAGGAATTACACGACTTTAAGGCAATCTGAATTTTGTAGTTCCATAGAATATGCTAGAAAATATTGAACAGATTTGAATTCAATCTTTAGGCCATTCTAGGCAGGCAATTGAGCTGAGAATTCTGGATAAAAATGAAATAAATTCAGAGCTAGATAAACTAGTGTGTAAACAGGGATATCTGAACACAAAACATGATCATAAAATAAAGACTATCCTTTAGAAATAAGCATAGCTCAGGAAGGTAATTTTAAAATGGACACATAATTAAAAGCAAATTATTAAGATACAATGAAAGAAGCCATTGAAAATTTAAATTTATTTATTTTATTTAACAGCTTATCAAAACTAAATTCTATTGTCTTCTTTAAGAATGAAAAAGACTTTCTACATGGAAATACTTATTGGTATATTTTCTACTATAAATATAAAAATTCCTTTACTTTGAATGATGGCATACTTTTGTAAACAATAGACTTGCACTGTATTGCATACCAAAGTGCACTGGGGCTTTGCAGAAAGACTTAAAGTACTGAACTATATTCAAAAAGTTTATTTTGCAAGATTCTTAAAAGCGTGTATGTTGTTCTTGAAGCTGGTCATTTCCCACTGGTGACACTCCTGGCTACTCAGGATCCTTCATAAATTGAAGAATATTTTTCATTTGATGACATAAAGAGCCTTTTTCCTTTCGGGATTTGTTAGAAACTAGGACAGAGTAAAGAGATGTTATTTGTTTGCAGTCTCGGTTTAAATTGTACTGTGTTGATCTGGTGACAATAGATGGACACAAAGAGGCCAGCTGATTCTGCAACTAAAGCCCATGTCACTTTGAAGATGAAAAGAACTAAGTAGAGTGTTTAGCTAAGAACTGCATTATTTTTGCTGTTGAGCCCTTCACATGTTTAAGTTAGTACTGCAAAAAACTCAAACAAAAATCCCCGAACAAACAAACAAACAAACAAACAAAAAACAAAACCAGAAAAAGAGGAATAACTCAGACTTTGGAGGAAGAAGAAAAAATATATGTGTTTTGGTATGCCAATTTGAATTTTAAACATCAAAAAATTATGTCGACACTAGCGAGAAATAAATCAGAAGATATTCTCTGGCTGAAATCACTGGATATGATAGTAGCTTCAGTCAGACTATAATATCCTGCTTATTGACAATGCTTTTTTTTGGCTGCTGCACATTTTATATTGATATCAGACATGCTAATGCAATACTTGTAACTAAAGGAATTGAAAGAGGTCTTAATGCAGAGGAAAGTAACTTAACACATAGCAAAAGATTAAAACACATTGGGGGACATCAACAACATGAACTTTCTGCAATGGACTGCATCTGATAAATATTTTCAAATGGCTTGTAGGAAGTGGCCTAAAAACATTTAGGAGAAAAGGTTATCAGTATGTCACCTAAAGATATTTGATAATGCATACCTTCATATGAAAATTCTAAAGTTTTTCTCATTTAATTGTACATGTTCCCCTATGTTTTCTTATGTTGCTCTACTACTGGTCTTGCTGTACAAAAAGCAATACAAAGATAAGTGCTGGGCCAGCAGTCAAGAAATCTTACTGATTTATATCTTCTGTGCATTTTAAAAGCATTTTGTGCAATATACTACTGTACATAACATAAATAAAAGTCCAATAAAACAGCATTTGTAAAGCCTGTGTTCAGTGAATCTTAAGATTTGCAAACTAAGAAAACAGATTATCAAGAGATTTGAATAACAAGTTACAATGTCTGCTACAAAGGATAAAAAGCTTTCATACTATACATGTTCAAATATTTGCACCACTTAAAAGAAGTGGAATTATAAATAGACCAATTTAAAAAACAGTAGTCAAGCCCAAAAAATAATTTCAGCCTCCAAGACAGGTTTTTTTTTGAATTGCATCAGGCAAGGATTGGTATACAAAAGGGAAATTCAGAAGTTAAGTCACAGCCACCCTTTAGCCTGTGTACTTATACACCTATGATGCTGATGAAGTCGTGCGTCCTCTGACTTCACCGAGAGTACTGACATTTCAGAGGAGAATTTCAGAGACTTCACTGTGTCACTATTTAGAGGGAAGGACAGATTTGTCAGGGAATATATCAGGTCAACATTTCTTCCTTTTCTAATACTGAGATAGGTACTAAATTTTTTTTTATTCCTTTGCAGATATTTTCTGCTGAACATAGCAACAGAGTTAGTTTCAGACCCTAAACTTATAAAGTGTTTTGTAGATAATCCTTCTGCAAAGAGAATCTGTAATTTCTGTTCTTCTTGTAACATCTCTCATTTGCTAAACCTCTGTATCTTAAGGTGTAAGACTGCTGAAGAATGCAAGCAGCTACCCTTCTTAATAACATAATGTTCATGGCTTTTCAGGGCAGCAGTGCAACTAGTTTTGAAATGGATAGAGTGGCTGTTCATAACTCAGTATGACATCCTTCCACCAGTGGGCATTAGCAGGTGCTTTCTGAAGAGGAAGAAATTACATACATAAATGGAGAAAAAAAGTCTCCTAGTTATCAGTGTTTTAAGGGTGATTATAAGTAACCAGAGTTTGTATTATTGTAATAAATCTTTCATGACATACAGTGAGTAAGAAGGATCAAAGGGTGTGAGATTAATTCTTTTTGCTCATAGTATTTTATCACTCATATGCAGCAATGATACACAGACAGAAATTACTGGGGAATAAAATTTTGGAGGTCAATATTAAAGCCACTGAGAAAGACTGTAGGATAAGATTATGAAGGAACTTGAAGATAACATAAAAAACAGCATGAAAAGTCATGCTTTTCAAACATCACTGTAGCAGTACATGTATTTTTGAAACCAAATGCAGAAGCAAGTTTCATTATAAGAAAGTCAGAACTATACTCAAAGTTACAAAACCATGATGGATTTTCACTTTTTTTACCCTTGACTAAATTTCTCTATTATTGCTGCTAATTTTTATTCTCTCCCATATATCATGCTGCAGTATAAGTGATATTTACTTTGCAGAAATTTTTGTTCAACTAGATTGCTACTTTTTCTCCTTGTAACTAAGTTGATTATGTTCTAAGTGCTATAAACTACTGATATTTTTTGTACTGGGATGATATCTGTCACAAGTTCAAGTTAAAGAATAAGAGCTGCCATCAGCTTTACAGCGACAACTTTACAGGAGATAATACTTCCTTCTCAAGTAGGTTTTTTTTTTCTGTGTTTATTATATTTTTGGGAGCACCCTACTTGATTATCTTATCTCTTGCTCTTGTTCAATTCAAAAGTTGCATCTAGTTAACTTCTAATAACTTGAAGCAGTCTTTCATCTTGCTGTAATTTCATTAAAATTAACATTGATGAATAGGATCTGATAGAGTGGTTTTGTCTTTTATCTGCTCAGTGAAAAAAACGTTTTCAATGACATCAGGATTTGTTTCAGTGTGGGAGTGTTTATACTAATTATAACTAGTATTTCACCATTTGAAAAACACAGATGATGTATTTTGAGGATTTTTTTTTTTTTTTGCTTTTCCTTATGGATGGATTCCGAAAAATTAATTTATTTTTCAATGGATTTCTGGTGGGTAATTAATAAATATTTCAGTTACTACTCTTTCCTGGTTAGGTTATTTTCTATTTTTAAAATATATGAACTTAACAATTCTGTGAGGCATGCTTTGAAACCCTTTTTTTTAGAAAGGAAATTATATTTGTATATTCTGATTTTAATTTTCTTCTTTGTGTTGTGCTATTTCATGGCTGTGAGCTAGTTAAATGTAGTTCATTCTGCTGACTGGAGAAAAAATGTTGAAATCTGCAGTAGTTTCTAGATTTAGCTGAGAGTTTTTCTCCATGATATTAGAAATTTGTAATTTTTACTAGGCAGTTTTACTTATGCAATTATTAAATCTTCTATCACTACCTTTGCTACCTGAAATAAGTCTTATTTGTTTATTAAATCTTTTAAATAATTTCTTTAATGACATGTTATTTTGGCCAGGTAGAATTCTTATTCATTAAATTCTGTTCATTGTATAATTTACCGGGAAAGGAAAGTGGAAATCTTACTTGCCAGTCATCATTTATTGAGAACAGCAAATCATCTTGTCAAAAGTTATAGTTAATGGAAAGAGCACACTCAGGCACTGTTATCAATAGATAAAAAAATAATACAGTAAGTGCAAAATGCAAGAGTCTGAGCTTAACCAGAGCTCATCATTTAGTCTGCTTCTGCAGGTACAAAATTTGTCATGAAATTTCTGGTAGTGTGCATTCTCAAGCACTCTTAATGATGGGATTAGAGCAGTGTTACAGCCTCAGAAGAGACAGGCTTTGATCTTGAGCTGGCACGTGTAGGACAAGGCAGGGAGCGACAGAGGAAATATGGTGCTTGCAAAAGAAAGGGTGAAAGCCCTTTGGCTCGATCTGCCTTGAGATAAATACATTTTTGAAGTCTTTCCCTCTGAGAAATGAAGTGGTTCATGTTGCGTGGCCTTGATGCCAGTCTGCCTACACTGGGGTTTCTAGGTCAACATCATAAAGAAAGATTGAGAAGATGCTGACTGTAGCTCACCATTGATATTGTATAGCCTACTGAACCTCTGCTCCATCCATTGTATTCTACCAGTCAGCAGCTCAAACTGAACAGTGCATTTCCATGGCTGGGGAAAGCAATGATTATCTGGTAACCAATAGCTTTGTTTATTTGATTTTGCATATATATATATGTAACCAAGCAGATATATATATAACCACTACTGGTAACCTACAGTTATGGAACAGAGTCATAGAACATCCTGTACACAACTGTTTGTAATTCTCCTTGCTAGGGGCATATTATTTCTCTGTCACCCAGGAAATGACCCCTGACAGTACTCTTGAAAGCCAGAAGCCAATTGATCCATTCAATAGACCAATATTCTATATTTCACATCCACTGTGGCAACCTCTATTATTAGCTACTTTCTCCTGCTTTTTAGGCAAATCAGTTTCTTTCAGAGGTTTTGGTTTTATTGCTTCGTGATTTTAGAAGTCACAAAATGAAATATCCAGTCATATAGACACATAGTCTAGTAAACTAATTTTCCATATTATTTCATTTACCTCCATGTGAAAATTAGCTTTCATAAAGCTATGTGCCTGTTTGTGTTTGCAGGATTAGGCCCTGAGCAACCTGACAGTACTCTACAGTTACTTTACTGTCTACTTAATGTGCTTAATGCACTTAGAGCTGTAAGTCTAATTTAACATCGAATCTTGTATGGAAGAGATCATGGGTGACATTCCATTTTCCATCACACTCCTTTGAAAGCATAGAGAGGACATAGTAATAGGATATTTTCTTAGTTTTTTCACTTTACCTTTTATCCTATGCTTGCATGCCTGTGTGCACATCAGAAGTTATATTAAGAGTTTTGTGGAAAGCATTGCAAAGAGTTAAAAAATAAGTGGGGTTTATGTAATTTTGAAGCAGTTTTAGGAGTAGACATATCTACTGTGTAAGAGAGAATCCAACCTCTCTCCAGCTTTGGAAAAGCAGATGAATTTGGCTGCGCACATATTCCACTACTTATTTTGCCTGGATCTTGAGGAAAATAGTTGGGGTGTGTCAAAGAGCTCCTGTCAGCAAGTTGACAATTTAGGACCATAAATTTGCTGGTGTGATAGGCAAACTGTGTCTGCTAGTTCCAAACTTCAGAAAAGACCTTTAGGTTGCAACTTGGATAAAATGGTATTATGCCATCACAACAGCAAACTGAAAATTTGTCAGTCTGAAAATAATTTAAAAAATAAATTATATCTTTGTGCAAAAATAAAACAAATCAAAGGCATTGTTTATAGGAAAGCATTTCAATGAGTGACAGTAAATTTCAGCATTTGAATTTCAGAGTGGGTAAAATATGCATTAAGAAACACTGCCCCTGGGAACTATTAGACTGTGTTTAGTTTTATTATTTTTAATTTTACTCTTAGGCTTGTATCGGGTCACTCAAATGCTTCATCTTCAAACAGCTAAGAAAATATTCAGTAACATCACACAGGCAAGTGAATCTGGAGATTCCATATATTTATAAATGAAAGGACATATGCTGAACCCTGAGCATTTACAGTCGTTACACCAGCTAAGGATTTTCCTGAAACTCTTCAAGAGGAAATTAGATTTGAACAAGATTATGATGATAGTATTCATTTTCCTGCACGGCTCATTGCATACTAAAACATTAACTAAGAATACAAAGTAGTATAATGCTCTAAAAATGACTGTAGCAATCAATATTTTTACATTTGTCTGGGAAAAAATGATGCAAAGTAAAGCAGAAAGTGAGTGAAACCTATTATGTCAATTCAGTCACCTACTAATGAATATATATGGGGATTGCTTGCAGCTATGCTTTCTGACAGCACAAGTATTTACAATAGATTCTCAGAGCTGTCATATGCTAGTCACAACAAAAATACTTAATTTAGTATTTTTTATACATTATAAGCATTATCAGGGGAGGCTTGTTAAAAAAACTATATTAAATTACTAAAAATTACATTTCTTTCTTCCACTGTATATGGATATGGGCTATTTCCGTCATACTCTCTTTAAGTTAATTTGTAAATTGAATTTAAGGAACAAAATTGTATCTCAGAATAGATCTCAGAAATCACAGTATCAAAGGTACTGACCAGAGAGATCAGGAAAAAAAATTTCTTTAATTTGAATTTTGTGGGACTCTATTACACTAAGGGTTATAACAAGACAATGCTAAAATATGGTCACTAATCCAAGAGACCTGCAAAATGAATAGACAATAAAAAACAAAGAACTTTTGATTTGATAGCAGACAAGAAACATAGGCAAGTGTTGGGCAGTGGGATTGACAGTGACTTCTGTGAGATTTTCTCCCACCTGGCGTTTCTCATAGGCATACGGACTGGGTTGATGTGCCATTGTGTGCATGGATCTTTTAGGAATCAGAAAACTTGAACCAAAACCATAAGACAAATGAAGCATGAAGAATGAAGAAAATTCTGGCTAAATTTAGGAAAAAATATTAATGTGAAAAAAATTTCCAATCCTGATCAAACTTACCTAAAAGCAGAAGAAAGGGAATACAAACCTCAAGTACTATTAGTTCAATACATTGTAAGACAAGAGATATTCTGCAAATTTATAAAGTCAAATATTTGTGAGTAGTACCTAAATACATGAGGATACAATAATTTTCTCTTCAAATTGCTGCCTTTTTCTTGTTACTAAACTACACGTGATGACAGTTCTGTTGTAGACATGGGATCCAACAAACAATCCAGGCATGTGTTTAACATTAAAAACTTTGGTGACTCCAAAATTTTAACAAATGTTTACCTGTCTCCTTGGTTCTGGAGTAATAAAAAAATGAACTTAGGTCTTTGAAAATTATTTCCTTCCCCCTCCACCCTTATGATATTCATATTTTTTATTAATTCCATGAGCAGCATTTAAAAGATTGGAAGCAAGAATATAACAGGGAAAATAAGAGTAAAAATAAAGTGCCAAGCAAGAAAGCAAAGTTGTTCAGAATTATTTTTATGATGAATTAACTTGTATGTCACCATTCACTAAACTAGTGATTACATTTATTTTATGTTACAATATTAAATTTAAATATGATTGCTCGTTACTTTAACAAAATTCAATTTCTTACCAAAAGATTAGAAACTAATTTTGCTATAACAACTTCTACTTTCTTTTAGTTGGTTTTTTTTTCTCTTGACTAGAGCAGCCATGACCTACATGCAGTCAGTGTTCTCACCTCCTGGCCTAAGCCAGTGACTTCCCTGTTTTTGTTCATTCACTGTCTCTGGTACTTCATGGAGTGGCTGTGGGTATCGAGTAAAGGACATGATTTGTATTGCCTATTGTGGTAATAGCACCAACAACATGTCTCTGAAAAATCCATTAAATCAATTTTTTCTATTGTTTAGTAAAGATGATAATAAATCACCTTGAATCAGTACTGTTGCTTCTATATAATGAAACTACAGAGTCAGTTTTAACCAGGCTTTTTTTTTTTTTTTTAAGTGCTCGAAGTTTCTAATTATATAAACTTACAGATGTTACCTCATCCTGT
>JAOTQP010001286.1:124562317-124574679 GCA_026413545.1 Cichladusa arquata
TTTTCTGTTTAATAACTCAGCAGGATCGGGGTATTTTGCCTCTAGGAAAAACAGGAAAACAGTAAATGAAGGTTAATCAATGCAAATTCTGACACGAACTACAGAGAGGGGGAAGGATAGCCTAACTCATATAGCAGTGGTTTGAAATGTATTTTTACAGTGATGTTCTGTTAGATAGATGCTTATCCAGTACACATATCTGTGTTTCCTAAGATTTTGAGTTGTCAGAGCTCATAACACAGGACCTGTCACCTTAGTAGGGTTTTGATAGCAAATACTGTTTGTACAGGATTTTTTTTTACACCATCATACTTGGAAAATATGAACAAACTACACAAAAAAGCATTTTCCCAGAAATAAAAACATTTTTGCACTGCAAAAAGGACTAGATTTATTTTGCTCTCATATAGTAAAAATGGAATCATAAAATCATAGAATTTTAGAATGGTTTGGATTGGAAGGGACCTTGTCCAATCTTCCCCACCCCCTGCAATGAGTAGGAATTTCAACTGGATCAGGTTGCTCAGAGCCCCAGCCAACCTGACCTTCACACTTCCAGGGATGTGGCATCCACAACTTATCCATGCAATTTACACCAGTGTCTCCCCACCCTCATCATAAAAAATGTCTTCCTTATCCTATCCTTATTTCTTCCTTATGTCCAATTCAGTTAAAACCTGTTGCCCCTTGTTCAATCACTAGGAGCAAAAACTTTGTCTCCATCTTACTTATAAGCTCCCCTTATATATTAAAAAGCCACAATAATATTTCTCCAGAGCCTTCTTTTCTCCAGGCCAAACTACACCACCTATCTCAGTCTTTCCTCATAGGAGAGGTGCTCCAGCCCTCTGATCATTTTTGTGGCTCTTGTCTGGACCCACTGTGGTCTGTGCCTTTCTTGTACCGAGCATCCCAGAAGTGGATGCAGTGCTTCACATGGGTGCTCACCAGAGCAGAGAGGGAAAATTTCAGCCATCAGCCTGCTGACTGCTTTACATTATTACGTTTATTTCTGAAATTAAATTGTCAGAAACGGATTGTTGCCTGGAATTTCATGGAAGTAATCAAATACAGTGTATCAAACGGTATACTTTCACTTAAGTCTTTCATTTTTAGCAAGTACTTTGACATGTAAGCTCACTAAATCATTGTCTGTGACTATTTATTTTTTTATTTGGAAATGGATATGTGCTTCCCCTGGTCTTTTTGGACAAGATCTTTATTATTTGATTAAAAGGAATGAAATGAGGAATTATTCGTCAGAGCCATATAATGCAGTGCAGCATTCAATACTATATTTTGGACTGTGTTAAAAAGTAATTCTCCCATATTCTCACAGTTTACAAAAAAAAATATTTTGTGACATCTTTTTTTTCTTAATACAGGAAGTCAAGTAGGTATATGAGACCAGAAATTAACTGACTTATGGAACAAAAACTTCCTGGGGACAAAACAGTTTCTGATCTTGTCTATGGTTTGGAGTAGAATATAAAAATTATGTAAAATTTTGACACTGCTTTCATCTTGGGACTTAAACATAAAACAGTGTCTCTCAGGGTCACAGTGTTTAGGTCAAGGTACAGTAATTGTAAAAAAGGCTAAAGATAACTGGGGTGCTTTGATCATACCATCTGTGCAAAAACAGAAGTGTCCTTATTTCTCAAAACTGCTTTACACATTTCTCAAAATGCCAGCTGAGCAGCTAGAGTAGAAGGCAAGATGCACCATCCTAGCCAGAAATCTTTAACTGTCCAAAATCTTGATGGACCAGAACCTTACACTGACTACAGATAAATAGCATAAAACTAACTCTCATAAAACTGAGAGTTTTTCTCTCAGCGTTGCACGAAAGAGTTGCTCAGAGATTATTCTAACCAGTTAGAATGTTTCTAACCAGTTTATGATTTCTTGCCATAAAGTAGATCTATTTGGAGGTCTTTTGTAGGTTTTCTTGTTGTCTCCATCTGGAATCTTCTTTCTAGTAAAACGTGTAGAAAGTTTCATTTCAGAGTGAAAAGTAGAAAAGCAAAACTACTCTTCAACTATAAATTACATTCATAGTTTCATATAGAATCTATATTCTTAATGTCTTGAACTCAAAGGTCTTAATATTATTTTTTTAGTAAAAAATACTGTACAAGTTTTTTATCAGCTCTAGAAAAATATTTTTTATGACAGCAGAGGATCTTTAAGATCATCTAGCTGGTCTTTGTAACAAAAGGCATGGTATTTTATTTGAAAATTTTTACTTTGAATTTGGAAGTTTGTGATTGAGAGCATAGCTCTTAAAAAAATCTAAACCTAAAGTTCTAAGTTTATAGATCATCGGCTCCGCCATTTGCAAGTTACTTCAGTGATTAGTTTTCTAACTACCTGCAACATCCTAGGCAGGTTTCTTGTAAAATTGTCCCTTGGTAGCAGGTTTTAATTTGCCTAGTTCTTTGCTGCTGCAGTTCATTATCCTTTTGTATTCCATATCATCATATCATCAGAAACCTTCTCTCCTGTATGTACTTAAAAAATGATCAAACCTACCTTGCAATTTTTCTTTGAAAAGCTAAACAAATTGAGCTTATGTAATTAATGTGAGGCTGGGTCTCAAGAAGCACTATGTTGCTGGATTTTGAATGATGTCCATGCATATGGCATAATTTTAATTGGATGGTATTTTTCAAAACTGGACTCAGTGTTGTATCCTGTAGAAGTGATGGAACTTCATTCATTACTTTGAGCTAGTCTTCTAAAGATCTAGAATATTGTTACGGTCTCTTTTGGATATCACATTATAAAATGGATATATTAGTGCATCATCTCAGGCCTGAGATTTATATTTGCTTTGTCCATATTGTTAGTGCTTAGAACTTGTTGAGAGAAAGAAAGTATCCTTGAATGTAGCCAGTTCTTACACAGTTTACTGCTGGTAAGATGTCCAGCAGGACAGTGACACGGGACAAATCATGACCTTGTACTTGTTCAAGGAGTTTGTACATGGGGTCCTTGGCAACTTCAGTGTGAAGAGAAAACAAAGCAGTTTGAACAACTACTGGCAAAATCCTGGTCCTGACACTTGAATATATTGATTAGGTGAGTCTGAGCCCTCACCCTGGACATCAGCCAAGCTTATCACGTAGACCTGATACACTGCACATCTTGCATTTCAGAGAAGCACAAGCATCCATAACTATTTTAAGTCACGTTTTCCTGTATGTCACCATTCAGAAACTAGGATGTTCAGAAAATATCGGACTCACAACGGAATTTCCTGAATTGCTGTTTGGAAATGACTGTACAGACTGAATCTTTTTCAAAATTTTTATCTGGACAGAGCCACTCACAGACTCAGAGCAACCCCTTTTGATTTGCAGTCCAAAAGCTGGTATCATTTTGTTGACAACAACAAAGTAATACAAACAGTGTTAATGCTGAACAGCAACAAAAAATATGCAAAAATTGAGTAGGTAGGGCTTGAATAGCTGTGCAAGGCACGGTGATCCACATGAGAGAAAAGAGAGAACATCTTTGATTTTACAAAACTTTTAATTACTTGTGTTGTATAGTAAATTTTGCCTGATTTGATCAATTAGCCACATTCTGAAATGATCTTTTAAAAGATCTTGAAATTTCAGGGAAGGTTTTGTATTCGTGCCTTTACCCACTGTGCAGTAATGTTAGCAATAAAGAAGTCACTTCAGGATGAAAAAAAATAAATTGTTCATATGCTCTGCAGTGCCATCTACAGTATTTTGGTCACAACTGAACCATTTAACAGGAAATAATGCACATTGTTCTATAAAGGAAAAGTAAAGTTGAAAGTGTGAATATATCAGAAACAAATATTAGAGAACTGAACGACAAGTTAGCAGGGGACTTACTAGATTAAAACTTTATTTCCAAAGTACTTTCATCTTTGACTTAAACATAAAATTTTATTAGAAAAGGTTTGAATTATTTAATAACTTTGGAAAGAATCAGCAAATTTTAACTCCCACAATACTGAAAAAATTGTCGTGATGCCATTTTACGGAAATATGGCATTATCATGAAAATAAGAAATAGATGTGTTGCAGCTTTTGAAACAAACCTGCTTAGGTTGTCTTTGCCTCCTCTTCAGTCCTTCTCTTTTTAATGTTACATTTTTGCATTTTTCTCCATGCCTAGAAACATAAAATAATTGACAGAAATAAATTATCACACATTTTCATGAGCTTTTAAAAAAATATTTTATAGAGTTTTCTTAAAGAAATTACTTTAAACTTTGGAGAATTCTATTTGGAGAGTACTATTCCAAATGTTGAGAAAAGATAACTTTTTAGGTTATTAGCTAAGATTTCATTGCATTTGGTATACATGGTGTGTACAAGTAGGGTACTTGACCTCTTATGAGCTTCATTTTTGCTATAGTCTGGGTGTAACCTTTCATTTAGTAAAAAAGTTGAATGTTATGATTTGCTAACTGTAGATCTTGTGAGAATATAATATTTTTATCCCCTTTGAAGAACTGATCATCAAATTCTATACAAAGAATGCTCCATACGGTGTACATGAAGATGAAAAGCTTTTCTTTATTAAACCAGAATTAACTAGTCTTTAGAAAATTTATTGCTGATCAAAGTAAGCAGTGATGAACATTTTTAATTAGAAGCTGGTTTTGATCATTAAAACTAAGGTAATATTTTCTTGACCACTGAGCTTAGAAGTCAGTTTGAAAGTATTTTTAAAAAGTCTTTAACAAAAGTAATATATAGAACAAAGACAGTATATGTTCATTTGCCTGCTTACTACTGTGGAAAAGCTTCACAGGAACCATATGTGCAAAACCTTGTTTTCCTAGTAATTACTCAGAAAGTAATATTGTCAGCGAAACATGAGGTTTGTTTTTTTGTTTACACCTTCTGAAAGTTGTAGAACAACAAGGTTTGTAAGGTTTGAGTGGGAAGAACAATTTCTGTTTATTGTTTAAATTCTACCAAAAATACCAAGAACACTGTGTCCCATGGTAAGGTCAGAGCAATTATGACATTCTTCAATGATGATAAATGAGAACTCAAAACCGGAGCTAATCACTATTGTGCAACTTCACCATAACAAGTAAAATTTAAGTCTCCTGTGTTACATACCTTAGCAGTTGGCTCTAACAATTAACCTTAATCATAAAATTCCTAGAGATCTTATTATGACAACAATTTACCTGAATGTTAAAGTCAGTGTCAAAAATAATTCACATCATAAAAGACATGATTTGCTTATTAATCATTAAAGGGACCTGTCAGATTCTGGTATTCTCTGGGAGAAGCTGGGACAAAATAATGGGTGTAAGTCCACTGTCCCTGTGTGAGGGCTGGAGGCAGGATCCTGGAGAGGGGCACTGAACACGTGGTTACACAAAACTGACCATGGTTATCAGGTATCACCCATTAGCAGAAAGGCCAAGGCACAGATCTGCAAGGGACAGAGGTAAGGACTCAACATCAGATTTACTGGACAAGTCTTGCTGGTTTTCGTGGTAAACCATGCATAATGAAAATAAATTATAGTAAATACAAATAATATGTGTAAACATAAAAAAAAAAAATTCCTCTTCAACTGGAATATAATGTTTAGACACAAATACAGCTAATTATTTTAAACTCTGTGTTATCAATTCCCTGACTCATTCCCTTAATTGTACATATTAACAATCCCCTGCCACCTTCTTTTATATGTCCTATCTGCAGTTTGTGATTCAATGAATTAAAAAACAAATCTAATAAAGTTAAGCTCTATTTTTTTAAAATTGTATTTGAGTCTTGGGAAAAAAAAATCCTACACTTTTTTTCTTAGTTTTCTTCTTGTATTTTAGCTGTCTCTTGCATTGGACCTAAAATTGCAAGAGAGGCACTTCCCTTTGCATGGTCTTTCTGAGCCAGCCAAAACCACATAATGATGGAAACCTCACAAGGAAGCCTATTTTGAAAAAAAATTGCCTGGTTGTCTGCAATGTTTTTCCTTAGCCTGTTATTTCAGGGAAGGGGTGGGAACAGGGATGTTGTTCTTTGGGTAATGTGTGGGTAGTGATTAGTATTGCAAAAGCCTACAGCTGGACTGCTTAGCTGACAAAAACAGGGAGCATACAACTATATGTGGACAAAAAGGCAGGGGACCAGCACAAAACCACTCTAATATTGTTTTTTAAACAGGAACCATAGCCAGTGAGGGTGTCAGAGTATATACAGCCTGGGAAAAAATGCTGCATGTCCACATCTTAAATGTTGGAGCTGTCACAGCCTCCAGCTACACTGGGATGAGGAGCAGGCAGCACAGCTATGACTCTGCCATAAGACACAAATAATATTCAGGAGACCTGAACTGTTCAGCTCTAGATATGTGATTTGCTTTCAGGAGTAGAATGACCTCTGTCTGTAAAAAATGATCAAACTCTTTCCTGGAACATATTTTTCCAAATTTGCATGTGTGTGAATGTTGCTGTTCTTTTTCATAAGTCACTGCTCATCATCCTCTTGGTTCCTTCATGAATCTGGCTGCCCAGTTGCAGCTGGCTCAGAAAACACTTTTTTTTTTTTTTTTTTTTTTTTTTAGAAAATGTGCTGAAATGGCTCTTTTGTTCAAATGAGGGGAGCTTAGCCTTAGACCTTTATTCAGGAACACTCATAACCAGATAAAAGCTCCTCTATGTCTGGACTTATGTACAGTTCTGCTGTGCTGTTAGAAATGGAGACTGGAAGTGCTGTTTGGACAGCTTTTGGAAGCTAGACCATGAGCATAAATGTTAAAAAACCAAAACATCTAGACTTGCAACAGCAAGAATAATTACATCAAAACACTTTAATAAAGACTAAATTGGATGCCTGTAATTAAGGAATACTTAAGGAATTTAAGTTAACAAAACAGGACCACATGGGTAGGAAGATTTTGCTGCTTTTTTTAGTGCTCTCTGCATTATCTCCTGACTTGAGGGATTGAACAATGGCTCTCATTGCTGTGGCAGCTGGAAAAGAGGTAGGCCTTAAACCTTTCAAGGATTTTACCTTGTCAAATGAGAAACCTGTCAGATTCTCATCAGGAAACTCTGGCTTTTGTGTCAATCTACATGTATTGGTCTTTTCAATAACCTATCTTATTTTATTGGCTTTCAGTGCCCAATATTGTACAGTTGACTCTACAGTTTGTTCCATGTTTGAAATGCTTCATTCCCTTACATTTCATATTAATTTCCAAATAACTTACCCCTATTTCTTCATTGGGGAAAACTAAAACAGAACAAACAAAACAAAACAATCCAAAAACAAACCCAGAAAGCCCCACCAAAACCAATGAAACAGAAAATCCCCAAAACACCTCTGGGACTTTGATTCCTCACTATTTAAGTCACGCTGTATCTTTAAAGAATCTGCTATGCATCTGGAGCTGGTAGCACTAAGCATAGAGGAACAAGAGCGCAAGCTAGTCTCAGATGCAGTCAAATATGTTTTACCTGTGAAAAACAAGATGTCATTCCTGGAGGTGACCAGTTGCATGCTTTCTAGAGCTGAGAGTGGGAAGACAGGAAATAAAACACATGTGAAAGGATAAGAAAGGGCTGATTTATGTAGGTATATAAAGATTTTTTTACTAAATTTCTTAATTCCTCAAGATTTGTGTGCATCCTATAAAAAAATCTGTTTCTGCTAAGGCTGTTGGCAGGGAATTAAATAAAAATTCAAATTGGTGAACCAGCCTTGGGCAAGTTGGACTGGGTTGGAGAAGAAAATTTCATCCCCTTATTTCAGATCTGAATAAGTTTAAGATGGCAAAACTGGAACAAAAGAATATCAAACAATAAATTACCAGCCAAAAGCACAAAAGCATAGAATCACAGAAAAAAATTATGACTGGAAGGGACTTCAGTATATTATCTGGTCCAATCTCCTGCCTTAAGGCAGGATCAAGAATGCATATGTCATTCTTGACAGAAGTTTGGATAACATCTTGAAAATGGTCTACAGTGAAGCTTACTGCCTTCCTAGGAAATCTGTCCCAAAACCCCACAACCCTTACAAGATTTTAGTTTTACCTATAACTTATTGCTTTATTTAGCACCTTTTTAAAGACCTTTTGTTGTTTAAATGTCATGACCATAGGCACACACTTGAGGTGTAATACATACTATTAAAGATGATTTGGAAAAGAATGTGGTATTGCCCATTGAAAAATGGAACTGATTATTGGAGAAATTGAATTATAATTATTTTTTTAAAGTTTTATAGTAATTCACCATTAATTGCCATAAGTCATCCAGTGGTTTGTGTTGGTTGGAAAATGTAAATGCAGGGTGTGGGAGAGATTATGCATACCATCTGTGAGGTCAAGTCTGGGTTGGTGTGGGAAGTGAATCCTGATTGTAGATCCAACAGTTACTAATAGTAAATTAAAAACTAATGTACAAGACACTTCAAAATATGCAAAAAAGTCAATTTCACAGACAGTATTAGTTTGTTGAGTTAATGATTTAGCAATTTATACAAAGCCTACTGATTTGTTTAGAAAAAATAAACTTGCAATTCACCTTTAAGTAAATTATACCTTTTTTATTATATTCAGTAGTTTGATAGAAATATAATCCTTACTATTATAGCAATAACTTTTTTTTCTAAAAATCTCAGAGATTTAAATTCTAGCTTTTTAAGTAAATATTCACCTACATAGTATTTCTGAAGTACTAATCAGAAATTTAAAGCAACTGTAACAGTCAACACAGGAATTACATTTTGCAAAAGTTTGCTCATAGTACACCACAGCAGGAAATATTAGCTTACTCTCTAGCTGTGCTTCAGTGGAAGTTTAAATAAAGAACTGATAAAGACGTAATTAAAATCTGTCAATTTAAGTATATCTCATAAATTATTAAAATCTCGCTCCTTCATATCTTGCTGTAATTATTCTGCTGTACTCCTCCAGCTCTTGCAATTACTCTTCACAGGGCCAGGCTGACACCTAAAGGGGCCATCTGCAGAACTCAGATAAGGGCCCTGGCTCACTCGAGCAGCTGTAGGGTGGGTGGGAGAGGGTAAGACTGCAGCCTCCAGGCTCTGGGAATGTCTTGGCACTCCTGGTGATATGTGGGAGTGGAGATGGATTTCTGTGTATGGTTTAAATACATGGACCTACATCTTGATTGAAATGAGCAGACTGAAACCTTCCAGAGAAGCAATTGACACCAGTGTTGAAAAGAGACCCTTTGCAACAAATACCCCAATGCTGGACTGTCTAAAAATCCTGAGCTTTCAATTGTGGAAGTGAGATGCTTACTTCAAGGTAAAGCCAGAGGCTTATTAGGAGGGTTCTTGGTCCTAGAACCTGTCCCTGTGGAAATTGAAGGTAGCTCCTTAGCCAGCAGGAGAAGGGTGCCATTTTCTGTGTGTGATTGCACATTTAATTAGGCATTAAGTAGCTCCTTTGTCTCATTTTCACCCAATACAATTCTTAGATAATTTGATGATTGCACCATTTCACTCTGTGCTTGAACCATGTGCAGGTGCACTGACTATAGCTGATCTAAAGGAGGCAGAAGTAGAGGATTGCAAAGAATTTTTGGAAGGTTTTAGTTCTGGTGTATAATTAGACCAGTGTAATTTGGATTGAGAGGGTGGAGTCAGGGCAACGCATGGGACTGTGGCTGCCAAGGAATCCAGGAGCTTGGGGGCTTCCTGTGGGGAGGGCAGGCAAGGGGCTGGTAGCATGTCCCTTCCTACCACCCCACCAGGAGCAGGGAACACACAGAACCTGTGCCTGTGCTTTGGGCACTTCCCTGGAGACAGCAGAGGCCAAGGCAGGGATGGGATGTGGCCCTGCAGATGGGCCTGGCTCAGAGGCTGTAGGGAGCCAGAGTCCAGCCTTGCTGCATCACTGGGGTGGAACTGATGGCTCTGGGGCTGACATTGGGTCCTGGATTTTGAGCAGAGCAGGGGAGCCCAGGGCAGGGGCAGGCAGGGCTGGTGGTCTTTGGACCCTAGAAACTAGAACTGTAAGTTCTAGTTTTGTTACTTCAAATCTCATACTGAGAAAAAAGCTTGCCCTACTTTCATCTTTGTAAACATTCTATATGTTAGTCTTATTTTAATGTAAATAAGAAGAAAATGTTTAAAATACATTAGGATGTTAGAATAGTGCATAAAATCAAGAAATCAAGTGGTCTTGGATGCCACTTAGATTTCCTCAGAGCACATCTCTCTCTGGGGAAGCTCTGCCTTAAACAATAATAGTCAGTAATCCCTGCAATGTGATGCTGAATTTTAAGAGTGTTTAGGTAGCCACATTCAGTAACGCTAATGTCTTGGTAAACCTGCACTAATCATTGAAGTGCTTGATGAGTTAAATTCTGATGTTGGACCTCATGAAAGCATTTACTCCATGAAGAGAGAATTGCACTCAATGACCAGGCCCTGCCTTGTGCTCATCATCTACAGGAAACCACAGTGGGACTATGACTCCTGTCCTTTGCAGGGGTTCTGCTTCCCTTTAGTGAGATTTACACCGAGTAAGTGTGGGCACTGACCTTCCTCTATCATAAATTCAAAGGTTTTGGGGTGAAGGAATGGTAATTCAGAGTTTCTTTAAAATTTTGAATTGGTCTCTGATAAAGCTTTTAATCCCTTATTATTTCTTAAGTTAAAATGTGAGGTTAACTTGTGAGGAATAACTATTGTGTACTTACTCATGGACATTGTATCTGACAGAAGAGAATTTCACTAGCAGGGTATTTGGAGAGACCAGAAGTAAATTGCTTTCTTGTTTGGGAGCAAATGAGAGCTGGGAGCAAAGATATGTTTTGAGTGACTCAAGGCTAAATCTTGATAGCAATTATTTTGTTTCCTCTGAGTGGTTGGTGTTTACTTAGTAATTCGGGAGGTTTGTGTATGAATGAAAATCTTCATGCTATGTTTCAGATTTTTTTTAACAAAGACTTGTGACTTCTTTTGTGATTGGAGTAACTTATTTATCTTGCTTGTGTAAACCATATCCCTGCTAGGACATTTTTCTTGGCTTAGTTGTATAGCCAAAACCTGTAAACATTTCCCAATATAAGACATTAATCTTTTGGTGTGGTATATTTTGCTGGTTGCTTATAATTCTTTCTTGCAGCTTTTCCCAAAAATTTTGAAACAGCCCTCTAGGTTGAATATTTTCTGTGCCAGAATTAGTAGTGGGAGAGATACATGGAATATACTTGAGTGTACATGGGTGTTTCTACATGCAAGAAACTGATGAAGCAGCAATATTTAGTGGTGTGAAGTGTCATGGGGAAGAGAAACCAAATTAAAATTTAAGGCCTAAATGATCCACTCTATTCTGTCATGGCTGATGTCTAGAGCTCTCCTGTGATTACATAATAAAAATAATAATGCTTTTATATTGAGAAATGAATGCTGTGAAGAACAATAAGCAATAAAAATATAAATAAACAATTACAGCAAACAGAATCACAAGTCTGCATCCTGAATTTTTTTAATTGTTTGGAGATGAACTTTGACTTTCATAAAACATTCTAAGAGATATGAGCATTCATTCCCTTAATTTCTTCTGGTAAGACACATACAGAGTATTTGTTCAGTGTCTTATTTTACAGTTTCCTGCAACTGACAATGTTACTCTCTTAAGTTTTCTTTGATATCTCTTTAGAGAGAGTTTTAAATTATTTAAAATACCAAACATCTGGACTTGAGGAACCAAAGCCATCAGCAAATATTTGTGTTTTCAGCTCTTGATATTCTTTGACCAAGATCTTGTCATCTGTTTTGGTTTTTTTCAAGACATAATTCAAGTTGGAAAAAACTCCAAGACAAGTCCCTCTAGGGCTTATATTAAATACCCAGAGTTCAAACAGAAGTACTATTCCTATCAAGTCTTTCTGAAACAATGCATCAGGTCAATGTCATCAAGTACATACTACCACTGACAATTAAAGTTAACTTGCTCCAACTTTTACCTCATCCGGTTTCCAATTTTCTATTCGCCTTAAAAGTACTTTTCAGATTTCACATTGCTTTTCTGGGGCTGACACAAAGCACCAGAATGGTAAGTAAAATGAATCACCATGTCTAAGCAGATGCTATTCAGTTAAGGCCATCACCTTGAATATATGAGGTCCAATTTTAATTTTTCATTCTGCCTAGAAGAACTTGAATCTCCACTTGTCTTCTTCAGGAGTATCTGAAACAAAGGGCATTTTTAGGGTAGCTCTTTCCAATTCTTTAGTGAGTCTGTTTCATTTGAAATGAGATTTTTAGAAACTTTAAACCAAAGTGGGAGCTGCAATATAAGCTCCCCCCTCGCAGATACATATCTCTTCTTCTTTTTTTTTTTTTTTTGTTTTTTTTTTTTTAATT
>JAOTQP010001286.1:124574779-124603428 GCA_026413545.1 Cichladusa arquata
TCTCTTCTTCTTTTTTTTTTTTTTTCTTTTTTTTTTTTTACTTCTCTCTGGCTTAATGAATATTGAATTTTTCTGTGAAGCGAAATAGTTTCAATAACAACAAGCAAAAGAACACTGTGTGAGACTATCCCATGATCAGAGCACACACCTGCAACTGAGAGCTGTGGGTGTAGGTACTCTGTGTCATCCTCAGTCCTAGCTGGCCAGAGGAGATCATTTGCCAGGGGGAGCAGGTATCAGCCATAACAGAGTCTTCTCTTACTGCAGTAGTTTAGGAGGAGGGCATGGCTTAAAGTTTTCTTACCTGCCAAGATCCTGTAGGACCTTTTTTTGCAGACAACCGCAAGCAGAAAAAAAAGCCTACTTCCAGCTCACAATAAGGTACTTCAAGGGATAGGGAGACTTGGGCCTTGCCATTTCTTTTCTCATTTCACACTAACAGATTTATGCATATTTTCCATTAAAAATCTGGTTTTTACAGATGCCTGTCTTAAGATTCATCTATGTGCCTGCATAAATTACCGTGACTACTTTGACTTGTTGGGATGTCTGCCTTGAAACTGCAGGGCTTGGGACACTGTGATGCTATATCACATTATTTTAAAATCTTTAGTGACTGCCATGCTCATACCTTCCATTCATATTTGCTCAGCCTAGGATAGACTCCAGCAGCTCAGCACTCTACTGTAATTTGGATGACAAAAATAAATTGCAGTAGCTGTGTTCCAGGGGACACCTCCTGCCCAGAAAGCCACTGCCACTGTTATGTGACAGCTGCACTGCTGTATTCTTTACAATTTCTGAGACAGCAAGAGCCATCTCACTGTTACACACCTCAGGGAATATCCTGTCATTCTGTGATTCCCAGAGCAGACTCGAGTGTATTTTTCTATGTGTACCAACCATGTACAGCTCCACAGCCTTCTGTGCACCTGTGCTTCACTTTCAGGCACCTGGGAGGCTGTCCATCAGTATTTTCATTTAGCATTTTGAATCAGGCATTTCAATTTGCGATGGGGGATGAGGAAAGGATTTTTTTAAACCTCTCATATGTATACATTTAATCTCTTATAAACTCAGATTTCACTGCAAGCGAATGTGGCACTTCACTTGAATTATGCACGGATGGCAAATATGAATTTGTTCTGTCCATGGTGAATTTTCTGGGATGGGTTTCTGTGGCCACAGTAGCTTTTTCCCTGGTCCTGAGCTAACATGTCTCTGAGAAGGAGTTTTACTTTTAATCTAGCAATATCTTGACTGTGGTTCTGTAGCTTTCATGGGGCTTAGGGAACAATTGATGTAACTGCACAAAATGTACTTGTACTTTAGGTTTGTTTCCTTCCAATCTAATATAAAACAACTTCTACTCTCCTTGTCATCTATATGCCCCCCTGGACTCCTTGTTCCTCCTTTTTTGCAATCTATCCTGTTTAAACTGGCTTTGATCCTCCCCAAGGGAACTTGTTAGAACATTAGGGTTCCTTGCTGTAGCAAGTGTTTCTTAATGATGATAAAATGTGTAAACTCTTTGGCAATTACTAAAGTTTCCTCTTAATTTTTCTAGATGAATGAGAGCACTGAAACTGGCTAGTCCCAGAAGTAAATGGCATTTTGGGATAAAGATTAGAATAATTTATTAACACAGAAATTTATGACGATTATTTGTTACAGATACAGAAGTATCTACACAGTGCTCCATTTCTGTATGTTGCAGTATCAGGTATATCTCATTGCTCAGGAGAAGAAATAAGAGTCTGACATCCGTGCATGTGGACTAAATTGTCTTTGACTCTCTGCAGGCACAGTTGGTATGCTTTTGACCAAATAATTGTTCCAGTGAACCTCAAACCTGCTTTGAAATACTTTCTGCTATTTTATTCATAGATAATTTATTTGAACAGCAAGTGGCAAAAGAGTTGAATTATTCTAAAAGATACAAAAGCTTTTAGATAGGCCAATTTCTATATTTGAGGAGAGTTTTTTACGTTTAAGAATCTCCTTTAAATGAAACCAATTTCTAACAATTTTTTTTTGTTCTGAAGTTAATTGTCCAGTCAATTTCTTCTGCATATTTTCATGTTCTTTTTCTGTTAAACTCATAAGTACTTCATGTACTTTCTATTTGTGATCTTATCAGCACTACCAAAGAATTTCTTACTTGAAATAATTTTTCCTTATTCAAAAACGTGCTAAATTCTTAATGGGCAACTACAATTCAATCTCATCATGCTGCTCAGCTTTCCCTCTTTCTATATAATTGCATAAGAGTGGAGGGAAGCATTCATATCTATATTCCAAACTCCCTCTACCCTGAAATAACTGGCAGATGCTTTTATCTCATTCCTCCCAATACAGTATATAGGTTGTCTAAACATAACTAAATTGTGAGAAAGAGATGATAAAATCACAGAGTTTTTAAGGAATTCCTGTATTAATGTTATTTCTGTAATTTATTTTGAAATATATGCATGTATAGCAAGATATATTCTAATATCATATATATGCATCTATTTCTGGATATTTAGTGCTTAAATTGTATAGATCAATATATAATATTGCACAGTTTAACTGTTGGATCAGTATGATTTCCTTGGGGAATTCTGCGCTTGGAGGAAAGGATACTCTTTTTCATTGATAGCATAATTATTGTTATATCCTAAGGTCTTGCACTTGTGTGTAACTGAAAGGCATGTTGAAGATTTGGAATAGCCAGAATGAATACAAAACAGTAAACAAAATGAGTCACCCAAGACCATCCTATGTTATGCAACTGTGCATTTATCAATTCAACCAGATGCTCTGGACCTGACCACATGTGCTTCTGGCCAACATATGAAATTAAATTTCACGTATAAAAACATAGAGTAATGCATAAATAAATTATAATACATTTATCTTATTATTTGAACTGTATAAGAGTAATTCAAATTTAATGCTGCATTTGTTTCAAGCACTTCAGAAAACGCTTAAAATATCCATGAAAAAATACATAATTTAATGTGTGGAATTTCTTCACTAAAAATAGCATTCCTTTCACAAAATTGTGCTTTTATAATATTCATAAAAAAGAATATATATTTAACATTCGGAATTTAGATTTTACACTTAAAAATTGAATGAGTTTGCTTTTCTGTAAGGTAGTGGTCAGACACTAAAACTGATTTTAAACAAGAAAATTCCAGGACCAGTTACTTATCAACATGGAAATCCAAGTATGCTATGTTAATAAAAGTATTATTATTCACATGCTAATTAGTTGCTCCAAATAGCCCTTAAATATGTGTAAGGACTTTTTCCTCTGTCCTAGTTTTAGCTGGTATACAGTTAATTTTCTTCTTTGTAGATGGCACAGTGCTGTTTTGTTTTTTATTATTATTTTTTTTTATTTAGTTTGAGCATAATATTGCTAACACACTGATTAGTCATGGGTTGAACTTGATCATCTCAAAGGTCTTCTCCAACCTAGTTAATTATGTGATTCTGCCATTCTGTGATGTTTTAGTTTTTGCTAAACAGTGCTTCTTCTGAGTCCAAGAATCTTCAATTTGCCATGTTCTCCCAGTGAGCAGCTGCTCAAGAAGCTTTGAGGGAACACAGCCAGGAGACCTGAGCTGATCTGGCCAAAGGGATATTCCAGACCATAGAACATCATGTTTGGTGCACAAACTGGGGGGGAGTTGGTTGGGAGATGCTGATCACTGCTTGGGGACTGGCTGGGCATTGGTCAGTGAGTAGTATGCAATTGATTGAGCATCACTTGTCTTTGTCAGGTTTTACTCACCTTTCTTTTTGTTATCTACCTTTTCGTTACAACAACAGCAACAACAACAAAACATTTTTATTTTTAATTTCAATTATTTATTTTTTTATATTTTTATGTTTATTTTTATTTTACTCTATTTCAGTTATTAAACTATTCTTATCTCACAGGTTTTACTGATTCTCCTCCTCTTCCTATTGGGGGGAGGGGAATGAACAAGTGCTTGTGTGGTATGTAGTTGCCAGCTGGGGTGAAACCACACCTCCTTCTACAGCATATATACAGCAATAATTCCTTTTTTTAATCTGTATATATGTTTTTACTATTATTATTGCTCTTTATTAGAAAATGAAGCAAATTTCTCAGTACTGAAGATGGATATTTAGATCAATACTATCTACCATGTTGCATGTTAGAATGTTTGCATATGCAGGGTCATTTCCTTATCCATACTATGGGAGATTTGATGAATATAGAACAAAATTAGTACTTTTGACAGTTTAGGCAGTGGCCTTATGGTATTTACCATTTTTTTATTATTGATCTTAATTTTATTGGTTTGATTTAAAGCCCCTCCTCTTTATATGTCAGCTTGAAATGTCTTCATATGTCTCTTTTTTATTTTAAGTTCCCATATTATGCACCTTCTCACCTCTGATGCATTTTTTTGTATAATTTTAAAAATAATTTTCTATTTGGCTATGAATGTACACTAATTCCATGATGTAAATTTTTTTTAGTGAGTAACAGACATAACAGAATATGATAAAATATTGATGAACTTTGATGAGTCATTAGGATATCCTGAGATTTTGCACGGGAATTTTTAATGATACATTATGACATAAAAATATTATTAAGGAGATGCTCTGTGTGATATAATATTACCAAAGCTATTACAGTATAATAGTCAGTCCAGAGCATTATCAATCATCAGTTTAATGACATCAAATCACAGGCTTGAATTTGGATATCTTTCTTAGTACTTGTCAAAAATATACCACTTTTGATGTAGACTACTGGTGCATAGTAAACACATACAGTGACACCTGATAGAGACCCACTCACAGTATTTATTTCAGTCAGTATAATCATGGAGGTAAGAAGCTATTAATTCTAAAGCAGAGGGTCTAATCCCTCTGAAATAAACCAACCTAAGACTGTATTCTGCAGATTAGATGGCCAGAAGCTGCCTGTCTTAGTCTCATGATATTGTACTTTATTCTGAATGACTTTACGGCTGACTCTACCATTAGATGATAAAAGAAAGACAGAATGAGAAATATAAGAAGTTTGTGAATTACATCTGCTGAGAGTTTGACTACTATGGTGTTTTAAAGAGATAAAATTATTTTACTGCAGGCTACACAGTTAATAAGTTGGGAGGGGGAGGTCAGTATTTGTCCAATGAAGGTAGTTCAGGAATTTGATACAAATGGAATAACCCTGGGTAAAAAATATAGTTAGTTCTGGGACAAATCTGTTCACCGAACCTTCTGAGCGCCATGAGAAGCACAAGGGAAAGAACTGATGTAAAACCATCTTGACAGTCTCCTGTGGATCCAAATCTTGGCCCTGTCTGAAATGTTGGGATTGTTTGTATGAATGAGCTCAGGACCCTCCAGCTATGGTAATTCAGCCTTTGGATCATTACAGAGTCACACTGTTCTCAGGACACAGGCAGATGACACAACCTAATCCTTGCAGTGAACTGGTTTGACCACTGGCTGCATTGTTCTCTCCTCTCCTGCTATTTGTCTTGTCGTGCTTTTATAGCATACAGAAACCTGAGGGAAATGTTTTTCTTCATTAAGTGAAGTGTATTTTTTCCATAGCAGAAGGGATTCAGGTGAAAGCACCAATGCAGGGATTAATTAAAAAAACTGAATAAAAATGAATGTCTCAATTGATTGTTTTCTGTAAACTTTTGCTATGAACAGGTAGCACAAGCTCTGTCTCAGCTACAAACAATGTGGCTCATGGGTCACTAGCTTGAAATATATCCAGCTGTAAATTCGAATATTTTCAGTGTTCTCTAGAATGCAAACACAAAAGTGCAATTCATTTAGATGTTCATGGGGTAGTGATAGCCACAGTAATAACTTTGCAAAGTTATAAAATGCTTAAGGTAAGTGTAAAGCCTTCTTCCATTTCACTCAGGAGGTAAAGCTGAAACAGATATTCAAGTCATCACCCTCAGTTACCAAAAAAATTAGTTTAAAAAAATCACCCTGAAATGTATAGGCAGTTTGCTCAGGAAGCTGGCATGTGGGTGTGATAGATATATAAATATGCTACCTTGCAAAAGAGCAAGTTAGAGATTAAGCAGACTAGTAGTCAAAATGACATGATTTAGCTGAGCTCTTTAATACTTGCTCCATAGTGGATAAAAGTAGCCTCATGTCTGCTGAACTATTAGTTCAGTTTGGAATATCTGGGCCCATAATTGTGAAAGGATCTCTCAAATAATTTAAATTTGAATATTATTCTAATCACTGCTTGTTTATTAATTGGAAAGCTGAAATGGGACTTTAGATGTTCATATTAAAAGCAAAACCAACCAAATAAAAAAAAAATTATCTGGTTTTAAAATAAGTGCATCTCTTCAAGCTAAATAAAAATTAAATTCATAACAAGATTTGAGTTTTAGAAGTCTGGTTCTCCTTCTAGGTTTACGCTGCACTTATTCACTTGATTTACTCCAATGTGAGATCAGTATGAGTACTGGTTTCTTCACTATGGTGCTGCTTTATTCTTTTGATATTCATGACAAGCCAAAGTCTAATTTACCTGAGTGAATAATTCCTTTATTGCAAACAAACATACTGAAAGGACTTAAAGAGATTTTGAACCAGCATTTCTGTGGGTAGGGGGTGTACTCTTAATTTTGAAAACCAAATTCTGTGGGGTCTATTAAAAATTAACTACAGTTTTATTTTCACTACTGGTAAATTAATAAATCTGCACAATTTTTCTCTTTTTTCCTTTTGAAATGTAAAGAAAAATGTCACAGGGAAAAATAATGTACAAATAAGGCAAATAGGCTTAATTTGTGAATTAAAGGGATTCAGAGACATGGATTCTTAAAATATTTAAAAAATTATTTTAGTACTTGTGTCTTCTCTTTCTAGGAGGTCTTGGATATGATGCAGGTCAAGATAGTCAGCTGGAAAATGACAGCTAGAAATAATTACAGAGATAAAAGGTCTGATGGAAGTTTAGTGGAGAAACTGTTAGATTTTTAAACTGTGATATTATTTGGGTGTATACTACATGTAAGTTCCAGATATCAGTAGCTTTTTCATCCTTCCATATGAACTTAAATAACAGGAAAAGTTAGGATTTAAACAAAAAAATAAGGAAGAAAAAGTTTGAAAGTTTTGATGGGATTTTTCCTTCACTTTCAGTTTATATCTGAAGATAAATAATGAAATTAAGAGAGTTGCATGACTTTAACTCCAAGTAGACTTAGATATAAACAACTGCTCTTTTCCCTATATGTTTGGTACCTCAAGAGAAGCATTGAGGTGACTTCTCATAGACAGTTTGATGTCCATAAAAGAGAAGAGAGCACAACCAAAATTATTGAGGAAATGTCAGGCAAGGAGGAGGATCTTAAAACAGGGTGTTCAAGACTAGAAATCTGTTTAACCTAGGGGAAAAAAACTGCTTTAGATGGATAGAAAGTGCAGTGTTGTGACAGGAAATTTTTGAGAGGATTTAACAAGTTCCAGAATTATTTTTCTTCTTCCTAACAAGAATGTCCTAGACTTACAAACTAGACATCTGGCACAGTTCTTAAGTATACCAGATTACACTAAATGGTTATGACACATGTACCCATGTGTGTTTGAAATGCATAAACTACAGCCTGCCTATCTTTCTAGCTGTAATCTATAGCTGGAGTTTGTTCTGTTCAGTAAATTAAAAAAACATGATAGGAAGATAAGGTTTTTCTTCCAGATTTATCTTACACTGTGTGGTTTAGCTGCCTCAGAGTACCTGCCTTCCCCCTGTAATTTCTTCTGGAGTCAGCTGGGGAATTTTCCCCGGCCTCACTTGCTTTGTGGCATATAGTGCCTTGTCTGACAATTTGACTTCATGTTTCTCACTGACATTGAAGAAATGTAGCTTGAATCAATTGTATACCTGCTGTGATGTATGCCTTGGACCATGCTGGAAAACTATTGGAGCTTGGAATGAAAAAGATCCTTTACTGATTTTTTTCTTTTCATTCAAGAGCAGACATAGGGCAATTTGTCTTAATACTTACTGCCCTATAGGAACATTCAGTATACATCATGATGTACTTAATTAATTTGTACCACAAGAAGTCTCATGGACCTGGTTATAGAAAGCATTATCATGTGATAATGAGATATATACACCTTGTCTGAACTCTTGACAAAGAAATGGACACTTTCTTTCCCCCTCTTTTTACAGGGGTTCTGAAGTTAATCAGGCTGAACTGAAGCTACAAGAAAAGTTTGTTGAGAGGAAAATTGTCAGACAAGAAGATGATTTAAATAGGAGGAACGCACAATAATTAAACACATGGATTACTGGTTACAGACTACTTAATCACAAGATGTTCTCAGGAGTAAAAAACTTCTTCCATTTATTTCTCATACTATCTTAACCTCCAAATGTCACCAAAAAGCCATATGTACTGTTGTTTTATGAGTTATGTCACATGAGTATGGCAAAAAACTAATAACTTTGTGAATCCTAATGTTTCATCATCAGTAAAATATGCAATCAGCTGTTGTGAGCCTCCTTTGTAAGCTAACAGGTAGAGCCTTTTTCTTACAATCAGAACTTCTGAAGTAGAAATCCAACAGATGTAATGAAGTGTTCTGCACTATGCCATATAAACATTCTTAAGCATGATTAGGATATAAGTAATTAAGGAGTAAACACTGATTTTAAGAATTGTTTGGGGGACATAGTAGGCAGTATATAGTGCACAGTTTGAGGTTGTTTATAGTTATTTGCTTCTAGAAATAGTCTCAGCTGCTACATCTAAACAACAGTAAAAAGAAAACAGTGATATAAATGAAGAGAAAATGATACAATCATTTTGCCTAAACAAACAATTTGAAGAGTTCAAAACTGGCATTCAGAACCTTTAGCTAACAGTTCTAACGTAGTAATAGCTCTCCTAAGCTTTAAGTATCCTATGCTCCATTTGTCAGTTCCCATGCTAGAGCAATAAATATGTTGATAGCCAAGAAAGTATTGACATAGACATCTATCAACTCACCCATTTTAGCATTTTGCATTCATGGAAGACCTGATAGCAAAGTGGCAAGCTGGTAAGACAATTTAAAAAAAAAAAAAAAAAAAAAAAAAAAAAAAAAAAAAAAAAAAAAAAAAACCAAAACCTACCAAAATTCGAAACTCTAAGTTAAAAAATATTATTTGGTACCCTACAGATGGATGCAACCATTAATTCTCTTCTTTGCAATGTCACCTTTATTATGTGGCCAAATTTGTGAGCATTTGTAGTTTTCTTTTGCTTTTCTTTCCAAATAAGACACAAAATGCACTAAGAATAACCACAAAGGATGCTATCTAGGAAAGTATGTCTTAGTCTTCAATTCTACGACTATACTTAGGATATGTTGCTACCCCTCCCTGTCACTTTTTGTTTAGTGCTGGAAGTGCTGTTCACTGGTTGCTTGAAATTCACTGAATTTGGCCAATTAAACCACAAACATCTCCTGTTTGTATACAAAATTTCAAGTCTGTAATGATTTGCAACAATAAATGTATAACTGAAACTTCTTTAGTGTCTATCAAACCAAATTGTAATCAGGTTCATGGAAAAGGTAATACAGTAGGGGTGAATATCTAATCAGAGCATAGTTATAAAATAGAGCTGAGCTAATCCAATCTATCTGTTTCATTAATTCTGCAGCATTCTGCAGCATTCTGGAAACACACACTTCCATCTCTGGAGATTCTAAGTGGATATGGCTGCTCAGCAGATATAAGCCAGTGTCATTAGTATATATGTTGACTTATACAGTAAAATTAGGCTGCAAGCCTTGTGGTTAATATCTTATAGGTCTATCTGTCAGACGTATACATATCTATTAGATGTGCCTGTTTTATTGACAAAGCTGTCAAAGTTGGGAAGCACAAAATGCAAACAGAGGACACAAAGAGAAGGAATGGCAGTGTGTTTCATCATGCTAGCATGTGTAATTTGGAAAAACTTTGAAGACATTATTTTAAATGAAATAATCATTTGTAGTGATCAATTAAAGAGCCTGTAAAAATGCAAACGTTCTTGCCTTGAAAACTCCTTTCAGGTCCGTAGGCATTCTGCAGCCTGCAGCTTCTGAGTCTGTTCTTTAAAGTAAATACTTAAAAATTTAGATTTGAGGCTATGTTGAATCAGCAATTTATTAGTAACTAGCTTGCATGTAGTATATAATAAAAGCACATGTAAAAGAATGTGTTACTCTGCACAATTCTGAAAAGATGCTCTCCTATTTGTCCATATACATTTCTTTTTCTTGGTTCTAAAACCAACATTTTGCAACCTCCCTTTTTCCATTAGCAAGTTAATGCCCTGTTGCATATTAGAAATCTTATTAATATTCTATTGTCTTATTATTAGCTTTTCAGTTGCCAAAACATCTCAGATTGCTTTCTGGTAGCTCAAAGCACCTAATTAATCTGCTCTGTAAACCAACCACAGAGCAGAAAGTCAATAATACCATCAAGTTTCTCTTTTCCTTGCAGCACCACAGATTCAATCAGAAAATTTCACCAATGTCAATCAGAGAATCTTACATGAAATATTTGTTGTAATTAAGCCTTATTACAGGATCAACACTTGGGCTTCACTTCAACATTTATGTTTTATGTCCTGCTATTTTTGTAACAGCAGGATACCTTATGCTGCAACAATAAAAGTGATTTCATTGGTACCATGTCTGAAGATGCAGCATTTGCAAAACTGCATACCCACATGCATTGATCCACAGAAGACAAAGCACAAGACAAACATAAATTTGTCAAAAGAAGTCAAAAGGGAAATCAAGATGGGGCACAAGAGCTGCGTAACTATATTCACACAAGTGTTCTTGTTATTGTTTTACTTTGATAACCCAAGAAATCTTATCCAATATTAAAAGTAAATAAAATATTACTTAATCAGATATGTTACCCTTGTTACATAAAACAAGAGACACATCACTATCTGTGTCAAACTTCTGTGTTTTGAGGGCAGAATTCTCCTGCCATATTTAAAAATGCTCCAAAATCCTCCACTGACTTTCTTCTGGAAATATATAATGCTAGGCTGCTGGAGGTGCTTTTGTGCCAAACCTGGTAGATGAAACACTTCTGTCCCTTAAAATCTATGCACCAGGGAAGGCTTTGAGGAAAATGCATTCCAAGGTTTTGCTACTCAAGCAGGTATTGAAAACTTATAAAAGAAGATAACTCCAAATAAAGTGAATGGAAGGATTTTTGTGGGCTTTGGTTTATTTGTGCAGTATATGAACTTCCATTTTGTAAGTCCTTTGAGGGTTTCTGATTTATTTTATGGCCCATGATGGATGTAATGGATTGTGGTTTTCTTTTACCAATTATCTAATCAGTTCTACTTGTCTTTCTGTTGCCTTTTATAACTTCTTTAGTAAGTGCTCACTTGGAGAAATTGAACGAACTCTGAATAAAGCATTGCTTTTATTAACATTCTTCATATAACAATAGAAAATTTCAGTTTCAGTTTACTTCATATTTCTGTAATATATATATTTATAAATAAATATATTGAAATAAAGCAGTTAAATATTAGCAGGTTTTTCTGCATCTATGGGGAAAACCCAGAAAGTTTACATCACTTTTTTTCCTTGTCATTCATGGAAATGTACTGTAGAATATCACTTCTGGATGGATCAGGTTGTCTCCTTTTAATCTAGGCTTCCAGGAAATTACTCTACTTTATGCTGTAGGTCTTGATATCTCTTTGGTGTGTTTTGCTGCCTTTCTCTGAAGCTTATGGAATTAAACATTTTCTATCCATTGCTTAGTTACAATGATCCAGGCACAGGTATTTTATTGTTTGGTTTTATTTAGAAAAAGGATTCAAGTCAACAAAAGACTACTTAATTTAAAAACACAAACTTAATTTTCAGGCAGCACCATCATATTGTAATTTAGCAGTATAAGCTATCATCAGCAAACTGTCCCATCCAGAACTGGAAATATTTTTGTAACTGTGGAAAAATTCCTACTGTTTTGTTCTCATCTTCCAAGGAACCACATGTTTCCCTGCAAGCAAGTAGTTCATGTATATACATATGTGTATATATACATCTATAAATTTATACGTACAAATATATGTACATATTTATGCAAATAGGTGAAAATTGTGTACGTGTATTATAAATATAATACACAAATATGAAGATACTACATATGTTTATGGGATGAGTATGTATGGTTTTGTTTTATTATTGACATAAAAACTTGTTTGTTATGGATAATTTTTGTTTTCATTCTGTTTTTCAAGATGAAAATTTTTGTCTCCAAGAGCAGGAATTTGTCATAGGATCAGCTAGGTTGGAAAAGACCTTTGAGAGCATTGAGTCCAACCAATGACCTAACTCCAGCCTGCCAACTAAACCAAGAGCCACATCCAGTCTTTTTTGAATTGCCTCCAGGGATGGTGACTGCACTGCTTCCCTGGGCAGCCCATTCCAGTGCCCAGATTTGAAAGAGCTAGCTACTGAACTCAGAACAGGGGAAACACAAGAGAGAAATGATGTAGGGAGATTGGAAGGAGGTTTTTTTCCCTTTAATTCAGGGAATAAAAATCTGGTAGCCTTGCTTCTACCTACTAAAAATTAGGTAATTAGTCCTTCTTGGTTTAGACTGAATTCTGGTCAAGGATGGGCACACATTTCAGAGGGCCTTTAATGATCTCAGTTGTGATATGCCTGTCTTAGAAATTAGGAATATCAGATGGATTATCCTTAACAGAGTAGCCTTTTAAGAACATCACCAACATTTTCAGCTTCACTTGGAAGTGAATTTACTAATTCAAACCTTAAAGCCCAGACACAGAATATGTTTCTACTTATCTTGACAAACAAGTCTTTCCTTCTGTGTTGCATTCCCATTATGAACTGTTCAAAGCAGTGGAGGTAGACTTGCACTGCAAATCCATATAATTTTATTTTTTCTGGAAAAGAAAATAGGTTTTGAGGGACAAAGCTCTCAAGCTTCCCTTCACTGATAAAAAAAAATGTAAAGAGATAAAATTATTAAGGCTATTTGACTACAAAGAGTGTTTCAAGGCCCCAGACATTGAAATTTAAATGGAAAATTATTTATTTACCAACCAGTTTGTGCCATTTTTACATTCTCCTCATGTGGAATACGATTTGAGCAATATAACTGATTTGAATACATAACAAAAGAAATATTCAAAGATGATTTAGCATTTGTTGCATTAGCATAATTATATTTTTTCAATCTTATTAAAAATGCTAACATCTTCAAAACAATGCATCCACATTTCTACCAATTTTCCATTTAAATCCAATTAGTCACAACAGTGTTTTTCACTGCAGTCCTTATTTAAATAGTTTGTGAAAATACATTAATTTCACTGGATAACTTAGAATTTCACTATCTTACTTTTAGTGGAGAAACCTTTATTCTAACATTTAATTAACATTGATTATTCTATAGTGATGTTCCCTCTATGCCACAGAGAAATTTTCAGTCTTGAAAGAAAGATGGGGTATAAAAAATAAAGCAGTTTGATTAGTTTTGCTTTAAAAAGACTGAAGTCGTGAATCATATCTAGGAAGAAGTAAGAAATCTGGTCTTCACTCAGTGTTTCATATTGAGTTCAGTACTGTTAAGTCTTTTGTTTTCAAGGCATGATATATTTTCCCACAGGTTTCTTTACAGTTACATTTCATCTCAATTTGCCAATGTCCCTCTGAGAGCTTTTGGTAATATCTGAATATTGTTCATATTTGGACTGTTTGCAAATAGGCATCTCATTTGAAGACAGTTTAATCTCCAGAGGTAGATCAGTACCACATCCCAAGAGACCTTTGTATAACTGAAGCACAAATATAAACATTGCATTGTTCTTTAATTCAGTAATGTATTGCTACATACACAACCCACACTCATAGCATATATCTTTTAAATTTTAAGTGAAAATGCTACATATTTGTCGTTCAATTGTGGTATACTTGCAAGTCGATTGTAGTATTATATTTAGAGACCAATTGTGGTGCAATCATAAGCAAGACATTTTTCTTGAGGGATGTTACAGAAACTGCCTCTGAAAACATCATATTTTGAGGGGAAAGAGGTATTCTTAGCAGTAAGCTAAATTATGAGAGGACAATAAAAACATTTTATGGATCATTAAAATAAAAACTCATCATGAAGTCTCCCTGGAAAGGCTTAACCATGGACACCTTGCCAGGAGGACACTGAAGGGCTGGCTTTTAGCAGATGGTCATTAACAATATTATTTCAATTAATTACTTTATATTTTCTTCATAGAGAGCATCAAAGAAGACTAAAATGTAGTCCATAGTTACAATAGTATCCGAAGAAATTTTATATGTTGCAGAACAGGTGCACAAAACTTCTTATCTGATTTGAAGCACTGTGTAAATTTTAAGAGTTGGGATGTCTTTCTGAGGTGCGAGTTTTCTCAAAAAAGATGGCAGAGGGATGTGCCATTTGCTACAGGAAGAACAGAGCTCTTTGGTTAGTAATAATCACCCCAGAATTTGTTTTTGGCTTGGGATTTGTTCCACCTTTTCTCAAAGTGAAAAGACAAATAAGCCTGTTTACTCAGATTAGCAATTAAGAAAGCCATGGAGAAAAAACATCAACCACCACTGATATCTTTTATAACAGGAAACTTTCTCATTGCTCGGTTCCAAAGAGGCACAAAAGTCCCACTTTGCAACATTATGAAATTACTGAAACACATTTTTTTTACCATTTCTAATTTCTGCCAGAATTGCAATATTTTTTTTCTTGGGTCTTGAGAAGATCTGGGTTTGTTATCATTTCGGTCAGTCCATCCTATCTGTCCTGCAAACAGGCTGTGTTCTGCCCATTGCAGTTTATAGGATTCTGCAGAGTTGTGCCCAATATCCTCTTTCTCCCAATTTGTGCACAGTGAAAATGATAACCCATAAGGTTTTAATACTAAAGAGATGCTTTCTTCCAAAGCATGCAATAGTAATTGTTTTAAAAGCACATGCATCTCAAAAAGATGGTGTGAATTCTGGTGAAAAATCCTTCCAAAATAATGACTTCTAAATAATCTATCAGACCACAGTCGATCTCCTCTGTTGACAAGGCCTCGAGGGCTTTTCTTGATAGGATTCCACTTCAAAGCAGGCAGCCCGAGTTGCACACAAAGAGAGTTTACACTCTTTCAGCTTACAGTGCGATCTGGCTTTAAATTGCTCAGCTCTGTATTGAAGTTTAACTAAATTTCTGCTCTAGTTACTTCAAGAGTGTCAGACATCAGATCAGAGGTCTGAAGAACACTAAAAAATGTGCCGTACAAACAACAGGGTAGGCAGCTATCACAGGACATCAGTTAATTAGATACAGAGCCAATCAAACAAGTGTCAGTATTGTATCAATTGGCAACATAAATTAGCCAAAACAGGTAGTCTAAAAATTCATTTTTTGGGGAAAAAAGGCAAAGGTAGGAACTGGGGGAGAGAAGGGGAATACTTATATAATGTAGAAGTTTCTCGTATTTAAAAGGATCTAGATCATGTTATTTCTTTGGTTAATTCCAGGAAGATTTTAGATATAAATTAACATAGTTTCTGAAAATTATTTGAGTTCATTTATGCATGTTGAATGTAGAAAATCCCTCCGAGAAGTGCTGAAACCTGCTCATAAGAACTGCACTCTTCCCCTTCTTTGAGAATATAGAAAGGAGTTCTGCATCTGAGTCAACTCCTTCCACAAGCCATGAGCTCCTTACCAAAAATCTGTGTATAAAATAGCAGTTTTGCAGAAAGCAGTGAGGTTGGTTATTGCTTAGCTGCACGCTGTGTAGCTAAGTGGCTCCTTTTGCTGAGTCAGAGCCATGCAAAACATTGAACCTTAAAGAGTGAGCCTTTCTTCCTCTTGCCATCCAGCTAGCCAATTAAATTCATGGAATGGCTGAGGCTGATTTTTAGTAAATCATGTTTGAAATAGACTAAATAAAAAATAATATAATTATTTACTGTCAATAAAACAGATCTTGTTAAAATCCTACAGTTAAAGACAAAATGCTGAATCAAAATTTAGCTTTAGAGGAGCATATTGAGAAAAATATTGGAGAATATACTCTGGAGAAACACTACTAGATGCCACCCTTAAATTCAAAATGCATGGACAATCTTCAAACATCTGGGGACAAATTTAGAGGAAAGTTTATGCAGTGTAAATTGCAAGATTGATCCAATGATATGTACTCCTTCCCATAAATCAATTCCCAAGTGGCAATAAGGTAATAACATTAATAAGGTATGAAAATTAATAAATAGATATAATATTATATATCCACTCTTTTAAGTGTCTGCTTGTCTCTTTAAAGATTAAGGTAGTTTCAATGATTTTTCTGGATCCTACATAAATTATATAGGTTTTATTCAACATAATACTTGTCATCTTGAAGTTTTACTTAATCGCATATTTGACAAAGTACTACAAAACACAAAAATTCCAATGAGTTAGGATCCAATGAGGTAGGATCACAGCTACAAAAGCCCTGGATAATGAAGCACAGCACTATTCATTGGTGTGACTACCAATCTTGCACAATTAAAGCAAATGAGAAATAGAAGAATCAAATACCCATATGTTTGCAGAATATCTTTTGCTAATAAAAACTAAATTCTGATTGGTACATCCAGATAGACTTACTACATTAATTATGGAAGTTTTTTTTAATTTTACTCTCATTTTCTTTAAAAAACTATTTAACTGACTAGCTGTGTGCTCTATGACACTCACTAGTTGTATTTGTGATGAAAAAATGACACGGAAATTTTCAGCCTTAACTGCTGAGTTTGAGCATTGGATATTCAATAAGAGGTCCTGTTAAACTTGCCAGGTCAGAGAAATTATTGTATCTTTGTGATATTAATAAAGTATTCTAGAACTTTTTCCATCAATCCTATAAGGATTAAAGTCAAAACTTGCGAAATCGCTTGCTCCCTCACTCGCATTTCCACCAGCCCTCAAGCTTTCTCTTATTCAAATGAAGGAATCTTTTGTGCATCTACTCTTCTTAGGGAAACAATACAAGTGATAAAAATCTATCTCATGAAAAATGCTGTAGTTCAGAACTTTGACACACAAGTTTTAAACATTTTTGGCCCTCCCAGTTATGATTAACAGGACAGGACTTGGATTTTTTTCAAACCAAAAATACTAAATTTTTTAGAGTCTCCTCTTTCTGTATTCCCATCCCACTCATCTTTGTAGTAGTGTACATGTTGTCTAAACTAATTGGGGAAAAGATGAGAAGGGCAATATCTTTTTTCTCATAAGAGTTATCACAAAACTTTGTGCCAGGAATATGAGGAGGAAATGTTTTATACAGGACCATAAATAAAAAGAAGTTAATATTGTTCCTTATTTTCTGCCAAGAAGGCTGAGAAGTCTCTACCAAACCTTCCCTGAGTCAGCACAGCAAGGAAACCCCATCCACCTCCACATTTTTTCACTCTATGTTGCACTTACATTTCATACTAACGATTGCTGCACTGCCTTGGGAAGTTGTGCTTTGTTTTTTCCTTATGAAGAGACAGCAGGTGCTCTGGCTGGCATCACTCCTAACCAACCTCTCACATCTCCCTCTGGCCCCTATATCCAAAAATAATATTTTCAAATTTCAGATACAGACATTTTGAAGTTATGTGATGAATGGGTGTTTTTTCCAGCTCCACAGACAGTTTTATTCTGAGAAAGAGGCAAATATTTTAGGAAAGAAAGGGCCTACTACAGTACTAACACCTTTTCTGATTGAATACTTATATGGATAGCAGTTTTTTGAGAGACTCTACCTTTTCTTGCCCTCCACTTAGATAGGGATCTTTCTGTCATATTATAGAGAAAAAGACATATTTATTTAGTAGTAATGTTATATCCATCCCAAGTCCAATTTTCTGAAGAGTATTTTGTTATATTTTTTCCAGAACCAAAATGATTAGCTTGTTGCTGTTTTAAACAGAACATATAATGTAAGACTGAACTTGAGCACTTGATCTAGTCCTGCCACCCCCAGCACAAAGAAAAATCTTCAGCCTTTTGGAGCAGGTCTAGAGGAGGTCTGTGAAGCCCTGCTGGAGACCTCCTAGGAAAATGGCTAAGAGAGAGTGGGTTGTTTAGCCTGGAGAAGGAAATACTCCAAGGGACCTTATTATGGTTTTTCCATGTTTAAACAGGACTCGAAAGAGAGACAGAGAGGGATTTTTTACATGGCCTGTGGTGACAGGGCAAGGAGCAATGGATTTAAGCTGAAAGAGGACAGATTTAGACCGGACATAAGGAAGAAATTCTTGAGGAAAAGTCTGGTGAGACACTGGACTAGGTTGCCAAGAGAGGTTGTGAATGCTCTTTTTTTTTGGAAGAGCTCAAGGCCAAATTGGTCATTACTTTAGTGAACTTGATTTGGTGACAGGTGTCCCTGCCCTACGCAGGGTGGTTGGACTAAGCAATCTTTAAAGGTCTCTTCCAACCCTACCCACTCAGTGGTTCTGTGTTTAATGCATGTCAACAGCTGAGTGGATCCATAATTTACAATATCTTACCACGATATGTTCTGTTAAAATGGAGGAAGATGATACACTAGTAATTGCAAGGAACATTGCACAACATAGAATAAATTCAGAGAAGGGCAAGGTAATCTCAGAGAGGTTCGTTAACTTTACCCAAATCACGTTACATTGCTAGTCACGCTAAAATTAATGAGAGGTCCTAATTTTTCATAGCTCAAATCAACTGAAAATTATACACTGGGAAGAGCACTTTCACAGTTCCTAATTATTATAGTTTTACTTGCATTCACCATACAACTGCAGTCTGAAATAGCATTTTCTTAACAATGAGCAAGTGTCTATAACAGTTGGGAGAGAAAAAAATCAAAACCAAGTCAACATAGACTTTCAAAGAAGACATTTCATAGACATTCAAAGGAGAGATGAAGAGAACATACAGCTGTTATGAACATAGCACTTTAAGTCATCATTTTGTCCAATCTCAGGCTTTTCTGACTGAACATTAAGTCAAAGTAGCATTTCCAGCATTGCACCACCTGAAGACAAGCAAAATATTTATCATGCAAGCATTTATTAGGATTATAAGGTATGTTTGTGTTCCTCCTTACAGGAAGGAATCAGTAGTACTTTAAGAGAAGAAGATATAAAAATAAGTTTAAATAATTTCAAAAGAAGGAACAAAATTACAATTTATAAAAATGGACAATGAATAAACAGCATTTGTTTCTACCTGCTTTATTCCTGCTTGAACATAGAAATCATGAGTATGTTATTGCAAATAGACCTGTTTGAAGATCTGCAAATATTTTGGTTGCTTACTATTCCCACAGAGGAAGCCATTTTATATCAGAAACCCCAACAGGTTTTTGTGATTCTTGTAAACATCAGTCCTGCTTGAACAAGCTTCATTTGCTTTCAGTAAGTGCTCATTCATGTAAAGCACTGTAGGAAAGCCCCAGAAGTTTTCTAGAAATTCACTACTGAATTTTAAAAAATCAATATACATGTCAGTACTTGAAAGAAGCAAGGTATTAAAAGAGAAACATTGGTTTCTATTTAAATTCTCCAAATATCTTAGCCTGGCTTTCTACAAAAGTTTCATGAAATTGTTTTATTAAGGCTGGCCAATAAACAGCTGAAAGTGAAGATAAAGTCCAGTTATCCTACTGTGCTGTTTATCTGGGTTTTATAAAGGCTTAATCCAAAGCTCCTCCAATGTAAATCCTTTGGTGAATTCATTGACAAGGACTGTCCTCATACATTGCTTATTTCACCGTTTTTTAGTCTTATGCATTTGTGCGTTAACATTGAAATTTTTTTGAGAAGAAAAGATTCCAAAGTCCACCAAGTTTGAGTTTCTGCTGGTGAATTCAGATCGGAATGTCATTAATAGAAATTTATGCTTTAAAAAATAATTATTTCTGTATTTGCTGATTTTAGAATATGGTGTAAGCATTAAAACATATGTTCGTTGAGGCCTGCCAATCTCTATTCTATTTATCTATCTATCTACTTGTTATTATTAGATTTAAGTATAGATCTTAAATATTCAGTTTTAATTAAGAAACTATTTTTCTTCTCCCAAATATTTCAATTTTCTGTGTAAATTCAAGCCTGTTAACTCTGAATATTTGTGTAAACCTGAGGTCTTTGATCCAGTTTTTCTCATGAAAGCTACAAACTTCAAATACACCAGCCCAAATCTGCTGAATACCCGTGGCAAACAAGAAGTACTGCCTTCTACTCCACCACTGTTCCTTTCCTCTAATTTTTCTCACAAAACAATAAATATTTACAGTGAAAAAGAAGCATTGGAACTTTAGTACCAAGAGCTGCACAGCTTATATTTCTTTCTGTGGAAGACCCAGCAACCCTGACAGTGCTTTCCACGCTCTCAGTAGCTGTCTCACACATTTCCTTGTGAGTGAGGGCAATCAATACTCTCTAAAATGCAAACTGTGAGTCTCCCTTCATTAGGTGCGACTTCCTACCTGTGACTGCTATTTTGAAATCCATTGGCTTTTCAAATCCACCTGTTGTGCCTTTGGGGTTAAAAAATGCGTTTTGAAATGTGAGTCTGCACATTATACAGTCCAATACAGCTGCCTTTGGAGATACAAGTGGAACAAAAAGAAATTTTCTCATTATTAGAGAACTAAATCAAATATTCCTTTTCAAGAATAACACCAAAATAAATGATTATGTCTAGCCAGCTTTCCAAGTCAGATTTTGAAATCTTGTTTAAGAATGAAAATACAGTTAAGTGAGTGCTCTAGTCTTGTTCTAAATAGCTTGTTATATTTTGGATATTCACCATTTTTTTTTAAATTGATTCTCTGCAGACTTCTATTTAAGAACCTGGAAATATAATCAAAAGTAAGAAACCTTGAGCAGAGTAGGAAATTATGAGAAAAGGAAAATATGAATATTTTAGTCAAGTGACTAACCTGGTAACTGTTATTATTTGAAGAGACAATCTTTTGATATTATGTGAAAAAGAAGACAACACTGATGAAATAAAGATAATTTGGAGAGAAAAAAAGTGTTGTTGCATAAGATTAAAAAAGGAGGTGAAAACAATGCTTCACAGGAAAACTGTCTTTGCAATGTTTTAAAAAATAAAATATAGTTTTGTTAATATCCTCAACTATTTTACATATTATTTAAATTATTCTCACTATTGGGTTTACTAAATTCCAAAATGCTTTTTTTAATGGAAATAAACTCACAAGAACTTTTTATAAACTTAATTAAATTTTAATTTGAAAGTCACCTTTAACATAATCTTTTCAAGTATTTATAACAAATATCAGTCTAATTATGAAAGAAAAATATTATCTCCACCTTTGCATTTATGATGTATACACAAACATAATAAATCCCACATATTTTGAGAAATTTTAAAAGTTCCCATTTTAAAGTAGAACATTATACCATTTCCTAATATAAAACTTCTGGAGCATTCATACTGACTCTATTGAACCCCTCATAAAACAATCTACATTCATCTTTTCACTGGGTTTCAACTGCTGAGTGTTCAACACTTTCGTAATTGCTTCCAAATGAATTCCCCAAAATGCAACATGCTTTCTCAGAGAAAGTCTCATATTGAGTCAAGATAACTTTATCCATGACTTAAGCATTAAAAATCGTCTAGCAGAATCTAAAATAAATACATGTTTCTTCTTTTCTATTGTCCCAAGGTGTGCCTTCCTTCATCTTGCCTGCCTGTTTCTATCAACTTTAATTTTTTTTTTAATGGGGAGCCCTGAGGGATTGATGACCTAAAGTATGAAATTGACCTGTTTTATGAAATGGAACTGTTTACTAGAATATTTTTAGTGAAAAACACAGTGATTTGGAGAATGTACCTTACCACATCCATGCATCCAACACCGGTGAAGTGAAATAGCTCCTATAATTTTAAAATTGTTTATGTATTTGGAGAAGTCGAGTTATCAGCTTCTGCTGCATAACTTTCATGAACAAATGGCAATTTTGTGTCCAGTAACCTTCTGTCATATGCATTATATAAATCTGGAATTAGATGCAAACTTACGTTCTTTCTCAGTAGGGTTGGAAACTACCGAGAATGTTTTCATCAGCTGCTAATTTATTAATTGTCTTCACACAGCTATGTGAATGAAGCAGTAGATGTGACCAGTTGGGGAGCTGGCTTCAAAACTTCACCTGTGAACGTTACTGTGGAAGCATCCTGGAGACAGTCAGAATTCATTGTCTCACCATGGCTCAATTATTTACTTTTTCATGGGATAGTTTTAGTTTAAGATCTCAGAGAGCCTACATCATTAACTTTTATTCCACAGCATTTCTTTTCAGGTGGCTGGGAAGGAAGGAGGGAGGGAGAGGGGAAGCTCAAATTTCTTATGGAATAGTCTGTTTCTCCCTTTAACTTCCTCCAAATAATACTATTCAGTTCATTTTTTAGTATGTGTGATAAAAACACTTTATAAATTACTGTTCAGCCAACCTTAGTTTGGCTGGACAAAAAAAACCTGTCACTTGCCTTTCCGTCAAAAATTCAATTATAGTTATAAAGGTCAAATCTAATCTTGCTCAGTCAGTCACATCAGAGCTGTCTTAAGTTAAAGCATTTGCAAGCAACATATAAAAATTGAAAGTGCAGCCTAGACATGCCTACTATTGCACTCAAAATTTTTGGTCTGGAAAATAGAAATCTGATAGCTAAAATTGTTAAGCTCTGAATTTTTGGGTATTAGAACCACATAATATTATATCTATTTGATAGTAAAACATCAGAACCTGTGTTAATCTTGAGAGATGAACCTGTTTATCTAGGCTGAGAACATGTTTTTGACTTCTATTTGAGGCATATATACTTGAAAAATGCAATAAACTTTAATAGACTTTGGCTTTTTTTTTCCCCTTTTCTCTCCCCACCTCACTCCTGCCACCCTGTCCCAATGTCCCATTAAATATACTAGAACTCCTTCCTACTCAGTAAGGATTCAGTTTCAAAAATCAGAAAGTATGTTAATTGACAATGTCTTGAACAAAAAACATTCATTGCTAGGTAATATATTATAAGCAGTGAAGAGTATTTCTCTTTTCACAATATGAAGCATTGTGGAAGGAGAACAAAATGATAAAGCTAAGGCAGTGGTTGAAAATAAGGTAAAACCATCTATATAATAGCATTTTGACAATTTTGATGCAGTAATATTTTAAGTGGATGATTATTTACCTAAGTCATTTATTCATTAGCTTCTCCATTTCCTCTATTCCCTTGTTTTCTTGGAGAAAACAACATTACATCCTTCTTGGCTTTCTTATATTCTCTGGTGCTTTGTTTCCTTGGAAACAATATCCATTAACATTCTCCATTTCCTCCTTTGTTGCCATTTTCTGGATACAGTGAGTATCCCAAACATTTCTGCAGTGTAATGTACCAGAGAACTAAGAAAAGGCTAGAAAATAGACAATCAGAACCTTTTTAAGATGATACAAGGCTTATTTAAAAATGAAGCACAGCAGAAAATACTATCACATTTAATGTTTTTGAGTAAGGTACGCAGTCAGGAAATCATATATGTGGGCAGGGGGTGGAGAACCCTGGTGTAAATACCTATATTTAATAGGTCATTAGATTTCAGATGACATTGCTGTTCCACACTGACACAGATGAAATACCTTTTCAGTTACTCTTGGCAAAAAAAAAGCCAAAATTGCATCCTACAGAAAGTGATATGCATATAATTGAAACTACATCTGTGTGAACTATTTGAAAATAAGCTCTGCTGACTAAGAATAAGAATCTTGAAGACTTTTTTTAGCAATTAGTAAATGTCTTTTGGGAGCATTTTACACCTTTCCTTTCATTAGGCTGATATATGGGTTGGATTTTAGTGCCCAAATTGAGATTTTTAACTTTGACCTGCTTAAGTATAAGCTGGTAACACACTTAAAATCAGAGGCAAGAAAAGGCCACTTGCAGAAGGTGATTAATTTTAACCTAAAATACATAACTAGCATGAATCAAGTTGGACCTTCTGGATGCTTTCATTGTTTTCTATTCACTACAAAGGGAACCAGAATAAATTTGATAATAATTTTAGATATTTAAACATAAGTGAGATGGAACAGATTTGTACCCTCTAAAGTACACTTATGCCTAATTTTATTGTATTTATATGTTCTACTTACATATCACACACCCTTTTCCATGTTTTTTCAGTAAACTGAATGTGATGGAAATTGTCACTTCACATCTGAGTGCATGTGGCACTGCCAGATACAGGGTGTTGTTTTTACCAAAGTATTCCAGAAAAAGCACCTGTTGAAAGCCTACAATTACAGCTGGAAAATTAAGGATCACAAGCAGTCCTGAGCGGCCTAAACAAAAACTAGAGTTATGAAATTCTCTGCTTAGCTGCTCTCAGAAGCAGAGGTATCTATATTTAGTTAAAATTTTCTGTTTGTCTAGATTTTTGGTTTTTTGTCTACACACGTGCTCACTACTTCTATCCCATCAGAATCGAATATGAATTCCACATTGAGATGGAGGCACTCAAAATAATGGATACTTTTGAACACAAACCCTTAGTTGAAAAGATGCCTTAAGTTTATGGGTGCTATATATCATATATTCACATTTTAAATCATATTTAAGATTGTGGAAAAATGCTGTGGTATCAATGGTATTTTTTTTAATAAAAGCCCTCAGTCAAAAGTTATGAAAACAGGATCCGTGTTTTCTAGAATGTAAGGGCTCCAGTCCATATCTTTTCTCCTACCAGCTTATATGTTAGTTCATCTGAGCTATTTATTATTTTTCTTCTTACTTCAGCTATGCCACTGCACAGAAAATGTAATTTTTCTGGGTCCAGAAAAAGGGAAAATGATTAAATGGTTATTTACAGGCATAATTCTATATTTTATTTACTGATTTCTTTAATGTGGAAAGAATAAACTTCGCTTATTTTCCCTCATGTAGGGTGTCACATGGCAGGAAATGCATTTAACCTGTTCCTTTGAATAATGAGGCTGGTCAGATGATCATCACCAATCTGAAGTGAAGTCTTATGAAGGACACTGTAATGTTTCAGTGTCATTCAATCTGATGAGACATCCACTTTCTCAACCTGTGCATTTCTATGCATCACTGATTCAGTGAGTTAGTCTGTTTATCAGTTTTTTTCCCCCACCCCATACAATTGACACTGTGTTTTCTTCTCCATAGTTTTGGAAGGGTTTAGTTCAGTCCTTTAGGCACATCTAATCTCCAGGAAGATTTGGTAGCAGCTTCATAGACAGAGGCAGCATTTGTGCTCCTAGTCCTTTGTGAAATAACCACAGAGAAGCAGAACAGAAGCACCTCATGTTTAGAGCATCAATAGTACTGCAGAACATCACTGAGAGGAAGGGTCTGATGAGAAATTATGGAGGCCATTTATTTGTGGCACAAATATAAGAATAACCCAAAACATTGTGAGATAAATGAGAGAAAATTATAGATGTTAAGAGAAAGAAATTATTGCAAAAATATTCTGTAGCTAAGAATCCAAAGGCTTCTATAGGCATCAAAATTCCGCCTTGTTGCTGGATGCCTTGGATTTTCAGACAGTGGTTGTGCTCTGTGCTTGTAAAGTAATAAACACAGCAGAGGCTTTTACTGATAGAAAGAGAGAAATGTGAATTATTCATGTTCCTCCTCTAATAGAAGTAACAGAACTTTACAGTGTTTTGACTCCAAATACTTAATACAAGGTAAAAAAAAAAAGATCCCAGTATTTGGAAGGTATAAAATCACAGGGGTTAGAAATGGAAAATTAAGATGGAAGTATGTACTAAATAATTCATTTCTCTTTTATGTCAGTGCAATATTATAATGTCTAGGACTTTGTTCAATTCCAAATAATTAGGTTTTCGCCATACACCTAGGCTGACGAAAGAGAAATTCAGCTGCTGGTGGTTATATGTCTGGATTTTTTTTGTTCTCTTTGTTCTGCCCCACCTCACTTTCTGGATTTATACCTGGTTATTATGGCAGATATTTTCTGACAGGAGCATTGGATTTCTATCTGAAGCTGGTTGGTAAGAGAGTTGTTCTTATTATCCTTAGTGTTTTCACTCGGTGTAGTTTGCATAGGTGGCTCTTTTGCTGCCATAATTACAGCTTGAAATTCAATTTTTCTGACTGTATGCACTTTATTTCTTTGCATAATTTTGCAGCATGCCCATCTGTGTTCAGGATCTGCAGTCATTGCCATATGTAGGACACTTATTTTTGAGATGCTGAGTGCCACAACTCCCACAATTACAACAGAATTCAGAATTGTGCCCTGCCCAAACAAAACCCCTACCTACTGTAGGAGGAGATAAGGTCTTACTTGCACACAAATGGTAGGGGAAGGCATTGTTGATTGCTCCTCTCTTGGGAAAAGACAAACATATTCTTTGGGATTATCTTCCCTCGAGGACCTGGGTTTACTTTGTGGTAGTGTGCAAGGATGGGGAAACTCTCATCCTTGTTTCTCATTGGGGAAGAATTGTGACGTAAGTTATACCTTGTAGGAGGCAATACAGCAGGAATGACCTGAGCTGACAAGCAGTGATCCAGTGATTGTAACAAAGATCTAAGCCAGGCTGATGTTGGTGTTTGACACTTGAATGTGCTGCTCTCCTGTCCTGAGCACCCATCCTGACTTATAATGCCCAAGCCATAGCCTGTTTCAGAAATATTAGAAGGAGCAGAACAGAAGAATAACTATCTGTTAAGGGATAGGGGACAGTAGTTAATGAGAATACATAAAGCTGTATGTTAGGTATAAATGTGATTTAAATATATAATATAATCTATGTTGCTAAGAGGCTGTTTCAGTAAAGAGAATTAGATACAAAATTATATATAGAAGATGTATAAATGTATTAAATTCTGTGAGACCTGAATATGATGTAAATTGTATGGAATAAAGCATGGAGATTGTATTGGATCTGGCTGATATGGAATCAATTTTCCCACAGCAGCCTTTGTGGTGTTATGTTTTGTATTTTTAACTAGAATGGTGCTGCTGAGATGCCAGTTTTGGCTACTGCTTCCATGTATCAAGGCAGTCTCCCCAAATCCCACACTCCCCAAAGGCCAGGAGGCAGGGCGTGGGTAAGAGGCTGGGAGAGGACAAAGCCAGGACATCTGACCCAAACTGATCAAAGTGAAATTCCATACCTAATTATGTCATGCCCAGCAATAAAAGCTAAAGGAGAGGATCACTCACCATCAAAGGAAGGGGAATACATTATTAAAGCATTTGTCTTGTGGTTTTTCCATTCTAAGAAGCACCAATTTTTTTGTGCTTATTCTACAGTTCAAGGCTTTCCCCTTACTGCTGTCATTATCCCATATGGATCCAATTATGATATACAAGATATTAGATGTTCAAACACTTCTGTTAGTACACAGAAATTCTCTTCTGCTGAGATCACATACAGATTCTGAATCGCTTTTGGAAAGATGGATTCACTCATAAATTCAGGAGTTCATGTATTACATTTAGGACGACAGGGACAGGGTAGATTTTCTTTTCCCCCTTGAATGAAATTTAAAATAATAACACTCATAGTTTAATGAACAAACAAGGAACAGTTTGACAACCATGTAAATAACTGAAAATCATTTTCATAGAAGTCAAGAGAGAAACTTTGTATTACTTAAATTATTATAGAATTGCATAATATAAGAAGTATTTGAATGGCAAGGGAATAACAGAAAAAAAAGAAAAACATTTGATAATATCTGACAGAAAGCCAGGAATGATGAAGTAGTCAAGAAAGACGTGTTTCTTTGCTCTTGAGAAAAAAAGGTAAGCAGTGAGAACAACCATCAGTTTCTGACTCACCATAGAGAAGACAGAACATTTTGTTTCTTACTGTAGAGATAAAAATCACAGCTATATCTGGTATGTGATATTGGAATTTTCCAGTATCATGAAGCCAAATACCTACAAACAGGGGCACTGTTACTATCGAGGGAAATACTGAGAACATTTTCTAGATGGAGTTAGTCACTGGAAGGAGTCACAGAGGAATAATGTGGAAGGTGACCTGCTACAATGGCTGGGAAGAAATTGCTGCAGAGAAGATTTGAGGCAAACTCTAAACTGTTGCACTGCCTTTGCATAATCTCTTATGAATTTTTGGAGACAAAATCCTGTTAAGAAGCATTGCCAAGTCTGTCTCACACATGGCCTGCTTCGACAGGTTTCTGTTCTTGAAGGTCTGACCTTCCTTAAGGTTTCAATTTCTAAAAACAGCAGGAACAAAACAAGAACAGAAACTTTCTGGTAGCAAAAGGAACAACTGAGAATTAACACATGCATTCAGTTGCTGTAGGAGACTGCTCATGTGCCACAAGGTCTCTGTGAATGTGAATTTCATAGGTATGACTGTACAAGTGAATTTTTGTGGAGGAAATATTTAAATTTGGAGCTCAAGTTTACATTTTATTATTTCATTCATTTTGCATGTCTCAAGAATTACTATATACAACAATGTAAATCCTGATTTATGATATGTAATTTTGGCCACATTCCCTTGCCCTTATGAAG
>JAOTQP010001286.1:124612073-124651676 GCA_026413545.1 Cichladusa arquata
AGAACTCTATTTCAAAAAATATCTTTTTTTTTTTTTTTTTTTTTTTTTTGGCACCTGAACTATTTCAACTGAAAATATTTTATTTTTCCCTGAAACATTGCTTTCTTAGTTTCAATATCTCCAAAAATCTTTTGTTTCCAAAATTTTTTTCACCTGTTGAGTTGTAGATAGAAATTTTATAAATAAAAGCAGACATTTATTCATCAGTGAATTTCAAAATTAGAAACATGGTGCTACTTCAGTACAATTTGGAAATGAAGGAGAATAAGTGAAGCCTGGATAGCACAACAATAATGTCAGAAGCCTTGAATCCACTGAAGAGGCCACTGGTAGGATGTTCACACTGGTATGTCCCTTGAGAAGGGGAATTCTCCCTCTTCCATGGCAGCAAAACAAAGTGAATTAGTCTAAAGGCGATGGATGCATAGGGAAGTGTCACAGATGTTTATCTCAGATGAAAGGGCAAACTATCTCAACGAGTTGAGTTTATGCAAAGACATTAGGGAGTGTCCAAAGCAGGGCCATGAGGATGGTGAAGGGCCTTGAGGGGAAGCCAAATGAGAAGCAGCTGAGGTCACTTGGTCTGTTCAGCCTGGAGGAGACTGAGAGAGACCTCACTGCAGTTACAAATTCCTTCTGCGGGGAAGGGGCAGGCACTGATCTCTTGTGACAAGTGACAGGACTTGAGGAAAGACATGGAGCTGAATCATGGGAGGTTTAGGTTGGGTATGAGGGAAAAGGTTCTTCACCCAGAGGGTGGTTAGGCCCTGGAACAGCTCCCCAGGGAAGTGGTCATGGCACCATGACAAGCCTGACAGAGTTCAAGGAGCATCTTGACAATGCTCTCAGGCACCTTAGGGTGTCCTGTGCAGGGCCAGGAATTGAACTTGGTGGTGCTGATGGGTGTCTTCCAAATCAACATATTCTATGGTTCTATGATTTATCACGTTAAAAGGAAAAATATCAGAATCAGTCATCCTCATTATTCACTGAGAGGACACCATCAAAAAGGATGCCTAAGGATATCTACAGAAAAGTCAGAGGGAAAACATACAATAGAAGATAATTTTTTGTTACACCAGGTAAGTCCAAACCACCTAGCTAGGATCAGTACCCAGCAGTGAAAGTGTGCATAGGTTCATTGACACTTTCTGCCTAAAATTCTCCGATTAACTACTGTTAATCTGACAGTCCTTTCAAACTGTGAATAACAGTCACGACTCCTTGACGTGGCATCAGGAAATCAGCATCCCGAAGGGACAAATTACATTTGCTTCTGTTTCCTAGTGATCTGCTGAAGGAGCAGATCCTGGATTCCTGAGAGCCTTTCTCACAGCATCAAAAGCAGAAAGCTGATGAATCTGTTTTCAGTTGCCTGACCTTTGGAGGAAAGTGGTCAGAACAAGTCTGTGTTTAAATTTCCCAGACAGGGGAGGAGTGACAAGATTGGTAAGGGTGTTAGAAATTTCAGTTCTGAAAATTTGAGGAAGTCATCTGGTTTGCGTTATGGTGACCACTACATAGAACTCCAATTTTTGTTGACGTTTTTCCCCTGGAAAAATTGTTGCTTTCTTCTGAGAAATTGTAGAGAAACAATTGAAAGCTGAGTAGGAGGAGATGTGTGTGAGAGAGACTGACACCATGAGCATTTTCACAGCAGAGGCCCAATAAAAGGGAGATTTGGTGCACAGCTGATCTGAAATCATGCCAGATTCTGATGCCAGACTTTGAAGGTTACATTTTATATTCAGAAATTAGTGACTTCTTTCTTAATCTGTAATGGAAACATAGTTTGATCCTATCCATAGATGCTGCTGATACATCCTCTAAGCATTTGAGACATTTATATTGAAGAGATATTTGCTTGATGCTGTCACAAAAAAGCCCTAATATGAGTTGAGCATTCAGGACTGACCTCACAAAAATTGTCTAGAGCTTTTTTCTTCCCCTTTTCACTAACAATGTCAGATGAAACAAGGTCAAGCAGGTTATCAAAAGGTTGCAGTACAGTGAACCTCTTACAATGGTGGCCATTATGTTATCTGCTGTGAACAAGTGGAAAAGCATAAATATAAGAAAGGCTGGTCTTGAAAGCATTGGTATTAGGATGCTTGAAAGCTTGAGAGCTTCTCTATACAGTGTAAATTTGTGTCTTATTGAAAAAAAAACCTGGTAGCTTAGATGTACTCTACAGCAGTTCTTCTCAGGCCTCAATTCCACAATGATTTCTAGAATCTATTTTTATTTAATTTCTCCTCTGAAAAGGCATTTTTTGTCTTGACCAAGGCTAGTACTCTTGCCCTGCCTCACATTTTCTGTGATGGCCCTGATTTCACCCTTGTTCTGTTAGTTGCTCACATCCCAATAAGCTGATGCCTACTGCAGCTTCCAAGTCAAAAACATCAGCATTACAGTGAAATATTCAGTCATTCCAAAATACAGTATTTGCTTCTGAAATTAATTTTTCTCTCTTCCTTTTATATGTCTTTCTTTGATGTTGGTGGCCAAAACCTTTCTTATGTCTGTAATTAACATGACTCATTTATAGTACTCTTCCTTGGAAGCCACATTTGGACAGACTTTAAGCAGATCTCATTTTCTAAGGATACCCTTAAGCTTTTAATATTTCTTTAAAATGCTATAAAAGACAAATTTAGTCAAATAGCCTGATGGGCTGCAACAATATTTAATAGTGACCCCTTTCTATGTGTTTTCCTGTAATGAGAATCATTAAACTTTTGGGTGAACTACTAAAGTTGTCACTAAACTAATGCATCATTTCTCTGTGGGAAATCTCCTGGAGATTCCTTTCAAGCTCAATATTTTTAGATTCCCAAGTACACTGTATTAGGCATGTGAGCAGTACAGATCTGTTAATTGAAGATCTCATGCCTCTGAATACACCACAATTCATGAGCAGCTCAACATTTCAGCAGTAAAAATTTAGTACCCATTATTTACACTTGTTAATAGAAAGCTGATTCAGATCAGAAGGTTCAAGGACACTTTGAAAACCCTCTAAAAATGTGATAGTGTGAAAAAAAAAATTAGGTGAGTATTAGACAACACAAATTTATTGAATGTGAAATTTAAGCATTGACATAATAGCATGAAACTTGGCAAATTAAACTGAACACTTGCACAGAAATGTGTAGCTCATCTGTTTTCACATAATGAAATTCTATGCAGTGATTTATCTGCAAATGTCTCCACAAAAATGCAGCTCCAGTTGTAAGTCCTACTTTTGGTTTTAGCTAAGATGCCATATTAGGTGGAGAACAGAAGGAAATATTTTGTTTGGGATCATGTGTGCAGCTGCTTTGGTAGCAAGCAGACTTATGTCAGCAAAAAGTAACCTCTGTATATGGTTTGTAGTGACTTCCTTTGGGCTGAAGCATCAGCCTGACCTCCCAAGAGCCAAGTTCTGGCATGTTTATTATTACTGAGTACTGTGTATCCTGTCCCCAGCAGTGAGCTCAGAGGATGCTGATGACTAGGACAGAGAAGTAGCCATGAGTATTCAGACCAGGAACTATGGCAGAGTTACTAAATCCTATATCCTTGTTGATATTCTCAGGGATAGTCATCACTAACAGTTGTCTCTAAATTCACTAGAGTTTACAATTTCTTAACAGCTACTGGAAATTATGCCATGCAAATTTAACTGCCAAAAAAGGCCTTCTGAAACCTGATGTTACATTTTTTATAATTAAAAAATCTGATCGTTAAAATTATTTTGATCCAGGATACATTCTGGTAAATCTGAATGTTTTCTTACACATAAATTACCTTTTCTTGTTGCTTAATATGTATTGAAAGGAAAAAGATAACTGGCTTATTTCCAGATACTAAATAATGCCTTTTCTACTTGGACTCTTAATAAAAAAAATATTGTCTTTTTCATGGCTTGGAGATAAGCCTTCTGTGTCTTAACTGTAGTAACTGAATAATCAATTGTTTAAATGAGCCTGCTGCTCACATGTGTTGTTTGTTTTAGCTTTTTTTCCAGGGGAAAAAAGTGAATAGTTTCATTTTTCACTTGCAAGGAACAAGTGGGCTTTCAGTGCACGAAGCTGTGCGACCTTCTTACCTTTTCTTGTAATAAAAACTTAACACAATAGCAGGAAGAAAAAAATGAAAATTAATTTTAATTATGAAGTTGTCTTCAGAATTTCTACTCAAGTATATAAATGTTCTGAAAGGGCCAGACGTAAGAGTAAATATTCTACTTTAGGACACATATTTTTATACTGTTGGTTAGTGTGTATATGGCAGGAAACAGAGAGAAAGAGACTGGTTATCAGAAAGAAAAGTGCATTTTAATATTGCTTGAAATTTTGAATCTGTAAGTGTTCCCTACAAACAGGTTGTATTATCAATTGCTCATTGGCTCAACATAGCAGTGACAAAATTCCAGCTGCAGGAGCTATCCTGGTTTTCTTGTGGTATATTTCTGTCAACAGAGGTGATGGAAAGATCTCTCCAAAATTAGCTTTGCTGGTGGCAGTGCTGGCTCTGGTCATTGCTAAACCTACATCTGTACTGTCCAAGCCTCGCAGAGTTGATGAACTTAAGCCATGTAGGAACTGAAACTAAAGGCAGCACTAACAGGCCTCCTGAGCAAGTGCAGCTCCAGCTATGGCCAGTGCTGGCTGTACTCCATAGTAGAAGAGGTAATATCCAGTTCGTCATCTTCTACACTGATTTGCTAAATCAACAAAATATATGAAGACCATTCAGTTATATTCCTTCCCACTTGCCTGTACTAATGGAAAAGTATTGTGACTAGTGAGCAATAAATTTTCGACATTGTTGATTTGATGTTTTTGCTGTCCCCTAACTTTATAGCGGAGGTTGGTGTCCTCATGTTTTTCTGCACTTGAAGCCAAGATCAAATAAATTTTCAGGTTTATTTCCTGAAGGTCTGGCTGTTTTTGAGATGTCAGGGAATCCTGATTGTTGTGAAATGAGGGTAAGGTGAGGCAGTTATCTGAACGGCAGGTCAAATCTGATTGTTGAAAGCTCTAACAGGCAACTCCAGGTATAAATCACAGAAGAAACATGAGCCAGTAACCCAAAAAGTCTGTGAAACAACCAGCAAGTTTCAGAAAAAAAGAGTTTGTAGAGAGCTTTTGTCTGATGACCTCTGATTCCCAGCTGTGTTGGGAATAGGCTAGGTGGGATCTGGGTGAGGAGTTGAAAGAGGACTCACCTGACTTTAAGGTGAGAATACTTAAACAGGCAACAGAGACAGAGTACCTGCCTTGGGGAATGCAACTGTTGAAAGGATTATGTTTAAACTCTTTAAAACCTCCCTCAGAAACACTGAATTCATCATTGTGAAGTGGAATAAACCTTCTAAACTGCTTGTCTTCCACTGAAAGTACAAATAAAGTCGTTCCTTTTTGTACCTTCATTAAATGCAGTTATTTTGGAAATCAACATCCTCCTGAGACATCAAATATACAGGTGCCACTTATGTGACAAAGTAGATAAGTAAAAGGTTTTTTCTACCACAGTGTTGTATGCTCAAGTTTCCCTATTTTAAGGAGGAATAATGATGGCTTCTTTTCGTTTATTTTGCATTCAATATATATTTGAGGATGGAATTTTTTGTGGTTTTGCTGACACACAATCCTTGCAAAAGCTGTGTTCTACAAAATATGAATTGACTAAGAAAAAATTTCCAAACCCTCATTCAGAAAAACAAATTATTCATTTTATTAGTAATCGCACCGACTCTTCTGATGTTCAACTTAAAATCTAGTTTCCTGTTGATTTCTTTGTGAGACTACTCCTATTACTTTGTCAGCTATTTTCAAATAGGGTATGTGTTATCTAAGATTATAACCAGTGAAAGGCAGGAACAAAATTACATTTTCTGTTCTTCCTTCTCACTTTCTTTCAGAGAAAAGTTGACTTAAAAAATAAGTGTGATGTTAACCTTTTTGATTTTGCCTTAAACTGCATAACTGGTGAGCTATGCAAATCCAGCCTACTGCCCTGTTCCCTTGGGTGCCAGGTTACTGAAGGCACTATTTTCCCTTCCTTCCTGTTTTGGAGGTTGAGTTTGTTCCAGTGAAAATTAAGGCACACTGAAGAAAAATTTGTGTCCTGACCTTATCCTGATGTGTAGTCAGGACACAGACAAAATATGTCCTAACACAAACAAGTTGAGAAGTCCAGCTGGGTCACACCTGATTTAGACATTCATAGCCAGACAGTAAATATGCTTAGTACATGGCCTTATGAAACACATGGTGTCTTGCTACTGAAAAAACTTGAATGGTTATTTATGAATATCTGTGAGTAATGCAGACTCCTAAGTACAGCAGTACTCTCTGGCAATACCCTGGGGCTGTTTGGTATTGCAGAGTTGTTCTCAATTGGTTGAGGATTGCTTAGGTAACTCCACCAGGGAACAAAATTAAAATACTGCAACCCCACAACTTTAATTAAAGCCAATGCTGAGAAACAGGGAGCCATTATTGGTTTCTCATCAGTCTACCACCTCTCCTTCACTACCTCTGCTCTACCTCTCTCTATATAAAGATTACAATGTTAAAAAATAAAACAAAATAAAATGAAAAACGAAAAAGAGAAAGAGAAAGAAAAAAGAAAAAAAATGTCAAAAACTGATTATTCCTGTCTTACTTTTTGCAAGCAACTAAATGTCTCTTTTGTGAGGTCAAGTGAGCTCAAGCCATGAATGTTGTTAGCTAAGTGCAAGGCCTACACAGAAAAATGCTAGTCTCTAACTTTGTATGTTTTTATATCTCTTGTAAACGTGACATTTATAAGTGGCACTGACAGAAACCGCATACTAAGTTCATGAGCTTGAAACATAATTCCCTTTTACTGTAAACAGCTCCATGTGCTGACTCTAAAGGGGAAAAGAGGTGAACACAAAATATATCTCTCAATCTGCCCCAAAGCATGTATATAAAAAGCCTAAAAATAGCGTATGACAAACAATGAAGAAATCATGCAATGTGATAAGATGCCATGATGTTAATATCTTGATAAATTGCATTATGTAGAACAGACATTCCTTTCTAAAAATAAAGAATGTCTGGGAGACTTAGACACCTAAAAAAGTCTTTTAATTTTTTCTTGATTTGCTGTTGTTTTATTTGGCAAAGTTTTGGAATCTCCTTTACCTGCTGTACCTCGTATTAAAAACTAGGCTGGTGAGATTAGTCTATCAGATGCCAAGGAGGCTTATACACAGAATTATTATGGTCTTTTTACCTTGAAATTACACCCTTTGACAATAGAAAACTTCTAGGAGAAATAAAAGTTTAGACTCCTTCAGCAGGCTTAATGGCTTTTTCATTCATTTCCTTTAAAGCACAGTTTATCTGTCTCACATTATTTTTGTCTCACATTTTAGTCATACATTGAAAAGGGAATTATATATTTTTTCTAACTGTCTCACCTCTGCTTAGGCTGGTTTTATTTTTGTCATCTTAAGCTTATTGATATCATGAAAGCCTTGCTCTATCTAATGAGGAGGCTGATGATTCCCACTATTTATTTAAACAGCATATTAGAGACAGATAATGAAAAATACTGCAAGATTTCCTGATCAGGAGAAAAGGATGAACAGTACTTTGGTTCTTCCCAGTGGAAATACTGATATTTAGAGAGCTCTATGTGCAATAAATGTAGACGATAGGAAAATCTCTTAGTAGAACATTAAAGCCTTTAAAATTGAAATAAAAGACTTCCTTTAAATAGATTGTTCTGTGGCTGGTCACATCAGAGAAGCTATTTGTCCCTCTCTATCTCTTTTACTCCCCTCCATCCTGCTTTCTTTTTTTTAAAAAAAAAACCAAACCCCAAACAAAAAACAACCTAAATTAATAGGAATAATTCTGGCAATATATGGAAGGGCAGAGGTCCTTCTTGTTATCTTGTGAGAAACTAGGTGAGAAAAATCCTTCAGGAGTCCTGAGTTTCAAAAATGGGTCAAAACTGTTGTCTTGATGAAAGCTCTGGTTTAGTCCTTGCCACTAAGATGTCTGAGTATATGGTCACTGCTGAGAAGAAAACATCTTACTGGGTGACAGTAAGGCAGTGATATCTGAGCTGACACAGTCTTTCCCTATAAATAGTATAATTGACTACTCATTCTCAGTTGACTCCAAATGGTATTGTAAAATCAAAGTTGACTTTAAATGATGACTTGTGGTTGCCAGAAATATCTGATGTGGCCTGTCCTTTTTTTTCTTCCTGTCTCTTCTACAGAATTCTTCCTGTTATACATTTTTTTCCTATTTTTTTACACACTCGTTTGCTGATGAAATTTCTCATTACTATTTAATTTTTGTTTGTATTTTGGTTAGGTTGTTATATCATGCATACTCAATTCACTGTTTACACAAAAGGGTCTTTTTTAAACACAAGTAAAAATTGTTCTTTGCATAGTTTACATATTTTTAACAGAGCAGAAGAAAAAACAGGCATTAATATTTCTGCTGATGAAATTGTATGTAGACTGCTAGTGAAAAACATTGCTGTGACAGCACTCAGTGTTTAGCTAAGAGCCCCCAAATTGTTTTGCTAATGGTCTTGCTATCCACGAGGGATCTCATATGCCAGACAATAACTGTTCCCCTCGTTTCCCTTTTTAATGATGGCCTCTTATATGAATATGCCCCCTATCAGAAAAGCTTTTAGACAGATTAGATTGGATACTGATTACAACTGGAGAGGCTGCTAAAGGTTCCATAGAAGTTCTTATTTATGCTTGAAGTACTGTAACTGGGCATAGACCTGCTGTGTCTGTGGGGATCTGGGTTCCAGGGATCCTGCCTCTGCTGCATCAGCAGTTTTCATATTTAAAAAACTGTTAACGGAGGCAGAAATAAACTCAGCAGGGATTAACAACCTGAGAATTCACCCAGCTTCTTGAGTGTATTTTGCCACCAGTACTGATTTCCATACTGTGTCTCACAATACCAAATTTTGTAGCTCCAAACCCAACTCATATAGTCCATAAATGTCTTCAGGTGAATTTTCCTTATATAAAAAGACTGAGAATTGTTTCTAAGTTTGCTTGCTTTTCCTTGTGTGCAATTGTCCTTGCTTCTGGATGGATCATGTTTGCTATGGGGTTTCCTATAGGGCACTTTGCTATGGGGTAGGTTCCCCTAAATTACTTGGAATGTTGATGACCATCTGTAAAGAAGATATATGAACTCCAGAAAAATTTTAATATTATTTAAAAAATAACACAGTGTTGATGTTTGTTATGAAGAAAGATGGAGTCTTTATGCAATAATGCCTAATCTCTTCATTCAATTAAAATTCAGAAGCCCACGTATTTAATAATGTAAACTGTGCTCATCTCAAAATGCTGTATTCAGAGCTCAAAAAGCTTATTCTGACTGCAGGGACATTGTTTCCTTTTTAAAAGTTTCTTTATCTTAAAGAAACATTGATTTTGGAAACAAGATAAAAAGTACTTAAATATCAATGAAGTTTTTAAAGGAAAACTGGAAAATTTATCTTTCAAATCTTGATGGTAAACTGAAAACCAACTTGTAGCCAAATCCATTACTATTGCACATGCCCACAGAGATCATCTAAACAGCTGGAAGAAGAGACAGTTCTGTGAGAAAAAAAGGTTTTTTAGTAATAAATAGGCAGCATAAAGGTTCTTTGTCTTTCTGGGAATCAGATAGTTCTGAAAGATTGTGAAGAAGAAGGAATGAACAGGAAATTTCAAGATTCTTCCTATCTTCTGAATAACAGAAAAGAGTAATAAGGTGATTCTAGAAATGCAATGCTGGATAAAAAGAAAGACTAGTATTTTTGGACCACTTTCAACAAGAAGCAGAAGCTGTGAAATCTGGAAGGTCTCCCCAGCCTGATCAGGACAGTATTAACTTATCTGCAAGGCGAGAGTGTGGAAAGGAGGTAAAATATAAAAATTCCTTAGCGTCAAGATATCAAGAAGAAAATTAATTGAAGCATTGTATTAAATAAAATAAATAAATCCTGGACTGTCTACACTAGCATAAAGAATCTTGGCAGAAATAAAGAATATTACAATTTTAGTCAACTCTTGAGTAATTTTTATTAACACGGTATCATTGACATTTTCTTGAAAGATTAGAGACAGGAAATCATCTGTTCCAAAGTTTCTAAGGAGGATGGCATCACCATGTGTTAAAAAAGGTACCTCGTGTCTATATCTATACTGATAAATTCAACAACACTGGGAAATTTTATCACACGGTGGGACTTCATTGTCCATATTGCTAAAAGCTGAGAAAAGTCCGTAGCATGGTTTTGGCCTTAACCAATCAGTACTTTTCCAAACAATTCCCTGCCACATTATAGGTGTTAACATTGGACAGGGACTATTCCAAATAAGCAGTTTGTAATTGGTTACTCTGTCTGGAGATTAAAACAAATTAATAACAAGAATATGGGACCCTAAGAATAGGGTGGGAAGCAGGAGAAAATAGAATTTATTTGTTGCTTTTTTTCAAACTGAATAATAAAGCTCTTGTTCTCTCACTGTTAAAATACAAAAATTATAAATTGCTTTAATATCATAGGAATATATCTGAGAATAACTTTTATTAGGCTCATATTGATGCACAAGAGAAAATTATCAAAGAACTTGTGCTAATTTAGGAATGTCTTTTTTTGTAAAATGTGATAATTTTTATAACTTACAGGATATATATACATTGATACAAGCTTGTCCCAAGCTATCAGGGAGTATACCTTTAAAAATTGTAAATAGTTACACAATAAATCAGCTGGGAAAGAATAAATTGAAAAAATGTGAATGATAACTGAATTTAAAGAATATTTCACTAAGTGATCCAAAACAATAATCACACAGTCAAGAATTGATGTGGTAATGATGAATTAAAAAAAAAAAAAAAAAAAAAACCCTAAGTAGACCAGGTTTTTTAATTTCTAAAAGGCAATGATGGAAACAAAAGAAGCTGATGTGAGTGACTAAAGCAAAACTGAATATAAACTATAGAAAACTGAGAAGCGAAGCAAATGTACAGAAGACATGTCCGTCAGAGTTTAAGAACAACATGAAAGGATTTTTTTAACTGCTTCTGTCTAGATCATCAGGAGTGGGCGTGGTCAAGAGCCTAAGGTTATTCAGTACCATCTTACATCATTGCCAGGGGCCAGGGGAAAGGAACTCTTTCCCTTCTGTAAAGAAAGGATGTTCCTTTTCCTGCCAGAGGAAAACCTGGCAGGCAAAAGCTCTGTCCACCACTGTTTTTCATTGTCCCAGGACTGTTGAGCATTTTGCATGTAAATCACACACTCTTTGTACACTTTTGCTATTAATACTGGTGCTGTTATTGCTTGTTTATCATAGTATTTCTGTTTCCAGCAAGTTGTTCTTATCTCAACCTGTGATCACTCCCTTTTTTCCTTCCCCACTGAAGTGGGGGAAGGGGAGTGTTTAGTGTTTTCTTTCTAGTGGAAGTACTTAACTGGGGAATACCATTCCTAAACCACCACACAGCACATAGAAAAAGAGGCTATTAACACGTGTCAGTACATCTGTCAGAAGAGTAGAATTATTAGAAGTATTAAAGCAACAGAATAAAAAGTAGTGAGTGAATGTATAATAAATATATCATTAGGGGGAAACTGCCAGATATGGTGGTTTTGGCAAATGTTAATTATGACCTTTCTACTCCAACAAAATTCTAAAAAACTCCTACAGGAGATGAATACCTTTAAAATTATTGGAAACTGGTACTATGGATCTACATGTTTTGGAAGAGCTATTAGATATTAAAGAATCACAGAATCACAGTCACAGAATCTTCAAAGAAGAGAAGATTGAAGGCTGGGAGACACCTCTAAGATCATCTGTCCAACTACAGCCCAGTACCAGACTAATCACACCTTAACCATATAGCCAAGTGCCACATCCAGATGCCTCTTAAACACATCCTGAGATGATGACTGCCTGGGTAACTTATTTTAATGCCTGAACACTCTTTCAGTGAAAAAATTTTAATAAATATCCTGTCATAAAATCTTAAACTCTGCAAAGTAGAACAATAAAATTGTTGCTGTTAAAATATGTAGTTGTTGAGCAGCGTGGCATTGTGCAGACCACAGATCACTAACACAAATTGATTGGGCCATTTAATGAGTTCAGGACAAGGTGCACTTAAAAAGACCAAGTACAGATAATTGATTTTGGAACAAGAGAAACCACATTTGGAGAATATAGATGCTGATTTTTTTTTTTTTTTTTTTTAGGTTAGTGGTGAGAAGCAAGATTCAGAGTGATAGAAGTTGTAAGTGTTACAGTCTTCTGTAACAGTCTACAGTCCTATTAATGTTAATAGGATTAATAATTTAACCATTTTGGATGTAGATAACAACCTAAAGTAGTAGCAATGAGTTTATGTGAACAATGTTTGGCACTGGTTTGATACTTCCTTGAATTCTGTGTCCAGTCCTGATGGCCACATTTCAAGAAGGATATGTTTATCCTTCTAAGAGTTCAATCAAATGTTAACAGGAATAAAATAAAAGCCTTATATTAAGAAAGCTGAAGAGTTCCCATTAAGTACTTATTAGGTAGAAATTGCAGTAATTCAGTCACAATCTAAACGTACAAGCAATAGGATCCAAAATTGATGATATGGTGCCTCAACCCATTAAAAAAGGTTTAAACTAGAAAGTACAATAATTCAGTTGAGAACTGTGGCTTCTATGGCAGCAAGTTTAGCTAGCATATGACACTTCAGTAAGTCAATGGCAGCTATTTCACACCTGGAAACTTTGGAAGAGAGTTTGGGTAGAAGGTTTCTTTCTGTAAGTATTTTTACAATTTTACCTCTTTACCTCAAACAGCTTATCTTTTGCAGCATGTCAAATTAGCATGACATGAAGAGAAGAGCTGTAACCTTCTGCACAGTAGCTCTCAGGAGATTGCTGAAATTTAAAAATCATATGAGAAAAATGTCTCTTGACCTTTGTCTTACTCTCATCCTATTTCTAAGCATTCACTATTGCCTGTTGTCACAAACAGGACACTGAGCAACGCTGATCATAGGTCTAACCTAATAAAGTTCTTACATTCTTACTATAGAAACAATTCTTCCTTGAATTCCTAAGAATGTCAATAGAGATTATATTCCATTACACATAATCATTCTCTTTTTCAGTATTGAGAGGAAGAAAATAGTGCTGGCTACTCAGGAAATTGTATAGCTCTTTTATTAGCTGATCTGTAATTATGTACTGATGCCAGATTACCACAGGAACAACTAATGAAAGCAACTATGTAACACCACACAGACTACACACCTGCATTTTAACTGAAGTTAATCTCTAGTTAATCTTGTTAACTATTTGGGGCTCTGTTTAACTGAGTTAAATACAGCACCTACATCTTTCGATTAATGCAGATTTCATCAAGGCTTTAATAATTTACTGCTTCCTAGCTTTCTCACCTGGTCTTTAGAGCGTGAGCTATTGGAGTCTTATGCCCAATCTATTACATATGAGTGTTATAAAACTTGATAAATATGAAGCTGCCTCTTACAAAAATGGCATTTTTCCAGTGGCAGAGATTACTTTAGAAGACATTTTGAGCTTTTCAGTAAATTGGTTGCAAATCATTTTGATGTTTAGAGTGCTGGGTGCAGGGATAGTGACAGGTTCTGACAAGGCAGAAAGTGCTGTGGCATTATCAGTAAGCCATGGAAATGATCTTGAAAAGGAATTCTACATTACTTAAATGGAAAAAGTGCTGTTGAGACTTTCACAATCTGTTCACAGAGGGCTTATAAACAGAGCAGTGAAATCAGCTGAAAAAAGCTATTCAGTAAGAAGTATGCACATGCACATCCTGCCTGAAAATATATTCAGGTGTTCTGTCAGCCAAGTAACAACAGATTTTTAAAAGAAAACAGAAAATAAGTGTTTCTGAAATAACTGTAGACAATTCTCAGAGAAAAAATGTGATTAATTTGAGCAGTTTTGAGTTAGAATGGAGTACAAGGAGGGGATCTAAAGGAGGGTGGGCCACCTGATGGTCTTTTCTCAGCATTCGTGCATCGAGAGGATAGCACTGCAACCTTGTGCTCATCCCCTGGACCAGTGGATACCTGCTGAGTTGTGTTCTATGTGCATGCAACAGTAATCTTCTACATTTCCAGCCAATCTCTATATGTGAAGTATACCCTGGGCACCACATCTTTTCAAACACCACGTCAACACAGTAACACACCAATTCACCCCATGTTCTCATGATAAATGCCTACCAGTGACCATTCTGACTATACTCAGTAAAGGTTTCTAACCTCCCCATCTAGCATCTGGAGAAACAAATATTTACTAAATTTGATGAGAACAAGTCATAGACTCATAGAGTCACAGAATCATAGAATCATAAAATCATAGAATCATAGAATCATAGAATCATAGAATCATAGAATCATAGAATCATAGAATGGCTTCTATGTTGGAAGGATCCTTTAAGATCATCTAGTTCCAACCCCTCTGCCAAGGACAGTGACACTTCCTACTAGGAAAGGCTGCTCATAGCCTCATCTAAACCAGCCTTTAGCACTTCCAGGGATGAGGCATTCACAGCTTCTCTCTTGTTTCAGTCTCACCACCCTCACAGTAAAGAATTTTTTCCTAATATCTAGTGTAAACCTTCTGTCTTTCAGTTTGAACCCATTCTCCCTTGTCCTGTAACTACATGCTGTAGTGAAAGATCTCCCTTCACCTTTCTTCTAGGATCCATTCAGGTACTAGAGGGCTGAAGATTAGGAAACTAGACTTTATGCTATGAAAGTTCCAGATGTATATATTTTATTCACTGGCATATGTGGACATTTTATTAATTTTATGATATTGACCAATGAAAAACACTTGCTAAAATCTAGATTGGAGATTTTCACTGTGTTCACTTTCTGTGAGAGTAAAGATGGCAGCTACTGGTGAGCTGTAAAAACATTAAAAACAGTGAAACTATTCATTAAGCTCAAAACCCAACAAGAATCAGTACATAATGTGCATGCATGCCACGTTGCACTAACAAAAAAACCCCCTAACAAACGATAACCTATTTATGAAGTGCTTGCATTTTCCAAGGAAGAGGTCACTGCATGACTAATCAATTATATTTTTGTAACTATAAAGATAACAACAAAAACTCCCAAGAGATGGCAAAAACTGTCTTAAAATTAAGCTAGACTTTGGTTCTGTCAGCAGCTCGGTGTGCAGATAGTTAGATGATCGTGCTTTGTGCAGCCCCCAGGGTAAGAAATATTACTGTACTGAGATCCTGTGAGTGCCTGTGCCCTCTGAGCTGCCCCATGTCCACAGCTGCCCCATGCCCTGTCAGGACCATGCCTGTGCCAGAGGCTGGCTCCTCAATATTTATTACTAACTCATAAAATGCACATTTGCACCTGTCTCAGGAGCTTCTTCCTCATTGATGGACCAGCTGATAACAGCACTCTTACTATCCACGCGTGCTGACTGAGGAAGACAGAAAAAGTCAGGACACGTTTTGGGTGTCAGAGCCTGAAAAAGATGCCTGCTGACTGATGTATATGATTTTTCTTAGCAAATGAAGATAAAACTGTATACTCAGTTAATTTTGGAATATCTTATCTCAGTAGATGGAATAAAGGATGAAAATTTTTTGTATATTTGTGTATATATATATATATGTGTGTGTATATATACATATGTGTGTGTATATATATATATATATATATGTTTGTTTTCTTATGGTAAATATTAGGTACAAGTTTTTCCAGAAGTGCTAAACTTTAGTTGTGGATACCCCAGTCCTGGAAGTGTTCAAGGCCAGGCTGGATAGGACTTTGAGCAAGTGGAAGATATTCCTGTCCATGGAAGGAGAATTGGAACTAGATGAAGTTTAAAGTCTCTTCCAACACAAATTCTACAATTCTATGAAAACAATGTTAAAAAAAGGGGGAAAAAATGAATTAATTCACCTGTAGGGTATATATGTGGAGTAAGTCTGGTTTTAGCCGTTATATAGGGTTTTTCCACAGGTCACCTCCCTCAGTTATCAAAGATGAGGGCTTACTTCAAGCATAACTGTGCATTCTGAGTCTTCTTCTAAGAAGCAATTTTTGGGTACTGGCCTCTAATTAACTACAACTTCATTCAACAACTATTGTGCCAAAATTCACTTTTCAACACACATTTTTATCCCTCACTGTCATCTTTCTAAGATCTGATATTGTTTTGCATCTTGAAACTCAATAAAATACAAATAAATCATATGAGGTATTTATAGAGAAAGAAAATATGATAAATATGTAGATATGGACTTTTATCTCTGTGCTATCTCTCTCTTTCACAAGATTATCTATTTGACACATTTAATAATGGAAATGTACTTGAATAATTTCTTTTGTGTTGTAACTTTCATATTTTCTCAGTAAATTTAAATTACTTATTTAACATTGTTGTGTTCTTGATTATTGGAACCAACAGTTAAGTTTGCTACATCATTTCTAAATTATCTATCAGAAGAATTGTATAATTTTATTATTAGTTCCTGTAGCCCCTCATTTTTTTCTTTTCAAGGCAAAACATGATAACCAGAATGGAATGTGGGAAAGGCAAGTTTGTGCTGCTTAACAGCAGTTTTTCTAACATTGTATCTCTTAGAAAGCTCCTTCAAAATTTTGACTGCCCAAACCACATAAGAATCTGGTTTTATGACTCTGGTTGACTCCAACGTGCTAAATTCATAATACAGGTTTAGAGGCACAGAGAAAGGATTATGAAAAAGGAAACAAATCCACAGAGTGATCTACACGTCGACTATAAGACTATATTTTTGATAGGCTACTGTCAAAAAAATAGTAAGAGTACTATTTCTGCAGACATTAACTAAGTACAGAAGAAAAATGTCTATTTTAGTTGGGAGGGACTTACAGTGATCATCAAGTCCCAGAGTAGACATATAGTACCAGCACGAAACAGGGACTATTTAAGGAATACTGATTGTCTTTTCCATAAAGCCTGTAGCTGTGCACTGTTTCTTCCTAGGGTGAAGATGTCTGCAGAGGTCCCTGTCCATATTGTCCTCCTCATTGAGGAGGCTGTGCACTTACATCTTTGCTTTTTAGCTGGCTGCCTTCAGGATGGACTATAAATCAGATGAGTGAAACATCCTGAACTAAACAAGTAGTTTGGAAGTGGCTTTCTAAGTCAGATTCCTCATTTGCCTTATGGCACAACTGAAAGAAGTTCATCAGTGTAACTGCAATCAGTGAATTGCAGCAGAGTGGCTGGACACAAGCAACAGGGAAAGAGAAAGAAACTGTCTTTGTACAGCTTTTATCCCTGATGGAAATATATGTCCTGGAATGGCTACCCTGCCCCAGGAAGAGGGATGAGGCAGGAAACAGCCCAGAAGTGGCAATTCACAGTGCTATACCCACACTCAGGACAGGAATTCTTGCTTCTCAGCAATGCAGCACTATTTCCTTCCTGTACACTTATTTAACCATCATAGGTGACTTAAAAGGTAGAGTAGGTGGGATTTTTTTCAATGCTCATGTTGACTTTTTTTTTCTGAATCTCTAGTAGAATTAATTGAGATGCTGGTTTAATTTGTTGAAAAAAACAAACTTTGTTCCATCTTTTGAAAAGCAAAATTCATTCATCTGCTTTTCATCCAGTGTTCCTTTCTGGCCTCCTCTCTGTTTCCTGCTACACAATGGAGTATTATTATGAAAGCATTTAAAGTAATGACAACTATATTAAGAACACATCACGTTGGAAAAAAATTAACCATTTTTCTGTGTGTAGGCAAAAAAAGGAACAGAAATTTGCTTGAATTACAAAGGCCACACACACACACTGGGCAAGTGTTGCGTGATCTCTGAAAATTATCTAATTGAGCCACAGCTGGAGACAGTCACACATAGCTGTAGCACTCAGAGTGCCTATGACGCCACTTCTTGCTCTCCACTCCCACACAGTTTTTTAGCCAGATTGCTAAAACAGGAATCTTACAGGATATTGAACACTGGGTAAAGATACGTACTTAGATAACAAAGTTAATATGCTAGTCCATCAAGTCTTCCTATGCATACTCCTCAGAAGAACAGAGAAACGCTTCTTCAGAGTTGGATAAATTAGGATCTTGATGCGGATGATTTAAATCTCACTTTGGCAAAGTCCTTTTCTTCCTTCCCAGTGGAGTCTCAAGGGAAATTGAGCAACTAATGTAGAAACAGTCATTACCTTACTAAAGATAGACCTTGTTTGAGGAGTGCACGTGGGCATGCACGTAGGCACAATTTTAAGTACATGGGTAGCCACAGAAGCATTTTTAAAGGCATTAAAGCATGTCTGGGCATCTTGTCAGGTTGTGTTCAGTGAACCTAACTCAGGCACTAAGAATTTTGCAAGTTATTTTGTCTGGGCACCCAACTGACTTTGGGGAGTGAACCAGTAACATAGACTTCTGCCTCTGTGTTCAGCTTGAAAACATGGTTCTAATGTCTGATCTCAGGCCAAGAGAATTTGATGGAAGTTTATACTTTGAAGTTGAATTCTTATGGAGCAACTCTTATATTTCTTGCCCAGCTATGGGCCAATAAAATGGCTAAGGAATGTAGGACAGCTTTCAAAAACATTATAAAGAAAACAAAAAAAAATATGAATGAGAAGTACAGAAAGAAAGATAAGTCTAAGAATTTGGGAAAATGGCTTTCAGGTTTAAATATTATGCCATATATTTGGATCTTTGAAGTTTATAAATATTTACTACTGTATTACAAATAGTTAGACTTTAGCATAACCACAACTGGTTGAAACTGAAACTAGGATCAACCCAATCAGATATTTAATATAATTTACTAAACAAAATATGAGCGACTGTCTCTGTGTCATAGAATTATACCTCTCCTCCATGAAATGAATCATTCTGAATTTCTAAGAGATAAACAAGTCATGAGAAAAATTGAAAAATGCTTTATTGAAAAGGAAGAAGTGTCATAACTTTCCTGTTATTAATCTTTCATATCCTTATACTATTTGTTACATGCTCTAGCATGCATAAATATAACTCAAGGCATACAACACTTTCTTGTATACTGCAATATAATGAGTCTTTAAAGTAAGAGTCAATCTGTTTGAATACAAGGTAGCAGATGTGTAATCACTAAGATGAAAGAAAGACTTCTCTCACTAGTGCATAGAAAATTTATGCTTGTAATTCCTCCTAGAGGATGGAGAAGAAATATTCATGAACAGAAGGCACAATGCCGTATGATCAAATGGATCAATTTAATTCTGAAACCCAAGAAATTCTGTGCTCATCCAGGTATGCTGTCAATGTTTTGAGACCTTTTTTTCCCTCTAATTCCCTCCTTCCCAGCTGTAAATCCTGTGCACTCCATTGCTTTTAAATGTCAATATATAAAATGTATAAGATTAGCAGTTAAAATAGTGTGGCTTTTCCCTGATCATCTATGATTCAGACTGCCAAAGAAGGAATGTGGAATGTGGAACACGCATGGGGTGTGCTGAATGCATGCAGACATCCTGATGTGCCCAAACTAATTTATATTTTGAGATATGGTTATTGTGGATGGTTTCACCCACTTCTTATTAATTGAAAAATACATAAATGAATGTATAATAAAAAATAATAATTAATAATATGAAAAATAAGCACACCACAAATGGCTCCATGTAGATCCATCCATTTAATGCAAGATAATGATGTAGCATATTTGTCATTATTTCCTATCTATGTTTTAGGGACTTTCTATGAAATTTGAGAGATTAGATCATATATCTTGTGTACAAATGGAGGCTGAATCTTCTTTCAAGAAGCATTAATTCTGTCTAATAGTCTTCCCAACCTCTAGGACTCACAAGTACATTAGGTTGAGGCTTCTTCCCTTTGGAAGCTCTCTTCCTCTACATGGAAACAGTCACCTTCCACTGGCAGCTTTGCATTTGACTTAAGTGAAGTTAGGATTGCCACTTAGTGAATTCTAATTCACTACTGAAAATAAGACTTTGGATGGAAAGTCGCTTATGTGGTTTTAATATATGGATGTGTTGCATTTTGGAAAAAAAACGCTCTTTTCACTCATCTTTCAGTAGCAAAGTGAGACACAAGCAGAATCTGATCTGAATTATGTCTTGCGCTTAACCTGAAGGAAAAACTGTCATTTTTACAAACATTTACATCTTCAGAATATAAAAGTCACAATTAATGCCAGATCTATATCCTTGCTTTAGATCTTTTGACAAGTAATTGCCCCCTCCCCCCCACAAACTCTTTGCTTCAACCTCCCCCACCTCTTCTGCCACATTTTAGAATTTGAAATTAAAAGCATAAATTATATGTTGTAGCTTGGAGCTAAAAACTGATTCTGACTCTGAATGTTCTTTTAGAACCACAGCCAGCCAAAACTAATTCAGCACAGTCTCACTGAAGTGCTTGGAGCAGTCTGTCTAAACAGCACAGGCCTTCTTAATTTACCCAACGCTCACACTGCCTCTGATTAGGATGAAAGTGACTGCGCCATCGAAGAAAAAAGTAACTTGACTCTTTCAGGAGCAGCTGAGAGAGTATGAAACTTGCACAGATCAGGCTTTTAGGCTCAGGTCAGCTCCATGTCTTTAACCTTCCTGGGGGCCTAACAAAATATTTGAGGGAGCGGGAAATCTTCCCTGTTTGTATAGCTGCTGGACATCAGATGCTGTGTCTGCCCTGGTGCAGACCTGGCTTTTATTAGGTACCAGTCACAAACCAGATCATTTTAACAGACTGGCCCCTTGCAGTCCATTTTGGGCCATCTCTCTGAGCAAGCCAGAGGATTTCTGAACTCTCCCATGCTCTGCTTGAGCTACCATTAGCTCTTCAAAAGCAGACAGTGGCAGGGATCTCACAGGAAAGGGCAGGAAAGCTTTCCGCATGCAGCCACATAAAGCTCTGTACCAGAGCAATCCTTCACAGGAGGAGACAGTTCAGCTCACATGTGTGATTCTCTTTTCACACTTCTAAGGAAATCTATGCGTGTAGAATTTCAGCTTGAGATCTAAGGTGCTGGAATATGGTACTGAGGCACAGACAGGAGGTGCTTGAATGATGATTTCTTGTGCTTGTCAGTTATAGCTACAGCCATAATGGCCCATTGGATGAGTCAAGAAAGAAAGGCTATACAAATATAGAATTAGAGCTTCTAGGATAAGTTGACTGCACCAACAGGAAAAAGTAAGGTTGCATTTTCTAACCTCAGGGTTCTTGACTTTTGCAACTTTAATAATATTCTTTTGTTTAGAATACAAAAAAGTTACTATATTATTTTCTGCAAGCTATGTAAACAAATTTGTCATGGGAACAACTTTATATTTGTAGTCTGTGATTAATGCTTTCTTGGCCTACCACTACAAAAATAAAAATAACTGTTTTTTTCTTAAATTATGCCTGTGCTGTAGCTGAAAATGATAATTTGCAATGGTCTGCTTAAGCTATTAAGTGTGTGAAAGAAAAAACAATTAGAAAGAAATATGACTTTTTTTTTATTTTCAAGAGTTTGGCTTAAGTGTGAGAAAAAACCTTAGTTGGTATTTCTTAATTCTGATTTTTTCCCTGCTACTAAATCTAATTTTATATAATTGTAGATTTTATACAATAGATCTCAGAGATTTAAAACCTCAAAATAATAGTGAAAATACATTAAGTTTGTAGGATTAATCATATTATTCATGAATAATATGGCTTTTAAGAATTCTAATAGTCTTGGAGATAAGTAGCTGTTCTGTTATCAGGTTTTTCACAGGATTGCTTATTGTTTTTATTCAATTTACTTCAATATACCTAAATAGTTGAAGCTAATTTGACCTATTAGGGAAGCTGAAAAAATAGTTATTTTATGATAATAGTAATACATAAAAATAATGAGGGAAAATTATTTTGTATTTTATCCATGTGCTGGAAAGAAATTCCATCAACAGAAATCTCTGTGCTTTTTGAGATGCTTCTGTTTCCTCTCTCGTATGTTCCCATGGAAGCATTAGTCTGGAATGAAAATGGAGAAGACAAAGGATGTAATTTAAATCTTCACAAGAGAGTCAATTTAAAATACAAAAGGTTCAGAAATCAATCGTATTAAAACAGTTATTGAATTTAAATATTAAAAAGATCGGAGGAATTGATGGACTGGAACCAGAGCTACTTAAAATCGAGCACATTATATAGCTAAACCATTAGCTGAAATAGGAAATCTAATTTTCTTACAACTAATGTACCTAAAAATTGGAAATACACTGTTGTGACTGTGATTCATAAAAGTGGGGAGTAAATTCTCTCTTCCATTACACTTAACTCAGTGAGTGCCATGAACACTTCATATCTTGTTTTTGACACTGTGATATATTATATATGTGACAATATTAGGCACAAAAGAACCTCCAAATATACTATCTATGAATTGCCTATCATAAATACATAGATAAAATTTAAATGAGGAACCTGGCCCTATACTACTGAAATCAAGTTGGCTATAAACTATACAACAGAATTCCTTTGACTTTCCTGTCACATCACTGACCATGTTACTATGCCAGAAAAGATTTAGCCTCATAATTTCCTTCAGCAGAAGTGTGAAGGCTTCACGTCATTGCACTGTATCACTAAAGAAAATTATTTCATTGCATTTTTTGTGGGACAGAGTTTAAATTTTTACTGTGACAATGAAACAGACAGGAAAGCATATAACAGAGAAATGTCACAAAGGTACTATGAATGTGTGTTTTCTATATTCTGGTTCCATGGCTTCAGATTCATTAGGATTCTTTTCAGTTTTGGTGGCTTTTTGTTTTGTTTTATTATGGCTTTTTTAAAGTTTCCTCAAAAAAAACCCCAACAAACTACAGAATACCGTTTCACCTTCTTTTAGGGCATTATCCAGCATGGAGAGTTATTTTTCAACACATGGTTAGAGAAATAGATTTGTATAACATGAAAAAACCTATATGTCTATTAGAAGCTCAGTTTAGAACAGACCTATGGCAAGAGTACATTATGAGTGTATACAAATGCATGTAAATAGCTCTTAAGAATATATAAGCAATTCAGGTATTTATTTGACCATGAAAACATAACTATTGCACTCTGTACTTTTAACCTGGAATATGCAGCAAGATTTTCAGTGAGAGCTGCTGGATTTACACTTCCTGATCTGGCAGTAGTTTTTTACATTTATGAAGATCCATGCAGTGCCCTGGCTACCTAAGCATTTGAATATCTGGGCTGAGAATGTTTGTTACTCCTGAAGTCTTTCATAACCTTACTTTACATCTGGATGAGGAAAACAGACTTACCTCAGGATGAGTCACTCATCCGCTCACAGGATATGATAATATTGCTTGTCTGCTTTTTCTTAGTTCTGTTATTTTTTTCCCTTTTATTGAGTTAATTAGTGTTGTAAGATCTAAAGGCCATGAGCAAAACAGTGCATGAAACACTGCAAGGGGATGCTGCCCATTGCTTCCCAGGGATCAGAGAAATTCAGTCTCTGAGGTGAGCAGCTCTGGTGCTGGCACAATTCCCAGCAGAGCTCTCCAGTGTGGTACAGAGGGATTTCTCAAACCAGAGAACCAGTGGGGAAACTGAGAGCCTCTGGGAGCCCACAGCTCATGCAACAACTACTCTCGTTGGAGTGTGTGCACAGGATAACACTCTCAATGAAATGTAGAGTGCTATATTTACCCACTGTAGTACTGTCAGGGTTGCCTTCCCATAAGAGTGGAGACGTGCCAGCCCATGGGAGTCAAAGTTGTGTGCTGACTGTGCTTGTGGGGCTGAAAAAGGCAATTCCCTTGCTGGTGTTTGGCTTTGTCATTCTGAGAAGTCCAAGGACTGACTGAAGGCTTTGGTGAGATCTAAACCAAAGTCTACGCTATTCAGTTCTTTCTCTCACACTCTCCCCTCTCCCATCATATTGGATATAGTTTCTCAGGTTTGGTAGAAGCACATAATAATACAAGCATGAACAGCCTTGTTTAAAACGGCATTGACTGGTAGTTTCAACACAGTGAACTGAACTTTTGCGATGAACTTGAATCTCTCTGTGCTCATGTCTCTTTACATTTCTATTGTGACCCATTACGTCCTGTTGCTATTTGCTGTCTAAAGCTTCTGGTGTTCTCAAATCTATGCTGTTCCAATTTTTTTTTTTTTTTTTTTTTAATTACAAGTGTATGTTTGAATTCTAACATATACAGAGGATAAGGGCGAAAATGCGTGAAAAAAATGAATGCTTATATCCAAAACATAAAATCAGAATGAATATTGCTTTCATTTGACCATATGATAATACAGCAGATGACAAGATTAATATTGATCAGCCTACAACTAGAACAGCCTACACTCGTAAATTAACCACTTTGAAAGACAAATGAAATGAAGTAAACACACAGAGCTATGCTCACCTGAAAATCAGAGTAGATGAAGTTTTCTCAGAAGGTAATAACAGGGAAGAAAATAATAAAAATTTTGAGTTAAAAAACTGGAAGGATCCTGAGCATCCATGACTTTGGACAGTGATCAAATAAAAATCTCTTAAGTTAAAATTTAAAACTACTATTCCTTAACAGATATGAAACATCCCTTCTGACTCTTGCAAAACTATAATTCATAACTGAGGAATTACTTTATCAATTACTTTTACTTTGGAATGATAGTTCCAAAAGTGGGATTCAGTGCCCTGGGTAGGGTAGCAAATGCACTTTTGTCCTACAAGGTCCATGTGTTCCCTAGATCATCTAGCCTGTTGCCTTTAAAAGGTGGCAAGACATAATAAGAGATCTGAAAATATAATTAGGTTTGTATCATAGAAGATAAAATATAACAGTTTAACATCCTGACACACTAAAGAAATGGAAATTACAAAAGCAGAGGCAAAAGTAGAGTGGGAATAAAATTATAAGGCTGACTGGATGTTTGATTTTTTATTTCCTTTAAACTTCTCAAATTGTACACCATGGTGGGAGGATTGTGGCTGGATGCCAGGTGCCTATCAAGATCTTTTATCACTCCTACTCTCAGCAAGAGGGGGAGAAGTAAATAAGATGGAAAAACTTAGGGGTCAAGAAAAATGCAGTTCAATAAAGGAAAAGCAAAAACTGTGCACAAAAGCAAAGGAAAGCAGAAGAATTATTCTCTATTTTCACTCAGCAGGCAATGTCCAGCCACTTTGCAGGAATTAGGTCTTAAGAATATGCTGCAATTAGTCTGGAAGACAAATTCATAATAACAAAACACAAACACATCCTCTCTCCCTCTCCCTCCCTCCCTCCCATGCTCCGCACCTTCTCTTAACTTTTTTTTGGCTGATCAGATGTATGAAATAAATCTTTGTCAATGAAATACCCCTTTGGTCCGTTTGGGTCAGTTGTCCCAGTTGTGACCCCTCCCACCACCTTGTCCACCCTCATCCTACTGGTGTTGAGGGGATTTTGGAGAGACAGCCTTGAGCAGTGCTCAGCAGTAGACTAAACAGTCCTGTGTCAACAGCTTTCTAGCTAGAGAAGTCAAGATCACCACTATGAGGACTGCTCTGGGAGAAATCAGCAAAACTCAGAAACCTCTTGTTGACTGTGTTAGTCAAGAAAAAAGTGTGATATATACAGTCTAGTTTAGTCTCAAGTTAAGGTTTTGTATTTCATCCCGTATCGACAGAAAGCCTTCACTTCTTAGGATAAAACACAGTGGCAAGAAAGAGGCTAAACATTTATAATTTACAAGCATGGTAGTAATTTGAGGCTTAAATATCAAAGGGCAGATCAACAAACAGAAAATATAAGCAAACAAGCTCAGTTTGGCCATAGTTGTCTGAGATGAGCCAGATCATGGCAGTTCTGTGAGGATGGGGACCGATTCCTCTTGAGGGAAAACACAGACACACATAGCAGCTGTAGCATGGTTGTGGTTCTTGACATTTGCACTGAGCAGAACCACACACATGCACACACAGATGCACAGCAAGTGCCCTGCTGCAGCAGAAGACAGCTCTCTGCTGCTGTGGTCCTCTGGGTCCAGCTGTATCAGCTTTGTTGCATAACTGGTTAAACGGGGCTACACAATAATTGCCTCTCTCACATGTCTATCATCAAGCACAGAAGTAGGGCTGCTACACTGAGTGTGAGTGCATGTGTTAATCTCTTCAGCAAAGAGCCCATCCACCAGTAGGAGAATCACCAAAGTAGCTACAGTCTTATTTACTTGAGCTGTGGAAGCTCATACCCACATGACAGCTCAGATGACAGTCATACCATATGAGTCAGGCAGGCAAGAAAATGTCTCTGATACTCAAATGATTTTAATTCGTTAGAAAATCTGCAATGAGCCCTGCTGACCTTTGTTTTTCAGTCTGCAGCAGAGTGATTAGTGACATGGGCAGGGTTAGACTGTGTAGCCAAAAGTAATTAATTTCCATTTGTGGGAAATTTTAACCTTAGCATCAGAGACAATGCGTGTGTCACTTCTGATGCGTGCAAAGGTAGTGAAGGACAAAGAAAAGCTGGGGGGAGGGAAGGAATTAATGGCAAAACCAATGTGAAAAGCACAGAAAAGCAGATCAGACAGACTTGCAGGCATTTCAGTCTCACATTGCTTCAGAGTACTGGGTATTTGCAATAAGCAAGACAAAATCTGCTGAACATGGAAGTCAGTTGAATAGAGAATAGGTTATTTATCATGTTAGTAAAGAATTCTTCTATTTACTCTTTAAGCTTTTCATTATTATAGCATCTTTCCTTTTTATTTTTAAGAGGTTGAAGAAGTCTGCATTGAAACATAATTGGTTATGGCTGCTAGTCACCTGACAAAGTTAATTGCTGGTTGTCTGTGCATTGGTCCTGAGAGAAAATCCTATGTCTGTACAAATTAGTTGGAGGCCGTATAAAACAGTCAGAATAAATCCTTTATCCATTCCTAAACAGAATTCTGACAGATTATTGGGGTTTTTGAGGGAAAGGGCAAAGTATAGTATTAATCTGCTATTCATGAATGACAAGGCTTCTTCACCATTCAATTCAATTCAATTCATATCAAAGGGTACAAGCATTAAGGAACTGAATTCACAGATGATTCTGGAAGATACTAAGTATTTTCAAACCCATTCCACTTTAATAAGTCACTAGTGCTGAGTGGATTATTTCAGATTTGAAAGACTGGGATTATTGTATTTCTTATATTTAACTTTAAAATTCATCTCTCCCCTTACATTTTGAAATAAAGAAAATTTTAAGTATTTATAACATAGATTTTTATTCCTTCAGATAACAAATTTTTCTTGTAATCTTCAATCTCAAAAAATTTAAGAGATTCCCATTACTGAATACTTATGTAACATTTGAAAGGAGCAGGTTAAGACTTCACTAAAATCCATCCAAACAAAATTCCCACGAAAGTAGATGAAAACATCTATAGGATGCAGGTTAACATCAGAACCAGATATTGTCCTATTAGCATTCAAAAGCACAGAGTTAAATACTTGTTTGGCAATTCTTTAATAAAACACATTTGACAATACTTTTTTTTTTTTTTTTTTTTTTTTTTTTTTTTTTTTTTTTTTTTTCCCCTGCAATAATTTACCCGTGGTGAATCACAAGTCATAAATGAAGCAATAGAGACAAGCTCTTAGCCTTGTGGTGAAGTAAAGTTCAAAGTGGTGGAGAAATCCCTGTTTAGCAAGGCTGTTGACACATCATTTTATTCTGCCTGCAGAAATTTCTGTTCTCACTCCCTTACCTCCCTTTGTCACTGTCCCTTTCCACACAGGTTACTGCCCCTGGAAATCGACCACTCATCTGAACCTCCCTGCTAAGCTTCAGTTCAAATGAAGTTGGGAAGGTTAAAATGTTGGCGACTGGAGGCAGGCTGGAACAAAACAGTGTTTTTTGCCTGCAGAGCTGCAGTCAGAGGGGATGTGTGAACAAGCCTTAAGGCTCCACAGCTGCTTCCCAGAGTTATGGTAGCCTGGTCTTCTGCTAATACAGAGAGCTGCCATTGCACAAGAGAGGCAGTGGGTGAAAAGGCAATCATGAGTCTTGCAGGGCATCCTTTGATCCACCCTCTCCCTGATTCCCAGGAATCTAGCTCCCCTTGAGCAGGGACTGTATGTTAAATCCATTGTGCAGAGACCACCTGACAATGCAAAAGTCAAGGCAGAGTTTATGAACTACTTATAAAACATTTATAAATTTAAGAAGAAATATTTTCTTGCTGAAAAATACAGTTTCTGAGGTACAAATATTTATTAATATTTCACAGATAATTCAATATTGTTGTTCTTTTGCACTGTTATAAGAAATTTATAGAAATGCGTCTGAGGCTTATAGGTGGAACCTTGAAAACATGATCAAAAAGTTTTGAAATCAGACACTTAAGAAAAATTGCTATAAGCAATGGTTTTAAATTTGCCCCCTCTCCCCCCACCAATGATCATGTTATTTGGACTTATATAATACTTCAAGGTTTAGAGTTTTCAAAATTGTAATAACAAAGTTACTCCAAGTACTTGAATTTTCTACTTAGTTTAATTTGGAAGTAGATTCTAAACAAAGAAAATCCCTGACATGCACATTATGTTGAATAGCAGTAAGTTGTTTTAGAAAAAGAAGCATGAAAGTCACCTCTGGTTTTGTTTAATTTGTGTCTGTCTGTATATTCTTAGTGAAATCAGTGAAAGAACACTGAGATGAGACAGAAAAAAAAAAGGAAATCATTTCATAATGCAAAAAATACAGTTAGGCACAAATAAGAAAATGATTGGAATAGCATGAAACTATTCTCTTTTTTTTCTTTTTTTTTTTTCTCTCCCCTAACATTTTTGGGAAATTTTCAGCTTGAAATCACTGAAAAAGCATGGATAAGTTTAAATGCTTCGCTGAATCTAGACACTGAAATCTTTAGAATTCTGCAGTTGCTGCACTCAGGTCAGTGTTTCAACAATGTAATTTTGTGAAAGAAATTACAACCACACTGAACAGAGTGAAAAGGCTAGAGAGATATGTCTATTTCTGATATTGAATCAGCTCTCTCCTTTTTTTTAGGGACAATCTTAAAAGATCAGTTGTTCAGCATACTTTCTAGTCAAGCTGAGTAATTTGGTACTATATTCAAATATTGTCTCTTATGACAGAAATCAAAGGAATATTAACAGCATGGAAACCCCTTTTAGAGAGAAAGCACAAAGTTTTAATATGTGTATTTGTTCACAGCCATTAAAAATCTAACTTCTTTCACAAACCAAAACACTAGAAGCTTAATGCCTGCAAAAATACAGATGGTGTCTGAATGCCTTATTCAGGATTGGCTTTTGTTAACAAATTTACTGTCAAGCAGAAATTTTAGAAATTAACCCTCTTTTCAAAGTAACTACAATTGTACATGAGTTAGAACCTCTGTTCTTACTAATTTCTTTGCTCTATAATTATATTGAAACCAGAATTACACTCTTTTTACACAGTTCTACTGGGATTATTCTCATAATTTTTGACAAGACATATAGCAAAAAAACCCCATATATAGGAAAAAAAAATCTTCTAGAGTTTGGTCTTAGACCAAAGGAATGTGAATAAAGCTAAGTATAAACCAACTGACTTCTGTATTTCAGAGCAATTTTTAACAATGTCTAATTTTTTCCAAGTTTATCACAAAATTTTTGGAAAATGTTATAGAATAGAGACAAATAATCTCTTTCTGTCAGGACTCCCAACTCAGTTGCCTGAGAAGAAAGTTAGAGTGAAATATCTTTGCTTTAGCTTGTTTAAAGATACTGAGCAGTACCTGCCAGGCATATTATTATGTTAATGAACTTTGTACAAAGCAGCAATCTTCCCTCAAAATAGGGAAAACATTTGATAGCATAATGGTTATGTTTCTGACTGTAAAGTTCACAGAGGTTTCTTATTAATACAGAAGTGAACTTTTTTTGAGATCTTGTACTCTGTGCTGGTTTTGGCTAGGGTAGACTTATTTTTCTTCCTTGCAGCTGGTATGGGGCTGTGCTTTGGATTTGTGACAAAAGCAGTGTTGCCAACACACCAATACTTTAGCTATGGCTGAGCAATGCTTAGACAGAGTCAGGATCTTTTCTGCTTCTCACACTCCCTGCCAATGAGCAGGCTGGGGGTGCACAAGGATTTGTGTGGGGACACTTCTGGGACAGCTGACCCCAACTGGTCAAAGGGATATTCCAGACCAAGTGGTGTCAATGCTCACATATAAACTAGAGGGAAGGCTGGCCAGGGGCTGCTGCTCAGAGACTGGCTGGGCATTGCTTGGTGGTGAACAATTGTTTCTCTTGGGGCTTTTTCTCACTTTTTAAAATTAATTTTTCTTTTCATTACATTATTATTAGTCTATTATATATATAATTCAGTTATGAATCCATTCTTATCTTAACCCATGAGTTGTCTCTTATTTACCCTTCCAATCCTGTTTCCACATCCTGCTGGGTTTGCGGTTAGTGAGTGAATGGCTGTGTGACGTTCCATTTCCAGCTGACACTAAACTAGAACATCCTCATTCCTTTTCCCTTCCCTAACTGTCTCCTTCAGCTTTGCAATAAAATTTTTTGCTATGAAGTTCCTACTGACCTAGCATTCATCGTGGAGGATTGATGTGTATCCTTAAGAGCTTTGGAGGAACAGAGAAAACTAAAATGATTCCTACTTCCAATGAGATAAGGCACTGTGCAAGCTCAGACCAGCATTTTTTCATTCCTTTTTACTTTTACTGTTTGAGGATGAGAACTGCAGCTGTTACAGAATTGTCAACAGGATGTTAGATCATGCAGAAAATAACTCCACCGTTTAGGTTCTAAATCTAAGTCCCAGTTTAAGTCAGCCAAATGGAGGAAACTTCAACACTGAAATACTCCTTCTTTATAGCAGTGTCTCTAGTTCTATTTTTTCTAGTAGTAAATGATGAAAATGATGGATCAGGCCTGTAAGATCAAAATCTCTGGAAGAATAGAAATGCTGGAATTCCAGATAGATGGGTAACAGCAGTCAGCTTGCTGTTGTTATGAGTTACTACTGTCTAGTAGCTGAGCTCTGGTAAGTCCATATTCAGAGTGACAGCTGAGAAATAAATCTCATTAACGTAAACCATGATGGAAGGAAAGAGGGAGAGACTTCAAGAAGTATCTGATTTTTGTTGAGATGTACTTTCTTGAATTTTAGCTGTAGCATTTGGTTTGGTTTTATTTTGCCTTTACTGGATCCTGAATTAGCATTCTACCTTATATCACGGTCTGTTAATATTTTGCTTTAAACATTTACATGTGTGGCCAAGAAAATTTCTGCATTATTTGCAATACTCAAAATCCCTAAAAATATACACATTTGAGTCTTGTATTAACTAAAGGGACATTTTCATAGGAATTACTATTTTCCCTTATAACACAGTCAATGCAAAAATCAAGCCCACTCAGTGTACTATTGGCAAAGGATGGGAGGAAGGAGCTAAGAAAGAATATAGAGATTGGTAGGATCAGCCAAATCACAGGCAGAAGAGATTCTGAAGGGCTGTATTTTGGGAATGCTGAATAGTACCTTGAATTTTTTAAAATACACTCCAAGTAAATGGTAAATTAGAGAGACTAGCATGATGATAAATTAAATCTTACACCAGATTTCTTTTTCTCTGAAGAATTTGATATGTAAGAGGCCTGTATTAAAAGTCACAATAGGCATAGAACTTGCTCAAATACTTTAATCTTAAATTATTGTGAATTCTTTGAGCTTATCTTAGTTGGTTCGGGCCTGGAGCTAATAATGCTCCAGGGGTTGTGGGCTCAATCCCCATTCATTTAAGAGTTGGACTTGATCCATGCAGATCCCTTCCAAGTCAGTATATTCTGTGAATACGATACATATTACTTAGAAGTAAATACAACCAAAATTTCTTGTACAGCAACACTGTATGTCTGATTTTTTTAATGAAAAATATTAATTTTAAAGAAATCTTAAATACAGCAGAATCTATCTATAATCATGTTCTATTTAATTTTGTTTCATATGAATATTTATAGTCTCAATTTATCGCAATTATTTCAAAACTTTTTGTTTGTCTAAGAAATCAATATAAAGCAGAGCAATTCCAGTTAACATTTGTATACTAGATACTTTTTGATCTGAAAGTTTTAAAAAGTATAAATTAATTAGGTTCTTTCATTCAGTAAGTTTTGGGAGTTTAGCATCTCAATTCCTTTGTCTTCTTTGGAAAGGCTGTTTAATACGCTTTGCACGGTTTCTTGGCATAGCTGTGAATATATAATTCATTGCTTAAATGTCACTGGAAATACTACTGATTGAAAATAAAGAACTTCTGGTACAATAAAACATAGTTTCTGCAGATAATATTGCTTGCTCTCTCAGTGGTATCAGTTTTACTGGAAGCTCACTCTCCAATGAGCTCTGACAAAGACATATGTCATATCAGATGATGAAAAAAATTCATCGTTGGTTAAGAACCATTTGGTGGTCAACATGTCACTTGTCCTCAAAATAGAGTTCAACCAGGATTTAAATGGTGTGCGGGGGCCTCTTGCAAACACTGTACAACTGAGAGAAAAGGAACAGGCTAGGAAACAAGGATGGCTTTTATTCTCAAATAGGAGAGGTAAAACTGCTGCAAAGCTCAGGTGGGATGAACTACTCAGTCTTACACAGCCAACTCCCTCTTGTGTTGCTATCATCTGCTCACTGCAGTCAGTTCCACCACTGAACAATTGGTGACCACAAGCAACAGAGTGTAATAAAGACAATACAAAGCTTTCTTATTCTTATTAATTCATTTTTTTCATTTTTTTTTCTCAATATGATCTATCAGTTTCTTGACTTACAGCAGATATCAGAAAAAAAGCAGGTATAAAAAAGGTCTGCAACACTTGAAGGCACAGGGGTTCTGTTACTTTCTATTACATAAGTTGCTATAAAGAAGAAAACTTCATATATCACCAAAAGGAGATTTCAGAACTAAGACAAAATCAAATTAATTTCACATGGATAAATTACAGCATGCTACCTCTTTCACATTTCAGTTCATTACTGTATGAAAGCCATGAGAAATATTACATGTGTTGCTGTCTTTTATAAAATGACTGAAGGAATAAAGGACAAAGTTAGATTTGCTAGGTGGACTTGTCAATGTAAAAACGTTCTGAGAAAATAGGTCCTGTTTACTCTAGCAAAAATAAAAAAAATGGGGTAAATTTACAAACCTGGAGCCAAAATTTAGATTTATTTTCAAAAGTTCATCTGGGAAGATCTGTAACATTTTTTAAACGGTGAACTCAGTAAACTGAGCAAATTTTAATATCAAAACAGGAAAAAAGTGCTAGCAAAAATTCTCATTAGTAGGTGGATTTCATAATATGAGTGCTTGGATGAGACTAAAATATCCTTGTATGGCAAGCACCTTAAAAAATGAAGATGGTTCAAAAACTTATATTGACCTATTCATCCATGTCTAATCATTGCTGGCATTCCAAGAATTGCTCCTGTAGGAAGGGCAGACCTCAGGGTATTGATTCTACACACTCCATCACTCTCAGCATTGAAGAATACTGAAAACAGAAAACAAATGAAGTAAGGTAAGCTAAAATTACTTTCTAAGCAGAGGCTATGAAAAAATCCCTCTCTCCTGCTTATAAAAAGGAGAGCAAACTACAATTTGAAAAAAAAAAAATGGTGCAGCAGACAACAGCCAGCCTAACAAGGCAGGGGGGACAGCCTTAGTAGGTATTCCTGTATAGATAAAAGTTCTTTAAGCCAAGTTTAAGCCAACAGCTCAAGTGTTGTTGAGGTTATGATGGTAATATCTGATCATTTATAGGTCTGACAATGGTTTAGACATTTGCAAGTCTGTTTGCAATTAATTATGGTGTCCCTTTCCTATAAAAAGTAGTGTCTGATTCATGTGTATCCATGTGCATGGATTAGCAATTTGGGGACAACCTAGCTGACTGAGCAGAGATGCTCAGGTGGCTAGAGAATAAAGATTAGAGATCACTGCAAGGAAAGAGGCAGGAACAGCAGGAGCTGAAGGACCACTCAAGGAACTCAGAAGCAAATGCAGCCACGCTCTGGGGTGTGGGTCTCTTCTTAGTGATGAGGATGCTGTGGTCACAGGAGTGCAGATGAGTTTAGATGCACGTGTGGCTAGAATGAAAGGAGCAAATAACAAGGATAGTATCAAGCAGGAAGATAAGTTGCTATTAAAACTCCTTTTTTAAAATTGTATTTCCATTCTCTTTTACTCAGTTGCTATGAGGCTAATGTTAAAATTTGCATTTTCTTATTTAAATTTTATTTAGACCTTTCCTTTGAATTTAAAATCTTTTAAGTCATTGTGTAGCTAAGAGTTTCAGTTTTCTCTTCAAAGACATGACTGATTAGGAATGCCTCTTTTCTTATGTCTCTTTCAGTTTACCAATTAAAATACACTTTATTAGTGATCATCTGGCACTTGCATTTAATTTTTAATTTTTTTTAACATTCTCAGGTTACACTTACTGTTTTTACAGGCTCTTCAATATTAGTTTAAATATCATATCTCAGTAAATAATAGACTCAGATGAATAATGGTTTGATAACCTTTTACCTCTAAAAGTATTCACTGTGGACCCATTGCCAATGCCACAATGCCACAGTGGAGAAATGAACTGCTGTATATATGCTTGCAAAAATGCTTATAAAGCTTTCAAAAAATTTTAATTTCTCATAAAGAATCATAACAGAATCAGAATCTCTTTTACATGTGTTCTTATTTTCTTAGTCACAAAATCATTCAGTTCAGGACGAGACAATAATTAACAGACAGGCTATTAAAGATGCTTGAGTAGGTAGATGTATGTTAAAACCTCTTACTGAATTTGAAAGTAATGCCAGGAACTCAGCTCCCTTATTGCTGAAAACCCATGTATGGTTAAAGTATATTTTCACTTACGTCTATCACTCCACTTTCAAAAGACTGAGGTTTTTCTGACTTAGTTAATTTTCTTTTTTTTTTTTGTTGGATATCACAGTGGAAATATCAATTCAGGTAAATGAAGCTGAATCTTGAATAGCCAGCACCCATGATACTGGGATTAGTCCTAGTGTGGTCTCTCTTTTCAAAAATATTTTTAAACACAGCAAGTGGATTAATTCATTCAAAGATGACCACCTGGAAACTGCTGCTTCATCTGTAGTTAAAATTTATTAAAATGTACTCAAAAGGTTTATGATTCTTGCTGCAGTTTACTGTAACAATATGTCATAGTCTATGAGTAAATTGTTTGGTTTTGGTTTTCTTAATTTCCTCTATGCTCTTTGATTCTGAGTTAGTTTCACTCTTTATACCTGTAACTTGTGTGCTGTTAAATGCTTTAAGCTTTGTACAGTACTGTGGACAATGGATATGTTTTTTATCTGCCCCAAGAAATATATAGTCTCTTTAAAACTGCAGTTCAGATAACTTAAAAAGATCATATAGAACTCATAAGAAGTCATTTAGAGAAAGAAACTTGGAGTTTCTTGTGTTTGTTAGTTTTCTCACTAAGAGATATAATGTTAAGAAACAAAATTTACAAGGTGCTTGATTTAAAATGTAGCTACTTATCAGTCTGCAAACAAAGCCAAAAGATGAAAAGAAAATTTCCCAGTACTGAAAAAAATCCTTTACTTTCTTAATAGCAAACCTAAGGCTGATAAAATCTGCCAGATCAACAGTCGTGGAATGAACAGAAAAGTCAGATGCACTGAACTGAAAGAGATGCAACCAAGTAAGGACAGTTATCCTGCTTTCCAGCTGTTATGTGAACAGGCTGCTCACTTGCATCTAACTTGGGAAGTGTTACCCCTGGGTCTTGCATAGTAGGCTTATTTTCATTGTCATTGAGCTTTGAGTTGGCTATGGCCAAAAAAGGCATCTACAGAAAGGGTGCTTTGTTTCTTCCCAAAAACAGAACCAGAACCTGAGGCTGCAGTCTGAAAGATGAAAGCTTGTGTCACTCTGAAACATCTTCCTAGAATGACTCCTCCTTGAGCTTTCTCTGCTATAATTTTAGGTTTAAATTAACTACTATTAGAGAACTTGAGGCACAGCCCTCTCAAAAAATAAGAAATGTGTGCTATGAAAGGTGAAAGGCCTTCTGGAGTTTAGATTGATATTAAATACTGATTAATGGTAAAGTGGTTAAAACTGAAAAAGAAAATCTCAGGCCAAGACATTTGGCAAATGCAATCCATTACATGAATAGACATGCCAGTGCTTCAGGGAGATCTTTGTCTTTCTCATTCCTCTCCATCTTGCTCATCTAGCTCTTTTAATTTGTGTTTTGTAGCTATCTATCTTCAGCTTAAAATTATGTTGTTGTCCATTCCAAATCTTATGCCTTCAGCTCCTGTCTCTCATTACATAAACTTTAGTAACTGTCCCTCCTAGCTACTTTTGAACTTGTCTCTGTTCTGAGGTATATGATCTAGTTTAACTGTTTATAGAGGAACACAAAGAAAAATGTCATCCACTGTGGGGAAAAAAAAAAAAGGAAAAAAAGGAGAGGATCAAGTAAACACACCCCTAACTAAACAACTCAACAAGCAAAAACAGTGAAATCAGCTTTTAAAATCCTACTGTCCTTATTGCTCCTGTAGGTGCCATTAATCTCTGAGAATTTTTTGTTCTTTTCAGACAGCACTCAATAAAATGGAACAAAATTTCTGGTGGTTATAGGCTCTTAATTAACTATGCTACAGAAATTTTTGCAGAACTGAGGGCATAATCAAGAAATTAATAATTGATGTGCCTGTTCTGCTGTGCTGTACTTGTTAATATTCATTAATGGCCATTTTCAAAACTATAAAACAGGAAAAGTGAGAAAGAATAAAAACAAAGAAGTGATACAGATATATTGGAAAATATGCATTAGAGAGAATGTAGTAGAGGGAAAAGAATAGATGTAGAATACAACCACAAGAAAATAGAAGGAAAAAAGTAGAAAAATAAGTGGAAATATTTGTATAATTATTAAATGGGGGGGGGGGGTGTGAAGACAGAGATATTTCTACCTTTAATCAGAAAGAGAAAAACAAAAACGTTGATTAATGTAGTAATTTCTTTGGAATATTAGAACACTGGATGAAATCATTCTGTAAGGGAAGGCAGCTGTGAGATTCTGCATAAATATTTGACCTTTTTATTGACTATGCAGCACAGTATTGAACCATGTATTTACAGCAGTATTCCAGTTTAAATAAAAAACTTAGCGGTTTTTTGTCTGTGTTGCACCAGATATATTTAGCAACAATAGTTATGTCCCCTGCCTAGATAACACTCCTATTTGTGTTAGAACCTATGGCATTCCCTTCAAGATTCACGTTCAGTAATATCTAGTCAGATCTTACTGTGCTTGTTATTTTTTAACCCTAGGTTCAAATTATTAAAACTTAGTTATCTAAACCTTCATGCATGTGATAGAAACAATCTCAGAGTCTCTGTCCTGCCACAGATGATTTGGTAAGTAGATCCAAATCTACTCTGTGGTCATATTCCCACAGATTAAAATCTGGAGAAATTAAGACAAGTGCAGTTGTCATGTACATAAATAAATCCGCATCTAGACTGAAATAAGTAAATCAAAGATGGTTTTTTAATAAGCAGAAGGAATTAACTGTGTTTCAGTACAAAGCAAAACTAAATAAACATTGAAAGCTTGTTTTAAATAATACCTATACCTTTTAAAAGATCACTTCACATTGGTGAACTTCAGCCAAAAATATTTCCTTTTAGGAATTTTAGTGAGTCCCCATTTGCAAGAGAAGGACACTGAGAACCAAATCCTGCTTTTCTTACTAACAATTATAGTTTTATTTGCAATGTCAGTGGCAGTGGAATCAGACCAGACACTATATCTGTGATGGGGTTTTTCCCCAGGTTTGTAATGAGTCCATTCTGTTTCTATGTGTGAATGTAGGAGTTTAATGGTATAGCTACAATTATCCATGAGGAATAAACTGGAAATTAAATCTCCTTTGGGATCTCTGTTATGTAAATTTGAAAACTCAAACACATAAAAGCAGTATGAATTCAGTAGAGGAACATGCACTACCTTTCAGAATTTGCAACATATGCCACGCTCAGGAAAACAGGCTAATCTGCTTTCCCTCTGTCTTTTCATGTGCCACCATGACAGACATATTTATTAAATCTATGTACTTTATGCCACTGAATATGGTTCTCATGTATTTGTTTATTTCTTATTTATAACTCTTAGCTATTTATTTATTGATAAAATTGCCTCTCTTGATCTGTATTTAACCTTGGCAGTGTCTGCAGATACACTATCTATGTAGTCTCTTCACTTTGGCTGTTTTTCAAAGGCATCTAAAACACGGAGAAACATTTCTCATTTGACTGCTGGGTTAGGAAATTCTGAATGTGCATTAAAATATGAATGTCATATACATGTAATTAAGAAGAATAAATGCAAATGCTAGCTTTGAAGTTGGATAAAATTATATTTTGCCACATGTATGCACATGAATCAATCCCTATTTCTCTATACATGTGTCACTTTTTTTTAATTTATTTATAGCGGCTAGATCTGTGATAAATAGCCTCCTCAAAAAGAAGTATTCCAACAAGGTAATAATTATGCTACAGAGTATAATATGGACTGCACAATTTGCAATATGCATTCACTTTAAGGCTATTGATCTTTAAAAGCAATTAATATATTTTCCTAACGTTCTGGCTGAGAAGCTCCTCAAATAAATTCTCTAAAATACAGTCTTGAATGATTTAATGTATAAGACTGATTGTTTCCTTTTCCAATAAAAATGTGGAAATTCTTGAAGATTTGGTGGAAATTGAAGCCTGGAAGTATTGGACAAGGAACTGGTCATTGAATCTTGGGTTTCTCTTCTTCCAAGTGACAACAAGAGAGAGAGGATAATCTTGTCTGAATGTGTATTTCTTTTCAGTTAGCAACAATCGAGACAAAAGATCTATATTGATTTTTCTTTCTACTGTCTATCCTTATTTATTTGTTCTAAATTCATAGAGCCACAGAATGAGAGAGAGCTAGAAAGGACCCACAAATATCATCCAAGTCCAGCTCCTGGCCCTGCACAGAACAGAACCAAGTGTCACAGCATGTGCCTCACAGTGTTGTCCAAACAGTTCTGGAGCTCTTTCAGGCTTGGTGCTGTGGCCACTGCCCTGGGGAGCCTGTTCCAGTGAACATGTCCTGCATTTAAAACTTTTTCCTAATAGCCGACCTAAACCTCCCCCTTGATGCCATTCCCTTGGATCCTTGATCCAAATTGCACCCAGCACTTGAGGTGAGGCTGCCCCAGTGCAGGGCAGAGCAGGACAATCCCCTCCCTTCCCAGCTGGTGATGCTGTGCCTTATGAACACCAAGACACTGTTGGCCCTCCTGGCTGCCAGGGAACTGCTGGCTCACATTCAACTTTCCATCTGCCAGGACCCCCAGGTCCCTTTCCCCAGCACTGCTTTCCAGTATCTCATTCCCAGGCTGTCTGTACATCCAGGTTGC
>JAOTQP010001286.1:124651848-124669212 GCA_026413545.1 Cichladusa arquata
TGCCCCAAGTCATTCATGCAGATGTTGAAGAGCACAGGGCTGAGGATGGAGCTCTGTGGAGCCCCACCAGTGACAGGCTCCCAGTTTGATGTCACCCGATTCCCTGCAGCCCTTTGTGCCTGACCTGTGAGCCAGCTGCTAGCCAGTGAGCCACCACACACCCATTGCATGACGTGTTTATCCAGCTGTGTGATGGACATTTTGTCCAGAAGAATTTTGTGAGAGACGGTATCAAAAGCTTTGCTGAAAATCAAGAAGATTATATCAACTGACTTTCCTTGATCAGCTGTGTGGGTTACCCTGTCCTAAAAGGAAATGAGGTTTGACAAGCAGGATGTTCCACTAATAAGGCCGTGATGACTGTGAGCAATGACTGCCTCTCCACTGCAGTGGAAGTTTGAGATCCTGAGGCTGCAGCCTTTTATGAGAACAACATATCAATCTCTCACTCATTCTCAAGAATACTGCACAGATTCTCACTTCCTCCCATAGTTTCTTCACCAGCAGACACAGATCATTGACTAGAACCTATCTTCTGCAAAAGGAATGACTGTCAGCCCTGATCTCAGGGAGAGGCATCAGGAGCTCCTATCAGCCTGAGACCTGAGGAGCTACTTCTGCCATCAGAAGGTGTGTCTGGCTGGAGGTCAGTGACATGGCTACTGCAGTGACTCCACACAGTTACGTTTTTATACAGTGGAGAATTACTTACTGAAGATGTAACAACTGTACTTCTTCTGCTCTTCTGCACTGGTCACAACAATCACAGATACTTATTACACCTCAATTTTCATTAACAGTGGACATTTACCTTCCACCTTTCTATACTAAACTTCCTAGTGAATAATATATGCTATTTTTGCAATAGGTTATTATTATGGTTTGAGAAAAATTACAGAAAATAAATGCTATCATTTGATCAGCAAGATCACAGAAAAGTACTGCGTTTTTACATTAGAGTACTGGAAATAAAATACTAAATGCTTTTATAGGCCAATAAATTTCTCTGTTTAACTCTAAAAATTTTAAAGGAAAATGTCCTTGCATGATCAAATGTCACCAACATAGCCATTAATTACTATTGTAAAATTAATTCCGTAGTCTAATTCAGCAATAGTGCAGGATAAGAGCTGATGAGTTAAGTAGTTTAATCGAACTTTCCTTCTTGCAGGAGGTCAGAATTTATAAATTATTCCGTGTTTCCTAGCTCATGTCTTCTAAAGTCTTTCCTTCTCTGTGCCTCTCTCTGACAGAAAATGAAGAAGTGTGACAGAAGAGTTAATCCATTAATGAGTCATATGTGACAGACAAGAATTGAATCCAAGAATAAATTATAATAATTTCATAAACTCTGCATCCATAAAAGCCAAGACAATTAACATGCAAAATGTGGTAACTTCCTGCCAAGACAATTAACATGCAAAATCATAATCCTTAATGCCAGCACCAAGGGCAGATGTTATTGCAGAGAGGGATTTTTGCTTGCAATGTTAAAATATGAAGGTGAAACAAGAAAATAGATGGTTAATTTTTTTTTTTTTTTTTTAGCATAGCCTAGCAGGGTAAGTACAAGCAATGGGAGAGGCATAATGGGTAATACTTAGGCCTTGTTTGAACAGAACAGGTTATTGCTCTTTAAAAATGAGCTAACCCAAAGGTTTTACAAGATTTGAGTGAAAGGAGAGAAAAATAGTATTCCAGGTATTTGAAAGCAAGATTATTTCTCTGACTGACTGGCTAGACAAAAGTGTCAAAGAGATGAAAAGGAGTCTAAAAAATTCATGATGATATAACATGTCATATTTTCTGGTTTAAATTTCTCTAAGTACTGGACATGCGATAATATGCAAATTTTCTCTTATTTGAATCTGATTAAATCTATTAATAAATCCTGGTTTTAGTTATACCACTTGAATCATTGGATTTCTCAAGGACTGTTACACAGACTGTTCCAAAGAGATGAAAAAAATATTTAAGATTTAGGATCATATCCTGAAGAGAAAGCATCTGTAACTGTGTGGCATTCTCAGAAGAGAATCTCCTGGAAGTTATCTCCTGGAAGGCAAGAAGTTTAGGACAAATGATAAATGCTGCAGTTTCCTGTCCAGCTTTTCTAAGCTTATCAGCTTAAAAGAGCAAGTCACTGGCTGTCAGATACCAGGGGTTTTCCCCACCCCCTCCTTTTTAAAATATTTTTTTCCCTTACCTGTTCTGATAAGGGTTAAAGAAAGGTGGAAAATTAACAAATATATGCAGCACAACAAAAAGTAGAAAATGAGGAAAAGCAAAGGAACAGACAAAAAAGAATTCAACAGTGATTAAAAATGGGACATGGAGGGCAAGACAGGACCCAAAGCTGAGGATGACTTAACTGAAATATGGCATGAAGTTGTAACCATTTGTATGATCGTGCAATCCACTATTCTATTAAATTAAACTTAGTTGTTTGCTAGGCTACATGGTTCTCTGGAGTAAAAGTCTCTTGTTGCAGCAACAGAATGTTCTGTATCCTGAAGAAAAGTACACGCTATGCAGGATCACCGACCTGTCAAGTCTGTACTTTACAGCTCTGCTCTGATAAGAGATGTTGTTCTTTTTCAATGTTCATCTAACCATTCCCCTATCTGCAGAGTTCCTTGTGTACATAAAATGCAGTTTTTTTATAATCATCCATGTAGAACACAATAGCACTTTTCCCATTCATTCTCACCTCAAATAATGCAAATCTTACCAGGTCTCATGCATGACACAAGTCTGAGTATGCAGAAAATTTTGCTCCAATGGGACTTTATCAGAGAGCTATCTATTTTTTTCTGATTCTATTATTGCTACTAATTATTGCTACTAATTATTGCTACTAAAATCAGGTTGCCCCTTGAAGAAATATACCAAAGTGAGCATGTATTGCATGAGCTTCAAATCACCTGTGTCTGCCTTGAAGTTTGGGTTAACAAAGAAAAACCCACTCTGCATAGAGGACAACAACCTCTGTCTCTCCCATGGTGCACAAGAAACTCACCAGCATGTCTGATTTGTCATAAGCACACATATTTCAAGTGTGGAGGAACCTATTTACATCTCTACCTGGCATTCTTCATCCTCTTCGTTGTCACTCAAATTAACATGGGTGCTTCTTCAAGCTGTTGGAGTAATTGATCAGAGTAAAATACAATCTTCTTCGCCAAAATTCTGGAATATTGACCAAAATTCAGTGCCCCAATTAATCCATGGACTATTTTTATACAGTTTTGCAGAAGTAGTATTGACTTTTTTTCAAGTGCTTCACAACCTGTCTTCTGTGATCTTCACAAACACTCTTAAATTGTCTGCTTCTAAAAGAGATTTCCTTGTTATTTTCTAGATGTTACTCTGTTCCCTCCCTCAGTCTTTTCTGTACTCCTGATTTTTATTCCAGTGCTTGAATGTCATCAACAAGCTGTTTTTTCCCTTTTTATTCAAATCATTAACAAAGAAACTAAGAAAGACTTAATCTAAAGTGAGTCATTTAATCCTAATTTGATATTTTAATCTTTAACATTGCACTTAGTTTATGATCTTCTCCACAGCTTTTAATCAAAATAACAATATTTCTGTGTATCCAAAATGATTTATTTTTCAGGTAAGGCTTCATTTGTCACTTCATCAAGAGATTTATTAAAGTGTTTCACATGTAGTGCTTTATTTCATCTAGTGATTTTGTAATTCTATTCTTTTTTAAAAATGAAGTTTATAGGAGCAAAATATTATCTACTTCCTTTATAGTGTAAAATGGTCTTCAATATAGCAAGACTGCTGTATAACAAAACTAGTTGTGCTTGCATTCAGCAGGAAGGGAGGCTGGCTCACTGACAGAGGGGAAAATACAGTAAAAAAAGGAAAAAAAATGAGGCAGAAAGGAAAAAAAGAAACATGCCAAAGTGAATAGGAAGCATTTTGAACTATGGTAAAAGAGTATCTATACTAATACTTACTTCTGACAGTAGTGAAAAAGAGGAAAAAGTTCAATAAGATTTCCCAATTATATCCCCTTTCCTCTACCTTCTCCTGCTCTGGCTTCATGCTTGAAGCAATTTATGGTTCAGTGAGTTCCCATATCAGAGATTGACAGGCATTACTTTCATGAATTTAACAGACTTCTTCAGAATTAAATGTCACAGTAAACTGGTTTGGTATTGTGCAAGTACTAGTACAGGATATTGCTTGTAACCATACTTCTTCCAGAACTTGATCCCTTCATTTATGTTTCTTCATTTCATATTGTGAGAACCACTGAGCAGAACTTTCACTTATGACCTTTTCTATGTAATTCATGGTTTATACACATGCACCATAGCTCCCCTCAGTTATCATTTTGGGGCTTTTTCCAGGTTGTAAACTCACCTATTTTTTTCTTATAAGAAAGTTATTCCATACCTCTGGTCATCTCCACCTCATGCAATTTTTTTTCAGATTCAGTTGGCAGCTGCACATACAATTGAAGGCACAAGGACTGCTTGTGTTTAAATAGTCCTTAAAGGGATGTTTCTTATTTAATTCTTTGTCTGCTTCCTGATATTCATTTTGGCTCTCTGATGGCTGTGACCACTCAGCTCATGTTTTTTGCAGTCTGCAGATTTATACATTTATCTGCAAAAAAATCCAAGATATCTTGAGTGATAAGAGTTTATCTGAAAAGCCATCATTTTGTCATTTTGTGGAAGTTATTTTTCTGCTTTCACATGTAGGTCGTTTACGTTCACAAATAGTGAACTTATCTTTCATTTGGTTTTGACACAAATCCCTTACTGTCTTTATCATAAAACAAAGACACTCTTTCAGCTTTTCCACAGTGGATGCTAGTTCAAAGAATTTTCTTTACCTTCGACACTAGCCAAAGAAATGAATGATGTAGAAGAAAAGATAAAGATGTACATGACCAATAGAGAAAGCAAAAAAACAGTAAAATGAGAAAGGAATTAAAAACTGAGGAAAGGGAACCTATAAAATTTGAAATTGTCTGGACTACTTGAATGCAATCACAATTATTTCTATAGCAAGATCCAAACTCCACAGTCTCCAGTTAGCTCAGATTTCTTGCCCTAGACAGAAGCAGTGGAAACCTAGCACACCCATTTAGATTTCTAAGTTTTGAATTAATAAGATATTTGGCTGGTGGATATCAGTTGCAAATAATGATTCATTTCCCAAGTGCTATACCTTCCTTGCTTCTGGATAAAAAAACTACTTTCTGAGGTAAGTGTGACTTTTTTTTTTTCCCTATCTGTATGGTGAGAGAATGCCTGGAGGTGGAGAGTTTCTCGTGCAGATGGAGATGACTGTGCTGAGTCACTGTCCTTTGGTGTGTGACAGACTTCCTGCAAAAAGTTAAAGAATGCTTCAGTCTCTCTTCTGTACCTCATGTACAGAATTAAAATATCTCTCCATCTTATCAAAGTGCTTCTGATGTAATTTCTAACTTTGAAATAAGTCTTTTAAAAGAGTTGAATTTGATCAGTTTAAATATGTTCTACATGGAATTAGTTATGCTATTAAGCCTTTTTTTTTTTCATTGTTTCATTAGTGGCTAAACTACATAGATAAAATTCCATCTAAATATAACCTAATTTTGTTCTGAATGTGCCTTTTTAGAATGTTTTCTTGGCATTTGTTAAATAAGCCCTCTAAAGGATCTAAATCTAGGAAAGTCTTCATCAAAACGTCATTTTTTTAATGCTGAAAAAATCTCCATGATTTTTTTCTGAAATTATCTTCTTTTGCCTTCTCAGGACTTTTGTATAATGCCCCAGATCTACTTTATACCTCTTGGGTCTTTTTCTGCTAGGCATATTTGGTAGCTAGATATGATGTTTATGAGCAAGCACAAACTGGGGGATGGCAGCAGGGGAATGTCTCTGGTTACAAGTGGCAGGTTTGAGCGACAGGACAACTCCAGTGTGGCAGAGAGTAACTTGCTCTTGAGGCACTAGTGATGCACAGGAATGCCTGCACACATTTAGGGGACAGAAAAATGTGCATTCAGTGACCCACAGCCATTCATTTATTTCCTATCTACTCAACTCTGACTTCTCTCATTTCCATGGGGACAGCAAGACCTTTCCCTGGTAGACACACAGCTAATCCTGTATACCATTATCAGATAGATTACCTGATTGCTACTGTAATATGCCTTCTCTTTTCCTATCCCTATCCTCTCAGTGATTATTCCATGGAATTTTTCCTTTATTGAAGCTCCTACTTTCAGAGCTAATATTTTGTTAAGTCAACATTGTCTCAAATCTTATGCCTTCAGTTCAGCTATCACATTTTCCCTTTTCTGTTTCTTCCAGTTTCCCTCTTCCTTTTTGCTGCATAGCTTCATGTGACTATTTCTTTACTGAGAGTTATTTAACTACTAGTGGAAAATTTCCATGGAGTCTCTGTCTTCTTAAGTGATGTTGGGGTCAAAATTACAAGCAAGATCATGCAACTGAAGAAATAATTTCACAATGAGGACTCAGTTATATTTATCATAGTAGAAGAATTTGTGATTGGGGTTTTTTCTGTATTAAAATATGATTTTATGTATGGCTTTGCAGATATAATTTAACTGACAAATTATTTGTGATAGTTTTGATGGATATTATAAAAAATCCTCAGATAAATGTGGCATACAGGGCACTAGAATCACACAATCCCTCTTTCAAAGTGCCTTTTAAATAATCAACCAGCAGGCAAAGGGAAACATTAAAAAAATATATTGGAAGAAGATCATGATTCCCTTTTTCCCCAACAGATAATGAAAAGGACAGCTGCTGTTGTCCTTTGAAATATATAGAGATAAGGCTATTATCATAAAGTTAGTGTAATTTTATTTTTAAAACCACAAACAAAGTAAACCCCTTAGTCTAAAAAGTTGTGATTATTTTCATTGGTCAGTATCATGCTATAGAGAGGTTCTTTTATGGTGAATTGAAGTAAACTTTTGTTAGCTTGCGTGCTATATTTTTAAGTACTTGTTGATTTTCACAAGTTGACTGTCAAATTGTAGACAATATCACCTGAACATGGCTTGATAATTTAGTGTGCTTATGATAACTCTCTTACTTTATTTAGTGATTTCTGGCTGTCCTAATAAATGCTTGTTTTGCAGTGATCTATTGAGAAAAAATGGGCTGTTATATCTTGAAGAAGCATTTCAAAACAAAAGCCTCTAGTGTGCTTAGGAATGGAGGCTCATTTTCCTGAAGTATTATAGATGAAGCCTCTTTAGTTTCTTATTTATCCTTACAGAGTGCAAGCACTGTGTACATCTCATCTGTGTCAGATCATATCCTCTTCATTCAGAATGCATAATCTGTTTTACTCAGCTCTTGTTTCTGAAGTGAAAAGAAGAAGCATAGCAAAGCCTCATTTGAATTAACATCAGCAGTTCCAAATGCTCCATTAATTTTCACATGGCTATGAAGACTTGCAATAGCAGTTATCTCAACTGAAAAATCTCAGTTTTCTGTTTGTTTGGGGTTTTTTTGTTTGTTTGTTTTGTTGTTTTTTTGTTTTTTTGTTTTTTTTTTTTGCTAGATTATGTGTACAATAACGCACACAGTAGAAAGATATGGAATGAACTAAGGTGAAAATACACAATGTCGTCACAGTAACTGTGAACAACATCTACAAAATCAGCTCATCTGGACTGACACCTCCAATATTAATGTTGCATGAAAATGCACATCCTGTATCCTTTCCATTTGGCCTATGTTAATGTAAATAATGCCTCCAAAGTTCTTAATTCATCACAGAACACTTATTTTTTGCATTTCTTTGTTTTGCCAATTTACTAAGGAAGAAGTTTTGTGCTTTCCAAAAATACTAGGACAAGAAGGATGTGATGTATTCGAATTAATTCCATTTGCATGGAAATTGATTCCAGTTGCATTACTTGAGATAGATGTAAGAGTTCAATGGGACATTTGGAGAAAAAAAAAAAAAAAGTAATTTGAAATATTAGTAGTGAAATCTTGGTCTTGATGAACTTAGTTTCCAGCATGGATGAGTACTTCATTAACATCTTGTCCCCAGGGCAAAATTTAAGGCTGACTAGATTAACAGGAGCTACCCACATGCACCCAAGGAATAAAACTATATGAATTTGTCAGTGACAAATTGTTTGAAACCAATTAAATATTCTTCTCTGGCAGGTACCAGATGTCAGGAAGGAAGAGGCTGCTTAGGGAAATTGTGAGTGTTAATGGTGTAGTTCAATCATGCTAAACAAACAGTTTTATTTTGTGGTTATGGGAAGGGTGTGTATGCGTACCTGGAAGTCTTTCCAGGATTTCCTCCTTCTTCAAGACCTTTATTATATTTTGTAAAATATTATCTCTTCAGCTTTCGAGCAATAGCAAAGAACACCAACCAAATAAAATGTTACTTTTCCTGATGGCATTTGGAAGAGGAAAGTGTTTGTTTATTTGTTTGTTTCTCTTTTTGTTTAGTACATTTTCCTCTTATTTATCGTCTTCCTTTCACTTTTTTCTCCTCTTCCTATCTATCTTTTTATCTTTATTTTATAAACCTGATTTCTTTTATGGGGACCAAAAATCTTGGCACTGATCACTTTTTCCTGAGGCTCACTCAGGAAGTGTGTTCATTTATTACACAAATAGTTTTTGGAGGAATTCTGGATCTTTGGCATTACTGTGGCATGTAAAACACACAAGTGTAATATAAGGCATTTTCTAAAATGCGCAGGTTTCTCACAGCAAAAGGTATTTTTACATTTCTTTTGGCAACTGAAAAGTTGAATGGACTAGGGAAAAAACTCCCAGACAAACAAACAATAATTCAACTTTTTTAATGCTCCTGAAATGCATGACTTATGATTTTTAGAAATATGTAAATTTAAATGATATCAATGACTTGAAAATCAAATAAATTAAAATTTAAGCAGAAATGGACTTTATTTGCCTTCAATTTTTCATTGTGTAAGATGCATGTTTCAGACTTTGGAATATATGTTCTTAAATCATTTTAATAATTGCAATTTTTAAAGTGTAGATTATAATGATCAATCTGTGTCACAGAAACATGCTACTCAGGCACAAAACTGTTTTGCTTGTTCTCAGGCATAACAATCAATTTAAAGCATGTCTAGGGTGTTTCACTTCCCCAACACATTCACTTAAATGAAAATATTTGGTTATCTTTATAGCATGGTAATTTTCTTTGCAATATGTGATTCATTCTTAATGCTGAGATTCAATGGATCAGGTTACAATAAATATATATTATCTGAAACTCCTTGTATGAAAGCACAGCTTGCTGTTTCCTCTTAATTGTCAACCTAACAGAGGTTAGGTTAGAAAGGATTTGACTATAATTTGTCACAGTCGTCTGAGAGAGAGAGTGTAGGAGAGAGATTCTGAGAAAAGATGACCTCCAGCTTATAATCAGTGAAAAGTGCAGGAACAGAAAGCAGGTTGCTGTTCACGTGAAGAGGAGTAAGAGCAGTGATTCCTGCATGGTATTGTTGAGGTAATTGTTAGAGCAATTACTACTATCGTTTTCAGTTAAGGATTATCACTGTGCTCAAAAGTTAGAACAGCTCGTCTGAAGCTGCTTTTCAAGTCCAAAGTTCGTCAGTGTCTGTGTAAAGTGCTGGTGTCCCACGAGAGACACAGCGTGACAGTCAGGAGTCACAGTTCATCACAGGAACATATCGCACTGATGTCATCTGCTGGGCAGCAGCAGCCTCTCCCAGCTCCAGGGCTTCCTCAGGGACAGGAAAGGAGCCAACTACAACACTTCTGCTGACACAGATCCAAGCATTATTTTACTCCTCCATCTGTTTCTCTCTCTAGTCTACTATTTCTGTTCCATACAGAAAAAGGTCTTCTTCATTGTCTGTATATCATTAACAGCTCTGCATAGCAAGGCTATCAAAATGCCATTCTGCTGTATATCTTTAAATACACAATGAGGAGGTGCCAGAGTGAAAGGAAGCAACGGATTTTCTTTGTATTTTTTTCCTTTGGAACAGACAAAGAAATGCACTATTTTCATTAAGTACAGAAGAAACTGTTCTGTTCCATATAAAATAAATGCATAAAAATAACAAAGGCATGTCTCCACTGATAAAACCTTCCAATCTGGAATCTGCATTCCTGGTGGAAGAAATATCATTCATTCCCATTTCTTTTTGGCTTGTCATTTCCAGCTCATTGTCCTGCTAAATGTTAGCCCCTTAGGCCAAACTTGATGCAAGTTTACATAGAATTCTCATTGAATTTGTGTTGTATATCTCTAAAATAATTTATAGTGTTTTGAGCATAGAGTACCACTGCCCTATATTATAATCTATCTCTAAGGGAGTGAAGGAATTCTCTAGCCACTCTATTTTCTGATAAATTGAACACTTGATATAACTTTTATAATTACTAACTAAAATGTAAGTCTGGCAGCCATTGACAACTATTATTCATTGAAACATACTATAATGTGTAAAGGAAAAGAAAAGCATAAGCGAGAAGAAAACCAACCAGATTTCTTTTTCATTTTCATATAAAATTCCTAAGAAAAGAAAAACTGCATTTACCCCTAAATATATATTAAATAGAACACATTACTGATCTGTAATACATTCCTGAAAGATCACGTTTCTAAATCCATAAAAGAGCTAGAAACTAATCTTCTCTATTCCTCCCAATGGAAGTTTAACAACCTGCTTCTGCAGGAAAATTACACAAAAGAAACAACTCAAATGTATTTCGAAGCAAACACAATGGAGGAAATATCTCTCTTGTTATGAGAAGCTATGAAAATCAGACTGAAAAGCTATGTAATATTGTATTCAAATCACATGAGGAAAAAAACCAAAAACGTCAAGACAAAGAAATTAGAAAAGAAACTAAAATCAGGAACCCAGAGAACTCTTCCTGAATAGAGTAGACAAAAAGTGCTCTAACTCACAATTACTGGTCAACACACACAGAAATAAATCCTTGCAATTTTATATCTAAAGCAAAATGCTATTTTCAAATCAATTGAGAAGAAAAAACTCGGAGAAGTACTTGACTCATCAAACATTTTCAGCCTGGTTATTGTTGTGTGTCTTAAAATACCAGCACTACAACTACAATTACTAAATTTCAGGAAATAATTAAAGAATACTGCAATTTCTGGGAGAAACTTAATGCAATTAAATGCAATTCAGACAAGTTCATAATGGCTGGGGCGAGTGTTTGAAGTTCTTGATTCTTCTAAAACCGAGTTCCCTAAAACTCCACTGTGATATATTGAGCCATCCATTAAAAACAACAATGGATGAAGTGCTTGGCATCTGGAAGGACCAAAGAGGTCATAGTAAAACAGCTTCATTTAATCCACTTTCACAGCAAATTTAAAGGTGACTAATTAGATATTCCAGCTGTTGTGTTTTCTATGCAACAGCAAAGAGCACCTTTGCAAGAGCAAAACATTTTTTTCTCTTTGTGTCTTTTGCTTTAAATGAAAGAAATCTATGATGAGCAAATAAAAATTTCTGCTTGATAGAGAGTTAAAAAAGAGAAACAGGAAAATTACAAAATTGCTAATTCCTTACTTTGATGGATTCTCAAACTACTCTTACAACAGGTGGCAGAGGTAGCAGAACAGGTTCCTGTATGTGAGTTCAGCCTATTCATCCACAGCAAAGGGAAAGGGTGGATAACAGAATCATGCAAACAAAACAGATGGAAGATGTACAAAATCACCCATTTCCTGTGCTGTTTCTCATCCATCCTTAAATGATAAAGTATCTTTTATCCAACACCACCACATCCCAAGACATGCATCCCCAACACAGGTTGCAGATCTTTCCCTGATTTTTGCGCTACTAAATGAGTGACCCCAGAGATCTCTAGTTCCATACTCTCCTGTCCTACAACAATATCATTTAGAGCCATTAATTTGGGACTTTTGCTATCCCACATTTTGGGGTCCTCACCCTTTTCCTGCGAGTGGCAAATGCACTTCTCCTGACAGAGACATCCTTCTTCAGGAGTGGATATGGCTAAGTGAAGCATTAAAGGCTTTATTAGCCGCGTAATATAACCCATATTCTTTTTTATGAAAACTTGTAACACTACAAACTATCTGGTCTTGTTTTCATTGTAGCCATTCCTTTTGGTTTAAGTCATTATGCAGGTTCTCCTATTACACTGTGATTGGAGGTCTCTTATCCTAAGAGCCTTCTTGTACAGTCTTAAGCAGCTAAAAACAACTTCTATCAAAAGTAATGCATTACATTTGCAGCTGTTAGTAATTCTGTTAAATAGAAAACAATGTTACAGTGCTAGTATTAGTGATAGCCTTCAGGTGTGCCTTCATTGTGCACAGGAGGAAGGCGCTGCAAAAGCTGAATGACACTACCTATCAGGGTTAAATGGGTGTCAAATAGGAATATTTTGTGAGATAGGTACAGATACTGTGGAGAAATTGTTGTGAGAGACACGAAAGGGTTTGCCCTGTGGCAGCCTAAACTGATCTCAGTGCTGCCTGCCAGAGTTTCACTCTCCTTCCATCAGGCCTTTTTGGGCCAGCTCCAGCCGAGCTGACACAGAGTGCTGAATCATCAGAAAACTCTTGCCTTTACTGTCAGGTCTGCTTTGTGCTGACTTACTGTGCTGAACACAGCATCTGGCAGGCAGTGGAGCCAGCGCAGGGAAGAGACTGGAATGCATAGGCAGGGGCAGCAAGATGAAATGGCACTAGAGAAACCAGCAATTAGACTGGCTTTCAAGACATTAAAATTGCAGCCTATACTGCATCTAGAGACAGTCAGCAATTGTGTGTCCTGCGTGCCCTGTATATCACTACTCTGACCAGTGTAAGATGAGAATTTGTCAGAAACAAAAAAATGACTTGCCAAAACAAAACATGAAAGATGACAAAACCAGGAAAATGCCTCAAAAAAGGTCTTGAAAATCTAGTTTGACTGGGAAAGTATAGGAGTATATTTTAAGATGAATTTGTTGTTTTCCTGACTCTTCTAGTCATGCCAAGATGATTTTTTGGCTTTTCTATTATATACCTTTTATATAAAACTTTTATGTATCCTCAGTATTCTTAGCATGCATACTTGTAATTCCTTAAGCCTGATAACTTAGCATAGTCCTGGTATTTTATTAGCCCAGAAGACCAAACATCCTTAGGGCCTCATAGTTGGAGGCTGGAAAGCCCTACACTATTTTGGGAAACCAAGGTCCTCTCTACAACATATCCCATAAACTTGACCTACCCAGGGGGGAATTCCACATATGGGGGAATATCACACCATTCATCCAGGCCTCTCATTGGGGCATCCTTGTTAGATATGCTAATTTGTAAGGTCTATAAATTGTATACACGATCTGTCATGTGTGTGCACTGCAGCACATTCCACCTTAGCAAAGTGCTGCACCAATAAGGATCCTTGTTCAAGTACTGAGGTAAAAACCCCTTAACCCTTAACCACATCTGGCTATCAGTTTTTTTAAGACCAACAAAAGACACCATTAGGTAAACAGAGCTGCTGTATGTTCTTTGTCAACACAAACTGGGCAAAAACCTCTCACACCTGCACTCCTTAATAAAAGTTTTCTCACTTCTGACCTCATGAATTTGAATTGCTCACACATCTCCTATAACCCCTACAATGATAATGCTGTGTTGGAATGTTTTGGTTTATACTATTTATATGCAGAGGGTTTTTGTAGTATTTCTTGTTTTTTGAGTTGTAAATTGGTGATTATAATAAGCCTTGTTTAAATCACCTTCGCAGTGGCAAAGACAAAACACATCTTCCCTTCAAAGAACAAGTTGGTTTACTGTGACCAACCAGATTCCAATGTCAGGATCACTTATTTACAGGGACTCACAGTGGCAGAGATAGGCAAATCAGCAGAAGCAGATTCAATGTCAACTAAATATAGGATATTTTATAGGATATAAAAATATCCTATATTTATGGAATAATATAATTATTCCATAAGTTAAGGATAATACATTTAGCTGTTTAATAACCTGCATTAATTTGAAAAGAGCTTGTTTTCTTTTCCAGGCTGTAATATAATATTCTACAAGATGGAAAACAAACCAAAGCAAACCCTAAAACCCTGGGATCCAACTGTATCTTTAAACCCTACAGCTCTAATTACCAAACAACCTTGTCTACCTCAGGAACAAATTCAATACACTTCAAAAAAAATCAATATTTTTATTAGCAACCTCTTTAAGCAAAGCAAAATGCTATGCACTTATGATCTAAGAATGGCTAAAAAGGGCAAAGGAAACAAAAAACATCAGAACAACAAAAACGCTTTTTTGGATAAAAGTAAAGAAAACCTTTTCCAAATGTGCTTCAGATAACATACTTTGTTGAGTCAATCTTGCCCTTTCAGGCTTTATCATTAATTATTCAATAGGCCAGTAAAGACAGCTCCAAGCTTCAAGCAGTCTGATGATTTGTTTTTTATGCAAAATTCAGAGTTTGATTGCAATCCTTTTTACAAGCTGTACCAGCCAAGTTGCTAGGATTCCTTTCTAGACTCACACAACATTTAGCAGAAGCTCAATAGCTGCTAAAGCAGTGAAGCAGAACTGATCAGGCATGGATCTTCTCACAGGCAAGTTTTCCTGATAAATTTGTCAATCCTTTCTTTTTACAAAATCAGCATTCATATTCTTCCACAGCTGTAGATGTTTCTTGAGAAAAAGGCTTTGTCCATGTTAAGCAAATGGTTTTCAGTAGCCCAATGCTACTAAATTGCTGAGCTTTCTGTAGCAAAGGTAGCATCTCACAAGCCATCCTATGTGGAGATCTCAGCTAGGGAATGCAGCCCCTCTTCTGGTCACTCCCCCTCTAATTGCTTGTTGGTCCTTTAACTTGACCATTCCCCTGTAGTACCCCCGTGTCCCTTAGTAATTGGTCCCTAAGGATTTCCCCGCCCTGCTGAGTTCGTGTACTTTAGCCTGGACCCTCAAAGCCCCTTCGCCTTTGTTTCCCCCATGGCTGAACGGTGCTCGCGCGGCTGAAATAAACATCTCTATGAAACCCCTGCAAAGGCCTCCGCTCATCATTCACCCCATTCAACATTCTAAAAACAACAATCCTAGAGAGATAGCTCTGAAAAGACAAAGCTTCCTTTGGAAAAATACCCCAACATTTTGAAAACAATGGCAACAGATCTGGAAATGGAAGTCACTGTGCATGAAGGCCTCCAAGTTCTGTCCACAGAGAGACTGGAAGAATTTTCTATTGGTACCAAAAACTTTCCTGAAACCACATGATATTAAAAGCTCTTCACACCACAGGCTTGCCTAATCTCATCCATTACTTATGAGTTTTGCTAGCTATAGGTAATTTGGTTACACAAGTTTTATCAGTTGCCCAAATACCCTGAAAGATGACTGAGAGAAGAGAAAAATGTCCCATACAATCAAAAGTACTTATTAGAATACTGCTTTTCAGGATTAATTTCAGCAATTGAAAAATTATTTTTCAGACATTAATTCCTTCAAAGGTTAAAATTTATTGAATTGAAGGAATAAGTAACATTTCTAAATTTTGAAAGTGTGGCTTTTGCGAAACGATTAACTAATATTGGGAAAAGTAATTTGTAATTTATAGGTGCTGATGTTTGTATGGTTGAAAAACACCACATAATATGATTTTCCTAAGATAAAAGGCAAATGCTAATTTTCTACGTTAGAAAACACACTAGAAACTATATAAAAACAAGAATCTTGTACTCATAACTGAACCCATCTTCTTTGTTTATTATCTTTCAATGATTTCCTCTTACAGTATTGTGCAAAGGAACTATGGTATTTCCTTTGTATGCAGACAATTATGCAACAATAAAATTCAGCTTATAATCATGTCAAAAGGTTTGTTTTATTATTAACTTCCCTCAAATTTAATTGACTTACAAAGAGTCCAAGATAAAACAATTTCTGAATTTCTCCTTATAATATATCTCAACAGAAAATAACTCCTGAAATTCTCCTGTGCTGGAAACAATTGAATCAAGCAGGGATACTAAATGATTCAGGAAACAGCAAAATCCTACAAAAGTTTTAAGACAGGAAGAATCTAGTTTGATTTTCAATTGTGGCAACTGAAGTCTTACTTTTTGTAAAACTGAAGTTTCACATAAGAAGGCAAACTTAGTCCAGTGTTTCCATTTATTAATAAAAACCCTCCATATTTTAATGAACTAGTTCTTCAAAAAGAAAACAGATTATTAAGTAAAATACTCTTTGCCAACTAAGATTAATAAAAAGCCAGCACCAAGTTGTCAGGTGGGATAGCTTTTACCATGGCAACTAGAGTTGGACTTATCAAACACATCAAAGCTTGCACTTGATTAACTGAAATGAAACCAGGCCCTGTTTTCCCAAAGAAAATAAATAATAAGATGGGAAAGAATGAGAGTTAAACAGGTGTAACCTCATAGGCATTTGTGTTTGGGGCATGCTGTTTGACATGTGATTTTATTACAGCAACTGTCTTTCTATAAAATTTCAACATCCACATCACAGGCCTGATGGAGATGAAATGTAAAAATAGGATTGTGCTTAAAACTGGAAATTAGTCCTGTATAATTTCCTGTGCCAGGTGTGTGCTAGATAGGTATCACTCACTCCAGTAAAGGTCACCCACTGACAGCTTGGGCCACCTGAAGACACTTGGGCTCTGAGATGTCCCAGTGCTGCTGCCTTGCCTGAGCCCAACATTATATCAGAAGAGCTGCAGGGGTCAGTCCTGGTTCTTCTAACATTCAAGGTAAATCTGATATGAGTCATTTCCTGCACCACAAAAGTCCTGACTGAAAAAGACAATTATAGATTTTAGGACAGCAGGAATAAGAGCCTTTTGTCACTAAGTGGTTTAAAACAGGCTGTTTACACAGGACTTGTCAGGATAGTAAAATTATGAGCATAGAGAAAAAAGAAAGCAGAGGGACTGGAGTGCATGGGTCTGTCTCTTTAGCTTGCAGAATGCCAAAGCAGAATAGATCAAACTCTCACTTTTTGTTATTTTTTCATCTCTTTATCTGCCCCTCTAGCCTCAAAAAACACTTTCCCTTATATCAATGGCAGTAAAGCTCTAAGTATCCTAAATAAGCATAGTTGCAAGTTTTGGTTTTGTTTCCATTCTTTACTTCCACCTGTTTTTTATGTAAAAGCTGAACAAATCACATTGGAAATAATAGTGTTGAATCTGAAATTGGGTCATTTTTTCCTAAGTTGCATCTTGTCCTAAGTCCATTAGTAAAAAAAAAAAATCTGCTTTTTTTTTTTTTTAAATTCATAGTTTTCCTTTTTGTTTGTTTCAGTCCTCCTCACTTCAAGAAGTTCCATTTTTCT
>JAOTQP010001286.1:124669312-124687587 GCA_026413545.1 Cichladusa arquata
TTTTTTTTTTTTTTAAATTCATAGTTTTCCTTTTTGTTTGTTTCAGTCCTCCTCACTTCAAGAAGTTCCATTTTTCTGATGCATTTTTTTTATGTTATTTTTGGTGTATTATCATTGCCATTGTCCTTTTGATGTGTTTTTATCTATAAACATTTCCGAAGTATTTCTAATATTTCGGTCCAGGCCTGCCTCAGAATACTTAGGAGTTTACTTGCCATTGCCATCACTTGATTCAAACTATTCCACATTTTCCCTAGTTTTAAGAAATCTTGTTTAGGTAATCCTGGGACTATCATGTCAGTAGTCTGAACTTTATTGTTTTAGAACCAAATTTTGAATCATGAAATAGGTATGGCAAAATAATAGGACAGAATTTTAATTTTTTTTCCAGCTTTCTCAGTGGGAGAAAACAGATGCCTGAAAGATGGTCCAAAAACCTTCTCTCAGCATACAAATAGGATTTATGATAAAGAATGAATGATGTAATCTTTCTTCACTTTCCTTGAAAAATAAATAAGCGCTTAGATGTCCTTTCCTTTAGTTTGTCATGCAGGTGTGTTTCAGTTCTGGATTTTTCCCCACACATTCTTAGGGAATCACTATTCACTTTTAACACACTGAGCCCTGAAGAGAGGTCTGCAGTGTGTCTGCTGTGGGCAGGTGCAAGCCTGTGCTACACACACTCAGAGATAATATATGCTTTCCCTGCCTGCACTTTGAGTTGGTACAAACTCATTCTGTCCATATTTTAAGTCATTGTGGGAAACTGATTCAGAGGTAATGAGCTCTGATGAAAGTATACTGGGTGCCTACTTAGTGTAGGGATGTGGCTTTCAGTAACAAATTTATGTTTAGCTGTAATTTGCCACATGTAAGACTGTGAGATTTGGTGCGATATACACATGCTGTATTATGACTTTGCTGAAACAATAGCAACAGAATCTTCTAATTCTGACACCCAGAGGCTCTATGCTTAGTCTCCATTTGTACAAGGGAATCTTATTCTATTCAAATCTTAAAGGTATTTTTAAGTGACAGTGCAAAACAGTACTGAATCATTTTCACAAAGAAACATATTGGTTGACCTAAATCTTTCCTGCAAGGTTCTTTTTAATCCTTCTTTGTATTTTAGTACTCCACCACAAGTCTTTGCAAATCACATATGTATCCATCTTGTCATCATCTCTTGAGACATTTTTCTCATGAGGGTGTTTAAAATAGATTAAATGTTCCCTGAAAATAAATATTGTCAAAATATTGTCTTTTGTACTAGAGGTTAAGTATCCATACCATACAGACTTTAAAACTTCATGTGTATATATAAATCATAATGCAATAATTTAACTAAATCATACTTGCATTCTTCCACAAACTTGTCCATGTAAATTTTTCTGTGGGTCCTAGTCAGCCATAGCCTTGCAAAATTAGAGAAATCTTGATGAGCATTGCAGGAAGAAAAGGAAGAGTTCGGGGCAAAATGTCTTCAACTTTTATTGTATGATAATTCACTCAGAATCACAGAACATTCTAAGAAGGAGGGAACCCATAAGGATCCAGTCCAGCTCTTAAGTAAATGGTGTGTACAGGGATCAATCTGTGCCCTTGGCATTATTAATGCTACCCAACTGAGCTAATGACCTTGCTATTAGAAATGGTTAAAACTAAAGCACCAGAATACCAAAACCTGCTTTTTTATTCCTTTATAGGTGACAATTTTCAGAAGTCCTTAGATAGCCTTTTCTAGTTCAGACAAATATCTCACACTAGCAGATGAATATGGGAAAAGAATCTTGTTTATTTATCTAGGACTCTCATCTGTGGTAGAAGGGCAGGCAAAGTAAAAAAAAAAAACAGAAGAGAAACAGAAACCTTGTAACAGAAGACAAAAGAACAAGAAGAAGGGAAAGGCATGTGTTAAAATACCTGTATAAGAAAAGGCAAGGCAAAGAGAAAAATCCATTGTCAAATGGATTAAAACAAGATTAAAGCAATTAAACCAAGAAGATTAAAGCAGAGCTGAAAGCAACAAAAGGTGTTGAAAAGATAAGAGCAGGCAGCACAGAATGGGGAGAAGCAAAAGCAGCAGCTGTCTGCAAGAGCCAGCAATTTTTAAGCTGGTGCAGCAAGGGTCTAACAAGTAGTATAGCCACATAAAAACTGTAAGAGCATGTGGCTCATAGGAGCATAAGCATTTAGGTTTCAAGAGTCTGATTTGGCAGGTGGGTTGTGTCACCCCGTCAGAAAGGTTGCTCACTACTGGCTAAAGGAGGCTGCCCTAGGTCTCTATGAATCTCAGTGGTATCCAGATCTGCACTCTCCTTTGGAGATGTCTGGCACTGATGTTTGGCATTCTACAATTCATAAGAGATTGCATAAGCGTTTACAGAAGTTTTGATTAGAAAATTCCCTAGTGACAAACACAACAACTTCCTGCAGATAATGAAAGTTGTTCACATAGCAATATTATCCCCCAGGAGGATAGATTCAAATCCTTACTGGTCTTAACACATTAAAAGTCCCCACACAACTACCCTCTGCTAGAATGAAACCTGTCCAAGAGCTGAAGAAGATATTTTCCTTCTTGATTCCCAACACAGCTAGTGAAAGAGGAATCAGGGCCCATATTTGTGTCTAGTTTTCTCAAGCTGAATAATCTAAGCATTATTTCTGCCTTCATTTAATACAGGTGTGAACCCACTTTCAACTGCAAATTTATCTCCATTCTCTAATACTCTCTAAGCGTAGTGAGATGGAAGTTAGGCTGATGAATATGTCAGTGTAAATCCAAACAATTACGGTTTACAAGATATGCATGAGTCTGCTCCACACAGTTCTATTTGCCAGCAGATATCCTCCCTCTTCTAAACAAAATAAAAATCGAGCTCTGGCCAAAAAGATGGAATATGTGGATGTGTCAGTTAGGGCATATTTTAACGTTTTCTCTCAAGCATGTTCCTTATTTTACAGTCTGTGGCTACTCTGCTTATAAAAAAGTGGTAAGGCATTGACATGCAACTTTTAGACTGTTAGGAAACTCCCTGGCATAGTTTTGAGTCATGTGAATGAGTGCTTGCACAGGCAGTATTCATGTACAATTTGGAGCGTAGTAAGGGCTAAAAGCCACTCCTGTCAGGCCATTTGAATAAATTTTCTGTTTTGGGCAGTTGCAGAGTTTAACTGTGGGGACATGAACTATTCTGAGTCAGAGATGGGTCCTTGCCTTGTATTTACTGCTCCACAGAGGTAACCATAGCAGTCATAGTGGTTACAGGGTTATGCAAACTTCTCGTATTAAAGAAAGGCTCTAGTTAAAACATTTTATTTGTGGCTAGATAATTTATTTGCAATTATTTGCCCACGGAGAGACTCTTGTAAGCAGCATTTATTTTTCCAGCTAAACCCAGGATGAATACAAAAATCACATAAAATAAAGACAAAGAGATATCCTTGCAGCTGCCATTAAAAATCTGGAAGACCTGGACATGCCCTCTCCATCATGCTGCAGATATCCTGTTTCAGGACATTGTGAGTACTAACAGGATATTTAAGGTCATACCACCTAGCTCTGTTTACTATGGCTGCTTTTCTTTCCCTGATTGCTGTAAAAGACTGCTTTTGCTAAAAAAACCAATCTCCTTCCCACTGACAGTCTTATGGCAGAGAATCTTTTAAGTGGTAAGAGGCAAATCACAGTAGTGAGTCATCCAATCAGTCAATCAAGAAAATAGTGAAGATTGGCCATAAAGCAATCTCATACATACATATTCCCCTTTGCTTTGCCCATCAGTGTCAAATTCAAAATGCAGGTGCATAAATGCTCTTCAGTGACTGCACAGTCATTATCACATAATTTAAATGGTTGATAGGTATGCTCAGTAACATGACTCACTCTTCAGATTTCCTTCACACCAGGAGGAGTATTTTCTTTCCAGATTTTTTTTCTAATTCGCACCCAATGGTATTAGAAGAAGTTAAGAAGGATGGATATACAGCATGGGGATTCTAGTTTAATGGAACAACAGTAAGCCTCTTCCTTTTTAGTCATCTGCCATTCATGTCTTCTGCATGGAAGAGGTCTTATGTCTTTTAATCCTTATGTCTTTTAATGTCCACTTTTAATTGTTGATAGTTGACATTCAGTGTGACCATTCAAATGCTCACTGCCTCCAATTCTGGGCTCTTCACCTACACAGTTACATCAGGAGTCCTAATTTCCTAGACCTCATGAAGAGTTGGGGTTTGCCAAAAGACAACTGAAAGCCTATGTACCTGCTTGCTGTTCTGGATAATGATGTGAAAGGTGTGTTTTTCTGTGTTGCTTGTATCTTAGTCTGAAGAAATTGATTTCATGATTTAGCCATTACATTTAGATGTCTAGAATTTCATACGGAAGTGTAACTTCTACAGTGTTCCCAAATTGTTAAGGCCAGTCTAAGGTGCAGTTGTGATACAACCTTACCCCCAGAATGCAGTCACTTGTACTTTCTTTTCTGGTCTTTCCTGACACTGGCAAACCATTTCAAGGTGCTATCATCATGTAAAATTAGTTTTGTGAAAACCTGTCTGCTGTTTAAGCTCCATCAGCTGTCTCACTTCAGTTGTCAATGCAGAAAAAATGAAATGAGAAGTGTGGAGCACCCAGCTAAATAAGAAGTGGTTTAGATTAGTTTATAAATTGTTTTGGAAAAGCACCATGAAGTCAAAATCCAGAAGAAGAATGTAATATATTCAAACTCAAAGATGCATTATAAATCCACAACACACATGGTTTCCCAAATGGCTTTAGAAGTCTGACTCCGGCAGCTGTGACTCCTGGCTAAACTTGTCTGTCCCCTACATAAGAGGCATCATTGGGACCCACCATGCAGTGGGAGAACTGGGAGAAGCTCAGGCCCTAGGCAGCTGAAGGATATTGCACTGTAACTTGCCCCTGTAGTATCTTGATAAGTCATCCACCATCTCTGCTTTGAAGCTGGGCCACTGCGTGTCTGTAGCAGAAAATTCTTGTGTTCAGACAAAAAAGGAAGGGCTCAGCAAGGAGCTCAGTTCCTGAACCTATCTCCACACACATGAAGAAGCAGATTTGAGTTTCTCTGTGTCAGCTCTGAGGTTGGCTACAAGAAGCTATTCTGACCCATAAGGCACACAGAGGATTTTCTGTGGCACTATGCCTGACCTGGTAAGCCCACAGCTTGTTAGCTTTGGCACAGCACCAGACCAGCATGGCTAAGCAGTTTCTAGTTCTGACCAGCTCAAAGTCTGAGCAGAACAATACTAGGTCTGTCTGAACTTGCCTGTGTACGTTAGGTGCGTGGCATTTGATTAAGTGGTGAAAGCCTCCAGTACTGCTCTTTAGACTGTATTTAGGTATGAGCATCAGGCATTTACAGACAGACAGTGAAGGCAGGTAGGACCAAAATCTGGGGACTCTTAGTTGAAAACTTGACATGCCCTTCTACTTCTCCTCATCAGTCTTAACCTAACCTGGCAGCCTAACCTGGGAACCAATTGAAAGAAGAAAATGGGGAACTGCTTCAGTCCTGTAAATGAAGCCCTATACAGCAAGAAGGTAGGAGTTACTGAGATTGAGCACCAGTCAAGGGAAGCTTCAGTGTACCACATATAGGAGACAAAGAAATGGCTTTCTTCCTTTCCAAGGCACTTTTCCATGTTTTTTTGTTCCCATTAGACTCTTGAACTTCCACCTCAACAGAAGATCATCTTTATTTGCCAGTAGCACATATAATTTCTGGACTATGAACATGTTAAGTTCAAATCCACTGCAGCTAAGACATACAGCTCTTAGCCCTAAGTCTTCCATTTTTGGTTGCTCATGGGGCCTGCCTTTAAGTCAATATTATGCCTTTCATAGTGACTGTAGACCTCAGTAAATTAACTTCTTCAGAATTTAGACGGTTATAAGCCTAAATCTGAAGTGCAGAAGAGCTATAAATAGAGATTAGTAGCTACTTCTCCAGAAAAGACACTTCTGAATCTGGTTATGTATTTAAAATTAGGTTAATACAAAAGGTTAAACAATAAGGCAGCGATTGACTTTAGGGACCTGAAGGCTTAGTCAAAGTTTGAAAGCCGGTGGACTGCTATTTGGGCTTTCAAGGACTTTGAGACACTTCAAAACCTAAGGCAGACAATCAAAGCTTTAGCCTTATCGTTAACTAGGGAGAGAAATTTTGTTCACCAGTTTCTCTTCAAGCCTTCTGCAACTTATGGGATGCACAGGTCTCTCTGCTTCAGAAGTAGGAAAGGGCAACCCTTGTTTTTCAGCACTTAGAAAAGCTCTCAGCATGGTAATTACAGGTCTTCTCCTTGAATGTAAAGGTTATTATTCAAAGCACTTTCTTATTTCTTACAGCAGGAAGAAGTTTTCTATTTACTAGGTCTGTACCCACCGAATTGGGCTGGTTTTACAAGACCTCTCTGCTTTGAGTTGGATAGTGTAAGGTTAGGTACAGAGTCTCAGGAGGGTGTTTAGTGAAGGGAGGCACAGAGCTGCCAAGCTTCTGTAACATAAGCAACCACAGGTGGAAGACAGAGATGGGGCGCCAATCCTGGGTGTGTACAGAAAATACAGTACAGAAATACAGCTGTAGGTTTTTAAAAGAATTCTTGCCAGGAAACATACGCAGCTAGAGCTTTTAAGCAAGTTGGAAGTGGGATGAGGGGGCGTTTTTGGATAGCCCTTCTGATCTGCGGTTTATATATTCCATTTAAGGTGTTTATGAAGTATTTTCATAGTCACCTTAAGGCCTCGTGAAAAATTTACTTCAACTTTTGGCTCCTTTGCTGAAAGTAAAAATGTCTTCTTTGTCATCTTGGCATGCCCCTATATTTTGCTTTTCTGTGAGATACATACTTTGTGTAGTAATGTTTTGGCTCATTCTCTATTATGTCTCCTATAAAATACCATTATTAAGTGTATTCTCTTTATTTTAGAACTTACATAAGCGTAAACTCATTATATATTGTTTCCATTTAAATCCCTCCATCTTTGATCCCTTTATTTTGTACTGTTGTCTGGTCCAAATACTTTAATGTTACCTGGAGACAGGGAAATGAGAGCAACAGTTTTATCTTCCTCTAAATCATTTAGGTGCATACTGAATGCATCAGGCTCAAACCTTCCCCTCTTTTTAATGTATTCCACTACTGGTCGAAAGGCATTAAAAAAAATGTATTTAGCTTTGCCATCATATTGTGGCCAGTTTTTTCACTATCTTACTAATATTGGAGTCTGTATTTCAGTTTCCCCTTTTAAATTTTAGTTAATTCAGCTGCAACAACTTTCATCAATTATTTAATATAAGTACTTTGAGGCATTCCAAGGAGTTACTTACACTTATCCCAGTGTCTTAACTGGGATACAGACTAAGAAATAATCACTATATGGCATGTTGAATATAGATCTTCTTTGACAGACGATAATAATGTAAGCTTGCTTTTATAAAAAAAAATAGATTTTGCATATTTTAAAAGAGTACGTGAACATGGGACAATTATATGTTCATCAAAATGATTTACTCTTAGCCTTTAGATTGCCTATGTTCAGTTTGATTTGGGATAGAAGACACCATTTGAAGGCCTGGTTTGAAGGAAAAGGTAATAAGGATATTTCAGTTACTATTTACTTTGTCAAGGTTTTAGTATTTTCATGTATGCAGAAAAATTATCTTTATGCTTCTCAGCTGCACCATGGACAGACTTTCTTGTTGTTAGACAGAAATAAAAGTAGTGTTCACAACAAACTTGGGTTGAAATGTATTAACCAAACACTCTTTGAAATGAGCAGCTGTAAAGATACTATGGACAGTACCTTGGAGTTACAGCCAACCAAATCCTATCACTTCTGGCCCTGTTCCACCACATGAGCAGCCCCATTATGTTCCAGCTCTGTACTTCAGTTATTACTATTAAAGTCAAGCAGTGTACAAAATGAATAAAAACATCATAAACCAGCCTGCAGAGTTTCTATTCCGTTTCTTATAATCCTTAGCATTTAATTCAAGAAAATTCTATTCCTCTTCCATCCAAAACTATTACAAGTGTGGTAGGATACATCTAATCAGAACACAGTTGCAAAACATAGTTATTTTTGCAGTTATGAGTCAAACTTTTCAACTAAATTTTAAAAGAAACTTCAAACTGTAATAAGTTAAATATGGCCCAGTATCAGGACTTGAACCGGAAAGAATATATAACAGGTGACCTTAAAGAAAAATTTTAAAAATTATTTCCTTTTGGATTTAATGAGATTTTTTTCAAAGGACTATGAGCTTTGTAAAGATGAAAAAAATTGGAGAAGAAATGTTCTTTATTTTGTTTATTCTGAATTTAATAATGTATTTTTTTTCATTTTTAAAGAACTAGTGAGGTAAAGATATTTGAAATATCAGAGTTATGATATTTGTGTCTGAGAGATAAATTTTAACCACATCTTGTGGTTAACCTCTTTCTGAGTGTTAATTTTCATACAAGTCTACTTTGATGCATTAATATTTTGCAAAAATAATGTCCTTCTAGTAAACCTACTGAAGAAATTCAAAAAAATACCAAAAAACTAAGAAAGCCCACATATAGTAACCTACATACTTCTGCATCCTTAAATTAAATATCCCATTTGACTTTTTCAACTTATGTGAAAGGGACGAGGGTGCAGTTTTCTGGATACCAACATATTTTTACCCATATACAACTACATATGCATCTGAAGTCAAGAAGTATTCACTCAGGCATACGAAAGAATTAAGCCCCAAAGAAATAAAAAAAGACCAACTGAGGAAAAGCAAAAGATGCAAAACTCAAAGCAATTAAAGCTAAAACAAATTTAAAAAATCAGGAAAAATAAAAGGTATAAATTAACTATATGTATTTTTATTTTAGCAGCCTGTTATAGTTATTTATTTAGAGCTGCTTTTTTATTTTTTTGTAGCAACAAAAGTTATACTATAGGTTTGTGACTTTGAATTATCTCATAAATTCACACGGCAGAACGTTACTGCTTTTTCCAGGCTCTAATATTTATACTCTGAAAACAATCAGTTTTCTCAAAAGCTGTTCCTTCTGCATGTCCATAGGAAGAAAGTGATAAAATTGTCAGGAGGCCTTTCCTTTAAGGAATAGAAATGCATTTGTGGAGAGGGCTACAAGCCTTTTTTAAAAAGTTTGGGATTACTTACCAAAAAGCCCATATAAATCAAATTTATGTAGCATGTCTTTATGCATGCCAAGGCCCCTGAACCTACTGAAGCTGAAATGCTTCAAAAGTTTTCAAGAACTTGCCATTTCACTCAGACAGTGTATGCTGTTTTCCTTGGTGCTTAATCTAGTTAAAAAATGAGGGTTTTCATGCACTTAGCTACCATGTCCAAAATCAACTTTCTCATACAGTTGAAATACAAACATTGGTTTTCTTAGCTGTCCTGAACTTGGTATGTGTTATATGGAATGCAATTGCACTCTGTGACAGTTGAATTGAGAAATTTCTCTTTTCCCATGTCAATCTTGCCAGTGATCTGATTATATTGTATATCCAGGATATTGAACTGGAAGACAGACCCTACCAGAAACCCTAGATTCTAGCTTGCTTGGAGCAGTATTAATACATTGTCTCTGGAAAGCTACCTTGTTAACACCTGCTGCATTTATTTAAAAAAATGTATTAAAAACCCCATATGATTTGTACTCACTTAAAATAGTATTGTAGATCTGACTGTCTAATAATAATATGGAGGTACTTAGTTGAGAAGTTTTACATCTTTGACAAAATATCTGATATAACTGAAAAGGCAATACATTATAAGGCCTACAAGCCTCTCTTCAAATGACATAAGTAATAAGTAATAAGAAATAAGAATCCATAAGAAATAAGTAATTGTTCAGAACCAAGATTCTAAATTAAATTAAGAAAAAAAAATCTTTGTGAAAATTTCACACCTAGGTCAATCTTAATTCAATTTTAAAATATAGTTATGATGTGAACTATCAGTTACATTCCTAAATTTACAAGGCAGATTGTGCAGGATGACACACATAGAGACAATAATGCCTATCAGCCTCCTCTTCCACATGATCTTCCCACCAGTCCCCTACCATTTCCCATGGTTCCAGTTCCAAGACCTTGTGAGCTCAGGATAATGCAGGGTTCCCCTTGCCCTTGCAGATGTTCCTGAGAAGTGGCAGACTGCATCTTCTCTCTCCCTATCCTAAGGCTGCAGAGTGGAACCAGTTTGGGGTGCAGAGGATTCATTAGTCTTTTGGTTTAAATGTGTGAAGTCCACAACCCATTTAGAATCTGTGGTGCTAGCAGGAATAGGTAGATATGTTTTCTAATGATGGGAGGAAACTTAGCATAATCTGTAGTGACTTTGAAGCTCCTTATCAACTATGGACTGAAACAAGCAATTTTGGGAGAAATGTGGTCTGGCAATGCATTAATAGTGCTGGCATAATTTGATTGCTTCAGAATGAAATACTGAAAGAGACAATTGTAAAACAGCAGGTAATAGAAATGTCTGTTTTCATATGTAAATTAAATTAAACAACAGAATAATTAGAAATAGGCTTTTGAAGGCAGCTGAGATGGCCAATATCAGTTCTTTCCTTTCAGGAAAGACCTGACAAAGAAAATAAGCTCCTAAGTAAGTATGCATTTTTACCTAGAGCAACCGTGAGTTTTATACAAATCCTAAGCATTGTCTTCATGTTTGCATGCACCATACTGCAGAAAAGCATTTACAGTTTTTGCTGGGGTCAGTGGACAGGAAACATCACATGTTTCAGTAGAAAGTTTCAGTCTCTTCCAACAAGGTTGATGGCTATATCAAAAATAACTTCACATTGGCCATTTGTTACTGCCTTCATTGTTATCATCATCTGTAAAAAGTCCCCTGTAGCACAGCTATGTACATATTTATTGTCTTCTACTTCTCTAGCACTGATATCCCCCAGCAATCTTGAGCAGCCTGCTCTGGAACCCCTACCCAAACCCTCCACCCCAGGAATCAGTCCAAGGCCACTGCCCTCAATACAAGTCTGAGTTGAGCTGTGGGATTATTTACCTGCAGCCCTGTCCCCTAGATGGACATCAGACACCTCTTCTGGATGACCCCCTCCTGTATTTTGTACCTTGTCCTCTGTGCTGTCTTTAGCTCTGTCACCTTGTCATGCTGATGGGACCCCCAGTTATCTCGTGGCCCTTGTTGAGCCCCTTGTCCTGTTAGGAGCCCCTGGCTTTCCCTGCTCAGCCCCAGGAGTGCCCTGTCCAGCCAACACCCCCAGCTCCTGCCCTATGCCCCTCGGCTGTAGATGGTCTTCACTTAGCCCTGACATTGAGTGCATTCCCTTCCCATTTGTTGTAGCTTCAATGATCTCTTCAGAATTATAATGAACAGAAGGCTGCCCTGTGAGGAATTCAGTGAGGTGTGCTCAAGTCTTGGAGTCGTGTAATTGAAAACAAAATAGTATTTGAGTTCAGTTACAGAAGATAAGAAGACAGAGTCAGAAATCAGAAAGGTCAGAAATTGATTTATGGCAGCAAAGATGATCTGCATTCTTTGGCTGGATGCTTTCCCATTTTACTTAAGATTTGAAGTGTTGATAAATAACCTATGCATTTAAGTGAACAAACTTAAAAAAAAAAAAGCTGCATATCTCTGAAATGAAACTATGTTAACTGTTTCTGTTCAGAGGAGGTTATTTGGAAATGAAGTCTGAACTTGCAATTAGATTCTGAATTCAAAGACAGTGAAACTTGTAAAGAGATCTCTGTAATGTTATTGACAAGCACTTAGGCACACATTCTGGTATTTGTATAACATAAATGTCTGATTTAAAGATGGAATATAAAATATTTCTAAATTACTTCAGTAGTTTAAGAAATTCCTCTAGGTACTGCAAGTAAAACTAAATTAAATAGTATGAAACTACAGTGTGAAAGCAGCACCTTTCTTAGCAGTTACTGTAATAACAACATTCACATACTATGAACTTGATGGTCCAGTGCAGGACAACTTCTGTGGGTACTCTTGTAAATAGTGTATACCTTTGAGCACAGTACATATGTGAACTTAGGGAAAACCACAGAACTACAGAGTAAAGGCAATAAAGAACACTAGGGGTCAAAACAAAATTCTCTTCATGATAAAAGCTCATAACCAGCCACAGATGGTAAGATGTCAACAACAGTGAAAAAAAAGGAATTAATGCTCAAGAAATGTTAATGTTCTCTAATTAGGAAGAAGCAGAATGCTATATGTGTATCAGATTAGGAAAATGAAATGATTTTTCAGGCCATTACAAGCCCCAGGGAGTAGGAAAAGGTCTTGCACTATAGATATACATGTTTCATCTGATTTTCTAAATAATATGAACCAAAAAGTCCTGGAGGAACTGGCTGAGTCTGACATGCTAATGCAGTAGATTCCAAGGGAATTTTGCAAAACTAGAGAAATGTTTTGCCAGGAATGCAAAGAACAGAGAAGGCAAGCATGGCAGCTATAGTCCAGTTGGATTATCGGTGTAAACATTGCCAGGTGGGGGAATTGGAGGGGGGACTAGGAAAATAAATATAATAGAGTAGTAATTTAATTAAGAATCAAATTTATTATAAGTTCTAACCAGTTGTCTTACAGCTATAAAACTGTAAGAAACTGTCAAGAAAACACCAAACACAAAAAACCAAAATCAAAAACGACAGAAAACCAAACCAAACCAGATCTATGGAGTTATTTTCATGCTTTCCTAAGAAAACATTGATTCCTAAACTTAAGTGTCTAGATATAATATACCTTAATTTTGTGTAGGCTTTTGTTTTACTTTTAATTCTTAATCTGTAAAGACAAGTAGATGGAGGACTATCTTAAGTAGTTTTCCATAGAAAGTTACTGAGTAATGAGATTCTGAGTAAACTCTGAAAAATTCTTCAGGCCTTGATACTTGGTCCAGCCTAATTAGTGTTCCTCATGTAAATCAAAAGTACAGAACATTTGCTGGAAAATGGTTCAACATATGCATCTTTGTATAAAAGGTAATATTAGATCACATTAGGCAAAATCCGTTATCAGTCCCTGCTGGAGAATATAACCAATATGTATAGAAAATTGATAAGGGGTAGATTTTTCTTGATTGATCCATTCTGAAATAATGTGAAATGTAGATTGCATTTACTTTTTATTTATTTTAATTTATTTCATCCCTTTTTATATGATTTTCCATGTTTATACATACACTCTAGAATCAGGCCATAAAGGCATTGTCTCAGGCCACATTGTAAATCTGAGGGAAAACATTTAACATTTGCTATAAATGTATTTTTCTTCTTTTTTAGATAAACATTTATTTTGGAATTTTAACAACAGAATTATAGCCACAAGAATCCTTTCCCTTAAAACTTTTGGTATATGGTTATTTTATCTTGTTCAGTCTTCATTTTTTTTTAGAAGGCTCTATTAGTTACTGTATACGTATTTATTCAACATCTGTTTTCAAGTAGTATAATAGACTAAACATAAAGTTAAGATGCCAGCTTTTAATTTACTTAGTTTTTATCTAGAAGGATGGCTATTTTGTCACCACACTGTTGCATTTTCTTACAACTTCACTAATATCAAAAGAGTCCCTCGCACTCCCTTCCTTCCTTCCTTTTGCAGCCATCCCTCCCTCCATCTGCATTCCCACAGCCTCCCTTCCAGCTGAGTGATGCACATCTTTTCTTTGGGCTGCATCCAGACACTGTCTGACCTGCCTGGATCAGGTAACCTCAGCAACTCAGCAAAACCAAAGCTAAACTAAATAATCTTCTGACAATTGACTCAAATGCATTGGCTCATTATGCAGTCAGATGGAGACCAGATCAAGAACATGTATCCAAAATCATAAAAGAGAGAGCATGAATGGGAGTGGTGACAGTCAGCGTCTCCACCTTAGCAACAAGGAAACATTAGGTCAGCTCTTCCATAGGATTGCACCCATTTGCTGTTCTTGGATGTTTGCCCTCTGAATCCTCATCTAAGCCAATCTCCACCAACCTTTTCTTTTATATTGATGGAATTTTTCTCATTTATTCATCTACTAAAAGTACAATGTGTTTACTGCAGCACAAGATAAGCACCTGTACGAACAATCAAAAGAAGAGGTAAAGAGGGCCAAGCCTACTGATCAGACTATGAATTTAAATTATCAGGCCAAAGTGGTTAGAAATGAATAGTTGTTTATATATGACTTTTTCCTCAAAACCTAATATCGCATTCTTTTTTCTTCTAGCATCCTAAGGTATAGAACAACCAAACTTCAAAATTGTTAATATGTTCATATTTCCCCCCAAATTTCTCTGGCTTCCTAGCCTCTTTTGAAAATCACAGCCATAATGGATTCCATATGTCACGGTTTAGGAATGGTAGTCCTCAGTTTAGAGTTCCCACTGAAAGACTCCAAACCATGTGCTTCATACTCACTTTCCCATTCCCCTCCCCTGCCCCTTGCAGCAGGCTGGAGAGGAGAACTGGAGGCACAGAAGGTAAAGATCAGGGGCTGAGATAACAAAATGTTAGCAATTAGATAAGGACATGAACAGTAACAGCAACAATATTAATAAGTGAGTGCAGAAGAAGGCAAATGATTCACAATGGTTGCTCACCATGCAGTACAGGACCTTACCCTGGCTGATTGTCTCATCCTACCTCCCAGAAGGAGCCCCTTCCCTCCCTGTCCACTCTGTGTGATACAGGTGATACAGAATAACCACCAGGATCTAGCCATGCTCCTTCTGGAAAAGGACCTACTGCAAAAATTAACCCCTTCCTGGCTGGAACCATTTTTAATTATTTCGTTGTAATTAGGAGGGTCTTTAGAACATGACCACTGAAAATTAAAATTCAATTTTGACTTTCATCCTAGGTCCTTTCTAAGAATCAATTTTAAAAAGGTCTAAAATGAATTTGTCATCACTGAGCTTTTCACTCTCAGTTCTGATGAAGAGATAGCTACATGCTGAGATTTGAATTGCATTTTATACCTTCGAAAAGTTTTACAACAGCAGAAGAGGTAAATAAGTAATCCCCACTCTAGTAGTGATCAACTCTACTTGCTGTTAAGAAGTGTTTAAGTTTACATAATTGACATTGAGTCTACACTAAATCAATTTACTGGGAATGGGCATTTTCTGAAATCTTACAGATTGCAAGTTGGCCAAGTAACTGAAACTTAAACAAAAACATTAAATTGGATAAAATGTTATTGTTTTGTATAGGAAGGACTTGAGAAATAACATCATAACTTTACAGATACGAAAGTAAAGTCATTTTATCTGACAGCAAACATGGGACATTCTAACATTCTCTTCCTCATTTGACATCATTCCTGAAAAACTAAATTTTTTGTAGGGTAGATGGGGACTCATGAAGTAACATGAGTAGCTAGGTGCACCTATAGCTAGCAGTTAGAATGGTATACACCCTTAAGTTGTTTGAGTCAGTCTTAGCCATGTGACCACAGATTTCGTTTTTTATACGGGACTGTACTCTCTCTGTAATATGCTTTTGATATGATTTTCTCTTACATTTTATGGTTGTTTTTAGATTGTTCTTACTCTTCTTTTTTCAGTTATTTAGGATTCATCATTCAATCTATGTCTTTTTGACAGTGAAGTTAGGGAAATAGGAGTCTGAGCAAGGTCTATGTTATGCCATATAAATGTGATATAAGGAGCTGTGATTATGTAACCAAAAATTCATGTGCAAAAGATAGAAGATAAACAAGTACAGGCAAGGGATAACACAGGAAAAAGTCCATCAGTGACATTCCTAACATTGTCCCTGAGGCCAGAATTGTTTGTGTTCCATTCTAATAAAATGAAAACTTAACCAATGTGTTAATGTGACAGAAAGTCATGCTTGTATTATTTGCCTGCAAGTGAAGGAGTTTGCAAGTGCAGAAGATGGTCTTGATGGTGAGCCAGCACTATAATGAATGCATATCTTGTACTTTATGAAGCCAGCTGTTAAACTTAAAAAAAATATATATAACAGAAGATAATTTAAGGAATATCTATCAGTCATCAGTTTCATCATTCATTAATTTATTTTTTGTTAGAAAAACATTTCAGAATCTCTAGTATAGATTAAGTTTACAATTCACTATAGACACAATCTTAGATCCACAGAATCTTCTCTCTAAAAACATACAGAGTAGAGAATGAAAAAGAGGTAATTTGGCTTTTCTGCAAGTATGTCAGCTGCAGAGGAGAGGGCGTGACCAGAATTTCAGATGATGTCCAGTGAAATACGAGGCTTCTGGTGATATTTTGGAAGTGTAATTCTTCTTTAATTCCCATTCTTTTGTCTGTTCTTTATTGACTGAGGTTCTCTTAGGTGGGGGCTATTTCTTTCATGGGTGTCAGTCCAGTTCTGTGGCTCTGCTGTACATAGTTATCATGAATAACTGTCATGATTGGTTATGTGTTAGATATAAATAATTGGCTCTTGCACAGGAAAACTTCATTCTTATTTGTAGAATGTTGTTGGGCAATGACACCAACATGGTGTGAGAAAGGGAAGTCAGTCATTGCAAGGAGAGAAACAAATCTCTTCCAAGGGTTTATTATCCACAGTATTCTGTCCACTTCGGGAAACAGAAGTAATTTTCCCCCATATTTTTGTAAAAATATGTTGTGAGCTAAGAAAGTAAAAGCTAACAACATCTTTCAATCTCTTTTGAAAACTTTGTAGCCCCAGTGCTGAGTCAGCCTTGTCTGAAGTGGCACCATCTGTTAGGTGTTGAGCAAAAGTATTTCTTCCAGATCTGCTGACTGCACGAGATGAGTGGTCCAGCAACTGACAAAGAGCAAGTTAGAAGTTGCAATTTCATAAAACCTATATATGCATGGAAGGGTCTTCTCAATCTTAACCTGTGCAGCCTGGAGCCAGAGCCTTTATTATTCATATTTGGTTTATGCTTGAATACACAAGCCTGACTGAACATGTAGGGCTTATGAAGAGCTGCATTTTTTTTCTTAAACATATGATCGAGATAAAAGAAAGCTTTAGTTTAGCTGGACTAATCCCTAAAAATAAGTGTCACTCTTCAAAAATTATATTTATATATGTAATATATGCTCGCTTGATTAAAATCTCTGTTTTTCAAGCATACTGTGATATACTATAACAAATTACTCCAGACATCTAAAGGGATCAAAGATCCCTATGCAGGAGCCTGGAGTGTGCAGGATTAACACACAAGTAAGTATATTAAGTGTCATGTGAGTGAAAGTAGGGCTACATACTGGCAAAGTGCAAGGAACATCAGAATGCAGTGAAGAGTTCTGACCATTTATTCTAAAACACTCAGGTCACAAGTTATGATTTAGAAAGATTCTTTTTAAATAGCTACTTCATTAACAAAGAAAATACAGAACTGAACATAATTTCTAGACATACCTTCAAAAGTAATGTGAAGACTTCAGCAAAGAAGGTATATGCTAAATACTCAATCTAGTTATGCAGTGGATAAGTAAATTTTCCTAAGAGACAGTTTGTACACTGTAAAACAGGTTTATTCTTTGAATGTGGGGTAATTGCCTATGCATACCAGAGATCATTCCTGTGCCAAGAAAGAGTGAGCATGTGGCACCAGTAAAAACTGGACATTTTTTGACAATTTCTTGTTAGAAAATGAAAGTCAGAAAATAAAAGAAGATCGAAACCTTCAAACTCCACACATTTATATTATACAAACTCCAAAGTTCTAAAGACTAAAATACTCTGGACTTGATTTTATTTATCTTCGTACATTGATATAAATTGCAAGAAAATTCAGTGAAAGTCATTACTTCACTCTTATATCTCAGGGTATTTAACTAATACTTTATCCTAATATACTTTTGTCTCCATTGAATATATATAATTCACTAGTATTTCTTCTAGTTTCATACTGTATAGTTATTCTGATTAAGATCTTTTATCAGTTATCTTTTGTCTGTTCATTTGTTTTAATAAATATTTAATTTTTTAAAAAAAATCTGATTTGCCATCATTAGAAATTGCAGGAGAAGGCAATTCAATTAAATCTCAATAAAATAAAATAATATTGAATAAAAATTCAATAAAATCTCTGTAACTCTTCCCACAACAGCAATATCACAGCAATACATTGATATATAGTATTAGTATAGTACAGGATCCTTAAATGTTGTAGTTGTAAATTTAGAAAAACTTTTTTCTCCTTAGAAAGCATCCAAGAACCTGTGTTAAAGAGCAAGTTACCTA
>JAOTQP010001286.1:124693626-124731651 GCA_026413545.1 Cichladusa arquata
AAAATTTCTTCTAACACAATGTAAAAGTGAAGCAATATAATTTTAAAATATTGAAATTTCAGATTCATTAAGTTTGGATATTTTTAAGAAAAAGGAATCAGGCATCATCAAAAATTCAAATATTCTTTTATTTCATGTATTTCTGGATGGAACAACATGCAGCTACATTATATAATTGAGTACTTTTTAATTATATAACACAGTAAAAAAAAACTCCTGTATTTATTCAGTGTTTTTCAGTAGGAATAGTGTTTCAAACATTTTACACATTACAATGAATCATGTCTAGAATTATGTGTTCACTGAAAATAAATATGAGCTACATTTAAAAAGCATTAACATCCTGTAATGAATTTGTTTGGTTTCTGTTCCAAGTATTTCCCTCGTGTGATTTAAGGAAGTTAAATATATTGTTTACATATGTAGCATCTCCAATAGAAATAACCAGATGCTATGTCCTTTCATGTTCTTTCAAAACATATTATATACACCCTCATTTATTTTGTGGCTGAAACCTCAAAGTTTCAATTAAAAGAAAACAGCTGATCTTTGTAGCCTCCCTTCCAGCTCAGTAAGTGTTATCCTCATTTAGGAGATCCTAAGTCTCCTGTACAAGACTGTGTATTTTAATATGTTTTCAAAAGTGGATTTAGGCAGCCAATAGGTTTGTAACCCTTTAAAAAAGGGAAACAGATTTTTTGGCACATATTAAGTGAAATTCAAAAGTTTGAAAATATATATATATTGTGCATGGATATTTTGGTTTAATTTGAATCCAGGACAGAACCTGGCTCATGGGATACAAATACATCTTTTCTTGAAAATTAACCTGCTCCATCAAGTCTGAGCAGGCCTGATTCCACCTCTCTGCCCTCACTGGACACAACAGTGTTTTCCTCTCTGTTTGCCTTTATGGAAACAAGAAATAAAGAAAATTTTCAAAACCATGTGCGATCATTTTTCCACTTGTGTTGGTGTTATTACTTGCTTCCAGAAATATAAGAATTTGTTGCCAAGAGTATTTTAAAAGATTTAAAAAATTTTTTTATATTAAATTCAAAATCAAATTATAAACCACATAGAAGAAAGGATAGTTATCTCTTTATAATGGCACTAAAACACTGCTTATAAGTCTGAGAGGTAAAACATCTCATAGTCATGGAAGGCTGCAACATCTCATAGTGAGAATGATAAATGCAAAATAATTTTGGGAAATTCTTTTGTATGAAGCACAACAGAAGATAGAGATGATTTCAAGAAACAGATTGCACACCTTTTCCCTACTCTGAAGTGATGATAGGCAGCGATGATGCAATTGCTCTAAAGGGAGAGGACGGGATTCATCAGCCAGCTGAAGTCAAACATCACATCCTCAAAAAATTGTGTCTCCAGAAAATCTTGCCCTGAAAGACAAAACCTTTTTCTCTCCACTTTTTTGTGCATGCAAGCTTTTGATTTCTGTCTCAAAGGTCAGTAGCTTGGACACCAAGCTGTGGTCTTGATTGCTTTGAATCACCAATACATGTACATTTTTAGTGGAAAACATCACATGAATACTGCCATACCAAAAAATTCAGTAACTTCTTCAAGCAAAAGCTGCCCACCCATGCCACATACTTTTCCTAATTGACTTCTCATTTCCGTTTCCTAGGAAAGCATGGTTGGAATAGAATCACATAATAGGAAAGATTAATGTATTTTGTGAACAGATATTTGTATCTAAATTTTTGGTTCAAAATCTTAGGCAAATTTTGAACAAGTTGGGTCACCAGATATTTTATAAATGTCTTCTCTTTATGTAGATTTTAGTGGGAAAGTTTATTATATCTGGTTTAATGCAATCATTTTCAATTTATAAAGGTCCTAACATTTAAATCTTCCCGACAGCAAGAAAACTCTACTATGGTACCTTTGTCTGATTTTAAATGTTCTTGTTTCTAATCCTCTTTTGATGGGCTTTAAACTGCTTAGGGGAGTCTTTAGAATTTTCTTAACCATCTACTTGAATTTCCAAGAATTACCTGATAATCATTGCACAAGAAATAATCATAGCTCTGAACAAGCATCTTGGAATGGAGAAAAAATACTAAGGTGAATATTACATTTCGAAAAAAATAAGATATCAGCTAAAAGGTCAAGAATACTTTAGTAACATAAATCAAAATTCCATGTATGATTTAAACATCAACCCAAATCTGAAACCTAATTCTAACCACACACTAGAAAATTCAGGTCATGTTGATTAAGTGACTTACATCATGATGTCCAGTAAAGCGGAGAAAATTAAAATCCACCTGGCAGATGGAAGTGTCTATCTACCAGGAAATAAAGCAAATTTGCTCTTCAGGGCAGGAAGCCTCTTAGAGGACAGGTGGAGTTCATGTTCCCTGGAGTTAAGCCAGTTAACCACACGAGAAGCAGCACAGATCAGTAACTCAACACGCCAACATCTGTGTTCGCAGCAGTTTAAAGCATTTTAAGCCCATCATAATCTCACTTGAGCAGGAAAAAGGATATAACAGTGCTGGACTCAGATCACCTGCTCTAAGCAGAGGCAAAGAGGAAAACAACGAGGAGCAGAAGGATGTGCTGCACTGGGAGCACTGACACCACAGAGTGAGTGCTGGAACACACTGATGCATTTGAGCCTTCATGTGGTTTGATTCACCTTCAATCCAGATACATTGATGATACCTCCACACTGCATTCAGGATCACTGCCATGGTATTCTGAAATGTGAACAAAAAGAGACAGAACTTTAGCTGTTGTTTCAGCTATTGTGAACTTTGACTTAAGGCAGTAATTCTAACAAAAGTAAATTATTTTTCAGATTGATATGTATTAGCAGAACAGTGGACAAAATTGCAATTCAGTCAACAATATGAACAATAGAAGTACCCATGGGTGGATGTTGAAATACTGTAATTCTTGGAAAAAACAGTGTAGCAAATATCTCTTTCACCAATCATAATGCAGTTCAATGAGCAAACAAATACAGTCCAGGGTATCTACCTGATGACAGCATGACTATATAGATGTAGCAAAAAGAAATTTGTCCTGCAGAATCTATATCCTACAGAATCTATGTGGGAATAAACAAAATAAAGAGAGAATGTGAAACAGCTTTTCAGTCAGGATCTGAGTTTGCCTTGGGGGCAGTTAGGAAATATTGCATAACTGTTATTATTGCAGTCAAGAGGCTTTTAAATTCAGCAAATCTTCAGCAGAAGTTAGAAAGAAAAAGTAACATTCATTGTGCTCTACTAGTCAACATTCAGCATGAACATGCCTAAATTTTCTGTTGTATTCTGATTGTATTTCTTTCTTTTATGATATAACTATTGCTAATCAGCAAAATTTGTCAAATCAATTGATTTTAATATACACTTTCATGTTTTCCTAAAAGAAAAGCCAGTATGAGTTCTTTTCCTAATATTATATATTTTAGCATTTCACTGGGGCTTGCAGAAGAAGTTAGTGTCATCTTGGTGGCGAGCACAGACACTGAGAGAAAGATTCCTGCCAGTAGCTCGAAACCAGCAAGTCTGTAATGTCAGTGAATATTTCCTTCTCCAGAAGTGTTAGACTTTCCAAGGTATAGGTGGTGCTTTTTTCAGCACCATTTCCTTTAGATAGTAAAGGAAGAATTATTAAGGGGTACTCCTCTGTACTGACAAAGTAAAATGGTTGCCAGGGTTATAGATCAGGCTGCCTTAGATGCATTTGCAGAAAAGACCTTCCAGGTGTGGAGGAGGGTGGCAGAAGGAGCAGCAGGCAGTGTGGGAAGGATGGGGGGAGCAGGGTGGGAGCAGGAACAAGCTGCACTCTCTGCTGGACTGCAGGGCATGGGGAGAGGGGAGGAAGGAGCTGCTGTCCTTAGCCACACTCTGGAGCCTCACTGCATAATCGAGATGTTTACACAATATGTGCTTCCATCCCTGGAAATGAGAGGCTGCTGTAAACAGCAGTGTGCCTTGAAGCCAAGGAGCACCTGGGGACTCTCGTTCACAGCACTGCAACAGCTTCATTTCATTCACTGCCACTATAACAGGGCCCTCTTGTATTTCAGAGAAATGAATCAGAGCAAGTCTGGACTGAGGTTCCTAGAAACTGTTTCTCTGGGTGTTACTTTTGGGAAGGGCTAGGAAAATACTTTAATATCCACTGTAGGTGTTGACAGTGTCAACAGGGTCAGAAGCAAAATATTTATTCTTCCTGTATAGGCTTTTGAACAGTTTCTGAACTCTTTTGAATGACCTCTATTTATTTCCATGATAGGTTAGAGATTTAATTCAGCATAGAAAAAACAGTGGATAAAGGAATATACATGTTCTCTCCTCCAAAGCTCCTGTTAAATAACATACACAGTTCCCTCAGAGCAGCCTCAAATCTAGATCTGAACAAATCTCAAAACATCACCTTCCAGGGAATAATCAATTTTCTTATCTATATATAATTATTATGAAATATAATTTTTTTTTTTAATGAGAGGCTGTAATTGAGGTACCTGCCAGAAGAAAAGAAAAAAAATGCAAGCTAGAGCTTTCTTCACTATTTATACTTAGCACATTTAAAAGTAGAGTCTTGCTTTGTTATAGCAGTAAGCTCTGCTAATTTTCTCAGACATTTTTTTCCTTCATACTCCAAGAAATGATGAAGTAGTTACTGTTAATTTAAATGAATTTTCCAACACTTTTAATCTGAAATTCTATGGTATTTTTACACAACTCTGCCCATAGCCAGTATTAAGTAGCAATTTTCCATCTGGGTATAGTGGCATGTCATCCAGATGGTACTGGTGTTTACTCTAAGGCTCTCTACACATCTGTCTTACAGAGAAATTAAAGTATTCTTTCTGCTCTGAAAAGAAATTATTTCTGGATTTTCTGCACCATGAAAACATTATTTTCAGATTAGCAGTAGTCAAGCCCTCTACTACTTCTTTAGGAAATGTTATGACATATATCTTTGGGTACAATAAAACCTAATTGCAAGGATAAAACCTTAAACTCTAAGCTTGCCTGTGTTGGACTGGTCTGCAAAGAGAATGTGCATGGAAAGTGTTGTTTCAGATAATGTGTTTGTTCCTGTGTCACCAATTTACCCACAGGCAAATGCATAACTGTCAAACCCATCCTTTTTGGTTCTGATCTTCTGGGACACCCAAGGCATTGTACTGTGGAAGTGAATGGTGCCTACAGCAGTGGATACCAAGGGCTGCTCCCCCATTTTGCACAGTGAGTCCATGTTGGCTGTTTGGAATTTTCACTATGGCAATGAGCCATGCATGAAGTGCAGATGGGACTGGATTCAACAGGAGGTTCTGGGATGAGCACAGCAAGCTTAATTTTATGTGAATCAGAACAACTGGAAGGTGAGATATTCAAAAAAGCATAAATTTCATTGAATGCAAGCATTGAGAAAGAGAGAAAGCAGAGTTTGGTCTCACTGTGGAAAGGGCTGTGGGCCTGCAAATAAAAACATTTTCACTTCTAAAATGCTTTGCCATGAAAACCTATAACAATACATATATGGATCTCCATTAGTTGTACTTTGCTACTTACTTCAGGAGATAATGAGCATGGATAATGAGCATGTTTCTCATCTAGTAACATCTGTACCCTGTCAGTTGGATGGCAGTGTTTTACCTTTTGCAAAGGACTCTTTACAGTTACAACAGGTCTTAGCCCAACACAATGAGAACCAGACCACATCTCTGAAATATCTGAACATCTCTTGTTATGCCTATTGAATTGAAAGCACAGGTTTCAGAAAAATTACCAGTGAAACTGCTAAACTGAGATGTCTTGAATAAAAGTCTGGACTTCTTCTGCTAGCTTAGTTACTCCCATCTTGTATGAGTCTGTTACAAGATATGTCCTCCTCCTCCTCCTTTTTGTTCCCACTGTGAGATATCCAGGCTCTGTTTCCTACTGGATGCTTGTGTTGCAGCTAACATAGCAGGGTCCACTAAGCACAACTGCAACACAACTATTAAGTAATAATACATCCAGCCCCTCACTTTGCCCTTACAGGATTGTTTGCTAAGCAGCATTTTATAGTGTTAGTGTTATTCCCTTAATCATTATTTAGCCAAGTTGCACATATACAAGTCTCTTTTTATTCCCTAATAAATTAATCTCTCTAGCCCCTTAAACTCTTTTATTTCCTTTCTCTGAAGGAAAAAAAGATGGAGAGGGCCTTATAGTAAACTAGCCTTTTATTTTTCATAATTTTTAACAGCAGTAAAAATTTTATGTTGTTCATAAACAATATGTGATACCAATGGTCAAACAGGTTTTGCTAGGTGTATTTCTAAATGTGCCTCAGTTTTCCTTATGCCTCTTTCTTACACTTTGCTGTCACTTTCCAAGACCTGGAATAAAAGTATCCAATCTTCTGAAAGTTTTGTATGCGCCTCACCTGGCCCCCTACTGCTGTGAAAACCTTGGCCAGCACTAGCTTTGGATACAGTGACTCTTGAATGCACAGCCTATGGATCTGCATGTCTGATCACGAAAATTGTTTGAGAGAAATAAGATTTATATGAACTCCATGTTCATACAAACATATGAAGGGCGGTTGCCAACATTTAGGCCAGGCAGAAAGGAGCATATATGGAAATACATGAAACACCACAAGTTTGAATATGCAGAGGCAGACCTTGCTTATTAAAAATGTGAGCATTCTATCTTTTTCCTTAAGGAAGAAATGAGAATTCCAGACACAATTTTCTACACTACTTTAGAAGATTAACTAGATGAGTTTGGGACTTGACATGTACATCATTCATCTCACATAACACTCATCTTTCATTAACTATACAATAATTAATGGTATTAAATATTACATAAATATATAAACCATTAATTAAAATATAGAAACTATTATTAGTATAAAGATAATGCTTGCACAGCAACCAAAGCTCTATCTATATATTCTCAATCTTACATGACTTTTCTGCACAGAACTTGCCATATAACTGTTACTCTTGAGATTCAAGGCTAATGAATACAGAGCAGCTAAATTATACCTGAGAATTTTTCAGTAATTAAAATGTTTCTTTTGCAGTGGCAAGTTACAGTCCTTTAGATACAGGGAAATTTTGAAGAAGGTATCCATATCCTGAGAATGGTAGTTATTTACTCACATGAGTGTGGAAGCTATTGTTCCTATCTGAGTTAATGCCTGGTGATGGAAAGCTCTGTAAACAGTCTGTGAAGGAGAAAGTAAATTATTTGCAAGTTAACTGCTGGAAAGGTGGCGAAAAAAATATCATTTTGCTGTGAAAAGGATCATGCTAAAGCTGTCAAGGGAGCAAACAGACTGCTATTGCATAAAATACAGCAAGCAAAGGCAGTGATATCGAGATCACTAAACAGCACAGAAGAGATAAAAGTACTCCAGACAGTTTGTATAAAGTGTTAATTGCCTGAGTCCCTTTGAGACCATAGAAGTACCCTCTGCTGCAGGGCTGAGTTCTTACATAAAGTAATTAAAAACAAGTTTTGGCCAAACTCTTTGATGTAAATACTACAGATCTTGAGAATGTTTGTCTAAATACTCAAGATTTCTGATTTGATTTTATTATTGTGGTAGATCAAGCTTTGAAGGCATGAATGCAGTCTTCAAGGGCTTCATATTGTTTCCTTGTTGCATATAAGTCCTCTTCAGGATCAGAGCCAAAGTACTTAGTATTTTGCAGTACATAGACCTCATAAAATTGTGATAGTGTGTATTAGAAAGTAGGTAAATGGCTTTCAGATACAGACATAACGCCTGTAAATACAAAAGCCTGTAAATACAAAAGAGGATACTATAATTTTCCAAAAATTATAATTATATTTGACCTCTAAGTCAAAATGTAATTACAAACTTTTTATTATTTCCTTTAACACAGAAAACATGTCTCCACACAGTATGAATTATTGGGCTCTTATAGGAAGTTATTGCAAAAAGACTCTGAGACAAGACTCAATAGATGAACTTTTCTATTGTATGACAAACATGCTAAAACAGTACTTTACAAACTCTGGGCTACAGAATTGAAGTGCTAGGTATAATCTTCCTTATGTAATCACTAAGTAGGATCATCATGAAGTATTAATGTATTAGTCAATAAAATAAGTGTAGATAAGGTCAAACACCTTAGGTGTTATCTCTTCAACTATAATTGCAGCTACAACATGAGTTTATTAACAGCATGATACATCCTGCATTTTACCAGTGAAAAAACTTTTTCAAGTAACAGGCTGTTTGAAGATAACTGTAAAATAAAGCAAAAGTGTAAGTAGAACCTAACTGAAAGATGTGGCTATAGGGCTGCAGCCAGAGTCTCTTCCTGGGGCAGATTCTCCCATTCTGTTACTTTTACTAAAATTACGTGTCATAAAAAGACCAGAAACTGATAAACTCTAGGCAACTTAGGATCCTTCATCATTTATTGGCTCCTTAGTAGGTCATTATACTGCTTTCCTGTGGCCACCACTCAGCAATGGCTACTTAAAGAGGAGAACCTGGCTAGGTCACCCTGGGTAGCACCAGCAACTAAACGACCTTGCTGTGATGCCATTTGTCATATTTGTCATGTGGTTTCTCATCCTTTCTTTGGTTAGCTTGATCTTAGGCTAGGGCCTAACCTTGAAACAATTTACAGGATTGTAAGTGCAATGTCAGAGCAAATGAAAGCACAACACTACTTGCAGTTCTCTTGCAGTCAGTTGCAAGTGCTTCAAGATGCCAGCCACGAAAAATTAGACTGGTTATGAGATGTGTGACATTAAATAAATTAACTGCAAAAGTTAATAGATATTTGTGCTCAAAGAATTTATTTAGATAGACTTACATCAACAGTGGGGTTTTTAATATTGAGGGTGGTTAAATGTTTATCAGTTAGGATCCTTTTAAGGTGAAAAAAAAAGAAGTCATAGAGGGACTAGAAACTGGCAGTGAATAATGAGAGTTTCTGATTCAAAATGTTCTGTATGATTTTTCTGCCTATTGACATTCCTTAACAAAAGAAGAATATGCTAAAAGCCTTCCACTGATTTCTCATTCTTATATCACTTTAAATGTATTAGGATTTGATGAACTGTAATCAGTAAGCAAGCCACTGAAATGTAATTTTCAGTACAATATTATTTGTAACTTTACATTCAAAGTTATGCACAATATTTTGTACCAATCATTTAAGGGGATTCACCTCAGAAAATCCATATATTGATTTGAAGTTTCATTTACTTCAAGAATAGGCTTGATAAAGGTTTGATCTTGCAAGGAGCAACATTGAAATCCACCCAGGGACAGTGGTCTGTGAACACTGAATTCGCTAAACTTCCTAAGAAACCAGGAACAGGATTTTCTCTTTTTCATATGCCATCTACTAGGTGTCAAAGCAATATTGTACAGTAAAAAAAACATCGTTATCAGCTGCAGTGTCTTGGCAAACTTGAATTCTAGCTGGCTGTTAGAAAAACGAAACAAAAAATAAAACAGGTGAAAATAAGTTTTCATAGAACTAAAAATTTCCTGAAAAAGAGTTAAATAATATTATTTTATTTATAAGATGTAATTTTGGAATGAGCTGCAGTCTGAAGACAAAAGTTAAGTTTCAGTTTTTAATCTATATGACCTAATTAGTCAGGAAGTTTCCACTAAGCTCATCAATTGGAAAGCTTCATTGCCTATTTTAGAAGAATGAATGTATCTTGATTGCATTGTGTTTCTTAAATATTTCATTAGTGCTGAGTTGGGCACATTTGTGTTCAGCAGAAATTAGGATCTAAATTCTTATCTTCTCCAGGAGACGAACAAATGGAGAAGACTGGCTTACCTAAGCAATCAGGATGATTAGTATAGAGAATGGTCTCCTTTGGAGGAGAGAGAAAGATTGGCCTGACTCTCACAAGCATGGACCAACCTCCTTCAGCACCACAGGTAACAAAAACTCTCTGACATCTCTGCAGATCCTGATGAAAATGGATGAAACCATGTTTGAATGGCTAATCAATTTTCTCCCATGCCGTTCTGTGTATTATAATGGGAATTATTTTCTCCTTAAGGCTCAGTTCTATTTTGTCATCTCTTTAATAGGCACAACTGACTTCTAATAAGGAGAGCAAAGCTTCTCCTAAGATAAAGAAATTTCCTCCTGCAATTTGAGACTCTCCCCTCAAGATGAAAAGATTTTTAGAACAGCAACTGACATGTTAAAAAGGTTGTTCAAGACTAGTCTAACACAGCCCTGCAGAACTTCAGACACTCTTAGAAACACACAGCTTTCACCTTTCATAAATAATTCAATATTGCCAGGCAAGACTTTTGGGCATGGAAATTTAACAAGCTGTGAAACTGTTTGTATATTTTAAAATTTCTAGCAGCCCTAAGTGTGAGTTTGGCCCAAGTCAAAACACTGTCTCAAACAGTATTTAAATTGGAATAATGAATTTGTATAGACCAGAATCCATTTCTCACAGGTAATTTCATGCAGTTTCTTTTGAATGATAAAAGCATTTAGTACTATGTAATAATTAACTATGGACTGTGTTCTGTCAGCTGGCTTCAGTGCCAGAGATCTGTCACAAAACTTTCACTAATCTTTTTCCACAAAGAGATCCCATTTGTCTGTAGCTACTTGCCCTCTTCCTCTACTCCTGTGACTCTTCTTTTTCCTCAAAATTTGTTTCAATAAATATTATCCTGTTCATCGTTGAGATACTTTAGGAATTCCAAGAAAATCTTCTTAGATTTAGAAAGGTCACAGGAAAATAAAAGAGCTCATCAAGAATCTTAAACAAGAAATACAGCTTGACAATGAAGCTGGTGAAGGATCTTGAGACTGAGTCATATGAGGAGCAGCTGAAGGAGCTGGGGCTGGAGAGAACCTGGACAAAAGGAGGTCCAGGGGGGACCTTACTGCTTTCTGCAACTACCTGAAAGGAGGCCACAGCCAGGTGGGGATTGGTCTCCTTCCTCTGGCAACCAGCCATAGGACAAGAGACATGGCCTCAACCCACACCAGGGGAGGTTCAGGATGGACATCAGGAAGAATTTCTTCCCTGAAAGGGTTGTCAAGGGTTGGAATGGGTTGCTCAGGGAGGTGGTGGAGTCACTGTCCCCAAAGGTTTTCAAGAAATGACTGGACGTGGCACTTAATGCTATGGTTTAGTCTGTTTGGTGGTGATTGGACAAAGGTTGTACTCAATGATCATGGAAGCTTTTTTCAACCTTAATAATACTATTCTATGATTCTATTCTATGATTCCTTGTGCTGCTGATTGCTGAGAGTTTGGAAGATTTACAAAAGAAAAATTGCTTTATCATTATCTTCTTTTACTTTTTCTGAATCGTGTGCAATGGTTAGAGGAACCCAACTGTGCCTGTACTGCTGCTCTACTGTTATTATAAGAACTGAAAAGAAAATGCTTGTGGGAGAGATATTGTTTTTTATCATTGAGAGGCATAGGAATTTTTATTACGTGCAATCATGATGAAGGGTAGCAAATCTTGTAGTCTACTCTATGAAAATTCATCTTGATGATTAGCATGATCATTGTGTGATTTTTCCTGCAATAATTATCCATCATTAATGAAAGAGGAAAGCAGGAAACATTCATATCCTCTTGTACAATAGACTAATTTGCAAAATCTGTTAACAGGGAGTTGCAGTAATATAAAACATCACTCCTAAATATGATGAGATTAAATATTGATGTTTTCCTTTTTTACAATACTTTTTAAAAATAATTCCAAAACACGTATCAATATCCATACACCTATTAAAATACTCATGCAGTGCCAAATTTTTTAGAATGTAATAAAAATTTCAACTAAATATGTTTTTTTTAGTGTCACATATGACTGGTTAGAGAAAATGCAGATAAAGTAGCAAACCCACATATATTACAGATTATGTAGCTGTGATCTAGTATATGTTATAGATGCATATATGTATGCATGTATGCAGTATGTAAATATATATATACTTACAAGAACTGTTTTAGAAAAGCATGCGAGGTTGATCTTGTGTTTGTTGAGATCTGTAGGATGCTGTATCTGGATATTATTGCAAAGGACTAAAATTTTACTCCTGTGTTTTGTTTTGGGGGATTTTTTTGTTGTTTTTTGTTGTTTTGGTTTGTTTTTGAGGAGTTCTTGTTGTTATTTTTGGTGGGCTTTGGTTTGTTTTGGTTTGGTTTTTGGGTATTTTTTGGTCATCCAGCTATTAAATTCCAGATATTACTCCCATGTCAGGCACTGAAATCAAGAAAATGCTTTTTCATAATCTTGAATCATAGTCTTCACTGTTTAGCTTGTCTAGCATAACTGTTTCCAAGCCACTCATTATTACATAGTAATTTTATGTTTTAAACGATAAGTTTGACACAAATAATATGCCCTTTCAAAATATCCTAAATATAATTTAAATTTGATTCCTTATGCATTTTAATGAACATGTACACATACTAGCAGATCAACTTTTGAAATAGCATTTTTTGCAATGGTCCAGTGAGTTTTGTTTGCTTTTTGTTTTCTTCTTACTGGAACAGAGGGTCACCCAGGATATATTACACATAAAAAAAGAGTTCATCTTCTACTTGCTGTGTAAAAGGCTGCACTCTCTCTTTTAACTATCACAACACAATGAATTGTATATGGAATTCAAAGTTACTTTTTAATCTAAATGAAGGATATTTTTCATCTAATTTAAAGTTTTAGCTGATAATGGTATCATTCATTAACTAACATTTTTGATTCTGTACATGCAGACAATATTTGAAAGATCTCATTTGGAAGATAATGTATATGGTGAGACTTTAAAGTCATTTTCTGCCATTTTAATATCTTAGTCATTACATTTTTTCATATTTGTGGATAGACTGTTTAAAAATAAATTTTCTCAGCATATAGCTAGGACAAGAAGTATTTATACTTCTATAATAAATTTCCCCATTATCATAGACTGGTTATGCACAGATAAAGAGCTAGATGTATATCTGAACTACATAAGGTTATTGCATTTTTATAATTTAAAAACATACATTACAGAATACATAAAAATATTTCCACAGTAGGTAGATTCATCTTGATGGTAAATCACAGAAAGCTACAGCAGAGTCATTAATTACTGCCAAGAAAAGATAGTTTATTTTAGGAATCTAGCCATCTGTAGTAGTGTCAATCTTCAGCTCAAATCTGGATTTAACAAAAAAGCTTCTCCCATTTTACTCACTAGCTTTGAATGCCTTTTTAACCTCAGAACCCTCACTTCTTCTTGTGAAAGAAGAACACATTTCCATGAGGACGTTTTTCCAAGAAATAGAATCAACTCAATTAACATTTCTCACTTGTAGATCAATTTCTCTCTTATATCATCTTTCTCTTTTCTACTGACAATACAGAAGACTACTTTCAGAAGAGGAAAACATCTGTCTGAGCAAAGAACTATGGAAAACTCAGCCCAGAAATGTATATTGCTGTCATATAATTTCATCTTGTTATGGGTACCCCAGAGTTGCATTCTTCAAATTGGGGTGCCTGCACCACAGAGGTGCAGAGTCCATTGGGGGTAGGGAATAAAATGGTTTTAGTATAATTAACAAATAAAATATTTTAAACATTTCACCTTTACCTATTTTTTTTAAATTTCCAAGGGGTTTGTATATTTTATAAAGGACATATAAAATATCAAAGTAGTAAATGTATGTACTTTATAAATACATACATAATATATTGACAGTGTGTGCTCAAACCTTTTTTACTGATAGGGCTGTACAATCCAACAGGTTTGGAGACCATTGCCTTAGAGGGCCCCTGTGTGCTCACAGAACCACCCCAAATCTATAAGCCAGGCACTCAGCCAGCCATAGCTTCCTCTACAGGTTTCTCTCCTCCAACACCAAGAGTGACTGATTGGGTTGCTGATAAGCCACTCTGGCTTATTCTACCCCCTTCCTAAGGGGATTTTCCGAAAGTCCTCAGGATATACATAATTTTGAATTTTTCACCATCTTCATCTTGAATGTATAACAAATAGTTTGACATTTTTTTCTAGTTTTATGGATGTTCTGTAACATGTCTTCTGCGTTTCTTTACCTATCTTTTTTTCTCCTTCCTTTTCAGCTTGTTCATCTTGACTGTTTCTGTACCCACACAGTTATTTTATACCCTTTACCTTCCTCTTGTCCTGTATTTCTCCCTATCTCTTTCTTTATTATAACCCCACATACTTAGTCTATGTGACTGCTTCACCACAGAGCAGCTTTCAGTTTTCATCAATTAGGTAATCACAAACTGGTCGCTAACACAGAAAGAGTAAACAAGAAAAGGAGAATATAGCAAATGAAACTTTCCTATTATTGTAACTCCTGTGTTTGCAATCACTTATGTTGTCAGCTCTAAGTTTAAACTATAAACTCCTCAAGGCAAAAATAATTTTTCACTTTCACAAACTGTTATGCCATCTTATTGCACCATATAAATACTGGTGCACATTTTTAAACACAATTAATAATTTTGCATGTCACAATGTTCGTCTGTCCAACTAAAGAGCATTTAAAGGTTTATGAATTTTATGTGGCAGGTACTGTTCACTTCCTAAAAATGGCATTTCTTTAGAATGCCATGCGTTGGGATAACTGTGGTAATCTTGTTAAAAAGTTAATAGCAAGATCAGTCGTGCATTTTGCACATGAAAATCTCACTGGTATCATTGCCAGGAAGAACAAAAGGGAAAGAATAGAACAATGGAATCATGGAGTGGTTTGGATTGGAAGGGACCTTAAAGACCACCTAGCTCCAAACCCCGTATTGTGGCCAGGGAACCCTCCACTAGACCTGATTACGCAGAGGCTTGTCCAGCCTGGTCTTGAGCCCCTCCAGGAATGGGGAGCCCACAGAATCTCTGGGCAACCTGTTCCAATACCTCACCACCCTAAAAGGGTTGCTTCTTAATATCCAATCTTAACCTGCTCTCCTTTGGGCTGAGGTCATGCCCCTTCTCTTACATGTCCTCATGAAAAGTCCCTCTCCAGACTTCTTGTAAGCCCCCTTTATGTACTGGAAGTCTGCTATAATTTCTCATCAGAGCCTTCACTTCTCCATGCTGAACAGCCCCATCTCTCTGAGTCAGTTTGTGTAGGAGAGATGCTCCAGCCCGTCTATCAGTTTCATGGCCCTCCTCAGGACTTGCCTCAATAGGTCCACATCTTTCTCTTCTTGGGGACACAGTAGTTCAGGTGAGGTGTCACAGGAGAGCAGTAGAGTAGGAGAATCACCTCCTTTGACTTCCTGATCATGCCTCTTTTGATGCAGCCCAGGATGTGATTGGCTTTCTGGGCTGCAAACATGTATTGCCAATTCATATTGAGCTTTTTATTCACAAACACTCCCAAGTCTTTCTCCCCAGGGCTAGTCTCAATCCATTCTCTTGCCAGACTGTTCTTGTGCTTGGGATTGTCCCAACTCAGGTGCAGGATGTTGCACTTGGTCTTGTTGAATATCATGAGGTTCTCACAGGTCCACCTCTCAAACCTGTCAAGGTCCTCTCTGGATGTATCCCTTCCCACACAGCTTGGTCTCATTGATAAAATTTTTGAGGGTGCACTTGATCCCACTGTCTATTTCATGGATTAAATGTTGAAAAGCACCAATTCCAATATCAGCCCCTGAGGAATGCCACCCATCACTGCTTTCTACTTGGACATTGAGCCAATCACCACAACTCTCTGAGTGTGACTATTGAGAATATATCTTATTCACTGAGTGGTCCATTCATCAAATTCACATCTCTCCACTTTTTAGATAAATATGTTGTATTGGACAGTGTCAAGTGTTTTGCACAAGCAGGAAAGGAACTGTGTGAGATGCTGCCTGACCCAGAAGCATGACAAAGGTTCAGCAGCAGCATCTCCAGTAAAAAGGTTGAGCATCTGGTCCCAGCAGGGTCACAGCTAAAGACGCTTGTACGATAGCAATAAACAGATGATCAGCCACACCCTCTAGCACAGGTGGAAAACACAGCACTTGGGCAAACATGGGCAACACCAGTGACCTCCACCAGTTCCCCTCTCCCATCCATCAGGATAAAAACCACTTAGTGGAAATATTTAAGCATATATGATATGGATCCCTCCAATAACTGGCCTAGACAGTCTGCACTGAAACCGGTGCCTGGATCTCATTTGTCTGGGAGGAGCCGGACAGGAGAGCCAAGGCCTGCAGCCTCATTCCAGCTGCTGATACAGGCTTGCACACACAGGCACACACATGCTCTGTGGATTCAGTAACTGGCCAGCAGCTGGTCTTATCCAGTAACTTTATCCAGTAACTTCCTCTGAGATTCTCTCACTTCCTGCTGCCTCATGCACTGACATGTGCAAACTGCACCCTTGGTTGAACCCAAGAAGCCGTGGTCAGCACCTGGCTTTATCCTCCAGATTCCCCCAGTAATCAACTGGTAGATTCAATGGTCTCTCCAGCACCCAGAGTCCAATTCTGACCATTTCTATATGTGTCCCCCACATTATGTTCCTTACTTACCCACCAGTTCATCTTAAAGTTCATGAAAAAATTCACACTGATGAGTGTAACCACACACTGTGCATACGCTTCAGCCTCTAAACAGGAATGAATGAGGCACTAAGAAGAATTAGCACAAATCAGAAAAATGGTTGCAAAAATGCATTTGTTGGTGGTCCCCTCAGATTAAGACAATCTCAGTATATTTACTTGCAACAGCAAGTTTACTAGGACCACTAGACTGAAAGGCAAACCATGGTGGTTAATTGTCACTGCTCACAGATTTAAAGGGCTGGAAAGACACAGAGAGTCAGCACATAGAGAATAGAAAATCTATTGGAAACCAGCAGAAGACAATACAAGAAATACGAAGAGGACAGGACCCTTTACCTTCTGTGTCGTTGCAAGGAATTCTGCTCACATCTCAACACAAAAGCCTTGGATACTAAACTGTCTACTTGGACACATAAGCTTTATTGGACACAATGGGATTTAACATGTGGGAGATACCATGTGAGTGTGAACGGATGAAACTGGTTTTGTTTTAAAATTAAGTCACCATTCCCTGTAATACATCAGGATATGCATGACTACATTTGTGTTGCTACACCACTGCAGTATTTCCTACAGGCTGCAATGTCATCTGGCTTAGCCTCTCATCTGCTGTGAATCCTCGTTACCAGCACACTAGGAATAACCTCAAGGACTTAAATGCTGAGCTTCAATTAATGAATTTCATTAGGTGCTTGGCACATAAATGTTTTGTGTGGTAACATCATGCTACACCAATGAATCTGCTTGTGGATCTGGCTGTGTTTCTATCACAATTTATTCATTAAGAGAGATGTGTTCTGGAAACCTTGCCTCATGCTCAAAATAGAACTTGTTGGCACATTTAATAGGCAATAATCACTTCTTTATTTGACTGCTAAAGGCTTCACAAAAACCCAAAATAATCTTACAATAAATTCCAAATTTACATATGTGTGTATATATATATACATATATAAAATGAAATTTGAAAATTCCTCACCCATTTTTCTGTACTCACAGAGATTTTTTACTTTCATTGTACCATCCCATGATAAATAAAAAAGCACAGATTCTGAGTCTTATGAAAGCTGAATTACTGTAAAATAAAGAAAATTTGGTTTGAGAAAGAACAACGGGATTTAGTCGAGTTGTTGGAGCTGAATTCAATGAAGTACAATTACTTACTGAGCAGCCAGAGTGTGTGGGTGAATGAGGTTGTGTGTGGGAAGGTCTGAATATGTGTATGTATTGCTATTTGTAGCCATCCTTCATGCAGCAGGTGGTACATTCTGCTTCCCTAATAAGAAACAGTTCACTCCACTACAAATAAGTGCAATTTTCCCTTTCCTTTTCTCATTTATTTTGATATTCAGTGTTGGGTTATAATGTGCAGCTGTAATAACAACAGCTAAAAATATTTTAGAGAACTAGGCAAAAAAGTGCAGTGTACAGGTGACTCCTAAGCTTACAGAGATGAAGCACCAAAAGAGTCCAAAGGGTGTATCTCCCTTAGTACCAGAAATATATTAAGACAGAAACAGCAGAGCATGCTAAAGGTAGGAATTTACATTCACAAAATGCTTTGTAATGCAATGTAAAATTTTATATTGCCTTTTCTCTCTCTTGCAGGAATGTTTTCCTCATAATTAGAATAATACTGTATCACTTGGACTGCCTTGCTGGCTCCACACATGACTTTCTAGGGAATGGCACACCTTCTGCAGAGAATGTGTAAAGTGTGTGTGCAGGTCAAGTGTTTAGGGTGCTCTTCTTGGAAGTGAAAAGCCTAGGTTACACACTGCTGTATGGATAAAGGCTTGAGCCTTTGGTCCTTAGGTCACCTACTTTCACAGTTACTGACTTACTGTCCTAACACTCATAAAGAGATACTCAGCTCAGGGGAAGATGAGAGGGAGCTAAAGCCTTTCTTTCTTACACTTTTCCTACTGCACATGTTTGTAATCTCCCTGCCCAGCATGCATGGGGCTGTACATCCCACTCTGTACAGTTTATACAGCTATGAAAACACAGTTTGTTCTGATTTCCTCCAAAACAAGTTTGCCTATCTCTCCTTCTAATAAGTGGTCATTCCCTCAATCTTCACTTTAAAAAAGACAATGTCTTATGGGAGAAATAGGCAATGCATTCCTACCTGAACATTTTCACAACTGCAGATCACAAAGCAGTTCCTCCAACCAGTTCCTCCTATACATGCAGACCTAGTTTTCTTATTAAAAAAAAATTATGTTTTTTTCCATGTTTATATTTTAAAGAGACTTGAATAAATGTTTATATGTGCCTGCTTCCTTTGAGCCAAAGCCAAACAATATTTGTACTTCCAACTATGAGTCAGAGCAGCTCTCTTCAGATTCAGGTTAATTGATTTTTATTATGCATTTCATTTTCCCTGTAAAAGGAAGCTCTGAGTTGTTTTCAGTATATACTCTTATATACTCATGTTCAGCACATATACATATATACTCCTACTTTTACAGTATGACTTGTCAAGTTCTCACTCCACTCAAACCAGTGACAAGAATCTACTGAATTCAAGTCCAGAATTTCATCCACAGTTACAGAAAATAAAGCTCTTTCCAGCCTGCAGTTCCGGAAAGGAACAACCTCTTTTAGCAACAAACATGGCTAGAGTTGTGTACTTTATTTGTGAGACAGAATTAAAGGCATTTTCTTGCCATCTGGAGGAAACATTCTGTTACCATGGGTTTGTTTTGAAAATTCAAGTTTGCATCCTGGATTCATAAGCAGAAAAAATTTGGTTTTCAGACACAATAGCTTTATTCGAGTATTTGACAGAGCCTAGTGTAACATGATGCTCTATTCACGGCTTCAATTTCTTGGTAGGTAGGTTTGTATACCAATATTGGGACAAATCCAGGTTGTTTTCTGTTTCAAAGTCCTCATTTTCTAATCACAAAACTGCTGAAGGAGGGATGTGGTTATTTTCTGTTTAGAATCTTTTGCACTGATTCTCTTCTTAATTACATGTCTTTTTTCCAGATTTTACCAGCTGTTGCTTTAAGAGAAGATAAACAAACCAAGTTGAGACCACATTCAGGAAGATGGAATAACCATGCATGAGCTCTGGAAGAAAAGAAAAACCTCCCTGTTAGGATATAGTGAGACTGTGGTTTAGAAAAAGGGTAAGGTGCATGTATTTTTGTTGTGTATCAAAGCTCTCCTACAACCCTTACAATAAAATCAGTAAGTGTGCAAAGGATAACTGAATGAAGCCCTGGGTTTAAAATTGGCTAAAATAACAGTGACAAGTTAATATAGAGAAAGTGATTATCCAATTTTAGTAAGCCAGCAAGGAATTCCAATTTAAAGCTGAAAAGTGAAAGAATTAGCATCAGGTTCTTATGATAGACTAAGCAAACTACTGCATGCAGAGCTCTTAGTCTTCCTCTTACACCTGAAGCCTCATCTTGTGAGAACATGAAGCAGTCCTCAGGTTCTGTTCTCCCTCTTTTCTCAAATGGATGATTTCACTCCAAGTCCCAGTACAAGGTGCAGTGCAATGTAACACCACAGGTCTTACTGGTGCCCAAATTATTTGTTTTCTTGTGTGGGTATTACAAAGGGCTTTTGATGGAATGAAAAGCAAGAATCTTTTAATCATGTTAAAGAGGGTTTATCACTTGTTCATAGTTATAGCAGCCTTAGCCCATCCTTCCCAGAGGTTTGCTCTCAGGAAAACATGTGAAAACTCAATTCAACTGGAATAATTTGTTACAGACACATTCTCAGAATTTGTTACATTTTGTCTGACCATATGACTGCACATTTCAGGCAGTAGTCAGATACTTGAGTATCTTTGACAATTGCACTCAATAGAAAGAAATAATTTTTAAAACCATTGACTATTTGTGACTTCCCACCCTCCCACCCCTAACTACTTACTATTTGGACAGATCCTCTGTGTTAGAGTGCAGTTGGGAGAGTTTGTGCTTACAGCTTTCACACATACAGGCAAAATGATATTCATGTTCCCTGTGACCTCAGTTGAGATAGTTTGGATCTACTCTCCATCTTGTACATTTCATTTTGCAAGGGAAAGCTCACTTTTTTGAAAACACTGGGAACAAAAAAAATTACCAGAAATAAACACCTATAATGAAGATCCACAAATGAAGTACATTAGGCTAATCTAATGCTCTGAAACGTGTCTTCTGATCTTCTAACTACCTTAATTTTATATCTGCTTTTCATACTGTTTTCCAAGTGCTAGCCTTGCAGGCCACTATACTTTTTAGGTAAAAATAAGAGGTATGTGTGCAGAATGTGTCCTCTGACTATGGGACCTGGCATGGCACTGAGTTTAGAACCAAAGTCTTGCTACTGGGAAAGGCTTTTCTTACCTGGCTTCCAGAAGGTCTTTGCTTGAATAATTAATAATCTGGGAAAACAACTAGAGGGCTACTGAAGTAAAGTCGGTGGGAAAAGCCTCTGAAGAGTGTAGATATAAGACAAAGATTTAAAGGAAATTTCAGTAATTTAAAGGACACTATGGTAAAAGGAAAGTTGCCTGAGAAGAGAATGTAAGAAACACTGACCTATGACCAGCATCATTCTTGCCTATTGTATGCTTCAAACTTTTGTTTTCAATTGTTTTTTTCTTCTCTGGAAAATATCCCACTTATCAGTTTTCTTTCTATCAAAGACATGCACCAGAGCTGAGCACACATCCTGTCTCAGCAGCAGCAGTGATTCTCACTGACAGTGCTATTGGATACTTGCCACCACTGCTCAGCATTCAGGTCTCTACATGTGATTTCTACAAACCAGAGTTTGGACCTGGTCTATTCTGGACCTCACATCCAGCAGACTCTCCATTATCATCTCTCTCAGACTCACTTTTTTCGTATGTTTCATATTGGATGCCCAACCTACATTCTTTGCTCCCAGATGTATTTATTATCTTAAATGGAGGGGGACAGAATCATATGGGCTAGGTCCAGTTTACAAGGTGATCCAGCTTTCTACATTAGTAATCTGTATTCTTCGTTATAATAACCACTCCATCAATCTTTGTCAACAGTAAATTTTATCAGCAATGATTTTATGTCTTCCATATAACTGAAAACTTTTAAATACTGTACAACTAAGAATAGACCACCATGGGCTCCAGTAAAATCAGAAGAGTTGCTAGTTCTTAATTCAGAATGACATTCTGAGACATAGAGATTGAAATCCATTTAAAATATTTTTTGTATGGGATTTCTGATTTAAAATCCAGTAAAGTCAAAATATGAGATGAGAACTTTCACCTTTATCAGTAAAATTTGGGTTTTTTAAAATATGTCACCATATTAATTTATAAAATATTTGATCATAAGCATCTAGTGATGTTATTTTTTTAATTACTCGTCTTTATTAGCAGGGTCTTAATTACTACTTGGTGCTAAATGAGAATTTGATTAACTGAGAACTAAATTCCAGTTATTAAGGCTGCCTATTCAGGTCTCCCTCTAGGGATTTAGATGCCTTTCCTGGGCATTTGGATTGTGCTGAAAGCTAACTCTGGAAGTACCTGGATTCCTTAGAAGTCTAAGCTTTTACTAGTGAAAATATCCCAGGTGTTGAACATGTACTGCTGACCTCATGCAAAGCCATAAATGGCATAGCAGAAGTGAATTATTCCTTGTATATATCAGAAATATTCATGAGTGTTGTGTTTCACTGTTTATATCATCTCTCATGTTTGTTTCAGTAGATTTTTCAAAAATGTGGTTAATGGTTCTGACCTCTCATATAGCCAGATGTCTCTTTAATCTGACGTCCCAATGCTTAGAGAAACTAGATCCTGAACCAGGACACTGGTTCAGAGAGTCCCTTGGGAAACAATCCTTAATAACAAAGGGGTCCAGGAAAGATGGACATACTTTAAGAAGGAAATCTTAAAGGTGAAGGAACAGGCTGTCCTTATTTATCAAAAGACAAGCCAGCAGGGAATAAGGTCTGGCTGAACAGGGACCTTTTGCAGAAACTCAGGAGGAGAAAAAAGAGTTTATGAACTTTGGAAGAAAGGGCAGGCAACTCAGGAAGTGTACAAGAGTGTCCTTAGGTTATGGAGACAGAAAATTAAAAAGGAAAAAGGTCAGCTAGCACTGAATATGGTCACAGCTGTAAAATATAATAAAAATGTTTTTATAAATGCATTGACAACAAAAGGAGGGCTGAGGAAAATGTCTATCCTTTATTGGATATGGAGGGAAACATGATGGATGAGTAAAAACTGAGGTACTTAATGCCTTCTTCGCCTCAGTCTTCGATGAAAGACCAGGGCAAATGGCCCCCTGAGCTGGCAGATAGGGACAGGGAGCAGAATAGATCCCCTGAAATCCAGGAAGAAGTAGTTAGAGGCCTGCTGAGCCACTTAGACATCCACAAGAATATGAGGCCAGACAGGATTCATCCAAAGTTACTCAGGGACCTGGCAGAAGAGCTCACCAAGTCGCTGTTCATAATTTATCATCAATCCTGGTTAATTGGGAAGGCCCCAGATGGCTGGAGGTTAGTCAGTGTGATGTCCATTTATATAGATATTTGGAAGGAGGATCTGGGGAACTACAGGTCTGTTTATACTTTATAAATCTCTGCAACTGCCTGAAAGGAGGTTGTCCAAGGTGGGGATTGGCATCTTCTCCCAGGCAGCCAGTGACAGGGTGAGCCTCAGCTGCACCAGGGGAGGCTCAGGCTGGACATCAGGAAGAGTTTCTTCACGGAAATGGTTGTAAAGAATTGGAATGAGCAGCCCAGGGGTTTGTTGGAGTCAACCTCCCCGGAAGTATTTAGGAAATGGCTGAACATGACTTAGTTCTATGGCTTAGTTGCTATGGTGGTGGTTGGTCAAAGGTTGGACTCTATGATCTTGGAGGTCTTTTCCAACCTTAATGACTCTATGATTCTATGACCCATTTATGTGAAATTTAAGAGGGAGTCCAAAATTCCCCATCACAGACCTTGTTCTCTTCAGGTCATCCAATGTGACACAAAGCCCTGCTTTGTCCCTTAGTTAGATTCAAGGCTCCAGAGATATCTGTGGCTGATGAGTCCCAGATGCTGACTGCTCTTTCAGAGATAGGTGCTTGTGTGCCTGATTTCTACGAAAACTTTGTGATATCTTTCCTAAAACGTTTGTAATAGGGGTTGTTTTGAACCTCTTTCTTTTCTCTCACCCCTTTGAAGGAGAGCCTTGCCACTGTGTTGAATGTACGGACATGTTCCACTCAACCCATTTTTGATATTCAACTTTTCATTTTTCTCAACTACAAAGGCAGAATAAAGGTGTGCAAGGACTTTAAAAAACAGTTCTCTTTACACAAAAAAGAAAACACATCTGCAGATGCGAACTTTTCTATGCCACCTGAAAAATTCAGCTTAGAACAGATGAGGACACAGTCTCAGCATCAGACAGTCCTTCACAGTAGCACACTCTGGGGCTTTGAGGTGTGCAAGTATATCTTAATAGGAGACTCATGAATGAATTCCAAATGAGGCTACTTAAGCAAGACAAATGTAAGTAACTTCCTTAACAATCAATAACATCACAAAGATGTATACATTACTTTAGACATCTAGATTACTTGCTGTACAGGTTTAAATTACTCAGTTGTACACAGAGATATGATCTGGTAGAAGTCTTTGCTTTTTTCACTTTTCAAGATGGGATATATATATATATATTTATATGATTATTGCCCAGATGTTTTGATTTATTTGATATTTCATAGTCTTGGCCTTGCTGTGATTTCCCTTCTTTTCTGGATCTGTCCCTCTGTTTAGTTGCCAAAGGAATGCAGCTGACATCTAAGAAGTTTCCTTGGTGTATCTTAAATATTCTGATTTATCACTTGCTGTTTTGCCTGATGGGATCAATCTACCCTTTTGATGTGCATAACACCTCTCTCAATTATCTCCTATCCACTGGAAGTTTAACTTCCAGCTAAGGCAGTGCTTCCTCATGGCATCTCTTGGGTAATACACAGCTGCAGTATGTTTGAACTGTTTTCTTTCACATCTGTCTTTCTGATCACTACGTTACTTTTTCTGATTTAAAAAGAAAATTGTCATTACAAGGAGCAGCAAGTGAAACATTCTGTCTCTCTTTAGCATTCTGATTCTTTTGTTTGAGACAGACCTTGACTTCTATTCCAATAATAGTTTGAATGCCATATAATGTGACTTTCCCATTTAAACAATGTTAGCAGTAATTTTTCAATTCATACTATTCCATAGTGCTCTGCTCTTACTACATTACAGAGATGACAACTGAAGCTGAAAAATAGGGGGGAAAGAACAAGTCAAAAGAGCATTTTACAAAAATCCAAATTCTGGAGGGGAAAAAAATAAAATCATTAAGAGTAGATTCTGGGCACCTTCCTTTTTTTCAGTCCTTTATAGTACACTGCTGAATCTTTGACAAGTTTCTTTACCTGCCATACAAGGACAACAGTTCCTCTAATCTTAAACAGAGTAATTATTAACAATCAAACACACAGTCACTTATATGCCCCAATCAATAGACGCAACACATAAACAAGATAAATTAAAGCAGATATGTTTAACCTTAAATTTAACATAATGAATATTTTTTGCATGAATTTTTCTTTCCTTTCCCTAAAATATCTAGTTTATAAAGTAAATTATGAGCCATCATCCTGTAATTTGGTTAAGAACTTGAAGAACAAGGCAGATCCAATATGCACATCTTCCCCCTTCTTTTTACTTGGCAAAATGGAATACAGTGATGCTATCTTTAAGCTGACACTAATATCCATCTAGAATAAGCAGGTTAGGAAGGCTCTGGGGAGGAACAGGCTTTTTGTCTTGTCAATGGAAATAAATGGGAACATTCATTCCATTATGAAATAAACATCTAAAATAAATAGCATTCTTCTTTCATATAGGATGCCTGTCCATACAGAGGATGCCCTTATCTCCCTTCTCCATATGTTCACTTCAAAATAGTAACTCTGGAAATAATCTGTAGTGCTACTTTAAACTTTACACCAAAATATATTGAATGAAATTAATGTATGTATTCACAAGAATATATCCAAGGATAATCCAAAGAAACAAATATAAAAGTTGTTACCAATCACTTCAATAAAAATAAATCCTTACACATAAGCATCACCAACTAAAGTAAGGATTCACACTGGAAAATTACAACTGTTTTTGAGTTTGCCCCGCCTTCTCTTAACATCTCTATGACCATCATGTCTAGCCCCAGCCAGAAGCTCTATAAATAGCTCCTGAACTCAAAGTCTGAATGTTATGGGACTTAGGAAACCTCTACTTCCCCCTGTCTAGCCATTCAAGCAGTTATGCTCTAGGGTCACTTGCTAAAGCAGGCTCTGCAGACAAGGCAAGACTTAATTGACAGAAGCATTATTACGGGCTGATTATGGATTTATAATTAACACCTGTGTGATTATTTAAAATACTCCTGTGGCATCTAAATGTTGCACCTAATGAGGTGGAACTATTCACCACATCCAGAGCATCTAAGCTGGAAAGATATTTTACAGCTAGGGAGAGAGATGCACTTTCAGAGGGGTACTCAGGTCCTCTGACTCATACCTCTGCTGGTGGTCTCTATCCATTTTGGCTTGGGATTTTTCAGTTTGCTTCGCATTAACAAGAGAGGAGAGTGGGAGGAATTCAGAGTTTATAATGCATATCAGCCTTTCAGTCCTCTGAACATTTTCTCTTTCATGTACAATCCCTTGTTTGTTCTTTGAATTTAAAATGTTTTTTCTTTTGTATACATTGGTGAAAAGATATATTGCCATTAAAAAGACATTTTTTATATGACTTCCATTATCTAAATGATACATAGTTTAAAGGAAAGGCTGAGAAAGTCAGAATTGTTCAGCTTGGAGAAGAGAAGGCTCCAGGGAGACTTTATTGTGCCCTTACAATACTTAGAGAGGGCTGCTAAGAAAGATGGACAGAAGCTTTTGGTAGGGTCAATTGCAAAAGTACCAGTAGTAATGGTTTTAAAGTACAAAAGAGTAGATTCAGATTAGCTATTACGAAGAAATTCATTGCTATAAGGGTCATGAGACATTGGAACAAGTTGCCCAGTGAGGAAGTAGATGTCCCATCTCTGGTAGCATTCAAGATGAGGTTGGATGGGGCTCTGAGCAAGCTGATCTACTGGAAGATGTCCCTGCTAATTACAGGAGATGTTGTGCTTGGTAACTTTTATTGGTCTCTTTCAATCCAAGCTATTCAATTCTTCTCAGTGCTGCCTGGTTGCAACTTGTTCCCTTTATCCCCTAGGGGCAGTGTCTTCTTCGAGGTATCATTATCACTAGCTCTCCTTAGAAACTCACACTCTTCAATTGCTTACAAAAAAATGTGATTCATTAATTTGATTGATGTGAACGCTCAGAATATTGGTCAAAGAATTGATTGGATCCTCAGTATTTGCAAAGTATTTGAAGAGAATTTCTATTTCCTTCTAACTTAAGTCTTTATGCTGTCACTTGTCATTTATCTGTGCATGGTAATAAACTCATTCTCACAGGAGCTTCTACCATATGTTCAACCACTGCTAAAAGTAAACTTTAAAAAGGCAGGAGTTTTGAAGTGATTGATGTTTCAGAAGCAGAAAATAAACAGGAACTGAACAGGTGCCCCAGATACATTGCCTATAATTCTGGTAAATCAAACTTTTTGTGTTGTGTAGGAGTCTGGTGATGCCCACCACAGTGATTCACCTCCCTTTATTTTATACTCTTTGTTTTCCCTGGCTTTCTCCAGTGAGAGGAAAGCAAACATCACTGATGTATATTACATATCTGCTCCTTCCAGAATGAGACAAGCTTTAGTTTTAGTAGACAGCTAAGAACCCATAAAAATGAGTTGTCCTGTTTTTCTCAGACTCAAAGCAAATTGACGTGCTTGTTGTACTTCCTGTAGTTTGTTTAACAAACAAACAAACCAAACAAAAAATGAATCTACAGGAAGATGACAGAAAGCAGTTTAAAACTGATGGCAGTTGTTCTTAGACCCCCAACCAGAGCAAAATTTTGAGTTATGAGAAAAATGGTAACTTTAAATGAGATGCTGCTATGACAGTTTTCTACTTAGCTAAAAAAAACTCAGGGGTTTCGGAATTATACTCTAATTCTACACTTTTTCTATTTGAAGTGGGTTTGCACAATACGGATGGCAGTTTGATAATGGCCTTTTTATTATAGGTCCTAAATAATTTGGGATCTAGTTTAGCCAGTTGCATTGCAGCTTGGTAGGATGAAGGAAGATGAACAGGATGGCATTCATATTATATTTGTTAGAACAGCAAAACAATAGCTAGGCTCATTTTTTCACTGGACATTCTGAGGTAAAGTTGTTTAAGGAGCTAATCGTTGTTCCAGTAACTTGTATTAATTTACATTTTTGGCTTATGTGATATCACCATAATAAAGTTGTTTACTTAAACCAGTTATATAATGATTCATGAGTTGTCTTAGCTCATCATAAATTGCTAATAACTCCCTATTCCCCAGTTCTCAGACCCTATAATGTCATTAGCATTTAAACCATCTGGACTTCTTTACATAATTCAGAAAAACAGAGCTTGTTGAGACTTAAACCTCAGATGAAGTGTCAACACCCTAAATATTTTTGCTTAATTGCTGTACAGTCGTGGGAAAAAAATCTCTATAGCTTTAGAGGATATGTCCTGGTTGCAGAGAGGGGGTGGAACTTGGAGCCATTTAGGCCTTGCTGGGTTGCTCTCTATGCCACTGACATCTTTGCTGGGGGCTGTGGTTCCAGGGGGAGAAGAAAGGAGAGCCCTGGAACTGCATTATTTTGTCTCCCTCTGTCCACCAGGGAGGTTGTAGGGGTCAGCCCTGCAGACCTTGTTCTCTGCCACCCATGGCCATCCCCTTCCCCTACCTCCAAGAGCAGGCACCAAGGGGTGGTGCTGAAAAACCAAAAGCAGCACCAGTGCAGGGAACAGAGCAGCAGAAGGGAGCTGGAGAGCAGCTGAGTCTGACCTGAGCCAGAGGGACCTGAGCTAAGCTGAGAGGAGCCAAGCCAAAGGGAGCCAAGAGGAGCCGGGCAGAGCGGCCCAAAGCAGCAATGCCAGTGCTGGAAGCTGCAGCACGGAACCAAATCCAGCATCCCATGAGGAGGATACTTTTGTTATTAATATTGCTGCTGTTACTATTTGGCTTTTATTTTATTGGTGCTTGCTTTCTCTAAATTGCTATCTCAGTCCATAGTCTCTGGCTTTGTCCCTCCTCTGCTAAAGGGGCAGGAGAAGGGGCATGGCCTATCTGGAGTTAATTTCTAGCTGGTTTTAAATAAACACGATCCTGAACTCCCTTTCAGTGTCTTTTTATCATTGCCTCTGAAGTGAAACAGTAGTCACTCACAGGCTTTTATAGACATATTCTGTTCATGAGTACAGACCACTTAAAAGAAGTGGAAGATTTTTCATTGAGCAACCTCTCATCTGGCAGTATCTGAAGTATAATCTCTTTAGGAAACAAAAGTTTTCCTGTACATGTTTTCCTTGCTGGAACTAGGGTTCAGCATTTGTATGACAGTTTTCCTGAACTAAAATAATCTGGAACCTAGCTTTAGTTTTTCATGCCTATTCATTCAATTAAACCTTCCAGCATTGAACTAACATAGCAGGGAAAAAGATTTTTATGCTACTATAACTAATTATTTCAAAAGAAGTGAATGAAATGAGACTTTAAAAATGCCAACATTAAAAAAATATCAAACTAGGGTATACAATCCTAGGACCTTTACTGTAATATCTCTCCAAATCAGTTGCGGGGTATCTACGTCTGCCTGAAACACCTCAAGTTATTTTAACAGATTCAGAACTGCACAAATCCATCTTTATGATTTTAATTAAATCATATACCCTTAGAGCAAAATTCTCCCTCTGGAATATAGGAAAAGGTGTCCAAAATAGTCAAAAGGATGTCTGAGAATTTCAGTTTACAAATAATTATGTTGGAATTAGACTCAATCTTTATGTTACAAAATCTTTTGTGTAGAGGATTGTCTTAAAATGACAAACTGCATAAAATATAATTTTAATTCTTTCAACTTTACTTCTGTAACGGAACCTTCAGTTTATAAATTCAGCTCTGAAACACTCAGAAGTATCCCTTTTTAATGACAAAATTATTCTTTTCAGAGGAAGAACACTGGTGCATTCATATGCACAACTGACATCTCATCAATAAATGACCCACAGCCTGAAAAATCCTGATAATAAAGACTGTGTTTACTGATAATAGATTCGTTAGGATTTCTATCCTGCTGCCAACAGGCACAGGAAAAAGTTTTTGGCTGCATGTTCTGGCTACTCCTAGGGTTGACGGAAGGACTGAAACATCTTTCAAGAGCATCCAAATGAAAGAAGATCTTTGTTCTGTGTTCCAGTGGAACTGAAAACACACATTTTTAAACTCAAAGGTGTATGCTCTAGGAAGACTTAAATGATGTTTGTTGACAGAGGAGGTTCCAACAGGGGAAGTTACACTAAACGTGTCGCTGTCAAATTTATGATGAATTGTAGAAACCCAGACACTTGAAGGTTCCAAAAATTCCCAAAGTAATGCAGAATATGAAAAAAAAATTTTTTTTGCATGTACTTTACAAAAGCAGATTCATTGACTGCATAATTTTGTTTGAATAAAATATTTAAATTGAAGTTTAAAGTTAGCTTATTAAGAATGCAAAATATTTCTATGGTGTAGCTTGCAAGACATCAAAAAAAAGTATATATATGGAAAGCATTCAGTTATTCTATTCAACCCTAAGCATAGATATTAGCTGTATATTGCTGCTTTAAATAACAATATAAATAAAATATTTCTTCCAAATGTATTTCATCCAAATATATTTCTTCTTTTATGTTCTGTTTTAAAAATCTTAATGCAATGAATGATTGAGGAAAGAAGTGTGTTCAAATTTGTTTTCATATTAGTTGTAAGAGATATAGCTTTTGGGGTAGTCACAGGGATGCTCCCATTGCCAAAAGGTCAGGTGACAAGACACAAATTTGATGTACCAATATGTGTGAAGGGGACTCCCAGTACTGCCCGAGGGTGCATTTCAATCCAGAAAGAACCTGGTGGCAAGGATGATGATGAGCAGACAGGTTAAACAACGACCAAAGAATTATCAAGGAACCTCTGAATAGGAAGAAGCAGCTCTAAAAGCAGTTCAGGAAATGTGAAAATTTTGTTGGTGGGAGGAGATACTTTGGAGAGGAAGGATCAGCAATAATTCTGGCATGACCCTGTGGCCCTGGGACTCTACATGGACTTAGCATGGCCCTTCATGGATGCCCTCAGCAGTGGAAAAAAGTGCAACGTTATGAAAACTGGACTCCAAGACTGCCTTAATCTCACCTGTCTCTCACAAACAGCCTCATCCTGTTGCTTTTCATAGCTTTCATTCCCAGGGTTAGGTTCACACTTGTGTATAGAAAACAAAATTGAACTTTTACATCAATCCTTCCAGCAATAGTAGTAGTAGTAAGAAGACAGTTGTCCACTCTGCCTCTAGTTAACAATTTTTTTTTCATCTAATGTAGTTCATAGCACACCCCTGAGATGCAGATGAGAGAAAGTTGACAGAGAAGAGAGTCCTTCTGCTGATAATTGTTCAATTTTGCATATCTCTCAAGCCAGAGAGATTGCTATGAGATCTGTTGCGGTCTTTTAGTAATGTTTACAATACATTTAACAATTTTAAATTTGTAGCTTGCAGATATAGTGATGAAAAAAGAAAAAATTCTTGAAGAATTAGGGATGCTGACATAATCAACTTGTAAAAACATGATAGTTTTTGCTTGGTACAAAATAATCTCAGAGGACATATGAGCCTTACCTCAATTTTATGAATCATACTTTAATTCATAAAAATTTTCTTCTAAAAGATTCTATGTGACTATGGGATGATCACTGCTTTTAGTACATCACAAATTATGTATTTCCACTGTTGATCTGTCCCTTTCTACTACTATCAAATACTTTAGGCAAGTGAGCCCAAACTCAGCAGCCCATCTCCCTCTAGGAAAGTATTTAAATATACAGACATGTAAGCTTAATTTCTCTGCTGGTCAGGTTTTAATTCTCCTGCTTAAATATCTCATATGATTGGCACTATAATGGGTCACTATATGCTTGAAATTTCTCTCTCCATGAATACATGTGAACAGTTCAGCTGTTTTTTTTTTTTTTTTTTTGCATCACTCTTAAAGCATGTGGAGCCATACCCTTCCAGTCAAATATTTTAACTGATTCAGACATTTACGGCATTTGGATATAATCAGTGTCCCTTTGCTGGAATCGTTACAGTGACTTTGGTTCACCAACAAAGCTTTGAAATGCAGGAAGGTTTGCAAAGAATTTTCCTACAGTTTCTTTGCTAATTTCTCATGAAGATGAGTATACTTATGAAATGGTCTCTAATGAAACTGAATAGTCAAATAACTTACATGTGCAGTTCGTAGCTGAAGTGGAATATGTGGAAATAAGGATGTGCAGTTTGGGAGGATGTGTTGTTAGTGAGTATTCTACAGAAAAGGCTAGGAAAAGTTACAGGAGAAGTAATAAATTAAACACTCAGATGTACATACCCAAATGAGCCATAGATAACAGAGACAGTATCAAAGACCAGAGATTTTAGGGGCCTGACTGAGGCAGGCCATAGATAGAACCACTCAAAGCCTTGAGAAGATCCATCCAGATGTTCTGTAACTGATAAGAAGTGGGAAACAAGATTATCCTGACATTTATGATAAAGAAGAAATATATTTTGGGATATTCTAAGGGGCTTGTGAGATTGTGGATTTTGTAATAGGATGCTTAGGAGAAAGGCCTAAGAAGGTAATGTATAAATGAGTTGCTGATCTGGCACATTTGGTTGCACAAGCCCTGGCCATTATCATCATGTTTTGTTGAGTCTTTTTATTAAATGCCTCTCCTTTTTGTTCTGCGTTCTGTCCTTTGCATCATTTTTCTACATGAGTGTGCTCTGGATGTCTGTACATATGTGTGTGAGACCTGGCAGTGGTCATGAAGCTGGGCTAACTGGTCAGCAGGAGGGGTGGTCTAAGTGGCTGCTGTGGAAAATAGAGGCTGTGTGCAGATTAAAGGGCTTTACAGGAGGGAGGGCTGGCAGCTGGAGAGACTGGTACCTGGGACTGGCTACTGGACAGACTGATGGTCTAAGGCCAGAGGCAGGGATCCATTCATGTGTGCATGATGCTACCAGATTGCAAGCTGCACTAGCCAGTGACTCATCCCATATGGCCTGGGAGCCAGTTATTGTACCATGGGTCTGGGACTGGATACTGGGAACAGCTACTGGAGGCATCCTAGGACAGGGCCAGCCACCACAATGTCCCACTTGTGAGTGCATGAGTGTAGGCTCTGGTAGTAAGCCTTGAAGCTCATGAGCCTGCAGTAAAGAATGGAATTATAGAATCACAGACTCAAAGAATGGTTCGGGTTTTAAAAGTTATCTAGTACAACACATCTGCAATCAGCAGAGACATTTTTAACAGGATTGGGTTTCTCAGAGTCCCACACAACCTGACCTTGAAAGGTTCCAGGGATGGCACATCTTACACCTCTCTGGGCAACCTGTTTCAGTGTCTTACTACCCACACAATGAAGACTTTCTTGGTCCTGAAGCTCACTGGCTTTGCCACCCCTTTAGTTTATAGACCATGGGGACCTTTCTGAATCCACCTCTGCATACAGAGGGTGGGAGCTGGAGGCACTGGCCTCCTAAGCCTTACCCTGACTCCTTCAAGAGCCCCAGCCCCATCAAGTTCCTACATGCCTCCAGCACAAAAGTGTGTGGAGAGCAAATACAATCAACATGACAAAGAGAGAGAAGACGGCCATCAAGGCCCTAACACCCAATTTCTTACAGTAATAGGGAGTTACTTAGGTGAAAACTCTTCCCTAGGTGCCTACAGCCTTATCATGTGCTACACAGAAAGCCAAACAGCTTCTAGATCCTGTGAATTTGATCTAGAAGCAAGCACAATTCTTCCTTGACCAGCAAACTGACATCTGGTTGGATCTGAGCCACATTAAACAGACACAACATACCAAGTTGACATTACTGAAAGCAAAAATTTATTTTTTGATATGTTCTGTACCTAGTACAGGACTAGCCTACCACGACTGTCTTCTGTATCACTTAAGGAAGGTGAAATGCAGTTCTGATACACGATTGTCCAAGTACAAAGGAAAGATTCTTTCTTGTCCACAAAAATGCCCAGAGGAAAATCTAAACTATGAAATCAATTTAGTCCTGTACAGACATAGTGCAATATGTTTTCCATCAAAAATTCATGACCAACTGTTATTGATAAAGAACCCATTTCTTTTTATCTTTTCAGTGTACTGAAGGGCGAAGAAATGGTGACAGAGGGGAAATTATGTTAGTACTATTTCTTTTGTCAGCTAGTTTTTCCCATTCTGTTTGGATTTTTGCTGGTTTTCTATTTTGTATCTATATAAGTAATATGTAGGTTGCTGACAAAACCATTTTTCCTTGGCCTCTTTCAAAACACTGGCAAGTATATGAAACACCAGAATAAACTTTGCGGTTTCCAGAGAGGGAAAGACTTTCAATTTCATTGACAAATTCTTTAAGGACTAAAAATGTCACTCACATCCTGGCTCTATCTTGTCATTTCCTTGTCTATTTGTTTTATCCAAAATTGTTCAAAAACAGCTGTTAACTATGGAGGCAAGTATTGCAGAAACTCTAGTGCAAAATTACAAGGCAAAATTTACCTGTGTTACCTTGTTTACTCACAAGGGCCTGTAAGATACCACATGGTGGTCAAAACTTATCAGCATTATTAAATTCATTAAAGGGTATTACATATATTAAAATCACCAAAATTTTACTTTTAAATTTGTATTTATAGTGACAGTCTTTGAGAAAGCCATCTGGAGAAGCCTTACTTAGTCACATACTGTATCATTTATTTTGAATTATTTTCTTATACCTTAGGAAAAGTATCTTTCCTTGTCTGAAACCTCATGAGTTTCCCATGGGCCTACTTCATCAGCTTTTTCAGGTCCCTCTGGATGGGATTGTATCATTCAGGTGTGTCAACTGCATCATTCAGCTTGGTGCCATCTGCAAATTTATTGAGGGTGCCTGTCTATGCCATTAATGAAGATATTAAATAGCACTGGTCCCAGTACAGATCCTGAGGGACACCACTTTTTGCTGACACTCAAAGTGACTCCAAGCCATGCACATACTGCATTTTTTACAGAGGAGATGAGCACATAGAATTATACTGATTAACTTAATGTGTTAGGGAGACAAAGGATAAATTTAAATTATTCCAAAGATTAATATGGCACTCAATGCCATGATCAAGTTGAGGTGTTGGGCTGGGTTTGTCTCAATGATCTTGGAGGTCTCTTCCAACCCTGTGATTCTGTGATCCTGTGATTCTGTGATTCTGTGATTAATTTTTAATAAAGAGGTATCAGCTGCCCTCAGTGTGCCAAGCCACTCTTTTCATTGGTCACATTAAGTAGCAACATGCAGAGAGCATATACAATAGAAATCTTGACAATGTAAAGATCTGTGAAAGGGAGATTGTCATAACATGACACACAGAAATACTTGTCTCAGTTTAGGCCTTCGTCTGCTTAAAATTGAATTACTAATGGTGAGCATTGCTATTATAATAACTTTCAAAAATGTGTTTTCATGATCATTATGCCTAAACTCATCATCCCCCAAGTGGTTGATTATCATTGTGTCTGCTTTCAGTGAAGAGGCAGAAAAGTATTACATGCACTTATCCCATTTAAATATTGACATTAAGTATATCTACTTATGCATGGGTTGATATGAAATACAGAATTCAGTAAATAGAGATTCTTCACATTTCCATTTCAAATTTCAGTTACCCAAAACAGTGGGAAGCTTGGTAGCTTACTCCTCACTGAGTCAAGTCAATTAGAGCAAATGCTGTTTGTTTATCAACTCAATATATAAACACATAAATGACAATATGGGGTCTAGTCCAGTATCTTGAGCTACTTCCTCAAAGATACTACTTTAAATTTGCATTTTTATTCTCCTTTTCAGCAGTCCTACATTTTGACATGTGCTGTCTGGAGGACTCCTTGTGCCTATGGTGGTGGTTTCTATTGCGTTGCTCCAAAGAGTTTTGGTTTCTTTTATCAATTATTAATTATCAATTTATCAATTCATTTGCTCAGTACTTGTTAACTTCTAGTGTCTGTGATAATTTATAACCAGCAGATAAGCACCTTATCTCTGTGCTGTGTAAAGAATCTACTTTGGCTAGCTTAAAGCCTACCACATACTAGTTTCATTTGAATCACTTACAGGGTAAGTCAGTGAAAAAGTGTTTGCCATAGACTCATTGATATGACTGAGTTTTTCAGACCATTTCTGTGTTTCCCCTCAGCTATCTTGTTTGAAAAGTTGTCCTATACATAGTCATTTATTATAGAGGAGAAATAACTTTGATAGCTTTGCTCATCCTTGTAGCCTATATCCAAACACAGATACATTATAGAATATTATTATTTTGCTACAACACAAATTTTGATATTCAAGTGCAGGAACGGAGGCAGAATTTCAAATAGAATTTGAGATGAAAGTGTGTAATGGATTTATACAGCAGCATAATGATTTTTCAGTATTTTGGGTCTTTTTGTTCTCTATTCATTTCTAGCAACTTCTAACATTCACTTTTCTTTACTGCCACAGTGTATTGAAGTATCACTTTTACAGATTTCCCTCTCACAGTCCTAAGAGCTTTTTTCAAACACTGATTCTTGGCTCAGAAAACATCATTATAGGTAAGAGTTTTATTTTTTTCATATGTATTTCCCTTGTACATAATTTCATTTATATACCATTTCATTTCCAAACCCTTACTATTATGCAGATTTTATTTTTCTAATTATTAACACTCATTCTTTGTCTTTATTAGTTGGTATCATCAGCAAACTTTCTCACACAATTTTTTCCAGATCATTTATGACTATTGTGAATAAAAATCTCTGTCAGATACTTTTATGATGTCTCTTTATTGTAGAAACTAGGTAATAATGCTTTCTTTTGCTTCTTGTAGCTTAACAAGTCACTCATCCATCTGAAAACCTTAACTCTTTTGCTGTTACAACTAAATTTTTTCAAGAGTATTTGGAGCAGAATCTTACTAAATGCCTTTTGGAAATCCCAAGAAGTGTATCAACTTGAATTAGCATTATTTACATATTTCAAGAACTCTAATAGATGATTCTGTTACTAAAGTAACTTGGATTCAATTCTTATGTATTATTTTTATTCCTGTGTTTGCAAGTTGCTCTCCTAAAGTTATTTTACTCACTAGAGCAGTTTACTTGGCTGCAGTTTTTCAGATTTTGCACAAAGCTCTCTAAAAAATCACTTTCACTTTAACCACCTTCCTGTCATGAGGCAGTTTTAAGAAGAAATGAGTCAACACATTTCATAAATCAGTTAATTCTTTTTTCAGTTCCTTCTGAACACTTAAATAAACTACAGCAGAAACTTGATACTTGTGATCCCACCAACTACTCTGTAAAATCTTATACTGACATTTCAGCTTGAGGTGATACTATGACAATCACATCCAGGAAGGCAGTTTGACCTCTCCATGTTCTTACATTTTTAAGCCAGAATTTTGCATCTCCACAGAAGTGAAACAGTGGTCATTATACCATCAAATAAAGTAAAATAAACTGAACGAATAGTTGCAGAGGTATCCTTGCCTAGAAGTCAGACACCCACACAGCTGCTCATTCACAGCCTGTTGTCCACAGCACAGGGGCAGAAGACAGATTGGAAAACCTCATGAATTAAGATAAAGACAGGAAGATCAGTTAGCAATAATTGTCATCAGCAAACAGAGTCTGGTGAGAAATTAATTTAATTTATTGACAGTTAAGATAAGTTTGGATAGTTGAAAAACATAAACACCACCTTCCCCTCATCTTTTCCTTTTCCCAGGGTCTACCTCACTCTTAGGTTCCTGACTCTTCTACATTTCTCCTCCTTGTTCAGGACAGGTGAATAGGGAACGGGCTGTGGTCAGTGTGAAACAACTTCTGTCTACAGCCCTTCCTCCTCGCACTTGCTCCCTGCTCCAGTGTGGAGTCTCTCCAGAAGTTCCTTGTAACTGCCTGGAGGGCTGGGTTCTCTCCAGCCCCGGCTCGCCACGGGAGTCTAGATAGCTCGGAGAACTCCTGAGGCAAAGCTGCAGTTACACGCTAGCAGGGACAAGGCTGAGACTCTGCTTGCAGAGATTCCAAAGGTAACTTTATTTCTTCGGAGGTGTCTGGTCACAGAAGTCCGATTACATGATATAACAAAGGGCTTTTATAGCTTTTTAGAGGATTGAGATTCTAA
>JAOTQP010001286.1:124731751-124819431 GCA_026413545.1 Cichladusa arquata
TATCTCTGTGGGAGATATCCTCTGCTAATGGGCCAGCTGTTAAAAACCAGGTGGGGCAATGTTCTTTATCTTTCCCACTACCCACCCTTCCTCCAGGGAGATATCTTCTGTTAACGGGCCATTGAGTCCCACTGCATGACTGATAAAATTACATCATCCCATTGGGAGCTGCTCCACCCAGGGGGAGGAGCCAAGCCTTTCCTACCTAGATAAAAAAACCTGAGATTTGGAACACCAAGGCAGCCCTTACCCACTGGTCTCCAGGGGACAAGAGCTACCAGACCTTTCTACAGGATCACTACTTCAACAAGAGCACTTCATCTGGACTGTTACCACCACCTTAACTAGTGGGGTGTCAGGTTGTATTCTGACTCTGACAGCGGTTTTCTTTTGTACTATTGCATGTATTTTATTTTTTAATCTTTTTTCCTGTTAAATTGTATTTCTGACTTGGAGTCTCTCACTGGTTTTGCTTTCAAACCAGTATAGCTATTTAAAGCAGAAGTTCATCCACTTTCCAACATAGCCAGGTTTCTCACAGCCTCATGTCCATCCAAGTTCTAAATGAGCACCAACATTCTGGCCCTCAGTGAGACCAGTGTTAAAATGTCTATGTCACAAATTCACTTAGGGAGTTTAGTAATTCGTGTAAAGTCTACACACCTCATAAAGTGCTAAAACAGGCAAATAACTCAGCCTGTGGAGGAGGAGGTGCTTTGGTGCCACAATGGTTTGCAATTGCAGTGCTTTGGTAATTCTGCCCTGCTTCTGGTATGGAAGAGATTGTGTAATCCCATTTTCCTTTCTCTCTTAGAAACCTGTTCTCTGCTAACATTGTTGGAAGCCTGTTGTAGCTGTTAGCCTGTCACAGTGAAAGTATGGCTTTATTTATTTGAACAAAATACAAACAGAAAAAACAAAACAAAACAAAAAAAGACAGTCTGTGTGCCTGCTTCTCTTCCTGTAGGAATTTGATCAAATTTAGCTTTACAAATGCAGAAATAATTCCATTCAGAAGAGAATCCAGAGATATTGTCGTCTGTATGATATCCAATGCTTTCTTTCAGAACTGCAGGAAACAGAGGCTCCATTTTTCAGCACTGAGATTCTTCCTGACTAAAAAAGCTCATGGAACCTTTTCACTAAACTTCTCATGTTCTCCCGGTCTGAAGGTTTTTCCAGCCCTCTCTGGCTCCAGATCGTGTCCTTCTAGTGTCTTGTCAGCTTTCAGATTGTCTCACCTTTTCATATCTATTTTCCTTTGCATTTGCTCATTATCTCTCTTCATTCTCAGCAATCCAGTCCTTAGTTAATGTCAACTTTTCTCTCTACTGGCATGAAATGATATTTTAACATTTATGCTCTTGCTTAGCCTCAACTCATAATTAAAATGATCAAATTAGCTATTTCATTAAAGTCAATGGCCAGACTACTAACAGAGCCCCTCTTTTAGTACAATTTAACATCAGCATACAGTGCAATGAAGGTGCCTACCACTTAACGTGCCACTTGGAATAGATACCAGTTAGCTCTGAACCCAACTGAAATAATTTGCCACCACTGAGCCAGGAAAGAATGCTTTACACTGGTTGCTGCAGTTAAGTATCTGAGGCCAAGTATTCCAGTGCCTCCCTTCACTAACATCACACAATTTGTCTTAGCTCCAGATGCCTGAATTCATCACAACAGCTAGGATGAACCAATATTGCTTTAACCCACCTTTATGCCCTCCTGGTCCATGTGGTGGCCCTTTGTCTGCTCACAGTGTTGGTTAAAAGAGATTCAAGGTCAATAATGGAGATCTCACTGTCCCATGAAGAGCCAGCACCCAGGACTGCTCTGTCTGTGGCTTCCTTTTCCCTGTGAGACCCATCACAGACCCCTAATGCATGATCTGGATAAAGCAGTTCATTTAAAATCACTTACTGACTCAGTGCCTTGGAGAGATCCATGAGGGTTACAGAAAGATGCTAAAACAGCTGTACTCTAATGAGAATGGGTCTGATTAGTGACAGACATGTGCCAAAAATTTCCATGAAGGGCTAGGTTAGCACACACAGGAGAAAAAGGGCTTTGGTATTTGACAGGGTTTTTTATTCTTTGCCTATGCAGAAATGAATTACTTGATGCTGGTGTATTCTTGTTTTTTCAGAAATTAGCATCTCAGTACTGATAGCAATAACTGAACTGAGTGTGCTTTCTGAGGCATTCAGTGTCCTTTTCTGAGTGTGCCCCATAAAGGGTAAAACTAATTTTACACCAACAAGTCTGAATATTAATGACCTTAGTGAGGTCTTGTGGTTCCCAGTGTGGGAAAGGGGAGCTGGAACAGAGGGCTGATAACTGCCTTGGACAGCTAAACTTGGTGTTCATCTGCCTTCAGGAGGATGGAAAATTACCACCCCAGTGCCCTACAGCAGATTAGCAAACCCTGTCCCTCAGGGCTCCAGCATCAGCCAGCAGGCAGAGAGCTCTGCACCACTAAAGCCCATACCTCTGTAACTGTATATCCCCAAAGTCTATGCTAATCTCATCTGAAGAATCCTCCTTGGCAATTACAAGCATTTTAGGGACTATTGTAAACCACTCTGAAATCATCCTGCTATCACATTGCCTGTGCTATGGCCTGTGGAGGAAATTTGCTTCCAACAGAACAAAGGCACTGCAGTTTCAGTGGGACAGGGTGGGTTTTTGCTTCTTTGTCTGTGATGGTCTATATGGGAATCTTTCAATGCCATGGAAGTATTGGTAATTGCAGAAAGTCAAGGTATTTGAGGCAGGTTCTGTGAGGTTTGCATGCACACACAGTAGTGGCATCGGGGTGAGGATATTTTGGAGAGGAGAAGAACTTTGCTGCAACATGAAGCTTTAGAGACAGAGGAACTATGCTGTGCATTAAATGTCTGTTTACTCTCTTTACTTTTATGTTTTCATGTATCCTATCACAATGACATCTGTGCTGAAGAATTTTGCCATTGGAAGCTAGGATAATATCCCAATGATTAATTTTATAAGTCGCTCTCATTCTGATATAATTTTATCCAGACAGGTATTGCTTCCAATATTTCATATTTGCCCTTTTTGAGGCCAAAGACATCATTAACTCCTGGTGTGTGCTTATAGAAATGATATAGACAGATTCTTTTCAGGGGTGTAGAGTGAAAAGATGAGAAGCATGAGACACAAGTTGCAGTAAGAAAAAATCCTGCTGTTTGCAAGGGAGCATTTTTCACAATGCTCCAGCTAAGCAGTGGTGCGGGTTGTCCAGGCAGGCTGTGATTTCTCCATTCTTAGATATTTTAAACTCTGTCAGAGGGAACCCTCAAGCAAACTGACCCAGATATGAAATGAGTCTTGCATAGAACAGGAGGCTGAACTGGAGTACCTGCAGAGGTACTTCCTAATCTACAGTAATACCTGATACTAAAATACATTTATCAGAAAAATGTATTGACCAGAGTATTTAGGAAAAGAGCAATACTATTCATTTTAAATGGTGTGGAAGATGGATCTGAAGGCTTCTATACTTGGGATCATTATTTTCTTCAGCCTTTGAGATGAAGAGTTACCAGGTTCCTTGTGGATGATGTCTTTTGGAAGGCAACATGTGATGCACTTCAAAAAGCTTAGACAGCAAAATATAATTGCATCAATCAGCAGACAGACTCAGAATTTGCTTTCAGAGCTGTTTTTCCTGAAGACTTTACTCTTAGATTTCCTGCCAACCAATGATGGAAAAGAAACAATACACATAACATATGTGTGTAGGCAAAGCTGCCTGACCTTAGTCAATCATACATTCATAGGAAAGAGATCATGTAGACACAGTGGGAGAAATTGTTCAGCTTCAGCACACAATGTCAGCCACAACCTATTAATGGACAATTTGTGTAGAAAAGGAAAAAAAAAAAAAAAAAAAAAAAAAAAGTAACATTTATGAGAGAAGTTATTTATAGCAATTTACTGTCCCAAAACTACCTGTTCTATATCCCCCATTATTGTTACACTACCTCAGAGCTTTGAGGAAGGAAGGCTGATGTATATTAGCCAGGCTACTATGTTAGCTGTCACTCAACAAATGAGGAAATCATTGTATTTGCAAACTCTGCAAGCAGATCGCTGTAAGCAATCTTCAGGAACATGCACTTTGACTTCATTCTCAAGTAAATGTTGGCATGTTGGTAAATAGAACTGGCATGGTTTAATTTAAAGTTTGATTTTTTCATTGCTTTGATGGTGGACACTTATGTTTGCTTTTTTTTTATAGAAAGCTAAATTCTTTGCTTTTAGCTTAAGTCTGCACAAATATTTATAAGGGCATCATTAGGTCATTAAGGCCTAAATAACAACTAAGTTCAGACAAAAACTACAAATGAGTTTGGATTTCCATTTTAAAAGCACCTGTTTTATCTAAGTCATGGTTACATGAGGACTTTGCCTCACTCTGCCTTCCTCCACAACTTTATTCTACGATTCTATGTTGGCAAAAAACCAAAGTTTTACTCTGAGACACATAGTTTGCACTGTGATTTAAAGGGGAGCTGAAAATACAGTTTAAAAAAAAGAGACTCAATGAAATTTCTTTATTGGATATATGGATCAGACAAACATCTGGATGTGAACTCCTTTCAACAGAATTTCCTCACAGGATCCTGGTTATTCCTGAGCTTTCTGACATTATTGAGCAGTGATGAGACTACTCACAATCTGAACATCAGAGTCTTTGAATATGCTTTTAGCTGAGCTAAAAATTTGCAGCAAAGTATTCATCTATTGGACTGTGTATTCACAATACTGCCAAGAATTCTGAAGGGCTCACAGTGCAGTTTTTATGATTTCCAGCTCAAGCAGAGGTAAGCAGTGCTCTGAGAGCTGATCTGGTGCTTCTGAACTGCATTTCTCATCAGTGGAACATTGTAATCCCACGTTAGCACCTTCTGCTCCACAGTCCGTGTTCAGCCTGTCTCTCTCACAGCTAGATCCCTGCACAAGGCCACTTCTTTTTAGGAGGCAGCATCTTTTTCAGGTGAATCCCAAATTTTCTTCTGCACATTATGCCATCCCAGACATTGGCCAGAAGAGGATTCCTAAGAAAGAGAAAGAACTGAGTCAGCATGTGGTGACATTTGCCCATCTTCTGTGACTTTTCATCCAGGAATTCCTCAGACATGCATTACATGTGTGCATTTAATAGTCCTTAGCACATTTTCTTCTATGAATCTGCCTAATCACTTCTTGAACACACATAAACTTATAACAGCATCCCATGGGAAGAAATTTCACAGCCTAATTATACATTACACAAGGGAGACAGTATCCTCTTGTTTGCTCTGAACCTGTAGCCTGGTAGTTTCATTATTATCCCCTCGTTCTGGCACTGAAAGGGATCATAAAGTAAACTATAATTTTCTCCATACCACTCAGATTTTAAAAGGCCTCTTTGAAATTTCTTCTTCTATTCACTTTTGAGGGAGAAGATTCTTAGTCTTTTATCTCTTGCTGTGTCTCCCTTTGCATGAAATTCAGTCCTACTGCACCTTTTTGAGATAGATGGGACACAACTCCATACAGGCATCAGGATGTGAGCAGTGTGGGGTCACACAGGTGCAATGAAATTCTCTTTTATGATGTCAACTCATTTTTCCAACACCTGATTTCTATTTTTGACCCCTGTGGAGCAGCCCAGTTATGTTTTCATGTAATGTATTCCTCTACTCTCAAAACATTGCTTCTAAGTGAAATAACCAACTGCTCTGCACATGCTCAAACATTTCTGTATCTCTTTGTGTCCAAGCCCTGCAAACTTTCTTTTACTTAGCTAGCCTAATCCTGACCCAGTGATTATTCCTGCATGTTGATCCCCCCATAATCATAAAATCATTGAATGGTTTGGGCTAGAAAGGATGTTAAAAGTAATCCAGTTCTAACCCTCTGCCATGGCAGGGACACCTTCCACTATCCCAGGTTTCTCAGAGTCCCACCCAACCCAGCCTTGGGCATTTCCAGGGATGGGGCAGCCACAGCTTCTCTGGGCAACCTGTGCCAGATCCTCACCACCCTCACAGTAAAGAATTTCTTCCTAATGTAAACCCTCCCTCTTTTAGTTTAAAGCCATTCCCCCTTCATCTATCACTGCAAGCCCTTGTCAAAAATCCCTCTCCAGCTTTCCTGCAAGTCCTGTTTAGCTACTGAAGGTGGTAAATTCTGTCTTCTGTCCATGATGGTGGAGGATTGCTGCCTTTTTGCATCTTCAGAACTCTGATATATCTGCAATTAGTGGAATATTTTCTTTGCATAGAAAAAAGTGAGAGTTTCCAGAGAGGGTTAAAACTTACTGGCATGTTATAATGGAAAGGATGAAGCACCACCTGCAAAACACATGGAGAAATGTTCATCTGTGTGAGCTAGAAGCTTACATTATTTCTTTCTACTGAACATGTGTATAAATCAGGTTATTGCAGACCATCCACAACATGGACATCCATTTCTGAGAAATGCCTTGCAGGACCTGAAATGAAATGAAACTAAATTAAATAAATGAAATATAGATTAATGATTCCATTGCCGGAATTTTGCATGGTACATAACAGAGAGGGCACAGACCAACTCCATCTGTGAAAGAACCAGAGAAAAAGCAGATGTGCAAGTAACCAACCAGAAGTTTAACAGGGTCAAGTTTATTTCTCTGTCTCCCTGCCCAATGGCAGCAGTGGGAATGAAAACATATGCAAAAATTCAAAAATGTAGAATTTTTGAGAGGAAAAAAACCAACAGTAAGGAAAAGAACTAACCAGGCTGAGTGAGCAGAATGGAGCTGTGGATGCTCTTGAACTGAGCTGCATCTTCTGTTGTTTTCTTCAGCTGCTCTGTTTAATTTACTGCCCTGTTTTTTTGTGAAATATTGTTAAAAAGAAGATGTGGTTTCAGCAGTGATGGATGGATTCACTGAACCACAAAGCAAGGTGACCACCTGGGAACCCCTTCAGTTACATGACAATATTAATGTGGCTAATTTTGGGCCTTCTTTAAATGCATGTCACTCATCTCCTCATGGCATCTCAGAGCCCTTCAGTCCATGGAAAACAATTTTTTGTATCACATTATAAGGACAGAATCCTTGAAAGGTTACATCTTAAGCTTATTATCCAGGCAGACGTTTCAAAGTTTTGCAGAAGTGTGTTATGTATAAGACTCATCTAACCTTAGTCCTATATACAAAACAGAGTGTTGCTTGACCCAGAATCTAAACTGGCAGATCAAAAGTGGAACTAGAATTCTTCCTGATCTCCTTGATTATCTTTGTGTACTGTTCTTCAAACCCAGTTTATGCTGGAGTATCAGGGGTTATGACATGGCAGCCATTATGGACTCAAATTTGCCACTGACCATGGGAAGTGTGGCCATTCTGCAGATGGCTCCAGCCCAGACCAATGCTGGCACTGGTAGTCCTGTGATCAGGAAATGGGCAAAGTTCTCTAAGTGCACATTTTCTAAGTGAAAGGATGATTTTTCTCCTAATAATTTTTCAATACTTCATTTAAACCATGATTATGGGTAACACTGGGGAGCCATGAACCTCAATGTCACAGAGATTGCAGACCAGCCTTCTAGATCTTTCAACAGAAAGGCTTTTCTTCTTTCAAAACACCTCAGATCCACAAAATATTTCTAAATGTGGGGTTTTCTGTCTGCATCTGATGAATGGAGAAATGAATTTGGTGAGCTCAGAGAATACTGGAGAAAAAATCCCTGTCTGCCAAACCACTGAGCTGGCAAAGAATTTGCTGAGGACTTCAGCAACTTGCAGCTGGCCAAAGGCCTGTTATTTATCTAATGTATTGACAACAGTAATATTTTCCTTCTTCAGGCTTCAGCTGAAAAATATAATAATGTACTTGGGCTGTAGCCCTGTGAAAGACAGCAAAGATTGGATTTGCTCATCCTATGTATTCCACAAAACTCTTGAGAGTTTTCCACTCGCCCTAAAAGCAAATAGTTCTGGTAGATATAAATACTTGGTTATCTGGTTTAATGTATGCCTGTAAGTTCCTTCACAGGTCATATCAGACTTTGTGTCCTTGGAATTTCCACTAGGATCTGACAAGTAAAAGTATTGCAGAAGTTCTGAATTCTCTGAAGTGAGTTTAGCTGGATATTAGCCAGTCAGTCAGAAGAAACTGTAGTCCTGGAAAACAGGCAAGTATCTCATCCAGCTACTCAGAGAGCTTACTGAATGCTGGAAATCTGTGTTCTCTTTTCTGCCTGAGAAGAGAAGCAGACTGGAGGTCATGTGTGCTGTTCATAAATGCACCTTCATGACTTCTACTCTTTGAGTAAGGAAAGGCAACAGCTCCATCCATCAGCTCTGTTGAAGTTTTTTGTACTGTAATTAAAAAAAAATACACTCAGTACAGAGACAAGAATGAAAATGAATCACCATTGAGTGATGAGTGTATTCTACTGGGAAAGAAAGAGTTTGGAGCTCCAGCTCTCCTTCAGAAGGCTGTGTGCTTTATCTGTTTGTGTGATGGACACTTCATCTCACATCCCAAGGCTTCCCCACTCCAGCACTGCACCGATTACCTGCCAATCAGACTATCAGATTAGTACACACACTTTTTTTGGATGCCACCTCTGGTTTCCATAGAAACTGTTTTTAGCCTCATCCTCTCTCTCAATTAGGACTTTTTATAATTTCTCCACCCTTATGAAATCATTTGTGGTTCCCATGGTAATCACTGAAAATTTGTTCTCTCTCAAGTACTGCTTCTTAATCAGAGGCTTCACCAATGGCAATGTCCCGCTGGAGAAGTAAAAGGCACAAGAAGGTTCTAATCCTCTTTTGGAATGAGTAGTGTGCCCTTTGCTCATCCTTAGGCTATGCACCATAAATCCCTTCTGAGCCTCCTAACTCTGACATCAGCAGTGCAGTTCACTACATTCACTGAGGTGCTGCTCTGTCCCCATTTTACTGAGTGCAGAGATGATGGGCACAGACTTGCACTCACTTTGTCCAAGGTGTTTCCATAGGTCAGGTTGTCTCAACAAAGCTTGTAGGAGAATTCAGGTCTCATTTGCTGAATTTGCCTCCTATCTAATTCCCTTTTCACTGGAGCACCATGCACTCTCCTAAAAGACAGGTGCCAAAAGTCAAAATCCCCCATGTTCATTCATTTCATGTTCAGGTGTTTAAACCACTATATAGTTAATACAAACCAAATTTTATATATATGTATATATACACACATACACAGAGTACATTTATAACACATTTTATTCAGTCTCCTTCAAGCCTACAGCAATTTCCATGACTGTAAATACACTGATGCATGATAATATGTACTACCACAGTCCCAGACTGAGGTTTGCTTTGACATTAAAAGCAGAGGTGCAGCTGATCTCAGCCCATTTTTTTTTTCAAAAATCAGCCCACATTGGTCCTCCTCTACAACAGCTCTTCTTGGAGTCCTGCTCTGAGCCTGTTAGCAAGGTTCAGAAGCAAATCCCGTGGATGGTATCCTCTGACCTTTCTTACTCAACTCCAGCATTTCAGCAACTTCTATCTTTATCCATCTGGGATGATAGCAGACAGCTCTCCATCAAATACTGGTTGTACTTGCCTCTTACAGCTGATTCTGGACTTCCCTCTGCTCTGAGTCATAAAAACCAAATTAACTGTGTTTCAAATTTTGGTTTAATCTAAAACACAGATATGTGTGTATGTATCTTCTGGATGCACAAGGCATCACTTGATGAGGTAAAATCCCATCCCCATCTGTTCTAGTGAAACCAAGACCTCACCCAGGAGTTTCAGGTTGACTGGGGGCTATTGTAACCAGCTATCATAATTTCCAGCCAGCAAACGCTGCATCGAATTTCTCCTTCCTCTTTGAAATAAGCAATACTTTTTGCAAAGATTGCCACTCTTGACTGAAAAAATTAAAGTGAAAGGACACCATTTTTCCCTACAGAACTGTCCCAGTAACTACTTGCTGGAGATTCATTTTTTGTTTGTGGTAAAATATTCCATATGACACACATCCATCTTACAGAAATTGCTATCTTGTGTATCCCTGTGTATCCAATTCCCTTTTGGTCCTGCTCCCTCAGCACAGTATATCATCCCTGAGACATATCAGACTTTTTTTTCTTTTCTTTTTTTTTTTTTTTTTTAGGAGGAATCTTATTGTGTCTTTCATATGTGGAATTTCTTTCTCAGCTGACATTAATCCAGGGTCTGAGCTGGTGGGATGTGACCTTGATGTGACTGTGTGAATATCACCATGCACTGCAGATTATGTTTGTATTCTGACCTCACCTCTGAAAGAGGAGGATGTTATCTGCAGCACTGTAGAAAGGGTTCATTGATGGAAAGGTGATGAATAACAACCTCGTGGAGAATTGCTCCATTTTGTTCATCAGATCAGGTTATTTCCTATACCCATAGAAACCCAAGGTTCATGGTCTGTTCATGCCCCATGTCAGGACATGGAGCTGTTGGAGAGAGTCCAGAGGGGGCACCAGGAAGATCAGAGGGATGGAGCAGCTCTGCTGTGAGGAAAGACTGGACAGATTGGGATTGTTCAGCCTGGAACAGAGAAGGCTTCAAGGTGACCTAATTTCAGGCTTCCAGTGCATGAAGGCAGCTGACAGAAAAGATGGGGAGGGATTTTTTACCAGGGCATGGTAATGACAGGACAAGGGGGAATGCCTTCAAACTGAAACACAGTAGGTTTACATTAGATTTTGGGAAGAAATTCTTTACTCAAACAATGGTGAGGCCCTGGCACAGGTTGCCCAGAAAAGTTGTGGATGCCTCATGCCTGGAAGTGTTCAAGGCCAGGTTGGATGGGGATTTTAGCAACCTGGGATGGTGGAAGGTGTCCTATGGCAGGGGGTAGAAAAAGGATGATCATTAAGGTCCCTACCAACCAAACAATTCAATGATTATGTGATTCTGTGACTAGTACTAAGCAGAGTAGGATTTGATTTTAAAGCCATATATAGTATTTAAAACAACAGAAACTCAGAGTTGTTAAGACACATCAGAATTCAGAAGAAACTTATGTAGCCTTTTGTATTCAAAAAGGCATTGTGAAGCATTTGATATTTTGGTGTCTCAAAAAGGTTAAATGAATACCTGATAATCATGTAGCTGAACACTGGCATCCATTTGATAAAAAAATAAAGGCATTTGCAAGCTATAGAAGATCAAAGAGCACCAAAAAACATTTCATTTATATGCTGAAAAGCCAGTGTGATGTCACACTTTTCAAAGGCCTTGCAACGAGGCCTCAGAAGGAAAAGAAATTGTTGCAGAGGCTTATTAGCAGATTTAGTAGACACTGACAGTAACCCCAGCTTGGAAAAAAAATGACAGAATAATAAATAAAATAGAATTTTGTTGGCACTGCCCCAGAAACTCAGTAACTCATCAGAAAGAAAATTATTTTTCCAAAAACATCAGAGTTGCATGTGGTTTCAACTGAGTACTGTCTCCCCCTGAACAACACATTTTATTGAAAGAGCACATGTCTTAAAAAAAGGAATTAAGTCTCAAGAATCTCTCCCAAGTGCTTTGGAGGCTCCTGAGAAAGACTGGAAAGCTGATGGCTCAAACAATTAGGGGGTAGCTAATGATGTGCAAAGTCAGGACACAGCCCCACCTCAGGGTACAGTGGGTGCCGAACGAGGAAAGGGAGGAGGCTGATAAGAGGCAGATCCTTCCATAGGGTGATGCCTTTGGTCGTGCCAAAGTCCTTACACAAATGGCCCAGCTGTGAGAAGTTCTCTCTGGGAAAGTACTGGGACAGACACACAGATCCTGAAGGTTTTCCTCCCTTCTGATGGGCCACCACTGACTCCAGCTCTGCTGACTTGAGAGGCAGCTGTGGCACCTTGGGAGGGGTCCTGGACCACCAAAGACCCACAAATTGTCCCTGATCCACAGCATTGCATCACCCAGTTAAAACTCCCTGCCTGAGGGGAGGTGCCTGGGCGTTCCCACCTGGACCTGAGTGTTGATAACCCCTGGAACATCAGTGCTGCCTTGGTTTACTCCACCCTGACAGATGGAGACTGTGACCATCACTTCGACCAACAGGCACTGAAGCTGCAACAGCCAAATCTCATTGTGAGGTCCATGGCTAGTGAGATCCTTCTACTCTTTCTTTTCCTTATACATTTTCTTAAGAGATATTTTTATGCTTTTATATTGCTATATTACTATAGATAATAATAACCAAAGTAGCTACATAACTGATTTTCATTGCAACCAAATTGTTCTAAAATAAACCCTACATGTATGTACTCACAAGCACCAATCACTCAGTGTTATTTCACTCTAATCCACCTCCAGGGACCCATTAACAAGAACCTGGTTTGCCCTTGCCTTCAGGAGTGGGTCACAAAAGCTCTCAAGGCCAAGCTATCAGAAATAGAAAGTTTAGTGCATGTATCAGTATCCTGCCCCTGGGAGATGGGGAAGGGCTCTGTGCACATGCTCTTTGTGTGTGGATGTGTTTCACAGACAGTGATACAAAAACAGAAATACTTTGGTAATGGAAAATCTTGGAGAGGATCAAAGGTTTGCCACATTTCCACATCTTCTCTTTTCTACTTTCCATGTCCATCTCTTTGAAAATCACTCTCAAAATGATCTGTTGATACAAAGGGAGCTGATTTGGGCCCACCACAGTGTGATGGGTGTAGCACAGCTATCCTGCTTCCATCCTACTCTGCACTGCTTATTTTTACCTCACCCAGCCTCAACTTTTCCCCCTCAGAAGTACAGCCCAGACTGATGCAAAAAGAAGACAAAAAAACCCTAGAGGCTACAAAATCAAACTTTTAATTAACATCTCAAATTCCAGTGGAGTGTTAGCATCTTAAATTGCTGCTGTTTAACAGCATAAGCAATTTCTGGTGCCTCAGCAAGGCTTGGAAATAAGAATTGGCAGAGGCAAATGGTGCAGATGAATATGCACCTCACTGACATGAAAAAAGGATATTACAGCTATTTCTTACCTAGAGGTAGGTTTCTCCAAGGCTGAGTTAACAAAATGACAGTGCTCTGATTAGATTGCCCTGTTAGTTTTGATCTAAGGTCACTTGTGAATCTCAGGATTTTTCATGGAAAGATTTAGGCAACAAATACCTGCCTGGTTTGCAGGATCCCAGACCCAGCAGCCAGTACTGATTCTTTGTTTTCATTGGTTTTTCACCCAGCACAGGGAGGTGGGGAGGTTCTTCTGTCTTCTCAGAACTGAAAGTCTTGAAGCCCCACAACCCTCCCTGAAGAAGCAACATAGTCCATTGTCCAAAAGCCATGGACAGGGGGCTCTTTCCATTTTAGAGCAAAGCTGTATCTCTCACAGGTGTCATGCTCTTTAACAGAGGTGTTGGGATCAGTGTTTTCCTCAAAGCAAGATGTATCTTGCCCTTTGTGTTATGTTTGTAATTACTGATTCAGAAGGAGAAGTCTTCCCTCCTATTGTCAAAACAAAAGGGGGCACAATCTTCATTGGCTTGTGTAAAAGCTGAAGAGGACTGGTCTGCTCTGATTTCATGAGGAAAGGGGAGGTCTGGGTTCCTTTGACTGCCTCTGTGCCTTTTAAATGTGAAGTGTGTGATAAGCCATTGGAGGGAGATTACAACCAGACCTGGATCCCAGATGGACTTTGGTGCAGTTTCCAGCAGCAGAGCAGAACCTGGAAAACATTGCTGTAAAATAGTCACTAATAGATAGATTCTAGTGTGAGTTGAACACAGGATTTTAAGCTCATAATTTTGGGCTTGGAATTTTGCCTTCCATGTTTATATACTTACTGCAAGAGTCAACTCCTACTCTTTTCACTTTCCAAAAGTACCTTCTGAAGTCAGTGAGTCTGCTGAGACAGCAGATAACCTTTTATTCAGATCAACATCTGAACTGAATCAGCAGCCATGGAAGAGGTGAAGTAGGATTCCAATCAACAGCTTCAAGTCAGCTTTGGCTTCACATTCTGATGATTTTTCCTGGAGGAAAACCCATCTCCACCAGATTCTGCATCATCTCAGCTGTAGCTAAAATCCCAGTGTTGCAAAGCTTGCAGTAAAATTTCAGTTGTAAGAATAAGTGTGTATTTACTTCTGTAGAGCATGAGAGATTCTGCTGAAGATTTTACAGGTGGTTTTATTTACATCTGTGTCAGGGAGGTTAGAATCTTATCCAAAACATTCTGGTTTTGTGTTGGCGAGCAAAAATCTTCACACTAACTAAATCTATCCTATAAATCACCTTGACAGTCCTCATAATTCAACATAATAGGGGTTTTTTGCAGAAAGAATTGTCTCTCAGCTGATGCAAGAGGATGGACAAGATAACCTAAGAGAGTTCTATGTCTATGAAAAATTAAATTCTTGACCCTTTTCTTGTTCCATTGAATTCCACCCATTCAGGAGCAGTTATATCCCAATCATTAAGGAGATTTCCCTCCATTAGCTCTCCAAATCTCTTTGCTTGTCAGTAAGGTGCTGCAGCTCCTGCTCAACATTTTCTGTCTTTATTTTCTTTGCTCCAAGAGTCATTATTCTACATTTATCTGCACTGAACTGGATTTGTCACCTTTTTGCCCAATTACTTAAATGATCTAAGACCTTCTGTGTCTGTGTTATTCTTCATTGTTTACCTCTCCTCACCCACTCCTGTCACCCAAAAGTCTTGCTTTCAATAATTTCCAAGTCATGTCTGCAAATAATAAAGCATTTAAAGAGCCACGGTATAACACTCATAGTGAAATGCCTTCTCACTTGAGACACAGAAAATAGACACAATTTCTGTATGTTTTACACATCTTAGTCTGATGCCTTCCTGTCACTCTCTGCTACCCACAGCCTTCAGATGCAAAAGGCACATATTGAAGCTGCCAATGCAAACATTCATTTATGAGCTGACTACCTCTGGGTCATAAATCAAAGGAATATCTTCCACCTAACTGGACTTTCTAAGTTTTAAAATAACCTCTGGGTACATTGGTGGCTGTGAGGCTTAGTAATTATGCAGATATTTTCTGCCAGCTTGAAATGGCAGGGAAAAGAAGTGATGCAGTGACTTCCTTCAGAGCTGCAATTTCCCACCCAGCTAGGGAGAACCCCTTTTCCTCATGGTATAGCACATTCTAGGATAAAGCCAAGCTGGTCAGGTCAAGCTTTTTCCTCATTCTCAAGGTAACAAATCTGCAAATCTTCTGAGAGGGATTTTTTTGACTGCAGAAAAAAAATGTTCAGAAATTTTTCCAAAAAAATGCATCAATAGCATTGGCCTGGAAAAACTTATTGGAATTACATTTAGCCCCCCACCAACAATAGATCAGTGCAGAATTACTGCACTGCTCTTTAAGAATTTAAACAGACTAGCACAAACTTGGGACAAACAGCAATAAGCCACTAGAAAAGCTAATAAAACAAAAGGTAAAACATCTGCCATTACAGCATCATTGCTTCTAAGGTGTTTTTCTCCCCTGCCCTATAGATATTTAATACAGAAAATCCTGTAACATCTTAATTTCTAATTTTCTGCTCCAAAAATTCCCTTTCGCTCATGGGTCAGTGGTGGATTGGTGAGCCATCAGAAGATAACTTAGCTCCCAGTTTAATTTGGGATCCTGGTCTTTAGGCTGTTCACAAGGCAGGGCTCACCAAGATGAGAGGGAGAGGAGGACCACTAGATTGTGTTCCCCCACCAGAGTGAGGGTCAGTAGCTAAAGGGAAGCTGAGAGCTCAGCACATTTCCTCTGTAGCTCTGTTTGGCTGCTTCTGCCCTAAAAACCAAGCAACTGGGATGAACAGCCCATGTCTGCAAGCTTATCTGGCTGCAGGTTAGAAAAGTTTGGAGAGTCTCTTGAACTGAACTGTATCAAATCTCACAAAAACATGACCAATTGCAAGAAGCTTATCTAAGTGGGAAACATCAGGGCACAAGGCACCTAAATTTGAAAACAGAAGAGATACCTTCCTGACGTGTTACCAAGAGAACCTGTTTTATAATTTTGAAAGATGTACTCCAGCAATTCAGCTCCTTGAAACCATCAGGACTGACCCATAACACATTTTACAATGCCTTTTATAATAAAACTACTGAAGACTATCACCTTTCTACTGGAGTTGTTAAGATGGACATACTGGATTAATCCACACTAGAGTTGTAGTGGAGATCAGGATTTGCCTTGGAAGTGAATTTCTTTAGTTACACTTGCTGCACTTCCCTACACAGAATGGAATTGCACCTGAAATTTATTTCATTTTAGATTAAACTGAACAAAAAGAACTGAACAACCTTGGGCACTTGGCCCACAAATGGTAATCTATGAGATCAGTCTACAGACACATTGTACCATGTGGATGTCAGATAGCCAGGTTGGGTTGCTAATTATTTTATTGCTTTGCTGGCAGTTTGAGTCTGAATTACATTTCCCAAGAAAACACACCTGCTTACACCTATAATGTCATTGCCACCTCCTGATGGTTTTTATACTGACATGCAAAAAAATCCCTGTCAGAAAACACCAGCAAGGACATGGTGGTGTGAGGACTGTGGAGGCTTGTGAACTCTGAAAAACATGTGAGAGGAGTTAGGGAAAGGATGTTGCTACTGGGGAAAAGAAAAAGATAAAGGAGGTATAGGGAAATCAGTGGAACACTGAAGAAATGAAGAAAAGTTTACTGTGAAAGTGAGGTAAACTGTAGAAGGAGCTATAGGAAAGATCAAATGGCAGATAAAGGAACAAGTTCTCTCCAGGCTGCCAGAGAAGAGGATACATCTCAGGGTAATTTCTGTTCCTTGTGGATGGACAAAACCAGTTATTTTTACTTTCAAATGAAATATCTTGTTCTGGATATGGATAACACTGTCTTCTCTTTTCCAAAGGCAGGAAGAGTATAGCCTGGGTTAGCCAAACTCATTTGTTTAGGATGCCTGTTTCATGGATGGAAAGGAAGGAGTAGCACAAACACACAGACACACAAACACCAAACTAACTCACCACAAATTCTGAGTGCTCCTCCTATTCTTCACTCTGCTCGCTGAGCAGCGTATTTAAATCAGGCTGCAAAGTCTTCCAGTGTAGAAACCAAGTCAAAACTATTACTTTTCTTCCCCTGAAACCCCTCAGCATATTTTTTCAGCTTTAAAAATGAATAATCTTCACCTCTACCTGTGAACCTGAGAGCAGGCAAGTGTACTAGAAAAGAGCAGAAGTCTGTGACACATCCTTCACTCATGGTGATCAAGAAATGAGATCTTTCACCATCTGCAGCAGTTCATTTCAGTCTTGATTCTTCCTCAAGTTTCCAAGCTTACAGGGGCATGGATGAAAGGACCTCAAAATAAAATGCTTGAGCAGATATTTTCCCTTCTTTCCTTGACACCCTGCACAAACTCTCAAAGCCATGATGATTGTTTACATTGTTATGAGCAGTAATATTCAAATCACAAACATTATAAAGCTGCTGATGAACTTATTGAGGCTGCTGGAAATACCTAGAGCTGGCCAGTGCTACTGAATCCTAAGTTTTGTATGTTTTTTTAGGGCAAACTGTGGAGATCTTGAAGGGACTGGCAAAGCCCAGCATTCATTCACAGCTGAAGGCTGCTTCCCTCCCATCCATCCTAATGGAGAAAGGGAGCAGGAGCAAAGCCCTTCCCCTTGGCTCCCTCCTCCCCTTTGCAGTCAGGGCTGGTAGGACACGCAGCACAGACATGCTGCATCCCATTAAGGGTTGTAGCAGTAAACAGACTTTCCAGCAGCACCAGGGATTGTCATGTTCTCAAGTGCAGTAGCTAGCAAACAGCTGAGAAGTTTCTGCATGAGCAGTTCCCAGAGGCTGCAGCAGAGGTTACCAGTTTGGTCAGTTTGGTCAGCAGCACTGTCTGTCAGCAGAGCTCTCTTCTCCCGGGCTCTCACCACTCTGCAGATGCTGCTCATCGAGAGCCCAGCTCCCCCAGCACTGAAATGCCAACCCAGGAGAACAGGGGAGCACAAGCCATGTGTCAGGAGACCAGGGAATTTGCTGGCTGTGTGTCTGCATCCCCAGTCTCTCACAAATTCACAGAACTGCCCATTTTTTTACTGTCATCCTTAGCAGATCCTTAGGAAGTATCTTAGTGGATTGACTGTCCTTTGCTCTCCCATTGGATTTTGGAGTGGAATATCCAATAACAGCTATTTCTTGTGCTGACTGTGTGCGCCTCTAAAGGATCAGCACTGAGCAGTTCTTGCTTTCCCTGCCTGTTGGAGAAGAGAGGATCATTCTCCTGCTTGACTCTTTCTGGAGTTCACAGAGAAACTGGGGAAGGAACTAAATTTAATTTAGCAGGCTTGGGAGAAAGGATAATGTCGAGTCTTGAGGCACTATTGGTGTTTCACCAATTACCTCTGGAGTGCCATTTCAGCCCTCTGGGCACTGGGTAATGCCCATCATGAAAGCAGATGGGGCAGGGAAGGTCAGTGCATATGCAGAGAATGACTACCTGCAGGCTTGCCTGCTGTTAATAAGGCACATCCAAGTTAATTTAACAAGCCAATTAGTTCAGAGCATCAGCAGAATTTGAATCTAGGAAGTCCAGAGTTACAATATAAACTTGAATTTGGTTGTCATATTCCATTTAGACATGTATTTTAACAGTAGGCAATGCCACCTGAGTTTATGTGAGTCCAAGTCTTATATTTTCCCCTAGAATCAATTTCTGTAAATATTCTCAAAATATTTTAACTCTTAGCTTTTTTTTTAAAATACTGTATTTTTGAGATAATTTTTTCTATCACAGTGGTTTTTTTCTATCACAGAAATATGAGTCCTTGTTTAAAAGTTTCCATGTATATAGCATTGTACATTTTTCTCTTAATCCTTGCACAATAAAAATTTTCCACTGGCACTTCACTGCATCTGGCTAGCTTGATGCTTTCGTAGGTTTGCAGTTTCTGTCTTCTTTTGCTTATTCCATTAGAAAAGTTGGAATTGGCCTGAAGTCCCTAGTAGCTTGAGTTAATTTGGGAAGAAATAGCGTCAAAAATTCCACCCAGAAATGATGCTAAACAAATGTTCAGGCAAGAAATTTCTCCCTCTAAATATTTCACCATGACAGATTCCCAGGACACATCCCTGCTCAATCCCTCCAGTACTGGACTAATCAGTTACTTCAGACAAAATTCATTTCCACTAAGTTTTCCTGTTCACAGTGTAGATGTTTGCACCCAAGTGTTTGACCTCCCATGAAGAGCTCAGGGTTCAGGATAGCTCTGACCAAAGATGATCATTTCACCAAGAACAGTGAAATTTATCATGTCCTGATCTCTACTGACCTTGTGGATCAAGGTCACTGCACTACTTTAGAGGGCATGGGGTTTGCTCAGGAGGGGATGCAATGGCTGAAATGCAGATTAAATATTTAGCCACATATTTTGGGGAGTTGTACACCCAGTGAGAGAGAGGAACATGCTCAGGGTGGGTGGTGTCATAGCAGACAGACTCCAACATATCCCTCCTGAGGATGTGCAAACACATTTCAGCAGCTAATAATTAAAATTAATGGGGATGAATTTTAATAGGAGTAGCAGGAGGCACATTCCTGGCACAAGGGGGAAATCATGTCTGCTGTGGAACATCTGGATGCTCCACTTCCCAACAAATCCCAGGAAACTGGGCAAAATAAGCAGTTTTTCCATTTCCTTCTTATATCTTACAGACAAATAGTTTTTGCAAAAATTAAGAGAGAGGTATTTGGGGAAAGAAATAATAATTTAAAAAAAAAAAAAAAAAAAAAAAAACAAACCTCAAACCAACCAACAAAATAATAATTAAAAACCCAGAAAGAAATATCTCATAAATAGGCAGGTAGAATATTTCAGTCAAGGCAAAACTATTCCACAGTTGTATGAAAATCTGTCAAAACTTTCAAAAAGAGGGATCATACAGAAATGACAGTGTTGGGAAGCCTTATGGGCTGCACTGTGAGCTCTGACTCTTCTTGTTCCTGAATAAAGGCCCAGCTAAGATTTAAAGCCTCACATTAAAACTGCTCTCATTTGCTCCTTCATTTTGAGAGGGGCTTTTCCATAGACAAGAGGTTAATAATAAGATACTGGAAAGGGTTCAGAAGGTGATTGCATAGCTCAGGTTAAACAAAGATTTACTGTACACAATCATTTGCTGCTCTAATTGCAGCCAAGTGTATCTATGGTTGATTGCCCAGGTTTTCTTTCACAGCACCTTTAAATTTTTGTTCCACCACATGTGAAATGAATGGGACTTGGTATTTAAAAACACTGCGTTCTGAGCAAACCAGTAACAAAGGAGATGATTTTATTATATATTTAAAGGGATAAAGATCACCATAGGTTATCATATAAGAACCTTCCTTAGCCTGAAAGAACATCTTTTTAAAAAATAAACAGATTTTTCTGTGGAAAAGCCAGCTTCTTGGAAGTTTGGGGGAGACTCCACTTACAAATTGAACCCAACTAGGGAACCAGTTTAGTTTTATTTAGCCCTGAAAGAGCTTCTCATTCCAGGATGGATAGGCAGGGGCTGGCATCCTGACATGTAGGACTGCAGGGACGCTGAGTCCTCTGTGCCACTCTGTGTGGCATTTGGTTGCACAGATTCATCCCTCTTCATTGCACAGAAGTCATGAGAGTAGATGCATCTGATTTACTTGCTTTTCCACCAGAAGGGCATGTCTTGGTGTGGAATATTGTCCTTTTTTTGGCATCAATCAGTGAGGCAAAGCCACAGTTACCACTAGCAGGGAAAAGGCTTTGAGACCCTGTTTGCAGATTATTCCGAAGATAGCTTTATTTCTCTGAAGGGTTCTGGTCACAGAAGTCCAATTACATGATATAACAAAGGGCTTTTATAGCTTTTGAAAGGACTGAGATTCTAACCAATAAGAGCTACAAATTACAAACTAACCAATTATCTTAAAATTCCTAAGTAAGAAAAACCCAATCACATAACAACTTTAAGAACCAATAGAAATCCTAAGAGATAACAGAAGTTTTGATAAGGAGGAGGGGGGAGCATGCTTTAAGGAATTTCTTTGTCTAAGGTATGATGTTCCAGGGGCCCTGTTTGGGGGAAGTAACATCTTCTACAGTTCCTGTTCTTCAGAATGAACCTTCTCCAGATTAGAGTCCTCCATGAGCTCAGAGTCCACATTTGGTCCACTGTGCTCTCTTTCACAGACTGCTGGGGAATCTCTCAACACCTAGAGCACCATCTCCCTTCCTCCTTCTCTGACCCTGGTGACCCATCCTGCAGGGATGCTTCTCATCTTTTTTTAGCTCACTCTTCACTGCAGGCACAGCATTTTCACCCATTCTCCCAGAAGCACCACCTGCTTTGTTGACAGGCTCAGTTGTGTCCATCACCGTGTCCATTGGAGCTGACTGGGAATGACTCTGCAGCATGGAGCAGCTCTGGCCCCTCCTCACAGAGGCCACCCTGCAGCTGCTCTACCAGCACCTGGGCACTGGCAGCATATACAGTGCCTAAATTTCCTGAAAGCCACTGGGAAAGGGGTCGGCCAACATCTTCAGCTGAGGAAGAACCTGCTGTGACAGATGCGACATTAAGGATGTGAAGAAACACAGAATTAATAGTGGCCCAACTGAAGACATCCACTGTAAAGAGGTTTTGTTTTCATACCAAAATTGGTCTCTAAATTCATTCTGCATTGACTGGAGAGGTAGTTTAGAATCAGATTCACACTAGTTGCCGTAATATTTCCTAAATGAAGGCTGAAGTAAAAACAATACTGAGAAATACTAAAGAAACAGAGTAGCTCAAATCCTTCTTCTCTCTTTGGGTTAAATTCATGAATGGCAAAAACTCTCTGAAAACTAAAAATCTAAATTTTCCCTTTTTAACCACAAAGGAGACTAAGATAATGAAAGCCATCCAATTACTAAGAATAGACAGATACTCTTGAGCTGAGGAGATTTGGAGTCTAGAAATCTCCATACCCCAGGGAGAATGCTTGAATGAGCCGACCTCCACATGTTACTTCAGAGTAATATTTTAAGTAGAAGAATCCTGGAGAGGTGAAGAAAGATAATCAATATGGTTATTAATGACACAAATGTGAAATCTACCTGTTCATCAATTGATGAGGACTCAGAGGTCCAGATGTGTCTCGAAGAGTAGAACCAGAGTTGTACTGTCTTCCTTCTCCAGTGCTTCTCACTCTTAAGAGTAAGCTTAAGTGTCACCTTGCTCAACAGGTTGACAATTATAAATCACATTTTTGGTTCTCAGTGTATGGAGTGCTTAGTCACACTACTGGTGATTCTATTCATTCCAATACAGAGTGTTGAAGCAGCTGGCCAGTGGTGATTATATGATTCACCAAAGGTCAAAAAAGCAGTGTAACTGTGCTGGGAAATTGAATATTATTCCAGTTAGGTGGTGTTGCTATGACCTAGGCATCTTTCTCACTCTAATCACAAGACTACCAAAGTGGCTGCAAAACTACTTTATGTTCTATGCAGATGGAAAGAATCAGGAACTCCTGAGGTTGCCAGGCTGCACTTTGGGTCTAACTGCTACAATAATCCATGTAAAGATTATGGAGGAAAAGTGACTCAGGGGAATAAGATTAGCAAGGCTAAAATAATTACTTTTATGTATAAAGAAGAAAGCTCTGCATGAACTGTAGATCTTCTGAGATAAACAGGCACATATGATTGTGACAGTGTAATTTGGAGAAAGTTGGGAGAAGTGAAGCAGAAGTTTTTGTCCCCCAAGGAGCTGTTCCTGCAGCCCACATCAACAGAGGCATACCCACTGCAGAGTGCCATGGAGCCTGACCCATCAAAAGAATAATTTAATCTTAGGACTTTCAAATTCTCATCTCTCTGAGCCACTTAGGTTCAATTATTTTAATTAAATTTTAAATGAGATTACAATTCCCTGTTTGGAGTTTCAACGGTCACTAGGACTTTACAACATTAGGCAATGTCCCTTTCATATTAAAGGATTTGAGGAAATGTCTCACATCCAGCTATTTTATGCTATCTGTTGATCTGGATTTATTTTGCTGCTTCCTCTTTAACTGCTGATTGCTCCTGGGCTTGATAAGTAATATAGCCAGAAAAATGTGCATGGTCCAGATTTCCCCAAAAGTTAAATAAATAGAAACTCTATTGTCAAAATTAATTTCCATACAGTATAAAGCACAGCTCATAAGTGCTCTTCCTAAATACTCTGGTCTTTTTTGCTTTTCTCATTTTTTCACAGATTGTTTATCTTTCCCCCATTTCCATTTTTTTCTTGTTTATCTTTCCCCCATTTCCATTTTTTTATAAAGTTATTAATATTCTCTGTGTACTCGTTTACCTGTTCCTTCATCCTCTGAAAGACCTGAGTATACACAGTGCAGTAACACTTCTCACGAGTTGTAAGCTTAACCTGTATGATATAAGCCAGCATTTAAGCAACAGGTACAGATGATGGTTGACTTAATTATAGCTAAATTTGAGCTGACAAACAAAAGAAATCAAGAATGGGTTGTATTTCCCTGGTCAGGTTTTGGTAGCAGGGGACAAGAGGGGTGTATTCTCTGAGGAGCTGATAGAAGCTTCTCCCATGTCCAACAGAGCCCATAGCAGCTGGCTGCAAGATGGACCTGCTGGTGGCCAAGGCTGAGCCCACCAGTGATGGTGATAGTGCTTCTGGGATAACGAATTTAAGAACAAGGGGGAAAAACCCTGCAACTGCAGACAGAGAGAGGAGTGATAATATGGGAGAAAAACAGCTCTGAGTAGACGAGGGTCAGTGAAGAAGGCAGGGGAGGAGGTGCTTCAGGCACTGGAGCAAAGATTCCCCTGCAGCCTCTGGGGCGGATCATGGTGAAGCAGCTGTGCTCCTGCAGCCCATGGAGGTTCATGATGAAGCAGAGATCCACCTGCAGCTTGTGGAGGATTCCAAGCAGGCAGATATACCTGACAGAGGCTGCCACTCCATGGGAAACTTGCTCCGGAGCCAGCACCTGGCAGGAACTGTGGTCCCATGAAGAGAGGTCTGTCACTCTGCAGGGGTTTGGAGCAGATTTGCACGGAGGACTTGTGACCCCATGGGGGAAAAAACCTGGAACAATCTGCTCCTGAAGGACAGCACTGTGAAAGAGATGCACAAAGGAACAGCTCATGGAGAACTGCAGCCTGTGGGAAGGACTCACTGTGCAGAAGTTTGTGGAGGACTGTAAAGGGAAACTCAGGTTTAATTGTTGGCTGGGCAGTGTCCAGTAGGACACTGTAGGAAAGTCAGGTATGCAAATTCATGTCACTTATTTAACCACAGAGAAGCATGTATTGAGGTCCCTTTCCATTTTCCTTTTTATTTCCTTTGTATTGTGATTCCTGACAGTGCTGACATACCCCATTTCATTTCATCGTGTGAGTCTCTGAGTGCTGCTGTATCCAGCATTTATTCTATTGTCTGCATCTCTGTTCTCCTGGAAGAGGGGTGAAAGGAATACAATTGATTTAACTCATGTGTCTTATGAAGAGAAAGTGTCCTAAATTAGCTGCCAAATGTATCTTCCAGTTCAATGGAGAGAACCAACTTCCAAAGGCCCTCAGCTAGGATACAAATCTATTATGTTCAGGTAGAGCCCTATTATGGTTACTTTAGGCACAGGTTAGGTGCTACAAGTTGGCAATTATTTCCTTTGCTAGACTTGTAATGGGCATTTAAGTTTCTGATCCCAAACTGTTTTGCTGATAGACTAAGCTGACCTTGGAGGAGGTCAAATTTTACCTCTGAGTTTACTACAGTTCTGAATCTAAAGAGTCCCTGACTCGTTGTCAATTATTCTTAAACAGGATTCACAAACTTATAATTCTTTGAACTGAACTTCTCATGAACTGTGAGGCTCCATTTCTTTTTGAATTTAAATACTTTGAGAACATGCCTTATGCCTGAAATTCTTCTACCTGCTGGGATCATATGGAAAGAATGATTCTTTCTTACCCACTATGCCACTGTGATTCCTGGAATAACTGCCTCCCGAAAGTAAACATGGTTTTATGCCTAAAAGGCCTAGCTAGTGCACTCCAAGAGAAAATCTGTAATGCACACACAGTGTGGACTGCAGTGGAAACCAGGCCTGGGACAGATTTGAGAACAAAGTTATTTGACACTGTGACAGTATTTTGATACTCCATATTTTCCTAGTAAAACTAGTCCTTCACAGATAATATAGTATTTCATTATAAAAGAACAATATGAATAGAAAAACTCTTCAGGATCCTTTAAAACTGAATGTGTTACTTAAATCACAGTATGATCAAAAGCATGCAGTGGGAAGCTGGCCACTGTGACAGAATAACAACTTCCTGGTGTAGAAACGAGGAGTGCAGCCACACTTGTCATCTGTCATAGTAAGAATGTTTGACTGACGCTGAAAATCAAAGCAAGAATTATCTATGAACCACAACACAAAAGCACTGCACAGTGGATCTCTCATCTAGCAATTAGACAGCAAGTGAGCAAGTCATGGATAACAGGAATGCCTCTACATGTCACTTCAGAGTAACATTTTAAGTAGAAGAATCCTGGAGAAGTGAAGAAAGATAATCAATATGGTTATTAATGACACTAATTTCACACAAACATCTGGGAAATTAAGCATGCTCTTTAGGAGTTATTTCTTGCAGTAACTTGTAAAGGAATGAATAAGTTACAATCCAAACTTCATGTCAATATTTTGGGTGGTGTAGTAGCAGTTATACTTATTTCAGCCTGGGAACTTTTCAGAAATTAAATACTAATATAAAAGCACCTTTAAAAATATTTTTCAAATACTTTTCTTTTTGTTGTTTTCTTGCATACAGCTTTACCTTTACAGCCAAATAATTGAGTTCTCTTGAATCTGAATGTCCCAGATTTAAAATTTAAAAAAAAATTAAAAACTTACGGGGGAAAGAGGCACATAAGGGAAAAGGTCAGTATGTTGCATTTCATACGTACACGTACTGAAGTAAGAGAATAAGGTTTTGTCAAGTCTTGGGAAAACTGCATTCTGAATGTTTGTGCAGAGGCTCATAGTATACTTCCCTTTAGGTTCTAAGTGACTTGAGTGAGCACTGGTTAGGCATTGATTAGGATCTAGCTTTTTATACTAATGAAGCACAGATCAAATCTGCACCTAAAATTTGCATATCTTATAGAAAAATCTCCTTACCCTCACAGACTCATTTTCACCCAACACCAGCACTACACTGCCAACAACATACTTGGAGAAAAGGCAGTTTGACTAGTGTATTGTGGATTTTAGGACTGAATAATATTCAGTAAAGTGCAATCCTTATAACTCATAATAAGTGCCCACATAATAAGTGCCCAGAGTTTTCCCACTTGGTTCAGTAAGTGCTCCATAAAATACTGGTTTATTTTTTTTTTTAGTTTCTTTTGAGTGGAAAATGAGTATGTCCTATGCCATTGCGTGCTGTTTTGACCTGAAGAAAGTAATATCTAATATATTCATAAGCTTAAATTCCACTGAGAGCTATTCATGTCCAAATGTTCAGTTGATTGTGTTCACTTTTTAATAATTCAAATAAGCAACAAGAAAGTGGTTGGCAAGCAGTGATTAAGAAAATCTGTTGTTCATAATAATCTCTGTCTAACTAGTTAACATAGTAATTATTTCTTGATTGGAAAGCTTTTTGAAGAATACCTGGAAGCTAAAGCTTGAATTTGGGTCCAAACATTAAAACAAAAATCTAATTATCTGCTATATAACTGCATGGCAATAGATCTGAAAAACTGCACCAAATTTTTTGTATGTTAACTGTGATTGCTGATGTTTACTAATCAGTTTTCTGCCTGTAGCATCACCTTTACCTATGAAGTGAATGGTATTGAGAAGACATGAATCAGCTTGGAAGGTGTTTTAAGTCAAATCTTCCAGAAACAATGCACTTCCATGAACTTAAGAATGATGAGGTAGAGACACTCCCCAAACCATTCCATTCAGAACTGGTGCTTTTCCTGTCAGTCACCTGTAGGTAAGGCCCAGCCAGGGACCTTTTCCTCCTTCATGGCTGAGAACTGCAGTCAGTGATTTCTGTTTCACCCATGCACCTCTTATCTAGAATGGAAAAGAGCAAAGCTTCAGGTAACTTAGGCATGTGATGTGTTTGGCCTTAGGTCCTGGATCAGCTTACAAGCTCTGCTTTCTTGCAACGGCACTGAAACAATAATAACTTTATGTTTTTCTTCCAATAGACTGAACTTGTTCCTGGTTTCCTGTGCCCACACATATGCATGGGTGTAGAAAACCCATAATGGTTTATAGCCTAAGAAGAATTACATGGCTGTTGACATGGGAGAAACACATATCCTTGCAATATTGAGCTGGATTGCTAGTTTTACAATACTTTCCTTTGCTCTCAGTCTTCTGGTCTTCTATTGTGGTTTGATTTCAAGAAATTTTTTGCTGTTGTTGTGTTTACTCTTTGCCTATTTTCTAATTTGAATCATTAGACTCAGTTTTTCCTTACATTAAATTTGTCATGGGTTTGCTACATATAACAAAGGAGGGAATTCAGCCACCAGTTAATCATTTTTCGTAGTGGCTGTGACAGCAATCTCTCAGACATTACAGAAATAGGTCCACTGTCACTTACTCCACCACTTTTCCAACACAAATTAGTTTTTCCTACTCTATCTTGATTGGAAAAATTAACTAATGTTTCCTTCACCTTGCTCATAGCCAGATACATCCATAACATATCTTTAAATTGTCATTATCTGTTACTATACATTGGCATTCATGTTCTGAGGCTAAATTTGGCTTTAATGCTATACAATATCTAAAGAACAGTAGCATAAAACTTACAGCAATAGATACCAATTAAACCACAATGCCTTTATGAAAATTTTTTTCTGTTCTCTTATTTATTGACAGATTTTTTTTTTTAATTACAACACAATGAAACGATGGTAAGTACATAAGATGCAATAGTATAAAAAGCCATTTTAACCCTTCCCTTGGTTAAGACACTTACAGCAGACAAGAACTGCCCCACCCCAATTCCCCCCTTCTCAAATGAAAACAAAAAATAAATATAAATTAATAAATATAAAACAAATCACTGCACAGCCCTTAACTCTTTGATTGCCATGGCAAGAACCATAATGATGATTCCAGCGTGTGACGTTCGGTGGTTAAAGGTTGCCGCAGCAGTCAAAGGGTTATAGCATTGTAAACATAAGTACTTTGTTGAAAATGTTCAGTCATGTTAATGGTCTACAGCAATGAGATTATTATCATGACCCCTTGACCTTTAATGACACAACAGCATTAGCTTGGTGAGCTGTTACATAGATTAATTAACCCATTTAGTTTAACAATGCACTATGAGGTCTTGATTTACTAACAAAAGACTACTTGTGTATAATAAAACACTGTTCAATGCATTGATCAATAAAATCAATGAAAAAATCAGTCTAAGCACCACAAAATTTTGCCTGATTATATCTGACAGTCATAATACACTTTAGCACCATTTAGTCAGCCTTGCATTTGCACACAAACAAGCTTTGTGTTTGTCAGTAGAAGCTACCTGAAGGAATAACATATGTCAGTTATAAAAAGGTTACCGTATAGAATGCTGTGTGAGCCAATAAAATAAAATAAAATAACAATAATAAAATGAAATTCAGTTGCAGAAAGCAAATAAATGCTCCAGTTATTTTGATACTAACACACATCCTAATAAGCGGAACATGGGCATGAAATGAATATGGAGCTATGCAGAGAAAAGGGAATAAAAATGAGAAATTTGTTTCACACAAGAGAAATCATCGCATCCATATTTTGACTTATTTGTCAGGCTTTGAAAATTAAATTAACAACTGTTGGGTGGTTGAAGACAAAGAGCTTGAAGATTTGATGTTTAACAATATATGAGTTTTAGGTTCATATTATGCATGAAACCCCTTTCAGAGATATCCTATCAACTGCATAAACACCCTTGTCTCTGCATGAAAGGCTGATTTCCTCTTTCTCAGACATGGAGGATAAATAAGCAAATCACTGGTGGGCAGAACCACAACTGTAGTAGCTTCTAGCTAACGTATTGGAGCCAGAACAATTTCTGTTGGAATTACAGGGACGAAGGAATGTCAACAAGAAGGAAAATGGAATCAGCTGCTAAAACAGCACTCAACAAAAAGAACTAAGGAAGAAATCAAGTTCTGATAGACACATGAATACAGCACTTGGAGAGAACGCAAGGTGCACGTTATTCATAAAGAGAAACAAGGATGTGTATGAAGCTTGGAAAACAATGTACCCTTCTTGTATATATCCATATCAAACTCTAGTTGACTACAGACTGACAAAACTAGCTGCACATGCTCTAACTGCTAACAATACTACCACAGGACTGGCAAGGAGAAGACATTGCATCCCTCAAACAGCTTCTGATCATACAGGAACACCTATAACATAAAGCAAATCTCCGAAGTCAAACACCTGCACCTTTCTCTTCAAGCTGTTTCTGAACTGGGCAATGAATCCAAAACTACAGTAGCAGATGACAGAGTGAGTTCTTTATATGTGATACCAAAAAATTAGGATCATTTGGAAAACAGTTCACAATAGCCAAGCATTCTGCCATGCAACAGTGCCAGCCTATTATGCTACAGCAGTAAAGTAATGGTAATTGATGTATGTGTACGAACTGACTTGTGGTAGAGGAAGGAGTCTAGCCATAAAATTCTTGTCTGAATATCCATGACACAGATTATAGGCATCAGAATGCAAAAGGAGAAAAGAGAACAGGTTAAAGATGAGAACTGGAACCACTGAAAATAGCACAGACTGTCATAAGCCATACATACAAATGGTATGTAATGGCTGGCACCAAAAATAGTAGGTCTCTGCAATTATAGAAGTACTATTGTGCATCTGACAAGTCAAGCATTTCCAAGATGTAAATAAAGAATCCATGATGATCAGCCCTAGCCATACCATGCCTTTTTCATTAAAGAATTAAGGACAACAATGTCAATGGCTGGCAAAGGCTTCAATAATCTACTGTAAGTTAGAGCTCAGTGTTGAGTACTGGACAATGAAAAAGATTCAGTGAAAGACAAACACCAAGTTCCTCAAATATTCATAAGAGATTTGAGAAGGTACTACCTCTTCATTGTAGACACAAAAAGCTGCAATTCCTAGTGACAAACTGTAAAAAGTTATACATGATTAAATGAGATAGACAACAAAATTGGTTTTGATTATTTGTATAATAAACAGATCATTTCCTACTTGCCTTCCAAGAGAATATAAAATTAAATATTCCCTTAATTAGCCAGGAAACATGTCAAGGTGCAGTGAGAAAAGGGGATGGAGGGGAAGCAGAAGTTTGACTGTATTTATCAATTTACATATAGAAATAGAAATAGATGATACATCAAATGGCCATAAAAATATTTCTGTCATATCAAACACTTCAGGACTACCATGGAAATGAAGATATATGGCTGTAATACAGACTAATAGAGGTTAAAGACTTCCTTGTCCTACAGTAATTTAATCAGTTGAATTCTTCAAATCATTTTGCATCTAATTTCTGAGAACAAAAAAAAGGACATTTCACTGTGACCAGTTTTTGAACAGAGATTCAGGTTGATATTAGTTTGACTAAATCTATCTCAAAAGATTCTGATAGCACTAGATAAATAATTGCCATATATTACTATATATATTTGCAGTCATGTTTAGAGCAACTATACTGAGAAGCTTTTTGACTGACTGCTATCTGGGGGGTTATTCCAAATACAGAATTCAGTGGACTTTCTACAGCCTAACAGATATCTTTGTTGTAGGAGGCCAGTAATACTTTCCAAGCTATCACCAAGTTCTTAGTAATGTCTCTTCTCTTTTATTGTTGAATATGTGAAATTTTAGTAGCGTTAGTGATCCTTGTCTCCATCTCTTTTTGACAAAATGGTGTTATACTTGTACTTGTAAGTCAAAATGTTTTCATTCCTTTTCCTAATGCTTTACCTATTTCATTACATAAAGTAAGAGTTGGGAATAGTATTTTCATCATCACACATTCCTTCAATTCTGGATTCCTCTTCAAGGTTAAAATTTCATTGAGTATAACAATGTCATTTCTGTATGCTGTGAATATTGACAACAGCTATTCTGAAACGTCTTTTTGATTCTTTTCATCTGCCTGGTGATGCATGGCCAGAATTCATAGCACTTTATCATATGAGGTAAAACACAACCATGTACATATAAGCTGCAGCTATGCCTTGCAGGTATGAATTTCAGTTGTCATGGTCATTTAAAACAGTGCTGTAGGTTGCTGATGATATCTTCCAAATGCATGTCATCACATGTATAATTTCCTAAGACACATAATTCTGCTTATATCCAAGCAGACAAACTGGCTGGAGCTGACTTCAACACAGTGTTCCCGTAAGATATGAAGGTGATCAGTATGTGAGCACTGGCAATTTTGTGGCAATGGCCAAGCATAGCAAATAGACTGTGTTTTTCTCTGTTTAGAAACATTGTATGCCCAAATATGAGGTTGTGCGTTTACCTGCAATATATTAGTTGTAAATCAGTACTTTTTTATATCTATTTCATATTCTAATCTAATTTTAAAAACTGACAAAGAGTACTAGATACTATCATTTTGGAAAATGATGGAAAAAGTGATACCAGGGAAAAACTTATTTTCTCTTCTTTAAGGTTGCAAAATGAAAGTAAGGGAACCAAATTTTTATACCTTATAAATACAGATTACCTGCTGACATGTGGTACTCTTGGCTTCAACAAGGCAGATGAATTTATGCACAGTCCTGTAAGCTATGAATGTGTGTGTAAACTGGGTGCTAAATACCAACACATCAGGTGGAAATATGAATTAGAAACATTATTTTATGACTCAGTACACAGCCCTGCAAGTGGTGAACCCATATGAACACCCACTGATTGGCAAAGTTACACTGTCCTGTTGCCTGTATATAAGTAACACAATACTTCATTAAAAACTCTTATTCCAAAGGATGGAGACTAAATATTCAATATATTTTACTGCAAGAGTGAAATAAAATAATTTTTAAAAAATTATCATGAAACGTTATGAATTAAGATATGCCGCTCCAAGAAGATTAAGGTTATAGTAATAAAAAGGACATGATTGAATTTCAAATTGTAGAAATTACCATTAGCTAAACAGAAAACCTTGTTTCATGTGGTGGCTACAATAACAATAATAATCTGTGGACAATGGTATTCTACAGAAGCAGAATAAAGTAAACGGTGTGACTGGAAAGCTTCATGCCATCATAAATAGCTGGCATGTGTAATGATTATTGTTTATGAAGTTTTACTGTGACAGCAAGTAGCACTGTGCTGCATACACATCCAAGAATAGAAAACTGTCTTTAGCATGCTAGTTTACATCAGCCTTTCTTCATTTATATCTAAAATTTATTTAATCTATACTGTTAGTAGACCAGAGCAATACTTAAGGATATCCCCACAAAGTAAACATACTTTATGGACACACTCACAGAATATCCTCTTTCAAAGACAAAATGGGCAGCTGCAATTCCAAACGTTAATTAACTGACCATAATTTGTAGATTATATGCTAAATCTTATGTATACTGGGAAAGAAGATTGGTTTATAATACATGTGTTTAATGATGTCTACATCCTTCCTTGAAATACATTTTGATTTTAGGAACAGATGCTTGATGTGCTCACACACTGATGATCCCTCAAAATATGATCATCTGATTATTATTGGGCATTCCTACTTACATACATACATATATCAAATCATTCCACATCATACAAAATCTATGCTGCCTTACATTAGAGGCTACCTCACATCAAGCCTCAAATGGAGCCAGTTTGCAACAAGTGATGGTATGTTTTTGATGTTTACCAGATATTTTCAGCATTGATGGCACTGATGACAATGTCTTTCTCCATCAGCCTCTGACATCTCAGATGGCAAATCACAAGAATGGACAGATTTGACTCACACATTACATACTTTTCATGAGACTAGTGGCAGACAATTCATTGAATTACATGCATATATCAGAGATTAATTTTATGAGCACATGGTTAATTTACACCCGATTTTGTAACTGACATATGTTTAAATGGTCTTATCTCATGAGAACCACACTGTCTGTCTGCAGTCTATGTAGTAGGAGCTAAGGAATTATGCCTAACATTACAGTGCTGGGGTATCACAACTATACCATTGTATTGAATAACAGGTTATCTGTTCCTCAGCTTCCAGACAATATTATTCGATTTACAGCATAGCTGGACACCTAAGTGGCCAGTGACATTTATTTCCTTGGCTGATAGTAATGATTTCTCTTATAGCTCATAGACTGCAGTCATCTCTTTATACTTCTGAAACAGAGGTGTCCAGAGATGGTCTTGACAACAAAAGGCAAACCAGGAGCTACTGTTCTGTAATGGCAGCTTCACATCTCCCATTGCCATGGTGCATGGCTTCCTTCACTTCTACAATAGCTGATAAAACTTAGGCCATGTTTTAAGGAGATATGGGAGCCAGGACAGAGCAAGCCCCTGCAGTCATTTCCTTGCTCCTCCACCCAGTCATCTCATGCTCTTCCCAAAGTAGGCTGCCAATGGTACGGTAGCTTGCGTTTCTACTGCCTTAAATTCACTGTTCAGTTTACTATGTGTGTGTTTTAAGATTTGTCCTAACAATGGTCCAAATGGAAAAAAAAAAAAAAAAAAAAAGAAAGAAAAAAAGGAAGGAAAAAAAATAGGAATGCAATGCCTTCATTGCTCATAGGCAGACCGACTTCCTAGGCTATGCACTTTTTTTTAACCAACAACTGAGAATAAGATTCTTTATAATTTGGTACCAAAAGCTACATTTAACTGACATTTAGATTGCAAAGTGAGACCGCCCCCAAAAAATTGAAAATTCAAAAATTAAGCCTTACACTCTGTTCTTAACCCACAGTGCTAATGGCACAGGACTCTTGATCAAGCAACTGGGGATGTGAAGTATGCTTCTAAGAAAATGTGTAAGTCTGCCCCTTATGTTTGGATGTATTACCTTATGTTATTTTAATTTACAAAATTAGCCTTAAAAACATCTTTTTCTTTACTTATCCCCTCCCTTTTCCCAGTTTGAAAGAAGAAAAAGAACAAAAGTTCATAGGAATATATAAAATATGTATTACATTTATTCAGGAGACTTGAAAGGGCTCCCTTGGAGCCATTTGAGTCTCTCCATCCCAGCCTATCCAGTAAATATACAGTTACATATTTTTAATTTTTTTTTGATAAAAATTAATTTTGTCTACAGTCAATAAACTTTTCATAGGTTTAGATATTGAAAGGCCAAAGGAAACACTGCCATAATCTACTCTGGCCTTCTGCATCATACAGACGATAGTACTCTGAAGATACATGACCTTATGTAGTCAGCTTGATAGACTGTAGCTGATTAATACAACACATATTTAGTTTCGTATTGTTCCGAAGTACAGATCATGACAAGAGCAATAGGGAAATGTTTATTAAAAAAGTTGCGGCACATGAGCAGGAACCCAGATTGCAGAACTGAAAATATTTTCAATTTGCTTTTTTGTTATTCTGATAGTCATAGGCCCTTGTAGAGAAACAACTATTAAAAAATATAAAATTGTCCTAGAACTTTTACTAATTTAAGTTCAAAATTAGATCAGGCAACACCATTAATTTGCTCTGAAATTCTATAATTTGAAACTAGTCAGTATGTATTTGGAAATTACAGTGAACATAAATGGTCCTACATCTTTTACTTAAAGCAAACCTTTATGACTGCGTTACAACCTACTGAAAATGTATGTAACAGAAATGTTGACACAATCTTGCTTTGCATGACATAAACATGCCAATATAATTTTTTCTCCCTCTCTCTGTATATAGCATATATGCACTTTTAAGTAAAAGAAAATAGATTCAACAATCAACTTATCATGTATTCATGTAACTACGATGTACCATATACCAAGCACTAGAATTATCACACTTACCTTCCTGCATAATTACAGTTAAATTCTCCAAACACAAATATTTTTGTTACTTTATCAAAGAACAACAGTCAACATGCTCAGCACTTCATTACTGTCAGGGAAATGGTTGCAGAAAAAAAAATTAAAGCTGCCATGAAAGATATTTCAAAACTGAAATGAAATTTTCAAGTGAATAAAAAAAGCTGATGAGATGCTGTTCTGACTTAAAAAAAATAAAAAATAAATTCTCCTATTTCCTGTTTTAGAGGAAAAGCAAACACAAAATAAGTAGTTCTTTTAGCATTTTCCTCCAACTATCCAAGGGGGAAAAAATTGGAACAGCAATATCAATCATTTTGTTTTGTCTGTAGCAGAACATAAGTTATAGTAGTTTGTTGACAATAAAATTTTCTCAATGGATTAAAATGTGCATGTCTGTGCATGTGTGTGTTTGTGTGCTTTTATAAGTATACAAACACACACATCTTAATACATATTACAAACAGCATAGAATTTCAAATTCACCAAATGAGCTGATCCGCAGCAAAAATCTTGTGCAACTAAATTGTCAATAAATCTATACATTTTCAGCAACAACTGACTTGGATTTACTAAATAATGCTGTGGGCTGATACTGGTGCGCTTCTAACCTACACTATGCAGTACTTCTACAAAACATCTCCAAAATGCCATCTGCATTGCATATTTGTTGTAAAACTATATCTTTTTCTAATCTTCATTTTTGTTAACCATACATACGTATATCTGTTTATGCTCTAAGAAATAAGTTTGCAATGCTTTCTAGCATGCCACATATGTTCATAAGTCCTCAAATCATTATAAAATCATGTAATTGAAAAAAAGGCATACTATTTTTCATGCTATGCTCAATATAAATATAAATTCAAGGCAGTCAAGCTATCCATTACCAAAACAATAATAATCATAATATATATGTATATATACCTACACTCTCTAAAAAGTGATCCAGTTATGTGGATTAAGAAATCAGTAAGAAATTGGTTGAACATAGTATAAAAGTCTCATTTTATGTAAAAGCCCATACTGGCCATTTCAAGTATTTTAATACTTTCCTATAACCTTTTCATTAATAACTAGATATTTGTAGAAATAATAATTTTATACTGAAAATTGTATTCAAGTTAAATAAAAATTAACTTCTGCTGTAATTCATTTTTAGAGTGTGCATGTATACATAGCAAAATACCTTTCTACAGACCTATCATAAATATTTTAGTCTATGTCATTTCTCTCCTACTAAAACACTTCAATTTTTTTTCTCAAATTTTAGATCATGTCTATCAGGTCTTTCAAGAAATAAAACTCATTTCATTTGCAACACCAGATTCCCTTCAGTTTGTGCCAGTTTGCAAGTTAAAGGTCAAAGACATAGGACAGTACACTTTAAGGAAATTCAGACAGTGAAGCTGTTCACAGAAGACAATGTTTAACTTGGTAATGACAGTCAACAGGTCAATAATCAAGTTCAAGGCAAGCTGTTCATTGTTGCAAAAGCTACTCCCCTCAAAACCTGGCTTTCATAAAAAACCAGGTGTCTGACTTTTGGGGTGCATCATTCTGACCATCTTTAATAAGTTCACAGCCCAGTGACTGTAAAGCCTATCACTGCAAGAAGCAGCTCCTAAAATCAATAAAGAGGTCTGTCAGTTGCTGACTTTTCTCTAGGAAAAAATTATTGATACAAACCTGCTCTGCAGGTCACATGAAAATGACAATACTGCTGTTAGCACAAATTACACAGAATGACAAAATGTTTTGGTGGTCCCTTGGCTCTGTCAGTTGATACCATGTTTGACTGAAGGCCAAAAATTTTAACCCTTTGAGAACTATGATGAACATGCAAAGGGGTAACACACCAGAGGATACTCATGCACTATCAGAGTCATCTTCTTAGCTTTCCTTTGAAACTGTAACTCTGCCTCTGCAGAGGCAAATCAAATTGTCATGCAACATAATCTCAAGCGAGAAATCCAAGATGCTTAAGGTAAGAGGCTAAACTATAAAATTGTTTTCAGCTCAGAAAAAAAAAAAAACAACTTGATACGTGGTAGAAATTATTAAAACACATTTGGTTCCTTTAACAAGAAAGTAGCTGGTAAATATATTTTGTTTTCTATTCATGTTACAAATGCTTTTCTATCAATAATGCAAATAATTAAAAACACAGTCACAAGAAGTCTGTTTCGAAAAACTGATTTTCTTTTGAAACCTGTATTACCCAAACACAATTCTATAATTTAATTATGACCAAGATTAACATCCAGCAGACTCTGAAAACTGGATGCAGTAGTTCTCAAAGGGTTACACCACCAATATAATACCAGTGTCAAGTTTCTCAATAGCATGTCTGTTGTTTTAGTTCATTGAAATCCACTTCAGAGACACACTGCTTTTTTACCATTCTTTGGAATGAGTGCTCCTGACAGACCTATAAAAGGCCTGGGGTAGTTGGCTTGGTACAGCTTGGGAAAGATAATGTAGGAAAACCAACCCGAAATCAAACAAACCAATAAAAAGGTTCTGCTTGAATATAGTATTGAATATGAGTTTAAAACATTGAGGACATAGCCCAGAGCAGCTGTAAAAACCACAAAATGAATGTATTAAGGCTGTTACTATATTGCAGATATTTTGGCCCCTTGTTTGTTGGAAAATGGCTGTCCGAACAGTCTGAAGTCCTGCGTGTCATCCGAGTCTCCCACCTGACAAAACTGGAAGTAGGAGTATAGGACTTTATCCGTAGCAGACAGAAAGCAATCCTCTTTGGAGACAAAGCTGTTTTGGGTCTTCTCACTTTCCTGAAAGTTCCATTGTTGGTTGTTGTGTTTCTCTAAAAAAATTCACTTTCAGCAAAAAATTTTTCGAAGGGGAACAGGCCGTAAGGGAAAAATGTAGAAACATTGGAGATACTTTTATTCCTCTTCGTTAGTTAATCCTGATAGTTTATAGGGCATTGAGCGTGCAGAGGGAAGGCCTAGAATTGAATGACAAAGAAAGACAAAGGACTGAAGAAACAGCAGATACTGTGTCTCATGGAAGCTTCCCAGCTGAGCGAATCGCCACTCAGGCGCAGGACAGGCAACCCTGGGTTTTACAGATCAGCTTTGTTTCACACCGACAGATGCCCGCTCCTAGCTAGGAAACTGCTTAACAGCTCTTGTGTTGAATCTCAAGTTACCACAAACTCCTGGGAGGGAAAGAAAAAAAACCAAAACCCTACATCACACCCACTCTTGCATAGAGCGTTTGCAGTACAGTATGTGGCGGGGTGTTCCTTTCCTTTTGAACTGGAACACAGTGTAAACCAAGACAAGGAGGCACAAGGCCAGGATGCAGGGAATGACGATGGCTATGGCTTTCACAGTGCTGGCTGTGTTGTCCAGTTTGATGACAATGTCAACATCGTCTTGAGGGCTGTGTCGGTCTTTATCTCGATCTGTTGGTCCATCACAACCCATAAAATCCTTGAGGATGGATCTGGGATAGCCAGGTTCCACCCTGAGCATCTGGTTATTGAATTTCCAGTACTCTTTTCCTTTGTAGAAATATGTGAAGCCTGAGGAAGAAAGTAGCAATTATTCATACGAAATTGTCATATGAAATCGTGTAATCAAAATACCATGATGGAAATTACTGGTATCAATTTTTGCATAATTAAAAAAATCAAAACACATAAGGAATAGACTTCAGTTACAGGTATTTAAAATCTTTTTTTTTACAATTTTTATTTCTTTACTGTCTCTAGAAATCTAACATTGAATTTGGGGTTTTTGTTTTGGTTTTATTGTTTGTTCTTTAGTTGCTCTCTCATTCAGTAAACTGGGATGTTTTCTTTCATCACTACAAAAATAATCAGTTCCAGAGAATATGGTGTATGAAAACTCAAGCTTTGGCCAGTTTGTTCATTCACTGAAAAACCAACTAGAGTTGGAATCCTCAGGGACATCCTCAGGGACAGGACTTTAAAGCATCATGACCTCTTCAAGATAGGAAGTCTCCTGAAACAAATTGCAATGTCGTGCTATGCTGTGCTATCCAGAAATGAGAACTGACCCTCTTTAATCTCATAGCCTATTGCACTTCAGAAGGAGACTACATGAAATAACAGCATCTTTCAAATGAGAAAACAGGTGGAAACAGATTTGTTTTCTGTAAAGACCTGATACTTGTTTATTCAGGCACAATCCAATGTTATTTTTAAACATGCTTAAATGGAGAAATAAACTTGACTCTTGCCAAAAATCTATATTACTTTATTATCCCAGCTGAAAAATGGCATTGATCCAGCAAGACACAAACCTTCAGGATGGGGGAACTTTCTCCTACTATTTATGAACTGAATGGAAACAGCTAGATTTTTTTCTTATCTTCACTTTATTCATCTCATATATTTCCTGCAGTATTAAAGGCTACTACAACAGATTAGGCACTATTTTCTTCTGAAAAGGCTGGTAACTACCTATCTGGATATAACATTATTAACCACCTATTCAATCATTAGTTACCTTCTTTCAATTCTAAAATTTTTAAAAAATGATACATTTGATAGTCAATTTTTAGCTCAAACTATAGGAAAAGCCTTCATCACCTACTACCACTTTTCAGAAAAATTGAATATTTCACCATTCTTCTACATTAGGTGTTTTTGTAATTTAAATAGCCTCCCTAGCCAATGAAAAGGTATTATTTTCCTTTCCTTAATCCCTTGCATTTTTATTACCTGAAAATATGGTAGTAGATTTATAGAAAGATCTCATACAATTAGAAAAAAAACAAACCCCACACAAAAATTACTGATCTGTATCAAAAGAGTAGTTAGACTTGTCCAGAAAATGCCTTCTATTCGGATTGGAATAAAACTAAAAGAGGACTGGAATTCTTTAAATATGATGAAGTTTTAAAATTTTAGCACGTATAAAGTTCTTAAAGCAATCTGTAGTTTTAATAAAAAGCATCATCAAATGCAAAATTTCAGTATTTTGAACCATAGTTACCTTATCTTTGCATTCTATATAACAATATGCCTTTCCCAAAGCACTGCACATCCTGGCCACAGATAAATATTTCAAGTATGGAAATTTGATGTATTATCTTTATTAATACTCTAATATATATATAAAGAGATCATAAACAGATGTGGCACCTCTAAATCTACATTCATGCATATATGCAGAATACATGTATGTATACTGAGGGGTAGAGGTAAATCAAAATACAGACTTTAGCTAGTAGTAATTGATATGCAGTGAAAGGTCAAATTAAAATTCTTAAAGCAGCAAAGGAATTTCCGGCTGCTAGAGATCCAATACAATTTCTTCAATTAGAGCACATTTTCCACTGGAAAACTCTGAACATAGTTTAAACTTTTCTGCCATTTTTGCTGAAGTAGGAACCAGGATAATAGTCAGTTACAGCTGAAAGACGGAAGCTACCAGCAGAGAAGGACAGTTCCAAGAGACTGAGTAGTTTTACTGCTTCTCTTGACAGAACAAATGACTTCACACAACTGTTGAAAGTGATTTCATCTAATCTGCTAGATGTGTTAAGCCTGCTTTGAGACCTGCTCCTTACAATTTTCTAAGTACTGAGAAGTGAGAGCAATACCTGATCCAAACAGCACTGAAGGGCTTAGCAGTCACTACTGCCTCAAATTTACTTACGTAGCAAGTATCAGGGAAAAAAAGGCCAGTGGACTAATAAAGCAGACTACCTTTTCTCTTTCTTCTACCTAAAAATTGCCCCACCATCCACTTCAGGAGAATTTCTAGTTGGAAAGCTAAATTTTCTGTGCTGCTCTTAAGGTAGAAAGAAAGATTTCTCCAATTTGGAGAACTTCGTGTGATCTCACAAAAGACAGGAAATTTCTTCTCCACTCCCTCCCGAGAGTTTCTACCACAGTGTTAAAAAACAAACCACAATATGGGAAGTAGCAGGACAAGTTTCAAAAATGGTACCTGTACTTTACCAAGCTTTTAGGATACTGAGTCAGGACACTGACTAGAGTAGGAAATTGGTTTTTCTCATCCTTTCCAAAACAAGATTACCAAATTTTTTGCCATCACTGAAGGAAACCTCTGCATGACCAGAGTTACTGTAGGTGTTCAGTTGCATAGGTTACACAATAGAAAGACAAAAGAAGGAAAAAAATATATAATTTAAAATGAAATGGATTCCCTGAAAAATATGCTTTCAGATGCGTCCTTATGAAGGTTTATAGTAAAAGTTGCTTATCAACTCTGCTTCTGTCTAAAGAAATAAAAGCAGTTTCAGGCAAAATGCTATCAACTTCTTTCCCACTGAGCTGTGGTATTTCTTATTTGTATCTGCTTTTGCTTCTTTCCCCATACAAACAACAGCAAAGTTGTGAACTGTTTCTTAAGACTTTATTTTCTTGATTTCAGGAAAAATGTCTCAGTGGTCTTCCTGGGAACTTGATGGTGTCATTTTCAGTCCCTTTTTCTGCCCTGGGCCCCTTATGGGATTTCTGAGATGGTCAAGAATTTCCTCTTTCCATTCACCTCCTCCACAGTCTCCTGCCATGTTTTACTAACCTCCTCATCCAAAGAGTCCAGCAGACTATCAAAACCACTGGGGTTAGAAAGAGAAGTGCCTCTCATGTAACCTAAAGTCTTTCATGCCTTAGGAATGTGTGCTCTGCCTCTGCAGTGCTTTCAGTGGTTTGGGTGTTACAGTAAGATAATTTTCATTTTTAATGGGAGGCATGTGTACCTGAGTTCAGTACAGAAAGCATGTATATATATATATATATGCACGCACAGATATAGATGTATATATACATGTATATATATTTCTAAAACATTTGTGACTATTTCCACATATATGTGTATTTTAAAACAGTTAATTATAGAGTGTGATGTATGCAGAATATCATCTTGATTGACCTACTTTCCAGTTAAAAGCAACACAAAAAATTCAATCTAGCAAAAAGGCCAAAATACAGACAGAGTTTCTTCTTCTTCTGGGTAAAACAGACACAAAGCAAGGAAACAATTAAACACATTTCTGAAAAAACCCGTAAACATTTCCATGGTAAATTACTTAATCAAGTTAGAACTTGAAACAGGAGACTAAAATGTTTTATAAAAGGAAATAAATATTTTTATTTTCTTATTAAAAGGAAATTGAAGTAATATGGAAATAGATATGTGTCGTATGAGCCAAACAGAATAAATTCCAAACCTACTAATAAATAAATCATATATGTCATATAACAATTGTCCAACAATGCATATTTTATTCTCGTCAAAAGGATCTAAGAACTCTGTGTAACTGAGGGCTCTGTTGGCAGCTGGGCACCATCCCCTGGGTAGCACTGAATTCTCCTAAGACGGAGGAGATTTTGCTGCTCATTTGTTTTCTGGTGTGTCCAGTTGAGACTCCAGGCTCTAAGTATGTGATGATGTATCTTGATAAAGATAATAACACATCATATTAAAATCCCTATTATCTGCGTTTCTACATGATGGACTTCTGACATCTTTGATTTACATAAATTCATTGGGATATTTCTGTTTAGATTTAGATTTTGCTTCCCTTTGCTAGTTTTTGAGAATGAAAGAAATACCTTCCAAGCTGTTTAAAAAGCCAACACCTTGAAAGTTCAATACAGATATAATGTGTTTATGAAGCTTGTTTTAAGAGGCACTATAATTCAGCAGAGAACAAAGACAAAATGAATTAAGACAGAGGAAAAAAAAGAATGGAAAGTAAGTTTTCTAATACTAAACTTGAAAGCTTTTTCAACCCTAGGTTAAACAATGCATGCAAAGAGCCATTTTCACTAAAGCCAGATCTAGAGCAGGAAATAGTCTATTCAGGTATCAAGAATTCCTTCACTACTTAAACTGAATATTCAATCATCCCTCTCTCTACTACTCTATCTTACATAAAGGGTGTAAAAAAATTATTAAAGCAAGAACGTGTTTTCATACCATTTTCTTTGTGGACAAAGGCTCCCTGAGGAGATTCTGGGATACCTTTCCAAATTGTGATTGGTTTGGGATAACCAGGATCCATGGATCTCATTTCTTCACTGTACCTCCAGTACCTGAAATATTTTTTAAAGGAAAAAAAGAACATTTGTAAGATAGCAGATGAGTAACTTTATATTTCCCCCCTCCTACACTTGCTGCATTCATTAGCTACAAGTGGGAATACTGGATTTCTTCTCTTTGAACACACTACCTGGTTACAAATAAATCTATTTGCTGTTTCATGTAAGTAGATAGAAGATAAAATATTTTTGCACTTCAACAACTAAACCAGCACGAATCTCACTTATAATCACCACAATTCTGATGTCTAGGGCTTTTGCACAGTGACACGGAGAGCTGCAACACATGCAAAAAACCAATGTACATTAATGCTTTTCATAATATTGTAATAATGCAAGTGACAGTAGATTCAGATTAAAATACTGCCAGCAATCTTAATTTAACTCTTCATATGTATGCATTACAGCAGCTTTTAATTTCATTTCATTATCACTAAATAGATGCAGTGTATTATAAAATTCAACCTGTTTGTGTGCCTTTTTGCCAGCCAGCCCTTCTCAAACTTAAAAAGCTTCAGAATGCAATTCTGGTAATCCTGAACATCTGACAAGTATTTACACTTACAGATAATATTGATAATTTCTTTTTCCTTTTACTGCTGATCAAATTGCTATGCATATCTTATAATCTGGTTCTAAGAATACTGCATCTCTAATATCATCTGTGCATCCTACTGTTTTGGTGGGTAATTTCATATTTTGATTTGCTCCATTAATTTAGAGCATAGTTTTATCACTATCATTGATAATCTGGTTGCTGCTAAAAACTTGACCCTGATTCTCATTCGAATTCATTTGACTTCAGTTTCTAGAAATCCTTGTTATTATCATCATTTATTAAAAAATTCTGAAGTGGATGATATTTTATTGCTGTGGAGGTACTTAGGCACTCTAACTGATTCACATTTGAATCTTTTTTAAAAAAAGTATAGTGGTCTAAACTCCTCAGTATTTCTCCCTGTAGGGCATTTCTCCGGCTTTAAACTTTCAATGAAATTAAAAGATGGCAGATTTCAAGTGGGTTAATCATTGGCAAGTTAGATTAAAAAGACATTTGTATTTATTTTTTCTTTCTTATGCTTGAATTGTTTTTATAGCCTCAATTCTTAATCTATTCACATATGCATCAGCTACCAACCAAGAACACAATGCTCTTTATTTGGATATGTAACATCTATGAAAGTTTACATGCAGAAACAACATGCAGAAGTACTAAAAAAACTCTAACATTAATACTGTTGAAACCAGTTCTTCCTCATCTTTTGACTCTAAGTTTCTTGGTCTTTATTCTGCATTTTTTTAAATAAGTATTTTTTTTCTCTCCCTTTATTCCAGAACTCTATTTCTATCCTGCATAATTTCTCCCATTTTCCTTTTTCTTTTCCAATCTTTTCACCTTTTTGAGCTCCTTCTTTCAATAACCTCTGGTTTTCCACTAGCCTTAAATGACTTTCAAAGATACACCTTGTCATTAGAAGCCTTCGAGGACATACTCAGTGCACAATCAGAAATCACAAAACTTCTGGGTTTTCATCATTGATGAGAAATCCTATTAGGGAAGGACTGATCATGACACCATCTCAACAACCTGCTGGAATAATGAACATGTCTACAAGGTAAGGAAAAGCCTAGTCTTGATTCTAATTGGCATGCCAAATGTTCACAAGCAAACTGCCTAATGATGGTTTGAGCTCTACAGCCTATGTAAACTTGTTGCTGTACCTCAAAGACTGATAACTAACAGAGGGGGAAAAAATGAAAATTCACTACATAGCTTTAGAGAAAGGGAATTTGGAATATATTTGCTAAACCATGTTCTATATCTAAGCTTATTTACTCAATAATATTTTGAGCCATTAGATGATTAAGTTTTATGAAGAAAAACATTAATTTAAACTCTAAAGTTCATAAAGCCAGTTGGACAAGACAAGGGCATAAACGAGGACATAAGACAAGAAGTTCCTCAAAACTATTATCTTCTAGTCCCAAATGACTAAGTTTTGGTGGGATAGGAATGACATAGGGACTAATATTTTCTGTAGTCAATTATTTCCCCTTTTTGGGTTCCATACAATTATTTGGAAGAATTATTGTTAAATAGATAATATCATATAACAACAACAACAACAGTGTTCCATACATGAGCTGCTTTAGACATATGACTGCTCACTGGTTTGAATTTTAAATCTTCTTACTGGCTTGGGTAATGGCATTTTCTTGTTTGCTTATTTTTTGTTTGGTAATTTTTATTATTATTTTTTATTTTATAGCCAATATTTGATGTCATAAGCAATGCACATTGAGAAACTTACTGTTATAAGGGTTTATTCCCACTGATGGTCAATATCCTGTAATAGCTCAATTATCTCTGCAAGGCTCATGTTCAATCTTCTTCTAACATACTGTATTGCATTTATATCCTGCTGAGTTTCATTGTGCTTGTTAGCTCTAAGTAGCAACTTTTCTGCCAGCACCTGTTTTCTCTGCTAGTTCGTCTTCTGTTATTACCAATCATGTTTTAGGAAAGTCCTGAATATAAGCAACTGCCTATGCATGGAAATATAAAAGGACATTGCTGAATAAAGCCTAAAGGAAGTAAAATTCACAAAATATTCCTAATGTACATCTTTTTACAATATGTATGTGGAGGTGGAAAATTATTACCCGAAAAAGAATTTGAAACTTTAAAAAATGTACTCAGTCATAGGACGCAAATTATTTAGGCATCTTCTACTCCCTGTGGAAATTAATTGCTTGAAATGACACCTAGTCTTAAAACATTAAAAAAATCTGACTTAGTTATCTACTTCCCTCACCATGAGTACTGGAGAGCTATATATTTTTAAATAATAAAAATAGCTTTAACCATAAAATTTGGTGCAGCATTCTGTAGTGCAATTTTTACAGTACTGCTAAAAATTACAAACTGTGCTGTCCTAGACATAGACTATGATGTGCATTAAATTTATTTCTTAACTGATCCATGAAACTATTAGTGTCTGAGAACGCTAAGTGCCACACAGTAACAAAAACAACCATACTTTTAATAAGACTAATAGAAATATTTCAGTTTTTAATAAGGAATAATTTGTATCTGAGCACACAGAAGTTGCACAGTGATACATCTATCAACAAACACAGCACCATACCAAAAAACCTGTAAAATCCACCATTCAGACAACTTGCAGTGTTTAAGAAATTAAATTCTCTCGATGTCTCTATAAAGCAGAGAAATATTCCTTTACTTTTTTTTTATTGACAGGTAAATAAAGATACAGACACTAAGTGACTGGTACAAGTTTTTCATGAATGGAAAACCCCTTGGATTTTACTTTTTTTTCTGTGCTTGTCTTCTTGTTGGGGGGTTGTTTTGTTTTATTATTATTATTCATAATCATAAATATGTGTCTCTATAAGATTTATTTAGAAGTAATTCCAAGAAAATGCTCCAATTCTTCTCTAACTTCCAGGTTTAGCTCTGAGTTCCCTTTTTTAACTCATTATTAAATAGTAGCAAAGAAGTCATTTTCACTGACCTTAAAAGGTTTGCATCATGCCTTGCCTGCTTATGTGCTTGAGTTTAGAAATGTGGATAAAAAGAAACAGGTAAGAGTGCACATAAACACACCACTTTGAATATTCAAGTAAAAATTTGCCACAACTGTGACTTGCCTGTTGACTTCTAAAATGTAAATTTTCTACTGGATATACTTATACCCATTCCAAGATATTCACAGAAATATAATTTAGGTTATAAGACATGTGAAAACAGTTCAGCCATCTATGCAGGAGGAGTTAGTTTCATCCTTTTAAGAAACAGAGGAAAAGGTTAACATGTTTAGCTGATATTCACTAAATTTTTCTCTTGCAGAAATCCTATACCAACCTATCTCCTTTGAAGAAGTAGGTTTTTCCAACATCTTCCCACCAAATTGCTGAATCAATGCCATGGGAAGGAATTCCACTTCCAAGTGTTATCAAATCATGAGGATAACCAGGCTGAAGAGTAGTGTCCTTGAAAACCCAGAACTTGTTACCTGTACAAAAGCATATATATACACATGTAATATGTGTGTTAGTCATCAGTACTGTCAGTAGAAATATTAATGCACTCCTAAGAAATAAGAAAGACTCCCAAAGGTCTATAGTAGTGGTTCTTCCAAATACAATGAATTGAAAAATGTTCCATCGCTACAGATAATGCAAAATTAAACATGCCTTATGAATATATTGCATTTATAAAGCACCTTTCTTCAAATAAGTCCACTGAATATTTTGATACCAACTATGTAGAGATCAAAAGTAGAACAAAAATGAAATAATCTTGCAAGGCTGTGTGGTTGATAATGTAATATATTTACAGAAAAACTATGCAGCAGTTTTATGCTTCATGAGGAAAGAGTGAATTTTACAAAAAAATAAGGTAAGAAAACACACAAAAAAAATAAAAATAGAAATGGCAAGTCTCATAGAGACCAAATAATTTTATTACTCTGTATTTTTCCTCAAGAAGTTAAATTAGTTTTGAAGAATGTATGATTATTTCAGAAATAATCATAGAATTAAATTTTTAAACATATTTTCTTTAGGGTGGCTTAAAGACAGGAAACTGAGAATCTAAAGTCCCAGAGGTGGAAACCTTGTCACTGAAAATGATGGAGGGTTGCCAGTGGCAGTAAGACTTAAGCTGTGTCTATAGGTGACAAATCATTCAAAACCACCCAACTGACTTATTAAATTCTGAAAATACAAGGTAGTTGTAATGAGTCTAGTAGATGTTAGCACAGTATCTAGAGAAACCTCAGACTACCCAGGTTACTCAGGTTACTGCCTGAAATATGAATGATAGCCTAGGGCTTCCTGGACTGCAGTGCTGAGTGGCTGAAACCTCTACTGCCAGAGGGGCAACTGCAGTTACTAGACAAATATTTTGTGTACACAGGGATCCATGCCTACAGGAGTAGCAGCTGCACCAGTGGTGTATAGCCTAGATGCCCCCTGTTTGTGGGAGAAGATGCTTCCTGTGGTCTCTTTTCCAGCTGGATAGTTTACCTCACCTGCCCAGGACTCCAGTTTCCAAGCTTGAGTTTTTCCTTTAGCTTCCTAGCCAAGCTCTTCTTCACTGAACACTTCCATGACTATCTCACCTACTTTACCATCTCATAATAAGCCTCCAATCCAATATTTCCCTGATAATTTTTTTGTCCTCCTAGGGACTTCTCAACATACTGTGCCACCTGTCCTATTCTTTCAACTATCTTCCGCTTTTTTCTAATTCTTCCTCAAAACTCACTTCTGACCTGTGTCTTTTCAGCAGATTTCTCTTTCAAACACAGACAGCTTTGGCTGAAAAAGGGGAATAAAGAGCCCCATATGCTCCCTAGAAATAGGAAAGGGGAGCATAATTTGCATTTACATTCTTATCTGACAAGCTTGCTTTGATGCCTGTCTTCTCTTTGTGTTATGTCCCCTAGACCACAAGGACACTCTTCTCAGGCTAGACTATAGGCTCCATTGTGAAAGAACCATGTGTTTATTTTTTCTTCAAAGCACTATCATCATCATTTTTTTCCAAAAATCACTGCTAGTTTTAGTAATAATTACACTGAGGAAGAAGATACTCTTTGACATACACTTTGAGCTAAACCACAAAAAAGTCTAGACAAAATCTCTGAACATATATATTGAATTGGCCTTATTGGATTCTTCACATTGGTCTATCCATTGCTATGCATGACAATGATGTTTAAAATATAATGGGAAAAGTTTGAAAACAAACTTTGCTCAAACACATTTGGAAAGAGGATGTAGGATAAAATCACGGCTGTTCACATTAGTTTTTGTACTTACCTTTATGGCTAGACAGGCTGTTACACAGATTTAGGAGGTTAAGGTACTGTGTTGTATAAATATTTTATAAGGAAATGTAATATTACCCCAAAGACCTAGGATCAGGTGTATGCCAGAATCATCAAGAGGGAAAATCCAGAGAGCTGTTTTGCAGTTGGTTTTATATTTTAGCTATGCCTCTGTGGTATTAAATGTTTGTTTAAAGGAAAGGGGTTTTTTAATCTATCCTGTATTGTGGTGATGTAAAGCATGTATTAATTTTATCAGAGTTTTAATGATGAGAGGGGATATAGTTTCCATCCCTCCCATGCTGGGTTTCCAGGGTTAATTTTTTATCAGCATCTTTACAGCTGCTTGTCACCCACTTTCAAGCACAGACACTACAGTTTACTCAACAGAACCATTTTCCCTCCCCTGCCAGTTGAAGGAAAAAAGGACTCAAAGCATGAGTATGTACAGAGACATTTGAAGTACTGAAAATAAAGGACACACAGAGATCTATGAAGACCAGTCATGGAAAGCTGAGTTCTCTGTTGACCTGGGATTAAGGTCATCGCTAACCTGAGATTTACCTTTACTGAGACGCCTTATAAAAATTCACTTCTAGTGTTTGATAAAGACAGAGGTGAGCATCTTCAAACATTCTCTATCCCTCCTCCCATGTGGTTTATCTTTTGTCAATGTACATGACTGCACACAGAAGGCTTCAGATGTCAATGGCAGTTTCAAATGCAATGATGGAGAAGTCAGGCGTTTTGGACCTTACTAGTTGGTACTTATGGTGTGAATAACAGATGGCATGCAGTGAATGATCCTGGGCCAGCTCATTTCTGTTTCAGAAGATCATTCAAAATGACAGCTGTTGCCCAGCATTGAGAGGCATATGCTGTGATGTATGCAATGCCAATACTTTTCTCTGTGCCTCACAAGGAATAAAAGTCAAAGCAATTGTTATGAATAGATCATTATCAGCCATACTCAAAGAAGCAAAGTTAAATATTAACATGATCAGGTCATACCAAAATAAAAAATGGCTACACACAAACCATTGTAAGTGACAGCACCACTGAACCATTTATTTTTTGCATATTCAGATATACTGAAGTAAAAGGAAAGTGTAGATGTGGGAACAGACATAAGAAACAGAATTCTTCACATAATTTCTTACTAAAAGGCAAATTCTTTCTCAGAAAACAGAGAAAAGGTAAATTTAACTGTATTCTGAGGAGACAGGGGAACATTGAGAGCTCTTACAGATGTAAGCAAGGCCTATTAATGCTAACTAGAGGGATTTTTATTTAACATGTGCTTCAGAAGACATGTTTAGTCTGCTTTAACTGTGTTGATTGTTAATGAGAAGTACTGTATATAAGAAATCCAAATGTTCCATCTGGCTGACAGTTTTCACTTCAGTTTTTTGTTTGTTTGATTTTTCTGTGAGGTTTGTTGTTGGTCTTGTTTTGGATTTTTTTTTTCTGTCTCTCACCTGGAGGAAAGTGGGTGACTATTGATCAGAGAATTGATCTGATCAACAGAATATTGATCAGAACACAATGTTAGGAGAAGTTAAAGCTGAAAATCAGTGCAAAAGATGCCCAGCTGATATGAGAATGAGATAATTTTATTTCTAACATATTTGTGCAACTTTAAATGTCGTACAAACTAATGCTATAGTCAGTATACTTTCATGTAGCTCATATTCCACTTCCACTAATAAACAGTCAATAAGACTTGATTAATTGTGATCATAATGGAAAGAATTATTACAAAAGTAGTCATATTTTTATTCTTCTTACAGATAGCTAGTGCTTCTTTGGAGTAAGAAGCTATGCCCCTGGCAGAAACCACCACTGTGTTTATCTTGCAAAGTTGTTTTTTTAAGGTCTCATTGGTAGGTTTGTTATTCTCACAGAGAATAAAGCACCACATGTTTCATGAAGTCTGAAATTTCAGAATGTTTAATCTCTCTGCTTTTATTCCCTAATGTAAGGTCTAATATAATAAGAAGCAGATTGGCAAGGTCAGAAGCTGAGAGTGAAGAAAGTGATAAAAAAGCTAAAATGTCTTCTTTTGAAACAATGCTTTGTTAAATATCATCACTGTAGGGAAACAGCTGAGAAGGATGAACTACAGAATTATTTGAAGTCTCTCAAATACCATCTTTGCCATCCTAAAAAAAGTACTGGAAATAAAGGACATCTGTATTGCTGTGCTTCACTTAAAATTACAATATTCTAGATATTTTTCAGACTGTTTAACTTCCTAATGACTACTGCCAACAAATAAGTAGTTTTTAATAACTAGTTCTTTCTTTATAGAATCTGAATTCTGAATAATTATGCTTCTGTGGTTTTTGTCCATATTATTTGCAATTATGGTATATGTGTAGTGCAAGAAGTCTGTGGCATATAATTACTGTGTTAGAGTGGTGAGATGATTTCCTGAATTTTTAACAGTTACATGTAATTTAAATCAGTTAAAAATTTAATATTTAATCCTGAATGTTGTTTTTTTCCAGTCAACATTCCTTTTAATTTTTGTCTTTCAAGCCTGTATCTAGTTTTTTACTAGCATCCTAAAATTAATATTCATGTTTCCTTTTTCCCCATTCCCTATTTGCCACATCAAGTTTCTGTCATTTCTCTGTTCCATGACCTGACACTATAGTAAATCTATTTTTCAATATAAAACTGTCAGGACATGGGGTAAGTGCAGTAGAATGTTATGATGGAGGCAGTGGTAGTATGAATTTTACAGCAGCCCTTCTATTGCTACATTTGGTTTACCACAACATTCAACAGTGCAGATGGCTTGACAATTTCATTTTTAGCACTATATAAATTACCAAAGGTGCACAGAATGAATTTTACTATTCATGTTTTCTCATTAAAAAAAAAAAGAAAGAAAATAAAAAGATATCTTTCTGATGCCATCTTATTTTTATTCAGCATGGACACTGGCAATGAATAATAACAAGAATTCAAACATCTGTTTTTTATAAGCAGCTATCCACCAGATTGCTCTGTACTTTATGAGTATGGTCTGGTCTACTGGGGGCTGATGAGTCCATCTGGCAGGGAACAGGAAGAGCATCTTGGTCATAGGCTTGCCAAGCTGGTAAAGAGGGCTCTAAACTAAAGTTGCTGGTGGAAGGAGAACCTCAATCCATTCCACTCCTACCAGTTTGATGCCAGTGCCAGCAAGAGATATCCAGAGCCTGGAGAGAGATCACAGGTCATCAGGAGAACACCTGAAACAGCTCAAAGGAATTCCAGCCACTCCAGGCAGTAAGTTGGCTTCATTGGGGGCACCAAATTAAATGCCTCTTTGGAAACACAAATGTTATGCGGAATAAGCAACAAGAGTTGGGGATGAAATCTGTGCACCTGCAGGGCTGTGATCTTCCCAGCATCACAGAGACATGGTGGGATGGCTTCTATGAATAGAGTGTTAGAGTGGAAGGCTACTGGCTCTGTACAAAGGATGAGCAGGGAAGAGGGCATGGGGGTGTTGCTGTCTGTGTCAATGACCAGCTAGAGTGCATGGAGCTCTGCTGGGATGGATGAGGAACTTGCCACAGAATCACTGAATCAGCTAGGTTGGAAAAGACTTTGGAGATCAAGTTCAACCTATGACCTAACACCACCTTATCAACTAAACCATGGCCACATCCAGTCTTTTATTAAACACCTCCAGGGACAGTGACTACATCACCTCTCTGGACAGCCCAATCCATTGCCCATCCATCCACTCTTTCTGCAAGGAATTTTTTTTCCCAATGTCTAGCCTGCTTATTTGTAGTGTATTATGGGTCAGTACTAAAGGGAGAGTAGGAACAGGTGACACTATAGTGTGGGTCAGAGGAGTGCATAGTGACATTAATCCAGCACAAGTTCTCTGCTGGCACTTAAACACCTTTTCTATTTTATTCTCTGAATAATGGATGTAGACACTGGCTTAGTTATGTGCTTTGTTAACATAAAAATCTGTATGTTAGACTTCAGATTTAAAGTTCCTTCTAGAACTTACTTGTTTGGACCAAGTTTAGACTGATAAAGCACACTACCTGGATAAGACATTCTACTTGCTTATCATCTTAGCAACAATCAACTTGTCATTTCTCCTTTGGGAGGAGGACATGTACTCTTTTTCCCAGGAAGTTTTGTGGTGGAATAGAAGAAATGAGACAATGATCATTTACCTACAGCCTATTTATACAGATTTCTGTAATCCTGTTCCATAAGGCAGTTGACATCCTTGGAACAGATATTTTCAAGGACACCCACACAGAAGACTCAATTGAAATATTTGATTCTGTAGCAAAAAAACATGAATTGTGGAAAAAAAACATTTCTGTGGAAAAACATGAATTATAGTGATAGAAAACACCAACAGTTAGATATTAAGAGTCATGAAGACATGGTAGAGAAGGAAAATTTTTTTTAAAATTGCACAAGGAAGTACAAAGACTTTTATCCTTGGCAAATAAAGGGAAAATACAAATGTCATTGGAAAAATAATGGAAGGAACTTTGAAAAGAAGTCATATGGAAAAATACCTACAGAAGAATATCCAAATATCATATGACATCAGCTGAAAGGCACAAAACTAACTGGTCTGAAATCAGATAGCATAAGGTGGGGATGATGTGAAAGGAAAACACAATTCTGACTTTAAAGACCACAATCCTGCTGCTCCTGCTTGCTTCAATTAATCTTGATTTAATTTCCCAGAGAGAAAATAGATAAGTTCTTCCTTTCTTCTTCTATTGTTTGTTATCTATAACCCACAAACTGCAGGATCAACCTATTCCTCTAAGATCTAACAGGAGCCAGTCAGCACTGGGTGAAGGGTTAAATAATGATGAAACATATTTCAAGGTCACTGGGAAGGAAAAGAAAGCAGCTATAAGAGTAAGCTTGATAATTTCTGTCTGGAGCTCAGAAAATGGATCCCAGCACTACCAAGGCAGAAGTCTGGAATGCCCAGGGTAGCTGCTTTGCTCTTTGTAGAAGTGGTGCAAAGAAATAGCTACAGAATAATATTTTTACCCTTCCACGTCCTACGGACCTAAAAATCAAGCAGTGAGATGGAGATTTGAGGATACTTTTATCATTATTCCAAACCATATAAACTTCCCAGAGTTAATGACTTGAAGTTTATTCTATAGCAATAGAAGTAAAAGCATTTGCTGTATTGAAGTCATATAAATAGAACATTAACTATATGGAATGTAATTTTCCTTATGATTCACACAAAAACTACAATTTCACTATTAGCAAAACATAAACTTCATTGTACTGTTATGAAGTGTTTCTGCATGTCATTACATATTTTTCATTTAAAAAATCCAAGATCCTGTTTCCTTAGTGAATGAAATATTACTTTTAACTCCCTGTTAATGACTCTACTTGTAAAAATGAATTAATTTTTAATATAACAATTTTAAAAAATCTTTTTTGTAATGAGATAAAAAAAATCATTCACAACACTAAATAGCTGCATAATTTTTCACATATTTGTTATCTATTTAGTTTCCTCTTCTCTCAAATGATTATTTTATAAACATACTTTGCATAATTTGCAGACTTTTATAGCTAACTATGCAATTATTAAACAGAGAACTTTATCATTCAGTCTAAATTAGGTACATGTTCAAGAACTTGAATTTTGAAGAACAGCTGATGTCTGGAGTGAAATTTGAAAAGAATTGTTAGCAGCAATTCAATCTATATCACTTATTTTCTGGAGTTTATGCTTCTTTGAATACACTAAATACACATCTACGAAAAAGATTATTTTTCCCCACATGAAACTCCTAACATCACAGGTCTGAGATGAAACAAATACACTGCAGTTTAGTGCGATATATAAGCAGACATTCCATTTAAATATATAAGAAATTCAATTGTAAAAAGGAAGAAGAGCAAAGAGAACAACACAAAAATTAACAATGGAAAGGTGTTCATTGCATCTTCCTAAAACACATTATAAAAAATTATTTCATAGCAGATAATTTCTATGTCTCACATTTACACTTTCAAATTTTTATTGAATATGTAAGAGCAAATGACCTGATGCTGTGAAATCATAAATTAAAAATGCAATTGCCAAACAAGAAAATGCTAACTTATATACTCTTCATTTATCTACCAATTTGCAACAAGATTTAAAAATCGTTAGACACAAGATATGTTTCAAGAAATCATCACACTCAAAAGTGTTACACAAAATGTTACCTTTGTTCTTTCTTACCTTTAAAGAAGACAAAATTCCCCTCACTGTTTTCATAAACTGCATCAATGCTGGGAGGCAGTCCCCTCCAGAAGTAGGTAATCTGCATGGGGTATCCATCCATGACCCTGTTGTTCCTGACTCGCCAAAACCACTGATCCTGGAAACCAAACACACACTCCTTAATACATTCATACGTGTTCAGCTGCTGTCTTGAACAGCCTATCCTGGCATTGCTGGAGCAGACCTTTTGCTGAGTGGATAAGCACATCGTGTTTGCATTTGTGTCACATTACAAATGCTTCAGAACTGGTTTTTGCTGAGGTGGGAATAAGCTACACACATGAACCAGGTGTTTGGAGCAGACAGCCCTTGGCAGAACATACAGTGTGTTGTATGAGATGATGTAACTCTCGACTTCATTCTTATAACGGGGACAATTTAAAATTTGTGACTGCAAGGGCTTTTAGACTGAACCATATGCTTATGTGAATGCCCAAAATAATGGGACTACATACAGGCCCTGAAGACCAACTAATTTTTTTTGCAGTGGCTGCTAACAGTGAAAGATTGATAGATACATGTGTAACATTATTACATCAGTCCACTAAGGACTGCACTTTGACGACAACTTTACTGTAGTGAAGTTTAGCAGTCTTTCCAAGTCACATTAAATAGAATGGTCAATATTATTTCTATATAGTCAGTTATTTATTTATTTATTATAGGTGCTAAATCCAGCTAAATCCAATACATGGCACATAAAATGGGTATCAATAAAGATATCATCACTGTGCCTCTTCAGAACTGTTTCAGTTCATTCAATATTTAGAGATGAAGGACAGGGTACCTATTTAATTTCTTACATACATTTGAACATTTTTCAGCATTGGTATTATACAAAACAACTCCCTTTAATACTAAAGGGGGTTCAGCCATAACCTGTCATAGTTTACATGTCAGTTCTTCCTCTGTGTAAGGAACACATCTCACAGTGCAACAAGACCTCTAAAATCATCAAGTCAGCAAATACCTTTTTGAGAATGAGTTATGCTTCAGACTCAGTGGACTTAGTGATTTGTGGAGTGTGCTTGCATTATTTTATTTTGAGAGCAAGGCCAATAAAATTATATTTTGTAGATTTCGCTTTGAGTTGTATGTCAGACTGTATTTCATACTTCATATTGCTGACTTGCAGTATAATAGTTAGAATATTCTTATCTATTATTTGCTCAAATTCCTTAGCAAACCAATAATTTTCCCCACTACACTATTAACATTTTAACAATAATACAGTTATGGCAAAACTGAAATGTTTGTTTCATTCAGCATATCCCCATGAGCTGGTTTTTAAATCCGTTTATATGTATATATAAATGTACATGGGTCATTGCCTTTAATGCTAAAATATTCCATTCTGAAGCATAATTGTGAATATAACATGTCATGTTCTCTGTTATGCTAATGGAATCTCAGATACTTCTTATTTTCCTCATCTATTTTCAGCATATGTACCTGTCCTTGCAATAACCATGCACAATGGGGTATAGCTCATCAGTAAGGATCCTACAGGTTTCCACAAAACTATAATTTTGAAAATTTATAATTTTAGCATTTTTATGGCCTTATTTAAACAGACAAGAGACTGGCATATGATTCATCAACAGATATAATTTCAGGAAATCAGCAAATATCTGGAAATGTCAGAGGTCAGAATTGGAAGTTTGGACCATTTATAACATTGTGGAAGGTAGGTGTTGGCAGAGGATGACAGAATAATTTGTTTATTTAAATTTAATTTTCCTGGCTGGCTTTCCTACGAACATGCTGGACTCAATGGTTTTAGACTGACAGAGGTCAAACTCTGGAACTCAAGAAGTCCAGCATGTAGCTGTAAAGCATGCCAAGGACCTTTCTGAAGTATCAGATGGTATAGGCTCTTCTTGTAGAAAGAATGCCACATTTCAGCACATATGTGTAAATGTAATTAATTAGTCTTAGACAAACTTATATTTACCAGCAATTTTATAATCTGCGTTTTAATAAACATGCACACTTACCAAAAGTAAGTTTTCACAAGAGTTTAGCTATTACTGAAATTCAAGAGAGGAATAGTCCAAGAGAAAGCATATTTGCTCTAATAAAGCTCTTTCACACTTTAAGTAAATAGCTTGAAATAGTTTCTCCAGCAAAACACTTCTCAGTGTACTTGTTTATGTTGAATAAACACAGTTTTGTCTCTTTTGAGAAGTGGTGTGTATTGAGAAACCCTTTGCCTTTCTCACTATGTTGGTTAAATATACTTTTCATTATTTTGTTTCCCCAAAACACATTAAGTATAGCAGACAGGTTGAACACATGACTTGTCACATACACTGCAATACAAAGTCTGACAAATGCATACATTGAATCATAGATTTTAGTGTCTTTCCTTTCTGACTAGCAAATGCCTCTCTGTAAGCATCTGTAGATACCAAATTGCTTCAATAATATGGATCACTCCTGTGCAGCTGAGATCTGGCATAATAATGGATCATTAAATATTATGACTATAGACACATCAAGTAAATTAAACTTGGGCAATTATTCCCAGTTCAAAAAGCAAAAGTGAAACAAACAAAAATCATCATTTAATTAAGACAGAGCAATATATCTAAAACCCAGAAAATGGGCACTGAGTGAGAAGAGACTGTAAGATGTTTCAAAAACACTATGATGGACAAAGAGTAACAGTGGAATGAAAAAGCAGTACTAGTCACTAAAACTGAATGTTTTGACATTTTATTTAGAAGATGGGATATTTCTGAGAAAAAAAGACAATAAAGCTTTTTAGAGAAAACAAGCTAAACAAAGGTCATACATAAATCATTCTGCACTGCCACAAAATGCTTCAGGTATTTTTTTCCAGTTCATTTAAAGGGACTAAAATATAGTATATTATGTATGATCATAAAAACACTTCTTTATTAACTCAGAGAATCTTAAATGGAAGAGAGTATTACAGTAAAAAAATCTTGCTCATAATGCATGATTTTCATATTTTGTTGGTAGATACAGTCTCCTCCCAATCTTAGAATATACAATATAATCTTTTTTAGTGATGATTGTGTTAAACTGTTCTTTATATTTCATTCTATGAATGTTTAAATATTTACTCCTATGAATAATTAATTCCCATTTCAGTATTTATTACCAACTTAAATATCTTTGAAATTCCTTAAGGGGCACAACTGATGTGTATGAGAATTTTAAAAAATCTCCAGGTATTTTGGTTTATCCATAATAAATAAACTAGAGGAGCTTTTAGTGCAAAATTAATGGACCTTTCTTGTCTAAGCACCTCATTTTCTCTTATGTCTGTGGACCAACAACCATTGTCAACGTTAAAACATTAATTTGCTACAAAATGTCTAGAGCTCTGACCTTTATTTTCTACCTAATGAACTCTATCTGCAATTCTGTAATGACATGTGACACACTGACTCAAGGTCAAATGATACCCAGTAAAAACAGAAAGACTGCCCAATGTGACAGACATTCTAAAAAGACTACAACAAACTGGAAAGAAGGAAAAAAATCTAAAATCTTTGAACTGGTACCTTTTTAACAACTTGGAAATGAAGGCAGGTAAAGATTTAAGGCAGAGAGTTAGAGAGGTGCAAAACAAGGCCAAATTGCAACTGTAAATTATATTATTTTGATTATGATTATAAAAATGTGTGTGAACCCCCAGTGATTTTTCAAATATCCTTGAATTGTACACCAAAAATCGCCACAAATTTCTGCCTGGCTTGATGTTTAAGTGTATATATGTAGTGCTGCTAAGAGTATTCCCTTAATAGGATGGAGTGAAATGCAAAATTTAATAGCTACAGTTGATAGGGAGAGAAGTTAACTAGTCTAGATTCCACAGAATAACTGTTTTGCCTATTTAATCTGAAAAAAAAAACAAAACCCAAAACCAGAAAAAGCCAAATAAGCATATTACTTCTACCCTAAATAAAAGTTAAATCAAATACTAAATTTCAATCAATACTGTAGCTTAATGTTATTGACAAAATATATCAAGGTATCACATTAGGTCTTTTGTTCTCCCATAAGCATACTCTGATCATGTGCAAAAGCATGCCTGTGTCAATGGAAGATTAAACACACCCAGCAGCTAAGCCAAACAGCAGCAACAGGCTGACACATTCAGACAAATGAGTATCCTTCTACTTTTTTTTTTTTTGAGTTTTGCAGGGAAAAAAAATGAAAAGAAAATAAGCCAGTGGCAAATAATATAATAAGATATTTAATAACTTTAAATTCTTCTTTTAGAGAAGATATCTGGTTACAAACAGATAAATTTACCAAAGGACAAAGCCTGCAGAAACTACATATCAAGACTATGATCAAGGAGACAATAAAGTTCCCCTATTGTACACCTTTATGGGATATTAAGAAACTGAATTTGTGAAATGCAAAGTATAGTTATTGTATCTAAACCAATATAAGTTTGGAATATCCTTTAAAAAAATATTGATTTAATCTCAAAAGGCACTTTTCCACATCTACTTCATCAGGTTGTGAATTTCATCAGGGAATCTCAATGTTGGTAATAAGAGGCCTGTGGCATGTGGAATTAAAGCCTTTGTGCCAACTCATTTGGGGAATTCCACTATTTCTTTAGTAACATCCATTCTCAACATTCTGAATTTGAAATTTATAGCATTTAAGCCGAAGAACATTACTGCACAAAATAGGAAAAAAAAAAAACCCAACAACAAAATTTGGGCAACTTTCTGGGAAATAATTTTCATGGAGCAGAAAATAGAAGATACAGTCCGGGGGATTTAAGTGCAGAAAAATTATTAGCACAATTCAGATATGAGAAGGATTCTGAAATTATTTTTCTTTTCTGTTTTGCTTTTTTTCTCAATATAGAATTTGCAATGAAACCTATAAACTAGTCCTACTTCATTTCCTACTTAATTCCATAGTAGAAAACAATTGGCTCTATTGAGACCAGAATCAGACATTAAATAGATGCTACCAATCTAGCTCATTTTAGGAAACAATCAACTAAATGGACTACTTATACACACACAGAATACTTCAGCTCAGCTCATTATGAAGCTGGTTCACATTAAGAACAAACAAAGCTCCTTTAAAACTACAAAGGACTGTTATCCATTCATTAACAGATGGATGTACAATGCATCACTTACTTGAATTTGTAGAAACAATCCATCTTTCCTAATGTGTTTGGGACAATAGCCTGGTTACCCAGTTAGAACAGGGCAGAAATTTTGTCTGAGAGATATGGTGAGAAGTCAGAGCATTTAACACCACTCAGAAAAATCTCAGCATTTCCTATGTTGAGATCCTGAACCTCCTGGTGATAACTTCACTGGAAATAAGACCAAATCATTGGATTCAAAACAAAGATATGTCAAGATATCACCAAATACTTGTTCTATTTCTTCCTTACTTTCTCAAGTAAGGAATTTACTTCCTTGATGCCAATTATTAAGTGCAATTATATAAAATACCAACTATTTACTGTTGGTACCTAATCAGACACTGGAGAACTCCTGTAGACAAATTAAAACTATTGTTTGTTATGAACTTATTCTTTTCCTTAACAACGTTACAGATAACTAACACCATGAACAAAGCAATTAACTACTGTGACTCTGCATAGGAGCAAGAGAAAAACTGGCAATCATATCCCACTGTTGAATATGGGAAGTGCTAAACTGAGATGGGTTTAAAGTATCTGTCTTCAGCTAAGCTGAGGTTCACTGATGTAAATACATTTTCAAGTGGAAATATTATGTAGCAATTTTATGTAGGAAATCTTTGCAAAGTAGTATGCTAAGCATTTTTTCTCTAGTATCTCTTCTTATCTCCTCTTCTGTATTACTCACACAATTAAGTGATGTCAAGTAATTCATTAAGGGTCCAAAATGGCCTTATGTTAAAACCTGTCATCTTGGCACCTTGTTCGGAGTCCTAACTATTGGCCTGAACAATCTCCTTCACTCATTTGAGATCAGGGAAAACATGAAAATAATCCATTTATTTTTCAGAAAGGACTCAAAGGGTTATGGCATTTCATATGTACTCTGACTCTCTCCATGAGAGAAGCCTCTTGTTCTCCTCCCTCATTTGTAAACTGCTGTAGAGATCTCCTTCATGAGCCAACAAGATGTAACAAGAGGAACTGTGACTGAAGCTGGAGCAAAAATATCTCCTTTACCCTCGACATCAAATTCTAAAGTATGGTCGATTAGCCAAAACACTGGCAGTCCCTCTGAAACCTATCCTGAATTTTTGTAGTGATTTCAATAAGCCACAGTCAAGTATTTCCACTTCTAGTGCTGCACACTGATAGATCCAGGATGCAGAGTTTCTCCTTTATTTTGTCTTTTAATTTCTTCCTTTCTCTCTAGTTTTCGCTGTTTTACTCTTTCTCTGATGTGTACTTTGGTCATTTGTTCAGGGTGCCAGTGCCAAAGCACTGGCAGAGGGAACAGCAGGGCTGACCTGTGCTGGAATACTGCAGGGAATGCCTGAGCCCCTCAGCCAGTCTCCTGCCTCTGTGGTAATACATTTAAGAAAGGGCAAAAGCATTGCTCCCCCCTCAGAGGTCTTTTCCATGTTCAAAACCATTTTGTGACCAGTAGCAGATTTGAGAAATTTATCATTTTATTTCCAATATAAAAATACTGAATGTTTGACAACAAGCTACACAAGAATTCTGCAGTTCTTCAACACACTTTGAAGAGCACCCATTCATTTTTAAACTAGATTCTGCAAATCAGTCCTTTGTGACATATTTTTCTTGTTTGAAAGAAAACATTCATTGTTCAGCTATTTCAAGCGGAGTTATTTTGTCTAACGTCATAAACATAAAAAGAAGGTAAAACTATTCATATCTTTAGAACCATAGAATCATAGGAACATTAAAGTTGGAAAAGATCTCTAAGATCATACAACTCCAGCCTTTGAATGAATACCACCATGCTTACCAAATCATGCCATTAATGAATCTGTGAAGTTATTTTGGCTGTCGCATGGTGAATTTTTCCTAATTATCATGAGTATTACAAGGCAAATATGTAAAAAGTGCACAATATTGTGCACATAACCTAAATAACATACAAAAAAATATTCAGCCAAGTGCCACGTGCAATTTGGTCACTTGCTGTGCATAAATTATTTTGGACATCTACTTGGTTGACTATTAGTGTATCCAAACACTTTGTGCGATTCTTTGAATACTGAATGTATAAGATACACAAAAAAAATAGACCCTAAGCCTAGAAAAATCTCAAAGGTGAATATTTATAATTTTTTTTATAGTCTTGGTATTATCCAGAGTGAACTGACTGAGAAAGTATCTCTTTCCATGAAGATAGTGTATGTAGCCCACTTGCAGAGGCATCCACACACATGGCTGTAGTTCTTGTTTGGAAAACATCTTGATTGAAACCCTGGCCCTTTCCTGTCACTGCTCATCTGAGTCCAGAAAATAACTGCAGTAACTATCTAACTTACATTTATCTATGTTGCAAATGTCATATGATTGCTGTTGCCCAGTCCAATTTCTAGTGCAGATGAAAACTGTTTATACAAAAAATATATTCTCTACAGTTCAAATTAACAAATTTATATTATTGCATGTAGAAAAAAATTCATTCTAAAATAAACATCTCTTAAAACTGCTCTTAGTATTTTTTACAGCTGTTTTCATTAGTAAATTGTTCTTTGCTTATAGCTCTTATTTTAATTTCTTCAGTCTTATTCAATATTTTTTATAATTTCTTCATTATCAAATTGTATGTGAACTTTTTATCAATTTTTTGATGCGTATCCATCTATCTCCTCTAATTTTCCTGTGCAGACAGTACCAATGGCATTTTAGCATTTCTTTTCTTTGTATATATTAACCTTTCAAAAATATCCTGAAGTAATCAAAAGCTGTAAGCATTTATAAAACACCTTCAGCTCAAGGAAAATGTGTTCTGCAGAATCCATACAAAACCTGCTATGGAGTTTTTGGTTAACACCAGTGGCTGGGGTACATTAGATCTCACATTGTACACGAAACTCAGCAAATTTTGAGACTTTATGGGTTGATCTTTATGGCCTTCTCTGGATGGTTACCACGTACTCTGTCTCCACCATATACTTTCAAAGAGCACTTGGCTCCTCCTGGTAGATCTTCCACATGAGAATTTGTCCACTGTATCTCTTCAGATTACAAGTAAGGTAGTAATAGACCTTGCACTATGATGCAGCTGGAGATGATACTGCTTTGGTGACAACTCAGGTAATCAATGTTTTATCTTTACCAACTGAACATATAATTTTTTTTTCAATAATAACAAAAATAAATAAATAAAACCAATCTCCATTTGGATGAGTTTCTGCAATTCCTAACTAAATTGAGCTTTTTAATTCATTCTGATTTTGTCCAAATAACTAAACTGAAACATTATAAAATGTTCCCATTGCCACATGGTTATGATCCAACATGAAGAAACAAATAGATAGACATAAAAAAAGCAAAATAAAGTCTAGGCTTGCAGCCAGGAATCTCTGGAACGTTCTCTGGAACATTCATTCCTGCTAATGCTCAGTAGGTATCAGCACATGCATGTGCAGTACTCCACAAAACCTTTCATCCACACCATCAACATTAGGCCTTTACAGAGCAGTTAAGTGTTAATTTCCTCAGTAGTGATTGCACTTTGAGACTACAGAACCATCTGTAAATATTCTTGAACCCAGTTCTGCTGCCCTTCCCCATAGGAAGTTAACATAAAAGCAAAGAGTTCCATGAATTCATGGAGCAGTGGTGTGTTCTGCACCATGGAAAGATACGAAAATTGGGCATTTTTTATGCCCAAAAAACATATCAATTTTCTTGGTTAGAATTGAAAAACTTTCTGCTAGTACTGAGAAAAAAAGTGTTCTGTTGAATTATTCTATATTTAAACTACAAATATTCTAACAAAGATTAATAGAATGTAAAAAAAAAGTCACAATTTTATTAATACATGCATCTGTCTATGCCATATGATACAAACAAGGGATCCTTGACACATCATCTTTAAAATCAGGCAGGTACATAGAAGAGAATGAAAAGGGGTAAAGAAGGTTTAATATGTAGTTGCATTATGATATGAGGTGAAGATATGTGCTTTGTAGTAGCTATCCTTTTCTCTTTATAAACAACAGTGGAAAACACCAAATTGGAATGTAGATTGGCTCTCTCAGAGGCCTGCATTTATACAGGTTATGTCAACATGTGATTGTGGTTCTTCGAAATATCATGGGACATGCGACCAACATAATGTTCAAACGGGTCAAATCTCCTTTTGCACTGACCAACACCTATTTCTCGATATTTCTCTTCCAATAACACATTCCACTTTTGATGCACTTTTTGGGAAACTAGATAACCCACTATTTTCTATGGCACTTTGTTAGCTAAAATCTGACAAACATACGAGCCTTTAATCTATTTGCAAGCTCACTAACACTAATTGTACAACTCCATCACCCAAACAATCTTTGGTATTATATGTCATACTCTTCACTTTTCTTCCATCCTTTTGCAAACTCTTTTACCATTTCATTAAAAAAAAAATCAATAACTGTGGACTACCTTTTTCCCTTTAATGAAACTATCAAAAAGATTTCAAAACATAGACAGTTTTCTAGGAATAGAGAGAATATGAGCATAACAGCATTTTCAAGATTCTTTTCCCAGCTGCACAGTATTTCCCATTACAAAACTCCATTGCCTTACCAACAATAGCACAGAAAAAGAAATTTCCTTCCTGGAGAAGACCAAGTGTACCACCTAGGATCCTACAGAAAAATTAAGGATTTTTTACCAGAGTTGTTCATAGTTTATTTTTGCTATCCATCCTGGCCTATGAAAAGAGAATAAAGAATAGTGGGGTTTGTGTATATATATTTCTTCTGCAACTTCACATATAAACCTATGAAAATGGTTCAGGACAGACTTAACTTTCGCCAAGCAAAACAGACCAACCACTGCAGTGAAATCAGAATAATTTGGGTTTTTTTTCCTACTTTGTCTACCCTTATCACTCTATCACTTGCAATGTGATGCTTCACTGTCTGCCGGAGGTGAGCAGATGATTTTAAAAACTACGACATATATGTCTGAGTCATCAGGCTCTCTGTAATGACTCAAGCACTCTGTGGAAAACAAAAAGGTCACAGTAGAGCAAACTCAACTACCTTTCTTATTTTTCATTCCAAAAAGATATGGGGTATCAAATAAGCACAGAATGGAGGCCTTGATAAACAAAAGTTACAGATAATCCAAGAGAGGGTATGACTTTTCACCAAAAATTTCTAGAGGCAGGCAGCAAAAACACTGAAAGAAGTCAAATGAAGAACTTATGAATAAGCCAAAACCATAAATACTTATTTCTAGTTTCATTAATCCAGGTAGATACTCCTGGCAAAGCATAAAGACTAGAAAACTCCAAATAGAGTAGAGAAGGATTCACCTGGTAAAAAAATAACGCGCATCTACATGAGTACTGTGGCATATCTATGAGGTCACTTAGGATAATGTTGAGTTAAAGGAAGCTTCTATGTCTGTTTTCAATGTGGAAATAAAATAGAAGTCATTATCATTCACTCTTGTTGGCCAAAAGCTTTTGAAGATAAGGCAGTGACAAATGATGTCTACCAGGATTATCCAAAATCAACCATCAGAAATCTATCGTTGATATTATAGGAACACAGAAATTAGTACTACAAACATATTTTCTAAATGTAATGAAGGATTTAATTTCCTTTAAGCAGTGACCTTCTTACTAGAAAGAATTGTGGTATGTTATTATTGTTTATATGATTTATCACTATATCACCTGTATTTTATATTTCTGTCACATCCATAAATTCATATGCAGATATGTTTCTTTCCATATGCAAATGAATGTCCCAGCCCATGGCAGGGAAGTTTGAATGGATGATCTTTGAAGGCCCCTTCCAACCCAAACCATTCTAATTCTGTGATTCTATAACTAATAATAGGAAAACATTTACAAGGAAGTAAGAAGAAAAAAAAATAAAACATTTAACAAATAAATGAAATGTGCAGTAAATGGAACAGTGACACTACAGCTGTAAAGCAAGAGGGATGTTAGTGATAGAGGACACAGCATAAACTGATGGAAACCACAATGTACACATCATACACACATACTGAAATACAACACATAAAATGAGCTGTGTCACTAACTCTCATATAGACATGTATTATGTCTCTGAAGACTTAAAAAAATTATGTCCCTCTCTTGAATCTTCACAATTCATGAAACCAGATTTAACAGTTTTGCACATATATGCAGTTCAACGTGATCCTACGTGGAGACGCAGTATGTGTTCATGCTACCACTTATCCTGTCTCTGCCTTCTCCACACTGCACATTGCATGAAATCTCTGAGGAAACCAGAAGAATTTGGAGTGCACTGATGAGTCATGTCAGAACTACAGGTGGAAGCAAGAAAGAGGGAGTAATTAAAATATTTCCTCTTGATTGCAGTAGTTTAGGACAGTTCATACATAAACAAGATACTGAAGCTGTTCTAAGCAGGATGAGGTTCCCAAGATGATATCTCACTCTTTAATACATTGTTTGTAGGGGAAATGGAAGAATAACTATAATACTCATTTCAGGGTCATACCACCTCTGTCTACATATGCATACCTATAACAAGTAGACACTCAAGGTGAGGCTGCCCCAGTGCAAAGCAGAGCAGGACAATCCCTTCCCTTGCCCAGCTGGAGATGATGTCCCTGGTGCACCCCAAGACGTGGTGGGCCCTCCTGGTTGCCTCCTCCTGCCTGGCTGCTCCTGATTTGCACTGCTGGCTCAGATTCAGCTTTCCATCAACCAGGACCCCAAAGACTCTTTCCATGGTGCTCTCTCCAGCATCTTGTTCCTGAATCTCTATGTACATCCTGGTTTGCCCTGTCCCAGGTGCAGAATCCAGCCCTTTCCCTTGCTGAACTTCATATGGTTGGTGATTGCCCAGCCCTCTAATTTGTTGAGGTCTCTGCAGGGCTTCTCTGCTGTCAATGGAGTAATCAGCTCCTCCTAATACAGTGTCATTAGCAATCTTACTCAGCATCCTTTCAAGTTGTGTCCAAGTTTGTGAAAGTGTAGATGAGAACTGGCCTGAAGTCATGTGAACCCCACTAATAACCAGACACCAGCCTGATGTAACCCCATTTACTACAGTCTCTTTTTATTGTCCTCCACATTTCTGGGCAGCTTCAGCCCCAAGGGTTCTCACTAGCACTCAGTTCATCAGGTTCTGGCCTGCCATCCTACCATTTATCACTGACAATTGCTTATCACTGGTTTTGTCCCTTTTCCCTCACAATCTAGTTTAAAGCTGTGCCAAGGATCCCTTGTAGCTCCTGCATTAAGCTCCTTTCTCTCCTTTGAGAAATGTCCTGTAGGTGAGTGTATGAGGGTTATTTTGCATTCAAACCACTGCAAGATAAGAGGCTAATATGTACTTTTTGTTCTCATTTTAATGCTTGTGTTCTCTGATACTGTGCTGACAACAAAAAGAAAAAAAATCTGGGTATCAAATCTAACTCTGAATGGTATGTGGCAAAGATAAGTAAATGTTCTCCCTAGTGGGCATGGTAGGATGAAAAAAATGACTGTAGAAGATCCCACAGTAATTAGTGGGTGAGCAGTGATAATTTCTAGAGTGTCCCAGCTTTGAGGTTGACAGCAACGGCCAATGAGCAAAACAGGCCCTTAAGACTGAAACATCCAGAAAACAGCAGCCAACAATAACATCTGTCATGACAACGCAAATATGAAAATGATAGATATCCTATTGTATTTGCTCACTGCCTCTATCACTCAGATACAGGGATTAGATTTTGTAGAACTGTGCAGCTATTTTGTCTGTGAAACTATTTTGTAATTTATGATTCTGTGAAACTAGAAAGTGAAGGAATTTCTAATAGTGAATATGTAATATCATAAACCACATGTGATTACAGATAAGCTGGGAATGTACAATTTAAAGCAGTAGATGACTGTGGGTGTTATAAAGGGCTGGCCAGACATCACTCCAACACAAAATCAAAGGCTCCATCGTAATAAGACTGAGGGGAAATGCTGGTTCAGTCTTATGGAGAATGGGAAAGGATTGAACTCTGCCATTATTAAATATAACCTTTGACCAAATACAGCCTATTATCCTTGGTAAAGATATTTTCATTAGACAGATATGCCAAATCGTGAATTAAAATGGTCCCTGTGTAATTTTCGTTTATTGACTGGAAATGTAGCACAATAAAATTTGATTTTTGTATAGAAAAACAGTTTTTTATTTCATATACTTGGTATTACAAGCCTATCTGCTGTTTACTTTTTGATTCCCCTAATATGTATTATTCATAATATAGTCCCTCATTATACCAAAGGTAATTAAAACCAAGTGAAATCATCAGTGTGCTTTAGTCAGTGGTGTTTTTCACCGTTATTTTCAATTGGGACAAGTTTTCACTCAATAGGCAAGGAAAGCAACACTTAAAAAATATTCAAGCTATAGCTTATAAAAGATAAGAAAATGCAGCATTTACGTAAATATATGTTATAAATTTTTGTCATTTTTTTTTCAATTGCCAAGAGTGTGAATAGTGTTTGAAAAAGTAAACATACATGTGTTTTACATTATTTAAAATCTCAGCTGTTTAGTAGTGCAGTGTTTTGCATAGGAAATGGCTAATTCAGAGGAACAAATGAGATTAGTTTATTTGCATTTAAATCCCTGCCAAACTTTTACATTGTGGACCTTCAACCCCTTGAAAGCGACAAAAAAAAAAAAAAAATCAAAGAAATTAAAAATATACAAATTCTGCTAAAATATAAAGCTTTGGCTGTAAAGGAAGATTAAGAAAGTATAAGGAAATAATACCACTGTTTGAAAAAGTTTACATCATACACTATTAAAATTGTTTTCCAAAATGTTAACCGAAATTAGTTGAAAGGCCACAATTTTATACAACAAGAAATTTTAATTAAGCCTTGTGCTTGAAGTGTTTCTGCAATTACTCCCTTTGGTTCCATTAGGATGTAGCCTCAATTAAAATGTATTGTTAATATTACAAGATAACACTTGCTGGTGGCACAAAATTGAAGATATACCTCCATGTAATTTTAAATTATTCTTTGCTGCATGTTTTTGCAATTATTTTTTGTCAATAATGCTTTTTTCTATTCTCTTGCCAATGAAATATTTTTAATCATTACACCCAAACTCTGAGCCTCTGAAAACAGACAACTTCTACAAAATTAAATAGCTTTTGCACACTAGAATTCAGTTAAAACTTTCCATTATTCTTTTTTACTGTATTAAAATAACAAGTCAAAAATTAATAGGGTCACAGGATTCTCTGACTTTGGGAAACAAATATTGTAACTGTGAGGGGAAGAATCCCCAGGATTACATCTTTTCACTTTAATTGACATCATTAGTCCTTTCTCAAGTGATAATGTCCACTGAGGGCATTTACTTTCCTCACTGAGATTCTCTGTCTATTGTTGAGTTATGCACAAGAAATAAATTTACCAGATTAGATGTATTTTCACATACATTTGTTTATCTTCATTTTTAATGTCTTTCTTTTTTTTTTTCTCCTTCCACTCAAAAATGCATTTCATTTCTCTTCAACACCAGCTTAATGTAGGTGGAGTTGTCTGTATTTTAGGTCTTTGTTTCTCTGGAATTCACTAGAATGGAGACATGCTAATGTGTAATTACTGCAGGAGGGAGAATGTGTTAACAGCCAAATCCCTCAGAGGACCCCAGATTAATTTAGTAAAAACAAAGAGCTGTGTGAATTCTGGTGTGAATTCAGTGAATTCTGCCATGAGGAACGGGAGCTCAATAGGTGTGCTGGTCTGTGGCTTCACACGTTGAAGAGTTTTCAGTAATTTCACTGCAGATTCATAGAAATCATTGGTCTTATTCTTTATTAAAATATCACCTAAGGTGAAATTCAATTTCAGATGAGACGTGTCCCTGTGCTGAAGAACTCAGGCTCTTCTAGATATGTTGCAATATATTGAGACCAAGGACAAGTGAATTAAGATTTGGCTCCCAGCACATGCAGCCACGCAGACCCTCAGAAGCAGAGAGCACCAACACTTGTTATCCCCTGGGCACACACAGGCAGCCCCAGCAAGGAGAGGAAAGTTCCTGCCTTCAGCTGGGAGCAGCCCTGGGCTGTCAGACACACAGTGGGATCCCAGGGGATAACACCACCCCTCTGGGAGGCAGCCACTGCCCTCGGACTGTGTGCTGCAGCTGCGGAAATTCCTCTTTGCCCCAGAGCTGGCCTGGCCCCGGGGCAGGAGGAGGGAGCAGCTCTCCCAGGCTGCCACTCCTCGGAGCACAGAGCATGAGCAGCTGGACTGGGGAAGGAGGACATTCCTAGCCTCACTAAAAAAACACTATTTTTTTTCATGTTTTAATGAAAGATTGCCCAGAAGGTTCTTCTGTTTCTGTTATGAAATTTTTTGGAGTGTACCAGGATGTGGCTGTTATTCATCTTTTTTCAGGCTTGTGAGCTGAAGGGTAAAGTTTTATTAACATCTTAGAGGAAAGGACTCAGCCTTGGGGTTCCATGCATATTTACATTCAATGCTAAATATGCAGGCGTATTCCTCTTGACATTTCACTTGGTTTCTTGCTGAGAACAGGAATCTTGCCATCCTCTTTTTTAAGCATTGTGCAATAAGCAGATGGAAAACAGCCCTTGGCTATGAGAGAGAGATCTGAAGATCTGAGGTGGAAGTTTTGCTCTCTAAGAAACTCTGCTGCTGGTTGCTAGCAGCTGGTGTTGGGTTCAATTTCTCCATGATGAGAAGCAGTAAATGTAAGGGACTTTCCTGTTGGAAGACAAAAGATGGCTTTAAGGCAGATGCTTTGCCTTTTGAACTGGACATCTGGAACTGGTTCCCATTTTTGCTGTAGATCCCATATGTGACTTTTCCAAAGCCTTTGCTTTTCATCTTGACATCTCCTGCTGAAGCTCTGAACACTCGGCCAGGGGCTGCAGTGCCTTCTGTCAGAAGATGATGATTTAAAAGGCAGTCCTTGGATGCTGTGATAAGGTTTGGTGATGATTCATCCTAAATGGAAGCCATCCCTGCCTGGCAGCTGGCACAGCTGCTGCCCTTTGAAATGCACCTCTCCACCCGGTGCTCTCTGGGAGACAGGACTAACACTGAGGAAGTTTTTGTGGCACAACCCTCACTTGCAATTTGTAAAGCTTTTCAATTGGCCGGGAAAGGCTGAAAATTACTCTCTAAAAGCTTCCCATTGCTCCTGTATCACTCTTCCCCGCTGTGTAAGGACAGGTGAAGTTCAGTAAAAAGTTCAGTTGCAAACTTTGGAGAAGTTCAGTATCAGGAGACTTTTAATCTGTGGGTGCTAGCTTTGCCTGAATCTGGCAGAGCTGGAGACAGCTCCATCTGGGAGAGCAGGGTACATTTGTGGCAGTCCAGCCCGTCCTGCTGCTCTGGAGGCTGCCTTCCTCCAAGAACCTCCAGCCTTACATCCTAATTAAACCACTCAATCTCCAATTCTTCAGACTCTAGAGACAAAAAGCTCTAAACGTGGACTAGAGTGTAAATAGATCCATCAGTGTCTGTCTCCAGGCTGCACAGTTGATGTGCCTCACTGTGCCTGGCTAGGTGGAATGAATGCAGAGGCCGGGGTGAGTGACTATCTGTTTATCCAAGCCTCTGCTGGTCAAAGCATGGAAGGAAGGTGATGTGGGTGAGCTGGGAGTGGCTGTTTTACCCTCTCAAATGGCACCTGAGGAAACTTCAGTTGTGTCTAAAAAATATGATAGTATAAGCCCACTGCACACCACAGGAGCTGTTGTATGTTATTTATCTTCATCGTGATGCCCACATTGTCAGTATTCGTTTTCTGTTTGTCACTTTTGCTTGACAAGAAGATGTCAAGTTGGTATTTAATGCAGCCTTGAGGATGTTTCTTGTGTATTGTGCCATCACTTTAGTGTTCATAGATTGCTGGGCTGCAGAGGAGTGCTATCGACCAGGGATAAGAGCAAACCTCAGCAGCAGAGCTTTTTTAGAAAAGTAAGCAACTGATTTTTTATATGGGCCTAGATTTTGGGCTAGTACCTTTAGGGCAATTCTTTGTTTTAATGGGAAAATAGGAAGAATGGTTTACTTACATCTGGCAGTCCAGACCTGGGGCCAACATAAGAGCTTTCTCAAGTTGATAGATGGCTCGTGTGGTCTTCTTTGTTTATTGAAGGTTTTTGTTCTTAGTTGCAATGAGAGCATACAGTGGTTTTATAAGTAGTTTATAATTATAGATTCACAATTTGCACTACTTTGTTATTTTTTAAATGGTTCACAGTTCTTTGATTGTTTCAGATTTTGGAGTTTGACAAATTGCTTCTTTATGATTTTACCTTAAGGTTTGTTGTTTAGCAGTGATTTCATATTTTAGGTAGATTACTTTTTGCTTTACTACTTGAGCCTTCTTCTTTGATACCCTGTACCCCTGGAATCCCAGAAAATTTAGGAGGCTTACTGTTGAGGCCACACATGCTTCTTTTGTTCGGGTGGCTATCAGGAGGTCATTTACGTACTGCAACAGCCTTTCTTTTCCTGGTGGGGCTCCCCAAACCTCCAGATGTTTTCCTGGCAGCTTTGTGCCAGATGTTTCTCGCCACAAACTGCTCTGTGGTGGTAGCAAACTCAGGCTGGCCAGGCAGCACAGCATCTGTAAGCAATCCCTCCTGAAACACAGAATATATCGAGTTCTCCAGGGGGTGCCCAAGGCCCTGCCCCTGCTCAGGTCACAGGTGTTGGTGCTGGATCTGGAGTTTCCAGCTGGATGGCTCAGCTGAATGCTTTTACTGGAGTTCTAACACTTGCCTGAACTGGGGGCTACCTATGCCAGATCTTAAGGTGAAACAGCACAAATTTTGGCCCAAGATGAGATGAGAGATTCTCTGGGGGGATCAGAGAACTGCAGTGTGCCTCTGCTGGCAGAGGCTGTGCCCAAGGCTGTCCTGCTGATGGAACTGAACAGAGAGGAGGCTCAGCCTGCCCGCAGTCATGCAGAGTTACTTGGTACATTCCCAGGAGGAGCCTGTTAATCCCATTGACCTGGCTTGATTTCAATCAGCACAGGAATACTCTGCCTACGCAGGTTGTACTGATACTGTTATTTAGCAGCAGCAGGGTTCCCATCTCTTTTATATTTTATATGTGTTTTGTAAATGCAGTGTCACAGACGCCTTCTGCCTTGGCAGTCCTACGTGCTTTGTTCCCAGTGTCCATCCCTGGCAATGCCCTGGCTTTTCCTTCAATCACAGAATTTTTAGTCTCACAGATTTTGGGTATCTGACCCTCCATAGCCTTGGAGCCCTTGATGAAGACAGAACACCTTCAAGCCAGATGTCAGCGAAATGTCCCCAGGTTGAGCAAAGAGAAATTCCTGACCATCAGCATTGTGCATGCACAGGTGCACCCAAAGGATGGTGGCAGCCCCATACCTCAGCGACGTGTGTGCAGTTTTGGATGCCAAAATAGAAGAAAGACTGGACAGTGCTGACATCTTGAAACCCCATCAGGAAAGCTTTATCCCTTGGAGACCTTCTCTGAGATCACCTGGATTCCTGGCAACTTTGCGCTTATCTCAATTTGGAGAAGTCCAGGTCAGGCTGACTAACCATCATCAGAGATGAAGAGCAGGAAATCAAGCCATCAGTCATCCACAAAGAGCACACAGCAGCACGAAGAAGCCCATTAGAGGCAAAGTGGACCTGTCAGAGCCAGCATGAGGTGCCTCTTGGCAGGAGAAACTCCCACGCTTCAACGCTGCCTCTTCAGAGAGAACTTAGTGTCATTTTCTATGGGCAACTCACAAAACAATTAAAATAAATGTCTTCAGAATACAGTTTTCTTCTCTCTCTGGGAATGTTTCCAGCTCACTCAGTTACAGCATCACCACAAAGAAAATGAAATTTTGCAATTATTGAGGACAGATACCAGCAGAGGGTAATAGCTTAACTGTGGACCTGCTGGAGCATTGGGGCAACGCCAGGAAGGCATATTCAGAGGTCTTGGCCTGACTCTTTACCCTGCTGGTGCCACCAGGAAGGGTTCAGGATCACAGAGAGGTGCTGCTGTGCCAGCTGGGAGCAGTACAGAGCTCTCCTGGTGTGCCACACCCAGCGTGGGCTGGTGCTTGTAGGCCTCAGCACAGTGGGTATGTGCCCCAATCCACAACGAACAGTATTAAAAATTGAGTTTATTTTCCTTCCCACTGTGTGTCCCTGTCTCCTCTTGCTGTCCTGCAGGCTGCCTCTTCTCCATCCTGTCCCCTCTTGTCCAGTCACTCCCTGTTCTCCAGTGTCTTCAACCAACCTTTTTGCTCCTGCAACAGTGTTTATTGCTCTTCTCTTCCTTCCTTCCTTCCTGTTGCAGACACTCTCCCCTTCCTCCTTGCTCATGTCCTGGCTCCGAGTTTGCCGGTGTTGGGTTGCAGATTCCTGGGACAGAGCCTGGCCCTTGCACCGTGCCTGGTGTATTCCTGGCCAGCTGTCACACACGTTAGGCAGGCTGAGCCCACAGCAGCTTTTGGAACACATTCCCATGCTGGTCTCTTCTGATCTGCTTGCTCAAGCTTCCTCTGTTACACCCTCAGCCCACTTACAGAAATCGCTGGTAATTTTGTAGCTCATAAAGCCAGAAATGCAATTACAACCCTATCAGTAACTTCCTTTTCTCACACCAAGGCTGCCTTGCGAATGTTTTATTTCACAGGATGTTAAAAAATATATTGATTTACAGCAGAAACCGGAAAATGTTTTCTTCAAACTTGGTGTCTATGACTACCTGGACACAATTCTTTTGGATTTATCCCATTGCCATGCAGTGCCAAGCGAGCACATGCTTCTGGCAGGAACCAATTCACAGCACTTGTGCAGACCCTGAAACATGAGGGGCCTCACACACAGCAACAACCACTCAGGGCTACTGTAATGCCAACAATACAGCAGGGCTGTGATTTTGCAGGAGCAGTCTTTAAATTTAACTTACACCAGAGCAAGAGAAAGGCAGTTCCACAGCTGAGTTTTCAGCCGGTGGTTGCCTGCTGCAGAACTTATTTCCAACGTCAAGAATGTCCCTTTTGCCTGAATTCACCCCACTTTATGCATTTGGAGCCTAAAAAATGGGGTCTGTCTTGGTGATACACTCACACAGTGTGTGATCCACATGCCAGAGAAGCCCTGGCTCAGGCCCTTCACTGCAGGCTCCACCAGGGACAGTGGGCACCAAGACTCAGGGTAGGTGATTTAATTAAGGTCTGAATGTAGGCTGGATGAGTGTTAGTTCTTCATTCTCATCACAGTCATCACAGAACAAAGTGAAAATTTCACTTATCTCAGTAGAGATTTGGAAAGAGGAAATTTGCCTCCTGCTGAGCCTTTGTGAACAGATGGGTCTTGGATCTACTAGAGGGAGATGAGGATCAGTCAGGTAAGTTCCTCAGTGTGACGGGTCATATGCACAGGAAATACACCCAAAGCCTACTTTCCTCAATACAAAGAAGCAGGATGACAGATTTCTTGCTTAGAAATCCACATCTCCTTGCAGTGGAAGTACCTGACCCACAGGCAGTCTTCTGCAGGGCTCAGGCTCAGGCAACCCATGCAGTCAGTGCCCACCTTCCCCCTTGCTGTGCTCCTTCCCCAGCTTTGTGAGGCTATGCAAGGAAAATGCACTTTTACAAGGCTGGTTTTCAAACAACCAGGGAATTTTGGGACTTCTGCTCAGCCCTCCATACACTGTCTGTGCCTTCTGTGGTGGCCTCCGCTGCTTTGTTCGTGGCAGAAAGGAGATGCAATGACTCCTGCCATTTAACTTGAGCATCTTTACCACCTCGTGGGATTTTGACAGGTTTGGGAGTGACGCCCCAGCTGCACAGCTGAGTGGCTCAGGTACCACCAGAACCATGAGCTAATCCCATGACCAAGAACGGACTGGAAAACCCAAAGCTGATTTGTGTGACTGACAAGCATCAACCAGCTCTGCTGGCTGTGTTTTCCTTCACAGGTGAGTGTTCATCCACTCCTAAAGATCATAGTTGTTGAAGAAAGAACTGTTAGGAAGTTTTTCCTCCTCGGAGCTCTGCCTTCCCACCTGTCCATGCCAGGCTGAAAAAGGCTGGCTCTCCGAGAAGTGCTGCTGGAAGCCAGAGCTCATGCAAGCCCGCAGCACATCCCCACCAGCCTGGGGCTACTCACGTCTCAGAGAGGCTGTGCCAGGCAGGAGCTCCCACATGCTCGCTGCCCCTGGCTGAGGTTTGTTCTGCTGCATCGATTCAGGAAGGGCAGATCCAGAGCTGCTTCTGTGAGCACGGAAGCTCTGAGTGGGTGGAATGGAGGAGATGTTATTCCAGCATGCAGGTCAGCTCTTCAAAAGCTAAAAAGCCTCAAAGGCAGAAGAACATTACCCTGCACCCATCCCCTCACCTCGTGGGGTCCCCCATCCTCACCAAAGGTTGCCCAGGTATTCACACCCTGTGTTTTAAATCCACATGTGGGAATCTCCACACTGATCCATTAGAGAAGACTAAGAAACATCCATTGAATACAGAATCAATTCTTCTGTTCTAGCCTAGATTCCAGCCACAGTGCTCAGTGGTGCCTCTCAATGAAGGACACAGACATTTCCCTCAGAGACAATTTGGGGGAAGCAAACTGAAACTAAGGCAATTGGGATGGAGAGAGAAAGGTTTTGTATTAATTCCAACTTCTTATGTTGCAATTAACCGACAGCAAAAAACTGACAGTGCCCCACAATGGCACAGACTTTTTCCTGCCTTGTGGAATACAGGGGGAGCTGCAATTTATCCCCCTGCTTACAGCTGTGTCAGAAAATTATTGTATTTAAAAGAACAAACCAGATAATTTGTCCCAAATTGAAAAAAAAAGACTAACAAAACAAAACCCAAGCAATCTAAAATAATTTTGTCAGAGCTTGCCTAATTTGATTTTGCTTTGCAATCGTTAACTTCCCATTGCAAAAGAATTCATATGGGAAACTTTTTCCAGCTTAATTCCTGAACCTTGCCCTTCTAATTAATCAGATGATGGTCTTACAGCTTGATTCTGTTTTCTGTTCTAGTTAAACTGTTTGGAAATGTGCTAATGTTCCATTCTCATGCAATTAGATTCAGCAGCCAGAGTCTTTACTACACTTCTGCAAAGTTTGCTGTGTAGAGGAGCACAGTACAGAGAAACCAGTCATGGATCCATAAAGAAAATCGATGGCATTTGGGAAAATACATTTGAGGATCTGGGCCTGTATTTAATGCATGTCATTAGTTATTTGCAAGAGAGAAATGACATGAGGGAAAGCAGCTTCTTTCGGTCTGCAGAAAGCTGAGAAGATATTCTTCAACCTTTCACATTTCACTTCTCTTTCATATTAAGAATCCAAGTCTCTAAAGATCTACCTTATAAAATTGCCACTGAACTGTAACAGGAGACACCGTGAAATTCCAGCACTGCAAAACTCAGGGAAATGAATTTCCATCGTGGCTCTGCATAAATTTGTTCTTTGCTGAAGCTGAGCCTGGGAATGACTGACGTTTCCATGCCGTGTGTGCACGGCTTTGAGGCTTAGATTTCACAAGAAGTGCAGATGCACCACTGAGAGCTCCTTGGAAGCTGCCTTGTTTACAGGGCTCAGCCTGCCAGGGCTGTGTTTAATCCAAGTCAGGTCACGGGAAATTGTGCTCCAGCCTTCTCATCCCAGTCCAGACTCCATGGTGATATATGCTACTGCAGAGAAAACCCTGCCTGCTGGAGAAGGGAGAGCACAGCATCTCTTCATGCAGCGGGGCTTGGCCCAAGGTCAAGCCAAGAAGTCCACCAGAGGCCAGAGACCAAACCAGAGAGACACACTGGAGTGTGGCCATGGCTGGGATGTGGCTCATGCAGTGGCCCTGAGGACAGGAGCCTGAGCTTAAAGGCAGCTCTGGAGATCCCACAAGGCTTCTCACTGCCCTTGCAGCACCCCAGTCCCAGATTTGGGATATGCACACCCACGCCAGAGCTGGCCTTGGATCCAGGCAGGTAAGCCCTGAGGAAGGAAGGCAGCTCTGTTTGGAGACCCACATCCTGGAAAATGATCCATGTGTTATGAAAGACACGGGTGCAGGCCAGGAGGGAATGCACCATGGGCAGCTCCAGAGATCTGTGCACTTCAGGCATAGGCCACTCAGGCTCGAGGGGCCATGGGGGTCTCTAAGAGATCATGGGGTCCCCAGGGCTGGGAGTCTGCTGGCTGGAAATGCCACACTTCCTAATGTGGCATTTGTTCTTTATTAAATGGTTGCTCCATGACAATGAAGCTTTTCTGTGACCACAGCTGGCCAGTGGTTCTAGTGCACACCCAGGAGTTTCTGTCACCCATTTGTTGCCTGTCCTTTGACGAGGGGCCTGTTGGTAGCCAGGAGGCAGGAAACACTCAAGAACATTTGCAGCACTGGGTCTAAGGCTGGCAGAGATGGGTTTGCTGCGATAAATGAATCCCAGTCCTGCTACTGAGCAGTCTGTGCTGGGACACAGGCAAGAAGAGAAACCTCTGGTGTAAGGGTAGCCATGAGCAGGGCTTTAAAGAGATTTTGTCTGTTGCAGGACAGAGATTTAATGTTGCTGGAGTTACAGAGAGCAAGCAACCACACACAATTTCTCCTTCAGAGACCTTGTTTCGGGTTAAGTGGAGGGAGGCTCACGCAGACATTGCAACACTGAGTCATGGCTGGAGACACTGGAATTGTAATGCCTCAATAGCTCATTCTTTTCCTGTTTTCAAACAGGAGCTGAGTTCTGTAGGAGGTCAGAGATGACAAGAGAGGGAACACTGACAAAGTTGCCCAGTACTTCTACTACTCCACAGTTCACCTGGCATCCTTCACATGCTGAATGCACGCTCCCAAAGGCTTACACATTGCAGTGCCTTGCAAGCTCTGCTTCTACCTAAACAACAACATACTTGCCACAAGTCTTCATCATTGCAGCCTCCTTCCCTCCTTCCCACCTGAAACCTCCCAGGCCCCAGCTCTTGTGTCTGGCTTGTGCAGAGACACAGCCTCGTGATGCTCAGCCCCACATAAATGCCTTTTCCATTCCAGATTAAGGACTTCACCTGCACAGATTCTGCCTGTGTCTCCTCCACTTGCACCTCCTTTCACTTCCCAAATCCTTGAGATGCCCCTTCACAAAATCTGCAAAACTTCTGTCTTCTGTCTGTCTAACAGCTTTCTTCACTCAGCTTTAGCCCTCCAGAATCGCCAACACTTATCTCACTGCATCATCAACTCTCCACCCATTTCAAACTCAATTGAAAGCACATTTTCTCCCTTGCCTTTGGTTCCTAAATTATATACCCAGCTCATTTCAAAATATCAATTCAGAAACTTGGCAAGGTAATTATTAATAACACCTCTGTTCTTCTCTGGAGGAGAAATAATACTACAAACATGTGAAATATGTACACAGTTGTCACTCTCACTCTCCTCTTTTGCCAAACATTCTGTTCTTTACAGGAAATTAAAACAACCCTACACCCAGTATTAAGTGGCTGAGGCAGTGGAATTAACATGGAACCATGGAACTGGGACAGTATTCCTTGATGTGTCCCAAAAGTTGGGGTGACACAGATGCCAGTGTCTGCAATGCATTAGTGCTTGGCTGTAAGGGGTCAGCAGCACAGAGGGGCTGAGCTTGAGGAGCAGTGCACACCAAGAGCTGGAGCCCAGCAGTTCCTTCAGTCACTTGTGTGGAGCTCATCATGGCAAACTGCTTCAGCTGTAATGATGCTATTCATTATTTGATTCTTAGATTTCCCATGGGCTTCTCAACAACCCAGAGCTATTGGGAACCACTGAGCTGTGGTGTGGCCTGCAAGCACCAGGCTCAGAATCATGGCATGATTTGGGTTGGAAGGGATCTAAAAGTTTATCTCATCCCACCCCCTGCCATGGGCAGGGTCACCTTCCACTATCCCAGGTTGCTCCAAGCCCCGTCCAACCTGGCCTGAAACACATCCAGGGATCCAGGGGCAGCCACAGCCTCTCTGGGCACCCTGTTCCAGGGCCTCATCACTCTCATAGCCAGGAATTCTTTCCCAATATCCCATCTAACCCTGCCCTCTGGGTCTCCCTTGTCCTGTCCCTCCATCCCTTGTCCCAAGTCCCTCTCCAGCTCTCTTGTAAGCTCCCTGTGTATACTGGAGTTAAGTACCTGGTTTTTTTTACTTTCTAAGTTTTCATTTTCTACCCGTACCTATAAAACACAGTAATGTCCTGAAGAATTTTTCATTGCCCATAATGCCACAGAACGTGCAGTGAAGAAGCTCCAGGGTTTCTCCTGAAGCAAGTCTAGTACATGGGTGCTGTGTACACTGGGAGCTGTGATCAGTGATCCAGGTATCCCCCTTATCCCATGTTCCCACATCATCCCAGTAGGAACCAGGGTTGTGCTTCCCTAACTCTGGGGAAAGAAGGCAAAAAGAAAAGAAGTCTCTTGGAGGATGAGTGGGGAATTGAGTCCTTTGGAGGATGGGGGGAAATAGAAAGATGGGGTGCCTCTAAATCCTGTGGTGGAGGGACAAAGTGACGGGTTCCCAAGGAAGGGAGGAGGTGAGAAGTCCTCAAGGGATGGGTTTATGCAAGAAGGGAAGCTGTGCTTTCAGCCTTGCAACATAAGGAAGACCCAGCTCACAATCACTCTGTTTTGAGAGGAGCAAAATATGTAAAAAGGCTATAGAGGTATCCAGGGGCTTTTAATTCTGAAGACTTGTCCTGGAGTTGTGAAGCCAGTCCTCTTTTGTGGCATTTATGGACCTGTAGGAAAGAACACAGACAAGAGTCAACTTATTGCTCACCTCACCCAGTAGTGTCAGTGGCTTTGGCTATCATGGGCCCAACGGCTCCTTCCTGGCACCTCAGCCTCTAGGGTGCTGAGGATCTGCCTCAAGTAACATGGCACAAATAGATAAATAAATAAAAATAAATAATAAATAAAAAGTTATAAACTGAATGTCTCGTATCAGCAAGAGCTTGGGGGGAAAATGTCTGGTGATAGCGAGAGCCTTTGGCTCTGTGCTATGACAGCCAGTGCCAGTCTGGCAGATACATCCCTGCTTCCTCTCCCTACCTCCTGGAATCCTGTTTCCCAATTACAGCTCCCTGGCTCTGCTCCACGTGCCTTGCTCCCACAGAAGTGTGGGGTATTTAAGAAGTAGTACTTCTCAGGTGTTTAAAGTGAATCTGATGTTGTTTAGAAGTTGGCCAAATTCCATGTTCCCTGGCTGGGGAGGGGATAAGCTTCCACTTGCATGGAGTGAAAGTAAAAGCTGCCCTGCTGAGACCCCCAAAGTGAAGACATGGAACCAGCTAGGGGATGGCAAAGGCCTGGGCTGACAGTCACTGAGTCTCCAGAACGTCCTTCAGAGCCTTTGGAATTCACTGCAGAACCTCTGGAGATCAGGCATTGCTCTGCAGCCTTTTCTGGGGCTGCCCAAGCTGTGTCTGGCCATCACAGCTGGTGAGTTGGCACTGGACCTCAGCTGAGCCAAGGCACTGGTTTCACCCACACCACCACAGCCACAAAGCTGTCAGGCCCCATGGGCCATCAGCATTACTCCTCATGCTCCCTTTTTCATGGGTTTCCTGCAGCACCATTGCACTTTTCCCACCCCTAGTGCCCCCTTGCTGCTCATGGCTGAGTGTGCATTGTGCAGTGCGACCCTGAGTCCTGCAGTACCCCCAGGAGTCCTCCTGGGTGATCCACCACCTCCCACACGGTGCTGGGGCTCCACTCTGTCACACACCCTGCCAGGGCGAGCACTTCACAAGGGTCAGGCACACATCTGTGAGCTGGCTCGGGGTGCCACGTGCTGATTTCACCTTCTGCGCCAAGCCTTCAGAGGCAGGTGGCAGAGAGCATCAGCAGAACCCACAGCCCTCTTTTTGGGAAAAAGAAACTTGATGCATGGCACTTCTGCTAAATCATTTGTTCCTAAAAGCCATGTTCACCCTGCCTCTTCCTTGGTGGGGCCAGCCCTGGATTTTGGAAAGTACTGCATTAACCTACTTCGTGCAGATTGCCTGATCCTTGTTCATGTACCACCATGGAAGGCACGCAAATTACACACAGCAGTACTAAGTATGAAGAAGACTCGTGAAACTGGAGCTTCTAAAATATCAGTGCAGCCCTTTTGGATTAGGAGTCCTGCCTTGAGATGTCCTAATACTGGAAAAATGCTCCGACACTGAAAGTTTGATGTCCCATCACATGGGTTTGATGCCACCTCGTGGTAGTTCCATGTCATGATTTGCAAGGCGAAGGCTTCACTCTTGGAATGTTTCCCAAGCAGGTTCCTTATGAGAGAAAGAGTTTGGAGAAAGGATGAAGATGTCCAGCTCTTCACGGCTGATTTGCAGCTCCACAGCGCTGTTAATAAATGTTAGTATGAGTGTAAAACAGAGAGATTGCACATTATTCTGTAAAGTGTTGTAGAAATACCTTCAGGATATGGAAGTTGCCCTCACAGAATATGCTGAGATGTCCTGACATGAAACTTCAGCCATAGTTGCCTCATCATCCTGGGACTTCAAGACAAACACTTCTACTGAATTCACAGTTAGATTTTCAAATTTGGAGGAGCTCTTTCCTCCCTTGAAGAGCAACTTCCCTCTCCAACCCAGTTGTCATTATACTGTGCTAAGGGTGTAATAAAGAGCTGAATTATCTCACCCTTTAGAAAAGAGAACAGAAATTACTAGGACTGGAACAAATATTTCAACCAAGTATTGGCTCTTTCAAAAGAAAATTGTTCCTCCTCCCCTCTCCCCAGTCTAGCAGAGAGTGATTTGCCAGGTGCATTCATGGAGCTTTTGAGCCTTTCATGAAGCAAATGGCCCAGATTGCTTTTGTTTGCCCTCTGAACTGCAGGAAAGACACCACTTTACAGCTGCCAGAACGCCGTGCTAATATAAAACTCTCATGCTCATTGACTGAATAATCACAGATCATGTACAAATTGTAGTGAAATGACTCTCTGCTCCTCACTTTTCCCCCAAGCCTCAGGCATGCTCATATCCATGACATGAGCATCATGTTAGGCCCTCCAGAAGCACTGGATCCTGAAGCCAGAGTAGCTGGGACGTTGCTGCAGCTGAGCTAATTACTCCTAGGTTTCAGCTGGGCTGATTAACTTTTATGTAGCCCTGTAATATCAAGGCATTTTGTTTTCAGTCCTGGAACTGTCTTGGACAGCGTTAATCTGGGGGGAAAACCTCTGCAAATCATGCAGCTCTGCTGTGCAATGAGACAGGTGTATTTCACTGTCTATATAAATGAAATTACTTTTACAATGGTGTGTAATGCAATCTCCAGTGTTCAGAGGCTTATCTGCAACATTTTCACCAGACTGAACACTTCAAATGTCTAAATACAGCTGTTTGTTAGGCTGTTCACTGTCTGAAGAGTTTAGAGGGGGTGTTACATTATTCTTTGTTTATATCACTCTCAAAAACCTATTGGACTGAAATTCTTCATCTTTGCTCTTTCCTTAAAATCAGCACATTTTAATCTGATTGCAATATACAAATTGAGTGGAAAAATAGGAGAGATTTTTCACACGTGCCCATCTGAAGAGGTTTTAAAGGCTGAAGTGGCAGAGGCAGTGAGTGAGCAATCATCTGTGTAGCAATGAACCTCTTTCCCTCACACATGGACTTGTGAAAGTGGGAGCTGATATTTCCTGGCTAAGAGATATTTTCAGCAAAATTTCAGTTTTCCTAGGAGAATATTGCTGTTGGATGTCTTGTTTAGATACCATGGATCTCTTTGGATCTCTTCAGAAGAGGGATCAACACCTTGAGTGAAACCAGAGCTGGTAACAACTCTTGCCCCCAGAGAATCTCAGGTTTGGCAGAACCACGTTACACCTCTGTGGAGTTTTACTTAAATCACAGCAATCAAGACAAACAAAATGCCTTTGTTGTATTTACCTTCATTTCCAGAGCCAGCAGAAGAGAAGGAAATGAGGAGCCATTCAGACTGAGGAGAAACACAACCCTCTGCAGGCTCTTCAGTGGAGGAAAACGCACATAAAAGAAATCACATAGGATCCCAGAATGGCTTGAGTTGAGGGGACCTTAAAGCTCATCCCATTCCATGGGCAGGGACACTTTCCACTATCCCAGGTGGCTCCAAGCTCTCTCCAACCTGGCCCTGGACACTTCCAAGGATGGGGCAACCAAGGCTTCTCTGGTCCCCCTGTGCCAGGGCCTCAACACCCTCACCCTGAGCAATGTGATAGCACAGTGATATGACAACGGTTAAGAATGGCTTAAGGCCATTCTCTGCTGTGAAAAATCCCTCTAAACTGATGTGAAATCCAGCTCAAGATTTGGCAATACAGATTAAAACATGCACAAATCTGCCTTCTCCTCTCTAGTGACTGATTCTTCCCAGTTGGTGCATTTGTGTTTAGGATGGCATATCCCACCCAGCATCCGACTGCCTGTTGGTGATGGTGCAGGTCCCACTCCTGTCCTGCCTGCCATCTCTGGCAGGGGTTACAAACCAGGCTTAGAAAAGTCAGATGGCCGTGGTCAGGAACAAGTCCCACTTCACACCAGTCAGCCTCTGCTCTGGTTTGTCTGTCAGTGATAAAACCACCTGGATGTTCTGCCATCCTGTTCTGGAGAGAGCAAAACAGGCCAAGGTGTACTACTGCTGAGAATCTCACCTCCCACCTCCCAGTGCCCATACAGGTTTGGGTTATACCTGTCCCTCAAATAAAGCCCTCTCTATGCCCTGCATTCCTCTGCTGCTGCCATGTTTGGGAAGGATGGGATCTACCTGAGGGGACTGCACTGCAGATCACCCAAGGAGAATATCTTAGCTCTCTGTAGGCAGCTGATTATTCATGTTTTATTTGCTGGTTCAATTTATTTTTAGTTGACAGAAACAGCTGTGAGGGGGAGAAGAAATGAGGAACAAAAGCTGACAGCATGATTAACTTTTTAACTCAAATTGCTTCTCAATTAAAAGAAGCTAAATATTCCCTGTGCTCCTGGTGCCACTTTTCCATGTTGGCAGCTGCTGTGTCGCCAAGAACATGACACAGTTTCGCAGATGGAGGCGGAGGTGGGGCTGCACGGGAGGAAGGCTGTCCATAGCTGCTCCTCCCTCTGGGGTCACCTCACAGGACTGGGGGACAATGCATGGCCCAGCACGGGGTGGGCTCAGAGAAGCCATCAGGCTATCCGAGCTCAGCATCCCCAACCACAAAATGAGATCTCTGGTGAGATTTCAAAGCTATTCCAACCCCTCGTGGGGTGGAAGGGTGCAGCTACAGAGAAACATCCAGAAGTTCATGTCCTAACAATGAAAAGCGCTTGTAAAATCCTCAAACAAATCTCAGACACGCTACCAGGAAGAAACCTCAGCTCTGCTGGGATTCATGATGTTTACTCAAGGTATAACACTGGGTAAGTTTCCAGCTACCACTAACTGGGGGGCAGTCATTTCATTTCCTAGAAAACAAGAGCCCCTCTTCTCACTGTTTTTAAGTATTGTGAGTCTTAAGACTCACAAAAGTCTTCAGCCGAGCGAACTCGCTATCTGCTCTTCCCTACGTTGCTTTGGCAGCCTTTTCAATACACCTCCTTATCCCACTCTGCCCTTTGCCTTGTGAGGATCAGGGCTTTCCTCTGAATCCTGTACTCGGGTTTGAACTTTGACTCCCACTTTTCTGCCTAATTCCCCCTCATCCCCACACAAGACCAGGAAGGGGCAGGATCAGGGGTGTGCGGGGGAGGGATGGGGCAAGGTTGCAGCTCAGCACATCAGAAACAGACTGTCCAGCCAATACCTGGCTCCTTCCCCCAGCAGGAATCACAGAATGGTTCAGGCAGGAAAAGACTACAGTGGATCAAATGGTCCTACCTCCCTGCTCAAGCAGGTCCACAGAGGGAAGGGGATAAAGCGACTGGAGCATCTCCCTGACGAGGAAAGGCTGAGGGAGCTGGGGCTGTTCAGCCTCAAGAGGACACACTGCCAAGAGTGGCCCTCATCCATATCTGTCAGTGTCTGCAGGGAGAGGTCAGGGGGGTGTTCAGCGTGGAGAAGGCTCCAGGGAGACTTTAGAGTCCTTTCCAGTGCTTAAAGGAAGAAAGGGAGGGGGACTTGGGACACAGGCCTAGAGACAGAGGACAAGACGGGATGGCTTCAAACTGACAGGGTTAGCTTATTAGGAAGAAATTCTTAGCTGCCAGGGAGGTAAGCCCTGGCGTAGGTTGCCCAGAAAAGCTGTGCCCACCCCATCTCTCAAAGTGTCCGAGGTCAGGTCAAACAGGAGTTGGAACAACCTGGGGCAGTGGAAGGTGTCCCTGCCCATGGCAGGGAGTGGAACCGGATGGTCCTTCAGATCCCTTTCATTCTGTAATTTTATACCCACTCCAGGAGCTTCATGTCTCTCCTGTTCTGAGGAGCCCAGAACTGGACACAGAATTCCAGATGCGCCTTACCAGGGCTGAATAGATGGGCAGGATCCCCTCCCTGACCTGCTGGCAATGCCCTTCCCACCCCAGAATCCTCCACCTTGCCCCCAGGACACAGGGCTTGTGAAGGACAGCTGTGACCCCCAGAGCCTTCTTGGCAGAGCTGCTGTCCAGCAGGTCACCCCCAGCCTGGGCTGGGACATGCAACAACCTCCCTGATGCTCTAGCTTCAGCACGGACACCCTCAGGTGCTCGATGTTCAAGGCGGAAATCATCAGGCAGCAATAAGCCTCCACCGCTCCCCCCAACAGCTCCCTTGGCCAGGCAGCCTTGGTCGAGCACAGGTGACTGTGAGAGACACAGCATCGGCAGGGACCGCTGCTCCCGGCTAGGGCCAAGGGAGGAGAAGGGATTCCTGGACCCCGGGGGGAGCCGAGGGCGCCGCTGTGCCGCAAACCCACCGCCGGCCCGGGTTAACGAGACACGGGAACATGGCGGGCACGCCGTGAGGGGAGGCGCGGCACGCCCACTTCACTCCCCCGCCCCGCACGGCAGGGGGCGCCGTGCCGCCCGCGCATGCGCCGCTGCGCCAGCGGTTCGAACCGCCAACTGTCCCAATTCGAATTCGCATTCTCGCCGACCAATCGCAGCGCGCGGGGCGGTCAGGCCCCGCCCCCACAGCCTCCCGGCCAATGACAGTGCCTGCTGTGTTTAAAACAAGTGCGCGCGGGAGGTGGGCGGGGCT
>JAOTQP010001286.1:124819531-124850191 GCA_026413545.1 Cichladusa arquata
AGGGGAAGAATCCCCAGGATTACATCTTTTCACTTTAATTGACATCATTAGTCCTTTCTCAAGTGATAATGTCCATTGAGGGCATTTACTTTCCCCACTGAGATTCTCTGTCTATTGTTGAGTTATGCACAAGAAATAAATTTACCAGATTAGATGTATTTTCACATGCATTTGTTTATCTTCATTTTTAATGTCTTCCTTTTTTTAAATAGTATTATGCAGAACCAAAATTGTTTAGTATTCCTTATATTTGGTAGTATCTAAAACTTATGGTTGAAAACAGAGTTTTTAATGATCAAGTAGATTTTAGAAAAAACTCTTGTCATATGGGAAGGAAAAAAAGTAACAGATATTTTCAACAACTAATAACAATAGCATTTCTAATTGCACAAGTAACATCACATAAACTCACTATTGTTTGTCAAAGGATTATTTTTTGGAGGGAGAAAATGTAACAATTCTATTTTTTCTATTCAACTTGCAAGTACTTTCCTAAGAATACATAAAAATTTGACCCGCCCTATCCTTTTGCATAAAGCGAGTACCAGAGAGCTTCAGATTCTCCCAGTTCCACTCTATTTTAAAAAAATGCTCCTAAAGAATGACTAATTCTTTGAATTGTGGCCAATGGTTTGCAAACATTTAGTATCACATTTTTCAGTATTTATTAGATTAAAACTAAATCAGAAATAAGAATTTGTTTAGACTCACATGTAACTGCCCACAGTTTTTAAACACTGTCCCAAAGCCTGCTACCACATATGTATAACAATTCACACAATTCACTTCAGTATTTCCGTTAAACTCAGATTGTCCAACTCTGTGAAAACCCTTGAAGAGTCTGAAGTGCTCCTTTTATCTGTGAGGACTCTCTGGGTTAGGGAGTGCACCTTGAGGGTATTAATGGCTCATCACGAGATGGTGAGAGTTTCAAAGAGGCAGGACCAAGTCAGCCTTTGAATAAAGCATTTTAGCTCAGAGCCTGACCCTAGGAAGGAGGATGATTTCCTCTGAAAGCTGACCCAGGGGAAGGAGGCAGCAGGGCATCCGTCTCACACAGACAGAAAGGGTGGACCTTCCCTCCCCTGCACTTCTCTTGTTCGTGTTTGTGAGCAACTTCCACACACCCCAATCTCCTCTGCCTGGTCTGTTTTTCCGAGCTGGAACGAAGAAGTCACAAAACAGTTTGACCAAATCTCACTAGCTGTTGCCTCTGACAGTCATACTTCTAACGGAGAAGGAGCAAATGCTACTGGGAAATGAGTGGGTAAAACAGTGAAATTTTAGCACATTCACAAAATCACAGAATGGTTGAGGTTGGAAAGGACGTCTAGGGTTTTTAGGAGAATATGTAGAAATACTTGAAACTTCCTTTGGTGTTAAGTGGGGAAAATAAGTGACAGAAACATTTTGGGAGGCTATAGCTTTTTAGTGCTTGTATTTCTGTTGCTACAAAAAGATGCAGAAGGGACAATTCTTTTCCCTCATGTTTAAATTGAAATTAAACAAATCATCTTGTTTTCTCTCAAGGAAAATAAAATTCAGGATATCAGCTTTCAAGTTCAAGGCAATGCCTCAGCACAGCTGTTAAATCTACCTCATCTTCACGAACTGCATTGCAACGCAAACTTGTAGTACGGAGGTAGTCAAGCAACAGGTACAACTGTCATGAGAAAAGTTGTATGAGAAGAAATAATAATATATTTTGCATATGAGGGTTTATTTGAGTCAAGATGGTGTGAGCAATTACACATTAACAATATGGTAACACCCACCATTAGATGAAACATTTGTGTGATGTACTCTCATGGGGTCCACAGTCAAAGACACCAGTGTCTAAGGGATAGCTACCCTTCTGAAAACTCTGAACCACATGTACTGTGCAACTGTTTGGCCTCAGAGGACAAACTGTATCTAATTAAAAGCAAAGCACATATGATGGCCATGAGAGGAACTCAGTACCATCTGCTCTACTACTGATTAAATCCTTTTACACCACACTGTTTGCCAACGAAAACATAGCCTTTTGGAAAAAAACAGTACTCCCTCTCCTGGCAAATCTAAAGCCCTGTGGAAGATACTGAGTCATACATCCTGGTAAGGTTATACTTCTTAATGGGCTACTACATGACTAATGGGAATTTTACTAGACAGATAGTACAGACTACTAATCAGTTCAAGTTGCTTGTACGTTTCAAGAAGATGTATATCAGTTATGTGGAAACCTTTGTAAATAAAGCCCTAAAAATAGAGTTATGATTTTTTTAGCATTTTTTATACATAAAATTTACAGATATATATATATACAGATATGCATGTAGGTGCTAGATAAGTATTGCTACGACTGGGCTGCCATCTTTCAAATGGTGTAATAAATTTCAAAACAACTTTTTAAAAAGAGAGATGGTAGAAGGATTTTAAACAGAACTATTCCAGCACAATTATTACCCAATTATTACAATTATGTCTACATTGCTCTGCAGCTGGATGGAATATACTACCCACTTTCCACACTGTAAGGAACAGACTGTACTTCCCATTTTAAGCCTGTGAAATGTGCTAGCTAGCAACCTTTCCTAGCTTAGAAGCAGATTGAAAGGCTGAGGTAATATTTGGAGAATATTTTTACATCTGTCAGTGAAAGTATTCAATTATCAAAAACACATAAGCTATGACTTTTTAACATCCCAGCATGTCCCTGCTTTTATCCTTCTTGACATCCTACAATTTGGTTTTCTTTCATAAAACAACCATTCTGTACATTTCCAGTTAGCTTGGTATATAACGAAATATTGAAATCCCCACTGAGTTTTCATTAGTTTTCTCCATCCTTTTCAACATATAAACTGAAATACCTGAATTAAAGCATCTCTCCTTCCCTGATTAGTTCAAAATTGGCAAATTCTATCAAGTTGTTCTTCCTACCATGATACAAAAATTAGGAGAAAAGGAGTCTGCTCTCTGCAGACTTAGCTACTTCTGAACTACTGTTCCTAGTCTTTTATAGCTAAGATGTTAAGTGGTTTTCCCTCTCAGATCACAAAGTGTCTACTTCCTCAGGATCCTCTGCTAAACTTTCCCAGGCAGCAGTTGACAGCTCAGACACCCACAGCATGACATGACAAAAACCAGCTACACAAACAGACCAAAAGAGCTCTGAAAAAAGTCTGCTTTCAAATACAGTGAAATCAAGTCTCATACTATAACTGTTTCTTTGCCTCTGCTTTTATTAGAAGTAATTTCTGTCTCACAGTTTTTTAATTAGATTAAATAGCCAATGCTAAAATATTTTAAAAGTTTCTCATGTATTTACCTCATAGCAAGAAACAGATATTTTTCCTTTTGTGTTTAATGGCATACTCTATATAAATACACGTTCTAAGAGGGATATTAAATGGAACCTATACTGTTACGTATGAAAGCAATTGCAGTCTAAACTAATGCCAAGGAGCAATTACAGCCTAATTGCCTTGGCTTGTTTGGCATGTCATAAATGTTTTTACAATGGTTCTTAGCAGATGAAGAGTCAGAAAACAAATTTCTGCAAGTTGTGGAGAAATTACTACAGCCCATTAAGGCCTTCCTCAAACTGGTTCCATATTCTACCATCTACAATGTTCAGAAGACATTTCTCTGAGCTGTAAATGCTATTTGTCTTGTCTGCCAGACAAAATTCTTTTTCTAATACTTAAATTACATTTCAACAAATGCCACAGTGTATGAGTAGTTAAAAAATGCTGTTGTTCAAGGAGTTAACTTTTCCAACATGAATACTAAAACCATTAGAGATCATATAAGATCCATTAATTTGTTTCCTAGGGATTTGGCATTAAACAAAGGACCAGTGCAACCTCTGTGAAATGTTTTTCTGTGAAACAAAAACCTGTGTCACATAAAAAAAGGACAGTAACTTGACCCTCTAATTTGATACTTATGAAGGACAAATTCCACATAAGCTTACTTTTCTAGCTACAGCTTGCTCAAGAAAGAAGGGTTTTTTTAAATCTGTGAGACTGAAAAGAATGTAAGGGAAAAGGATAATGACAGGAGTCACATTGTTTGTTGAAGAAGAGTTACAGGTAATTTTGTTGCCATGGAACAAAGTGTGAATTGCACAGACTCAGGAAGAAAGTGGAAGTATACGCTGCAAACTTCTTCACTGATGGATCTTTTCTGCAGACCTTACACAGTGGGGTTTCTTTTCATGATGCACTAGCCCTGGAGGCACTCTCAGGAGATGTTAATAAGACAGTATTGTTGGATACCACAGTTTGCCACACACAATGGCAGAGAGGATTTTCATTAAAGGCAGACAGTGTCCTAACACTTTGCATAACTTGTTCAGAAAAGGAATATATTTCTTTTTCACCATTTTCAGCCATTTTTCTGTCCCAGGGGAATTCTAACTAAACAGAAGAAGGAAAGATTGGAAATGAGCGTGACAGCAAAATACTAATTGCATTGAGTATAAATACAGAATCTAATAAGCTATCCAAAGATAAAAACTTGGCATGCATGAATTTTGGCATAGAAATTATTCTGCCCTGATAGTTCCTTATGCCAATTCAAGCATGAACCAAATAATTGCAGTATTTATCAGCTGATGACAACTGAAACCAATAGTTACAATGTATTGATTTTAACAAACATTTTCCTTGCATAGCATACTGTGTCCCCAAACCTTACAGCTGGCAGGGACATTTTAAGGGCATCTAATTTAAAGAATTCTGGAAGAAATCCTCTCAGGACAATACATCTATATGTCAGTAATATGTGTATATTTGGCATAAAATAATAATCTTTTCTTTAAAATCCAATGATTCCTACAAAAAAAAAGAGTTGATCTGCAAAATTATAATTTTATTTGGTGATCATTGAAGAATCTTTAGTAAGTTGATTGCTTAACTTTTGTGTTTAATTTATATCCTGTTCTTGATCTCTGTGACCCCTACAATTTTTATCAAGTGTTTCTAGGGTTGTTACTTTGTCAAAGTGATGGTAAAACAATAAAAAGAGATGGATAAGTGTAAATTGCATTTTCTCTTTACATTTAGTGCTATTCAGTTTTACTCTGGATATATCCATTTGAGAATGCCAGATAGTCTTAAAACCACAGACAAAGCTCATTAATTTGACTGAACACAGAAATTGTTTCTAAGATTCTGATGCTCTTAAGTGTACCTAATAGCTCAACAGCCAAGAGAAAACAATCTTGGAATTAATAATATTTATCATCTACTATGAAAATCCACAGTGTATTTCAACGTGTTAGATTTCATGCTTCGGTTTTATGCTTAAATTAGAATTTAATTATTCAAAAGTGCTCAAATTCTTCAACTGTGTGGCTAGGTTCCCAAGCAATTTCAAGGATTATTTAAACAAACTGAACTCCTGATTTTGAGACTTGCCCATGAGAAAAAAAAACCTGGTTATTTTCAATTTGAAATTGGTACATGGCATACATTTCATTCAGGAGGCAGTAAAATCTGTCACTACACAGCAATTACAGACCTCTGGATAAAGACAAAGAAAGAAAAGGATTTAATTTGATTAGCTTCCAAAGTTATTCCTTTAACTCATCTGGGAACTATCCAGCATTAATTCTTCCAATGAAGGTCATAATTCTTCTTTAATTGTTTCCACCTCGTTCAGTACTGTCATCAGTCCCCTGTTCTCCACCTTTCTGTACTTGGCTCTCAGCCCATCACTCATGCCCTCCCAGTCCTCCTTTGCACTATCATTAAGAGGCAACGGAAAAGAGGTTTGGGTTATTTTTGTTGTGACAGATCAAAGAACCTCCAGCTTGGTTTCCTCCTTTGCTGGATGATTTCCCTGTGTTCAGTCCCTATTTCTGTTTACACCACCTAAGACTTAATTCCTGCCTTTTTTTCTGCTACATTCAGAGCTCAGCTACACTGAGCCTTTCCTTACAACCTGTCCTATACCCCAGGATTCTGCAAAGTTGACTTTTATAACTCTTCTCCTTTTCTGCCCCTTTTACAGTCCTCTCCTATACATCAGTCCCTGCTCCCCCCTCAAAAAATCTCAAACAGTTAATAAAAATCCTTTAGCAGACAAAAATGTTCGCTAGCAAATTAATGCACAAACAAGAGACTTAAGGCTCACTAAGTCAAGCATTCAAAGGCATTCATTCTACAAAGTCAATTCTCTATACTTAGGCAGATTCCATTGCTTAGCATGCTAACCCAAGGCATGCTATGCTGTTATGTTCCCAGGCATCCTGAGGAGAAAAGGGAAACTACGGGACCCTAAAGAAATTAACCTCAACAAAGGTGTCCTCTTACTTCCCTTCCTAGCACACTGCTTTTATGATTGCAGTGACTTCATCTGGGGAGTCAGACTCTATACATGAAATCCTTAAACATTCTGTTACCGGTCATTTTTCTCTGAGAGACTTTTATTGTATTTCCTCATTGGAATGATCATGAAAGGAATTTTGATTTTGGAACATAAATGCAGTCTGCACACTAGCAAGCATACACACTTTACAGTAAATATGTGGCGTCAAGGCAGCAAGCAGTAAACATTTTTGAAGGAAACTTAATTGGTTTTCAATCAGACCAGATAAGAGTGATTATAAATGGTGGTGAATATATTCATCCCAGGAACACAAGCTTGCCTATAGAGGAAATTTTTTATTAGTAGAACAGCATTTCTCAGTTTATTGATTTATGTCTAAACTAAATGAGAATATGTTCTATTGCTCTTCAGGTGGATGACATGAGATTGAAGTAGGTATTTTAATATCCTGTTTAATGTCAAGTTAGAAAATTAGGTTCTACCTCAACCTTTGAGTTTTAGTCATAAAAGACTGATGGTTCAGGACCTCCCAGTGTTTCACCATAGACCATCTATTCAAATGGAATGGGCTGACAGCCCCAGGCTGCAAAAATCCTTAGCTGTTTATGGGAAAAATATTTCCTGTCCATTGGATTGTGAAGGTAGCTCAATAATTTTGAATGAATTAATGTAAAGCTATTTGTACAAGTTTTTTAAGATATGCTAAAGAAAGTGAAAGCCTGGGTAGCACTGCTAATAAGATTTATCTGGTAAAATAGGCTATACAAAAAAGAAAACAGATAAGGGAGAAATGAGTCCTGTCAGAAAGGACATCAAAATTGAACTGGGAGCTTCATGTTTTGGGACAAATACATTGCCTTTCCCTTGCACTTACACTATTGCTGAGGAGAAAACGCTTATCTAGTCACATGAAAGGCACTTCTTCTCTACCTATAATACTGAAGATAAAAAGGATCCTATCACAAATTTACAAAACAAAGATCTCACATTTCCCATTGCTTAAGCAAATTCGACACATTATTACTTCAAAAAAACAGATTATCTTGTTGCTTGTTTCTGAAATCTTTCCAGAACATTACCTGCCAGCAAATTGGCTTAAGAGACTGAGCAATAATGATTCTGTAATTTTTCTTCAGCATTCAATGCCTTCTGGAAACCATACTGCAGATCATCTTCCTAAAGATACCTTTGATGTCCATGAGCCTTAGCAAAGTGCTTCTATTAAAAGACTGCCTTTCAGTTCAGTTTGTTTATTTCAATTTGTTGTATATACACCATGTTTTCAGCTCAGACCAAGAAGATGAATGAAAATAAATAATGACACATTTGCAGTAAGAATTTTGTGGTAAAGGCCTTTAGTAAGATATTGTGGTTTCAATGCAACCACAACACAATGACAAACTTCCTTTGTAAATGACAGATCTAATTTTAAAGTTAAAATTATAGTTCCATGAAAAAAAAATAACAAGTGCTAAAGACACAGGATCTACTATATGTTGACATGTGGCTGTATTCCCAACAAAAGCATTTCTATTATTCATTAATTGATTTAAACTTTTTATCTTTCCATAACATGTAACATTTATTTACCCTTACATTTTGAGGCATTACAGTTTCTGCTGACATGGGTATTTTCTTAAAATAGAACATTACAGCAGTCCCCTGCTAGATGTTTAAGCCATGTGTATGTTTATTTTTTTATTTTTTTTCTTGAACTTTCTAACTGTGAGGCTGGGAATGTAGAGTCATGATGAATGAGAGTTTGCTTTATAGAAAAAAAGAGAAATGTAGACATTTGATGTAACACTGAAAAATTCACAGCCTCCTACCTTAAAAACAAACATTTCCCGGCGAAGAATAGCCAGAGTGTTGAAGTTCCCATCACAGATGTTAGGCTTGGCTCCGGGATAGGAAGGTTTGTCACCAGTGGGTGGCCGGGGAGGTTTCGGTTGCTTGTCATTCTTTCGTGGGTCTGCTGGAGGGACTGAACGATGTGGGGGCACTGTTGGCAGAGGTCTGGTTGGTGGTGGTATCCTGTCAGGTGGACCTTTAAAAATACAGCAGCTGTATGTAATATACAAACCCACCAAAGGAAACATACACAACAAAAACCAGCTGTAAGCTGTACAAACCCAACAGTGAAAGGGGAATGAAAAAGTGACCTAGCATACCTTTTTGATGTTATTAAATCAATAAATCATAGAATCACAGAATATGCTGAGCTGGAAGGGACCATTAGAATCACTGAGTCCAGCTCTTGGCCGTCCCCAGGACACCTCAAGCGTCACACCACGTGCCTGAGAGCATTGTCCAAATGCTTCTTAAACTCTTGGTGCTGTGACCACTTCCTTGGGGTGCCTTTATAACCAGGCACTGGTTATAAAGGGTATAAAGAATGACTACCAAAACCAAGGAAAATAATTAGTTTTCACTATCCAAAATCTTCCTTTTTGGAACAACAGTCAAATAAAACCTTCAAAGGGTGTTTAGGCTGCCATCATTTCAGATAAGGAGTAGTTCAAAGCAAATTATTTGCCAACTGAGTAAGAGCTCTTATAGCAGAATTATTTTCTCTCATACAGATAAATGTAAAAAAAAAATTCTTGCTCCTTATAAGATCATCATCAGTCAACAGATTTTCAACCTATATTTTTAATCTATAATTCACACAGGCATATATGCTGCATACCTGCCACTTCCTACTGACCAAAATTTAGATCAAGTAACGTCATACTCATTAGAGACAGGACATTCCCAGCTTTTCCCAATGCCCCTTGGTATCTACAGGAGCTGCTAAAACTGGACCTCGAATCCTAGGCATGTACCTAACACACATACCCCATCATGCCCTGTCATAATTCACATATTTTCTTCAAGTCAAAAATTAAAACCCTGTAGAGCAGTCTTAAAACGTTTTTCTTAATTCAAATATATTATTTGTCAAAATATACAGAGTTTTATGAAATTACTACCCCACTCATAATTTCTCTACCTGTAAGTCATCAGGCCATGTCAGGCAGATACTGATCATAACCCTAATGGCATACTGAATGACTTGAAATGAGTGTACTGAAAATGCCCTCCTCTCTCTACACGTATCAGCAAAATTTATTTTTCATGGACAAAAAGATAAGAAGCTTCATTTGGATGAGTAAGACGTCTGGAAACAAGATGAATGTTTTAATTTTTGCCCATTCTATTTAGGCCTCTCTCCAAATCATTTAAATAGATACTCACTTTGACTTTAAAAGATAAATAGTTTGCATGATCACCTTCAGAAACACTTCTGAATACTAAGACAATTCTAAAATTGCACAAATGACATTTGAATTTCTGAGAATTTTCCAAAAAGTCCACATACTTTATAAAGAAAGAGATGGATTATGTAAGGAAATCTTAAACTTGCCAAATGGTTGTCATGCAATTTGATAAGGCATTTATTTCATTCACAATTTTAAGACTTGTGACATTTATAATTTACAGTTAATAACAGTATTTCAAGGAATACTGCAGACCAAAGTAATTATTTTAATAGGTGTGACATTTTTATTGAGGCATATGATTCCCGATCATATCTTGATTTTAAAGGTAGCAAAGGAACCACTTTGCAGTAGCTCGTGTTGGAAAGTTTTTAACCCCAAATCAAAGCATTTTTCATGTCATTTGGTGGTGACGTCAGATATTACTTCCCAGGGGTAGCACATTTCTCCTAATGTATACCCCACAGCTGTTTGAGCTTAGCAGCTAGTTTTCAACAAAGTATTCTTGTCTAGCCCTGAAGTCTAGACTACCAACTTATGAGGTCATGAGAAAAAGCCCTCCTTCCAGCTAATCACACTGGAAAAAAACCCAACCAAACAAAACTTGATCAACCAATCATTCTGAAATTGCTATTTATGCTTTATGAAAATATATATCTGTGCTTGTGAAAATGATATTTTAAAATTCTTGTCACTATTACACCATGAAGTCTGTAAATTTCCAGTTAGCAGTACAGTAATTCCACATGATCAAAATTGTCCTTTCTGGTAGGAAAGATAAAGAAGGAACAGCCCGCACAATATTCAACATGAACACGACAAACTTTACACAGGAAAAACTGGGAGTACATAATTTAATCTAATGCAGATTTAATTAAGGAATATTAAGCAAAGCAATATCAAATTATATGCACTAGATACAGAGCATTAACACAGATATGACAGAATTTTCAATTCTAAAAATAAAATAAATCTTTAAAGAAAAAAAGAAAGAGATCGTTTAGCATATAACAACAGAATCAAAGTTAATAAAACCAAAACTAAAACTGTGTCTTTTGAAATTTAAGGGATAGTAATATGGGAGTTAATGTTACATTCAACCCATAATCACAATTATGTTATTGTTTTGATTTTTAAAAAAATTTCAATTCCTTGTTAAATGCAGAATTTATTTGCATCACGTGTATTCTATATCAGGCCATTAAAACCTAAATTAACATATTTTAAAGAAGTAGTCCCTTCTTTACCCTCTGTAGGGACTGGTGATAATATTATTTTGAGATCAATTTGTTATATTTCTCATAAGAAAGGGTGTTTTCAGGACCTCAGATTTTGAGGGAAATTTTCTGTATTTTAACTGATGTACTGAGAAGCAATCAATTCATCCAGTAACATGAGTTTGGACACCTGTGTAAATAATCTTGTTACAGCTAAAGGCCTGCATTTCTTAATATTTTTATAGTTTGGAATAATTTTGCATTAATTTTCTTTACGGATTTTTAAAATATTTAAGATTACTATTTCAGACGAGTGCAAATTTGAATACAAGTTGAGAACAGTGAGAAACAAAGTAAGAGCATCCTCAAACTCTAGAAACTCTGGCATAACAACTGTGGAAGTCTACACGAACTAACCCACAGAAGTCCACACTAATGAATTCTTTGGTGAGGTGATATGGACAGGAGGACCTCAAAGGCATTCTAAACCAAAAAGCTTGTGTCGTCTGATGAGAACAGAGTATATCACATATACATATATACATACACATATATACATACATATATATCACACACATATATAACACATACCGTATATCTTCTGGATACCCTGTAAATCATCATTAGGTAGTTTGAAGTTGTCAGTTTCCATATATTGGTAAAATGGAGCCATGATTGCAGTGGGGTCATTAGAGTGCTCCAAGCCCAGAGCATGTCCGAGTTCATGCACTGCAACTAGAAAGAGATCGTTTCCTGCGAAGAGAAGGAAAGGAAAAAGGCCTTTGAATCCACATAGACAGTAAAAAAAAAAATAACACACATGGAGGACTCTGCACTTGCAAGATGTTTTCACTGCATTTGAGTTTCACAAGGTAATGAGTAGTAATTAATGGATCAGCAAGGATATCAAGGATAACATGGCGGAAAAGGCAGTTTTCTCTTGTTCTTTTCTAAGAAAACTATTATGCTATGATATATGGTACTCTTACAGCCATCATAAACATAAAACTTTTTAATTGATACACAATTGTAGGGTTCAAGTGCCATAGCTCACGTCTAGGTTTTTGTACAATTTATGACTCGATGTTGCCATGAACCCAACAAAAAAGGCTTATATCTCATCAAGACATAGTTCCAACAGGAAAATATCTTGGTTTTGTTGATAAACTTCACAAACTGAAGAGTACCTATTTAGGACAAACCCCACAGAGCACTTAGTCATCCAAACACTTGTAATCAGACCCCTGCTGATTATATGTAGATGTTGTCCATTTCTGAATCATCGTAACTGAAATCCTAACGAGGAAAATAGATGTCTTAATATATTCCACTGTGCAAGTCCTTGTAATAACTGTAGGTTTTTTTAATTTAAATATTAGAGCTTTTGTAGGACTAAAGAAAAACCCCAAAACCATGCACTGATGTTATAGACCAGTTTAATGTTTTAGTTATGTTCTCTTCATAAAAGTATCTTTAAATTCTTTATAACAGAGCATTAGATACAACTGGAAGATTTGGCAGTAGAATTATGGCACTCTTCTGAAGCAAACACAGATCAAAGCCAATGAGATCTTTTCTAAAAAAAAGTTTCAGAGTTTTATCTATTTTTGCTCATCTAGATTTTGTTCTGCATATCTTTCTGTGAGTCTTTCATACAGATTCTTTCATACTTAACCTGTCACAAAAGGAGACTTTGGAAAAGTGTTTTGGATCAGGAGAAAGATTCCAGTTGTCTGAATAGTGTCACATACAGAATGTAGCTCATTTCACCACCTAGGGATGGGAAGAGCTATCCTCCAGAAGCGTGATCCTGTCCCACTGACAAGAGAAGTACTCTAGATCAGCAGCTTGTGCTGACCGTCTAATTTTTAAATGCTGAACTCATGTGAAGCTGGTGTCACCTATAGTAAGTAGCTTCTTGTTGAAAGTGAAGTATAAATAATGAAAGGCCTGTGCTTTGGCCTAATAGTCATATATTGGTTGTGACTATGAAAAAAAATACTCAACCTTAGCTCTTATGCTAATCTGTAGATTCTTTGGGGATAGACAGTTATTTTCCACTGCTGGAACTTGATCTGGAAGTATTTTTAAAATGTCAGTAGTAATAACACTAAGTTGCATCAATAACGAAATTACATGTATATACATTACAGAATTTTGAGGACATAGTTGACAGTATTTCAATTTCTCAAGCATTTCCTCTTGTTGACACAAAAAATAAACTTCATCCAAAGTACATATGAAAGAGGAAACACTAGATGCTTTCATGATGCATGAAGCCATGCTGATGTCTGTAAAATAAATTTTTGAATGAAATCATGAAAACAGACACAAGTAAAACTATATGCTTAGTTCACACAGTCTTCTCATAACTTCTGATTCTTAATTTGAAAATATGACAACTAAATGTTCTTGATCTTTTATCCAATACAACTGTGAAAAAAATCACATCTTTCAAAAATTAATGTGACATAATGTACTTTTAGAAATGAGAAGTTTATCCTATCATTTATAATTGTGATTTCCAGATGAAATGTTTTATGACAATATTTTTCTTAGATGCTGCTCTTTTTATAGTAAAGCAGAATCTCTATGTGCTGTTTCAATAGTTTTGATAAGCCTGACTATCCTGGTGACAAATGTTCTTTATATCTGAATCTGGCCTTCTATATGCAGACAAAAATGATCTTGACATCATCTCATATGAATAATCCAGAGCCTCTGTAGCTGACATCAGCATAGGAAGTGATGCACAGCAGGAACTTTGCAAAGGTTTTCATTCTGCACTTATAATGGAATAATTAATGTAATTTTAAATAACCATAGGTCTAAGATGGAAAGACAGAAGAGCATGTTACTGAACTACCAGCTTTCATACAATGATGAAAAGTCTCACATTATTTTTCAATTATTTTCTGAGCTTTGTGAAAGTTCTAATCTAGGTTTATTAGAATGCAAAATTTCTTTCCCTGGTATTAACTTGAATATTTAAGAAGAAAACTTCTTTTGCTTTTCTGACCTTCAGAAAACAAATTTCTCTCCTATGCCCATGCTTTCTACATCATAACTAAGAATATTAACTAAGTCTTATACTAAAAAATGCGCTAACAAGTTGGCTACATTATTTACTGAATTATTTTCATATTTTTTGAATTAAGTTTTGAATTAAGAGTATTTATTCTACCACTATCATTTGGCTTATTACTATCAGTAGATGAAATAGATTTCTACATGCTTTTGCTCTACTGCTTGAGGTAAATTTGGGAAGTTAACTAGCTATAATTTCTAAAATTTCAAGAAACCACAGCCTTGGAAGAATCTACTATTTCCATTTGGGCCAGTTATACAATACATAAAGCATCAATGCATCCTTTGGTCCTCAGTCCTTACTGGGTCCCCTTACAGATTTCCAGCAATTTCTACATTTTGTTCCATGTTGATCCGAAAGACGTGAAATACACATTAATGGGGAAATAAATAAAACCAACTTTCAGCTACTGGCATATCTTCCTTCCAGAATCACAGATAATGAGCACATAGTAGAGCATTTCTACAGTAGTACTAAGTGACAGTGGGACCACGTCAGACAACAGATACTACGCAGGGGCTGGCTGTTTCTCCTTTTGTCTCTTGGATAGGGGAGATTATGTAAAGGGCAAAAACAAAACAAAACAAAACAACCCCCAACCAACTAACCAGCAACCCCTAAACACTGCATTCAGTGTCTGGCTGCCCCTCTGGATTTAGTCTTTATTTCCACTTGACGCAACTTGTAGCCATCAGGAGAGCCATTAAGTGTGGCAAAGGCAGAACAGCCCTTGAGCAAATGAATAAGGGGGAAGGGAGAAGGTCATAGCAAAGAGCTGGGAGAATAATATTCTTGCCTGGGGTGACAATGATTTAACAGGGAACATATTTTCTACTTGTAGCCAAATAGCCCCATTATTCATAACAATTTCCATCAAGAGTCATGATTGTCTCCAGGGCATCCTGAATTTAAACTGACCCAAATAACTTAGTGAGTGCAATTGAAACTCAGGTTTAAACCAGCCCAAGATGAGCTGTCTGAGTCCAGTACAGGTAGGGCCTTATTACTATCTTGGTTTCCATCCTTTTTGCTTTGCATACGATTAGATTTCTCTAATTAGGCAACAATTATTCGGTGCCTCTTTGCTTTAGGGAGCTGACTAGCCCTGAGTACCTCAATGATACTGTAGAAAGCTCCTGAGAGTGCAGGAGGACAACTTTCTGTAAGTCTTGCTCTTTTTCTCAAGGCTGCACAGAAGTATATTTGTGACTGCAAGGTAAATGGTAGCCCACCTTCAATTCCTTGGTCAGCACTCAGAATAAGCTGAAGAAGTGTAAAAATAAGTGAGCACTCATATTTGCTCAGGCTTGCTTTGTTATCCTATCAATATCGGGGAGTTTTTACATGTTCAGTTGCCACCGCTGAAGGAGAGAGTCCCAAATCATTCTATATTTCAGTATACATTATCCAAGTAGGATGTATTTCTGCTCACATGGCAAAATGACGCACCATCACAAACTTTACAAGTCGTAACAGAGTTAAGATGCATGTGACTATGAGGATTTTTAAAGCAAAAGTTCCACTGAAGGATATACAATGGTGAATATTCATTGTGATAGTCTAAGTTGTATATCCACGGAGTAGTGGAAAAATATTGGAAAATGTATTTCACAAATCCAAAACTTGTGTGTCTCTATTCTTGTGTTCCCTATTAGCATGGAGATTTGGAATAGAATGGCTGTAACCTCAAAAAGTTTGTGATTGTTTTTCTTATTTTATCTCAAGCTTGATTTCACAAGGGAAGAAGAAAAAGGTACTGTGTGTAAAGAACTAAGATAAAATTATTATTTTTGTACTGACACTTTTCTCTGAGGCTATAAACTATTTTAGGCACTAAATCTGCCTGACTTTACAAACACTGCCCAAACTCTAGAATATAAATATACATTAATATATCAAATATTCAACAGCCAGCAGTGTGGAGCATGTTGTATGGGGAAGCCTTTCCCTATAGCTAATATATACACTATTTTTCACATCTACAGATAAACAAAGCTAATATGTTTGTCCATGGTAAGCTATTAAGAAAATCTAGTTCTGAAGATACTAATTTTCATTTGAAATGTTTTGTAAGTTCAATTTATGAAAGCAATAACTTAATGGCTTAACATGTGACCTCAATTTTGAAGACTTTTCCATCCCAAAGAAACCTTAGCAAGTGAATTTCAAATTACAAACAAACTGGAAAAACACAAAGGTATTTTATACACAGACATACACTCATTCTTCCAATTACTACTTTGTTTCATTTTTAATGATATACATAGTTGTTTCTAATTAAATTCACATCAAACTGAAATTTAAATCTGCACAAGACTTATTCTATAGTCCTATTACCAACAAGACAGTATCTCGAAGCGAAACTTACAATTAATCAGAAATATTGCGCACACACACACAAAATACCCATCATTTTCTCTTCGATGTATGCAGAATTTGCATTTTTATTCTTATGTTCATTTATACTACCTGACACATCCAAACAGCTGAAATGCTACAAATTGTAGAGTAAGAGTCTTACTCTAGATAGCATACCAAAAGAAAAAAGAAAAAAAAAAAAGGTTTATCTTTGTTATTATTATCCTTTCCAGGCATGACAGAATTTTGAAGCTGCTATTTCAAGAGTCAGTCATAAAAGAAGATTCTTTCTCTCTGACCTTATTACATTACAGCAGAGCTGAGCATATACATTATATATGCACTTACATAAGCACCATATATGTACATATATGCTATATTGAGAGTATACATGGACCTGAATGTAAATCATAGGAATACTCTTATCCAAATAAAGGTGCTACATTTTCCAGTCTAGGAAATCATATCTAGTTGCTTGACATTATCTCAAACTTCTGTCATTGGCATTAAAATTTGGTAGCCTGGGGTTTATTTTGGAAAGAGAGTTTTGCTAAAAAATGGGTGGAGCACCTTTGAACAATGAAGAACAAAACTAATGTTTTGTAATTTTAAATAAAAATATATCATATAGAGCATATCCACTTTCTGTATGAACTAAGCATATCTATTTTTACACATTGTATTTTAAACTACCATTTTTCAACAATAAATCTATATATTTAGGGTTTTTCATTGTGACAAAATACAGCAACATAAAAATATCTTCTTTCACTCTATTAATACATAAAATGCATACTAAACTCCTTTCCAGTAGGCTTAGTGAGATATATATATACCTATGTGTCCATATACGTATATATATATATGCAGACAGAACGGGAGGTACAGACAGTTTGTTATACAGAAAGTCTGTACTAAATACACTGTCTCTGAGTTAGAATACCTACACCTATATGTGTATATTTTTGAAAAACTATTCTATTTTAAGAAGATTAACAGATTAGTGTGAAATTTAAAATTGCTTGCTTGATATTTGACAAGGGCACATTACTACAGAGCACGGCTGTTTCCAGTTGACTCAGATCATTGATGAGATATGATGAGAACATTTGAGTTTAGTAGCCTGTGAGTCTGTCCTGGCAGTGCTTTACTGTTTCTGCATATTTTGGGCATAAGTTAGAAGAAGTCAGGAGCCTACCTTCTTTTATAACACGTATCAGCCTGTACCTCAGAAGGCAAACACATGCAAAAGACAAGAATTTCTGACTTACTACTTAGATCTGTTACCAACCACATTCCACAACATTTAGTAAATTGCTTGAAATGGGTGGAATTAATTACTTTAGGTATTCTTAAATTCCTTTCTGTTCTATAAAAAACATGGGTATAAGAATATTTCCACTTTTTCTCACAGTTTCAATCACTAGTAGTGAAAAAATTTGCAAACCATTCTGACGAGTGAATCAATACCAACATCCCTAAAGAGAGACAAGTGAAGTAGCTAGAGATGATCCTAGGGGAGGTAGAGAAGACATGAAAGCTTGCTTCAGTGTGATGGTATGTGTTCCTTCTGAAAACATAATGCTTATGGCTTTATTTCCTGCTTTGAGGAAACCCTGCTGTGACAGGAAACCTAGCAAACTAAACAAACTCCTACATTTATGTTGAAGCTCTAGCTCCTGAAATCAGCTTCTTCATCACTCAGGTCCAAAAAAAAATGTTCTGGGTGTTTTCATGGTTATGTTTATACAATAACTATCTTAAATAAATTTGAATTTTAATGGAATTTTGTATTTTGCTAGAAAAGGCCTTCATATTACAAATGCCGCAAATACTGTAACAGCCTTACCTATTATACTCTTACCTGACTTTTCTTTGTTTCTGTTTTTTAGAGGGAAAAATAAGCTAAGAAGTACCTAAACCTGCTTTCTGCAGGCGGTGAAAATAAACACATGCTGGGATTGAAGATTTGAATATGTACATGAGAAGAGCATGCATCACACAGTTCTCAGCTATCCTCCATGGTCTGGTAACTGTGGGTCATTCATGTGAAAGGAATGTACATCTTTCTACCCTTCCTAAGTGGCACTTTGGGTGAGAATAAATGCAAGAGAACCTTAATTGTGCATGAGGCTGTACTAAAATTGAACCCTTTGACAAAAAAAAAGTGCTGTTTTGTCTCTAAGCCACTCAGCTAAAGTACAGGTTTGTTAACACTGTGGCTTCTTTTGTTTTATTTTCATTCATTTACCCCAACCTTCTGTGTATCCTCCTATGAAGAAATATTTGTAAATGCTAGGAGGAAGGTCAAAGTCATACTGCAAATATTCACAATAGATGTAATCTGTCATGGGGCAGAAACCACAGAAGTATAGAATGGTTTGGGTTGGAAGGGACCTTGGAGACCATTCAGTTCAAACTCTCCTGCCATGGGCAGAGACATCTTCCACTAGACCATCATAGAGCCCCATCCAGCCTGGCCTTAAACACTTCCAGGCACGGGGCATCCACAGCTCCTCTGGGCAACCTGTTCTAGCATCTCACCACCTTTTAGAAATCTGAAGGAGTCCTAGAGATCACCGAGTCCCCACAACAGAGTGCACACAGAATTTAATTTATGTGCAAATCTTCTGCTGGCTAATTTTTTGTTTGATAAATTTTTTACCCTGTACCAGTAAACTACTGAGAGTAATTATAATATCCTCTAAATTAGCTCACATTAAACCCACCAAAAGCAGGTTATTATTATTATTAGTGCACCATTTTATCTTAACACAGACACAGGACTTTGAGAGTTTTAAAACAGTGACATAGTCCTTTGTACTTATATATAAAGTTCTTCTATGAACAATTCTTCCTCCACTGTTACTTTGCTTCTTTAATTCACATTAAGAAAACAATGTCAAGATGGATTTGTCCATGGTTTGGGTCTTTTTCATTAAACTGGTGGTAAAAATAAGTGGGAATTTTGAATCCTAATTGGCAAAGTGATTAGAAGAAAAAAAATCATTAAAAGTTCTCTGATCTGAAAAGAAGACAAGTTTTCTAAGAAGTCTGCAGACTTCAAAGGGAAACCTGATCCAAGCGTGCACCATATTTTAAATTGAGACAACTTCAAACTGGGGATTGTGTATACAGAGAAAGTGACAGAAAGACAAATCTGCTACTTTGGTCTTTGTTGAAATTTACTCATATGGAATGCTCTGATCTATTGGAGAATCTGCTGCTAAGATCCTAGGATTCTATTCCCACACAGCTGTATGCTCCTGTAGCTAGAGGGACCACTGCAAGCCTCTCTAGAACTCAGGGAATTCAGTCAGTTTGCACTGGTGACTCCTGGCGCTTGGCGTGGAGATGACTGAGCCCCTGCCATGGAGGGGCAGCCCCAGACGATGGATGGCAGGGGACAGAGCAAAGGGTGCTGGAGAGGACAAGATGGTCAGGCAGCCAAGCCATGCTCCTGGGCCTCCCAGCAGAAGGAAGACTATGCAAGAACTTGCTCAGAGAGGAAGATGAAGGCAGGAGCTCCTTGCCCCTGACAAAGTTCAGGAGAGATTGTACATGAGAATGTAGGTGAGGGCAGAAGCCAAATCTAGCACTTCCTTTTCTCTGAATTAGGAGCTCAGCAGGACCCCAGCCTGGGGCAACAGTAGTTGGCCCCAACAGGAAGAAGGGACAATGCCAGGGGTTCCATGTTTGATGGCTCTCAGACCAGAGCTTCTCATGGGAAAACAGAGATCTGAACACAGAGTCATTGGGGCCACAATTTTCCACAGGTGCTGTTCCACATCCCACGCTCAGGAAGGCTGGGATCACATCTCTGCAAGCCCCTATGGGCAGCCCTGCCAGTGTCACAAGTGATCATTTAAAAAAAAACAGCTAAGGAGTGACTGTTGATTATATATGTATTTTAGTCGCTAACTCCTCCTGAAGCTCAGACCCTACTACTTTTGCTGCTTCTGCTAGCACTGCTAGCTGGAACACAGCTAGCAACATTAATTCCATGTCACTACTGGATCTTCAGCATCCTGAATACTCAGTGGTAATCCCATTTCCTCATCCTAACATAGGATGATCAGTTTCTAAACTGCATCAAAAGAAAGCTGCTCTGTATAATTCTTAGAAATGGGAAACTACAAGTATGTTTGCACATTACCGTACTACCAACTATGCATTCAAAATTTCAGAGGTGCAACCCACTTGTGAATCACTGTATTCAGACCAATATGAGTGTTTTGTCTTGCCATACCGAGAGGGGCAGGGAACAGCAAGTGCCTGCAACTGCCCTTTCTGACTGCTGCACTGAACTGCTCCCAAAACACCCATCTCTGGGGCTGACACAGGTTTCTTTTGACCCCAGTTGGTGTTGCTATTTTGAAGTTCTTATCACTACAGACTGAAATGCCACTTACCACTAAAATCTGAAATGGCACAATTCAACATCGCTAGTGAAAGTTATCTAGCTACTCAGCACTGTAACACAAATGTCTCTACCTGCACCTCTCACAGCCAGAGAGAAGAAACAGGTATTTCAGAATATGATTCATCTAGTTTGTTTTAGACACCTACTTCAGGATGCAACAAACCTTACCCAGGAAGGCAATATATCTCTCCTATAACTCTAAAGGGACTCCATGAGATTAACTCTGATTTAAACACCAACATATGGTCAGATTAATTCCACCCCCTCAAGTCTTCTGGCTTTTGACTTAGGTCTTTTCTTTTCAGTCACTGGCAAAACATTAATTATAGAAATACAGGATCCGAACTTAAGTGATATATGTACAAACCTAGGAAGTACTTATCATAGGCTGACTTGAAGGAGAGACTTAAACCTTAAAAAAATAAACCAAAACAACCAAACAAATATATTTTACACAAAAAATGTTGTTCTTTTAACCTTTTGCATTTTTTATTTTTCTGCTTTCATATTTTTTCACAACTTAATGTTTTAGCTGTATATGTTTCCAGCAATTGGTGTTACCTGTTCAGCACTTTTTGGAACCCAAACAGTTAGGAAGAAGTCTAAATATAGATTAAAACCATTTTGGCCTCAAGAACATACAGTTTTGGCATTTTGAAGTGAAGAATGGTCATTCTAGACTTGAGAATGTAAATATTGTAGGAAATCTTTCATTAGTTAATTATATATTATTCTTAAAATTGAGATATAGTATTATCTTATATTTTTGGATTATCTACATCTTCCTAATTTTTCAATATCCATTACATTTCTGCTTAATAAATATGTAATTAAATATGTAATCACTGTAAAATCCTGGTCTCATTCTCTCAGGAAACCATGACAACATCCAAATTAATTGGCAACATGATTTTTCAGATTCTATTTGCCCCTAAAAAGGCAGGAGAAATGAGATGGCTAGGCAGTAATAATATTCTGTAGAGCATCTTTGGTATTTCCTAAATCTACTACCTTGAAGAAAAGTCTCCATTACGTGGCCCTAGCAACAAACAGAGACTTGAGGCACTCTGGATCACATAGGAGTTGGAATGCTGAGCCTGATGCCTGCTTTAAATGACTGAAATGTCACTTTCTGTCTACAGGGAGAATTTTAGGTTCATAGATGACACCTCTTTCCTAAATTACTGCTACTAGGAGACCAGACTGAAAAGAAAAAGAAATAATTTCAAGCCATTCATTCATTAGCTGATTTTTTTAGTTCTAAACTGTTTTTGACTTATGTGCAATAATAAAGGGAATTTTCTCTCTCTCTTTTTTTTTTTTTAACTCAACATGTTTCAGATATGGCTTTTCACAAGTTCTCCATAGCAAATAATCTTTCAAGAAGCTGAAATTCAGTCTCTGGTGTGAAATCTCATAGCTCATAAGGCAGTGCCTCTATTATTAGCACTACTATCAGTTTGTATCATACATTTTAAAGAAATATTGCCTGTTGGTAGGCTGATGGTAGCACTTATAAAATGCATAGAGGATAAGAACAAAAAGCAGTGGAACATGCTATTTTTCTTCCTTTTCCCCCTATTCTCTAAAACTTTCTGAAACATGTAAGAATTATATGAAGTTCTCTCAGATTCAGTACTCAAAATCTGCTAAGCTTCTTTCTAAAAGGAGGAAAAATTAAGGTAGGAGCATTTATTTGTTTGTTTGTTTGTTGTATGTGTAGTGTTAGAGGGCTTTTTGTGTTTGAGAGTTTGTGGGGTCATAAAAACAACCATGAAGAGGCTGGCCCACATTTTATGTTTGGACTCATTTAAAATAAATCTATTTGCCTGAACAAAAATGGCTTCCCAATGCTCTTTTCTCATATACTTCAGGGGAAAATGAGAAAGACAATAAGAGAAAATGAAGCCAAAAACTCCAAAACTGTTTGTTTCAACTTACTAATTACTTCAACAAACATTTTTCAAGTAAATTTCACATTTTTAAACTAAATTTCCCCATGTAAACTCCATTCTCCCAATATACTGATATGAGGGTCTGATTAAATTAATCCATTTTGGTAGATAAACTTGACTACTTTATTGTTGCATAAACAGTTGTTTGAGGCAACCACATCTTAAAATTAAAAAAAAAAAATAAAAAAAAAAAATAAAAGAGAGGAAGGTTTTTTTTCAGTAATTGTAGGTGCAAATGCTGCCAAAATTGTCTGCAAGGACCCATGCTGCCTTTCAGCTAGATGTTTCCTTGGCAGCAAAGTCGATGTAACAGACAATGTGAACTTTCCTCATTTATTTCCATGCAAAGTCAGCCAGATCCACTTTAACACTTTTCATTAGCAGTTTAAGATAGTCTGGCTGATTGCAAACTGAGGCAGATGGCAAATGCAAGCAAGCAAGCAAGTTCTGCTGGCCCTGGTATGTGGCAAATAACCTCCAGTGGCAGTTTGAATGGATAGCTGAGTTTGCAGCTTCCCTAACTACTCCTCAAAGGATTGCAATGGTCTGTGTTTACCCACACCACGATGGAAGCAATATGCAATTTGGTGGCTCGAGCTCTGCTGCCTTTCTGGTTTGCAACCTGCATCAGGAGCATCTCTGGCAATTAAGCTATACTTTAAATATCACCTTGCTTATATAGACATGAAAAGCATGATGTAAGATGAGCATCTAAGTTTACAATCCCAGTGCTTTAATTAAGAATATCACAAAGTCAATTCTCTTAACATATTCCTCAGCCTCTCTTTCAGTTTGCATAATAGGGCACATAGAAATGCTAGGCCAAGAAGGCAGCTGAGAGTAAGATATTACACACTGAGAGTCCCTGGGATGCATTAAAAGCATCTAGGCAAACACACATCTAGAACATGGGGCTGGATTCATCCACAAGACTGCTTTCACTGACTGCCAGTTTTAAATAGATTTCCCTTTTAACAACATGCAAATGAAGTGCTTTCCTCAAAGCCAAAAGGGTGTTCCACGAAAGCAACGTCCTCCCCAAAAATTATAAAAATGAGGTCAGTACCTTGCCAACAGTTAACATTTTCCATCATCTGGCTTCCAGCCAGTAGATAGCGTCCAGCAGACAGATCCTCCTCTATCTGTATAGTTCTGTGTCCAGTGACTGAGTCCTCACAAGCAGCCAGGGACATTTATGATTTTTTTAATCATTTCCCATCTCTTCAATGGCTGAAAGGGATCTTTCTGTTCTCCAGTGCAGCTTTGCATACCATGATAATATTTTCAAAGATACATTTTATTAATCAGACACTGGATATCTGAGAGTTAAGATTAAATCATGGAGTGACTGGATATGGGACAGGTGCACATCAGCAAGTATAGTTCAGGAAGGTTTGGAAAGTTTGAGGACAGAGGATGTTCTATCAGCACAAAATGCACTTACTGATAAGGGAAAGACTGGTTTCTTTTTCAATACTGAAAAAGTTGTGGTTTAGAGACAGAAAGTATTATTTGTGTTAATTGATTCCTGAATTAAATTGGATTTCAGGGAAAATGATGAAATTAAAAGAATCAATAGTTATTCAATATGCCTGCAATTTGCAAAGCTCTTTGAAATATTATCCTGGCATCTTCATCATTGTATAATATTATAAATGCAATAGTGGGGTTTTGTCATCTTTTACAATATTGTGAATTCCCCCATTTCGCACTCAAGTAGTTTCAATTTAAAATGGAAGTTGTACTTCCTTAACCTTATAATTATATATAAACAAGGCTGCAGTTCAACAGTCTCAGTCTCTTTATCCTGTAAACAAGATATGACAGAGGCCCATAAAATATGAATGGAATAGATAAAATTATTAGAAAATTGCTTCCTTACAATACGAGCATCCATCTGTCTTAAAAAAATCAGAAAGAAGTAGTATTTCACATCTGCTTAAACTACAGGACATATTGCACAGGATGTTGTGGATACCAAATGCTTATGTGAGTTCAAAAAGAGATTACACTGATTAATGAAAGGAAATCCCTCATAGGCTACTAAACACAAAAATATGGCCTGTGCCTCAGAAATTCAATGAGCCACAGATTACTGGAAGCTAAGAGGGAATATGCTGGGGTTTTACTGCCATATGTTTACCCTGCTCTTATTCTCTTCTTTAGGTATCTGTTAATAGCTATTAACTAGAGATAGGATATTTTGTAGGATAACCTTTGATCCGAACCCACTTTTGCAATTCTCTGTTTACAAAGCAAATACACAAGTACTATAAAATAAAAATTCAAATAACATATTAATCTTTTACATAGTTATCCTAGTGCAGAACTAGAAAATAAGCATGTGACAACTGGAAGGTCACACTGCTTGATTACCGATCAAATTTGATGTTGATAACTGCTTATTGAAAACATACATAATCAATTAAGAGCACTATGCTTTATGAAATTAAAGCCATGTTAACATTGTAATACAGAGCTTCCTTTGATCTGAAATGCTTGGCTTCCTTTATACCAAGCCACAGCATGAGCTCTGTTCAAGGCACAGAGCTCCCTTAGGAGAGGTTTTCACAACTCCGCCGGTTCACATTTCCAACAGCATATATCTCCTGCACTGTGTCAACCACACTGGCAGCCAAAAGAAATTTACTACAAGTTGATCTATGCAGTTCAGAGATCAGGATTTTCATAAATTTTTCTTGGCTGCCGGCACAGTGCCCACAGCAGAATCTACGCACTGACTTGAGTACAAGTACATTACATAGGACACTGTATTTGCACCAGGTCCAAGAAGCTTTTACTTGGCAACCTGCAAACAGCATGGTACAAAGTGATAGGTTTCTTTGCTTGTTTTCTTGTTATTGCCTGCAAACTTGAATAATTTTTTGAATGCTGGAGAATTAACAAAAAAATAAACAAAACTGAATTCTTGAATTTTTGTTTTCCCAAAGACTTTATATATACACGTTACAAATATCCCACACGAACGTAAGTACTTTGCAATAATATTCTCCTTACATGTCACTATACACTAAAACCATCTATTACTTCTGTAAGGGAGTTCCACTTCTATTATTTATCACATGCTCTTTGATAGAAGAACTATTTTCTGCAGAATTTCAGTATAGTACAGTATCTACCTTTGTAAATTTGTTACAGAGGTAAAAAAAATGTATTTTAGTTTAGACTTCTATTTCTCTTGCTGATTTGAAGATAACAGTATCAAATTACCACTACTGATCTACTGTGTTTATCTACACTTAGTTTTTGCCGAATATTTTCTGCTGCTGGAAGACACAGTTCTTTGGTCACATTTTATCCAGTAATTGGTACATTACATATCATGCCTAATGTGCTTGAAAACTAAGCTCCCAAGAAATCCTTGTTTTCCCCAAGCACTTCTAAATCTTGCCATTTTTTAAAAAGCTGCACTTGTGCAAGTAGGTCAATCTTAAATTAATCTAGTTAAAAGTAGTGCACTCTCAATTTAAACTGGTTTAACACTCCCTTAAATAGGTTTAGATGCATTCAGTAACTTCCCAGAAAAAAAAATAACTGCTTTAAAAAAGGTTTAAACTAACTTAAGTACATGAAGATAGACAAATGTGAAATCAATTTTGATAAACCAGTGCAATAAGGCTAATACGATGCTCCTTTCAGTTTTGGTATAGAAGCACAGGACATAAGACAGGATTTTTCTTCAAGCTACTAGAAAATTTACAGAGACAGTACCTATCCCAGATGCTCCCTGGCAGTGACTTTGAATTTCATCACAGTCATTTTAAATATTACCATTGAAGAAAACACTTTAAAAAAGGTTTTTGTTGAAGTTTTTGACAGCACAATATCTCCAAAGTAATGCCACTCCTAAGAAGACGTCATTGTCCTTTTCTGGATTTAGATACATCATTCATTGTCCATAAATTTTAATTTAAAAACAATGAGGGGATATATATCATCTAAATGGACTGGAGTCATGGGAACAAGGAAATCTCTCCCTAGTCTCAAGACTAGTATATTAAGATTTCTTTCTCTTTTTTTTTTTCTTCATTTTTGCTTTGTTTTTTGTTTACAGTTCTTAAGTTCAAAAGAAAATGAGGGTTTAATTTTTTTCTTAGTAAGTACTGATTTTTCAGATATCTACTTATGCAATCTGATTTCCATCTCCTGTTTATTCCTTTACGTTTTTACATCTTTAAGTGTATGCATTGTGAAAAATTTTCCTGTAAAATCCTATACATTTTGATTTGCTGCTCCTGAATAGTGTTGTTTCTTCCCCTGCTGTATTTGCCAAGTGCTAGCAGAATAACCTGAGCTTTAACTGAGACTGCCTAGGAGCACAGGATACTTTGTAAGGTGCATGAAGAAATCATCCTGTTTCAAATAATTCAAAAAGCTAAGGCTCTTATCTCACCTGAAGTCTAGATAGGTAGATCATAAAGGAAATGGAGTCTACTGTAAGTGAAACAGCCTACTCCCATGGGAACTTGAAAAGCAGTTGTGATAGAAGGGAAACTAGAAGATGAGAACTGACTGGAGGAAAACTACAGTCCAATACGCACACTTTGTATAAAATATTGAAAGAATAGCATTCCTTTTCCTTATTAAAAAAAAAAAAGGCAAAAGAGCAAAAAAAAAGTGCATAATATATTATCCTCCACTATCTCTCTCATTCCCTGGCAAAATAAATCCTGTTTAAAATAAAGCCTTGTTTCTACTTCTTCCCTGTGCAGCACCATGGACGGAAATTCAGAGAAAAGACCTCCACAGCTCAGCTGGAGTTGAGGTACCAGCTGTAGTCTGCTTACAGGGTATCAGGAAAGCAAAGAAATATATCCTTGTAGAAAGCCTGCAAATGTAAAATTGTATGACAGGAGGTTTTTTCCTGAGCGACGGGCCTATTAGTCTTTACTCCTACAAAAGCCTCATTCTTTCATTCATTCATTCATTCATTCATTCATTCATTCATTCATTCATTCATTCATTCATTCATTCTTCAGGATGAGGGAGGAGTTAAAGCATAGATCTCTTTGCAGAACATGACTGATAAGACAACGTGCCACTGAAGTGAGAACAAAGGAACGCAGCAACGCGCTGTGCAGATGATGTATTTCTATTGCAACTGTCCTTGGAGTCTAGAGTATTATTAAACCAAAGAAAAATACAAGAAAATCGACCAAACATGATATGAAAAAAACTCACCAAATCAACCAAAAACCTGAAGTATGAAGGCACTGCAATTAAGCAGTCAGAATAAATTACTGTAGTAATCAACTATACTCAGAATACTGATTCTGCATATGATTTCTTATTTGAAATGAAAATGACTTTAAAAAGGACAACAGTTTATGAGAGCATTTCATTAAGTTGCCTCTTTTTTCTGAGGTAGATGGCATATAAACTGTTGTCATTAGAACAGTACAGGGTGAAGAATGAGGCTAGGGCTTTTCAAAAGGACCTTATTCTTGCATTTTTGCTGCTAAGTAAAGTTTCTCTGAGATTTTGAATCTCTCTGGGATACTGGAATAGGAATCAGAGAAAATCAGCCCCTTGGGGTGAGAGTTAGTTTAAAAATAAAAATAAATCATCAAATCTTTTTCCCATTCTACCGGATTTCAAATAATAATACAAGAAGATGACTACTAGACTATTGGAGCAATGGATCTTAAAACTGACACTCACCTGGGAAAAATGACTCATAGCTAAGGTCACATATATATTTTCCAACCTTCTTTTCAGTGTTCTGAGACTCAGCTCAAAATGATAGGAAGCCTAAGAGAACTGTAAGTCTTTCTTTCCTGTCAATCCCAAATTGCATGTTTGTCTTCTTTTTCCCCCTGGAAATTTTTCCCATGCACAAAAAAACTCCAAACCAAACAAAACAACTCCAAAAACAGGTAAACAAAATACCCCAAACCAAACCAGAAACACCAACAAAAATAAAACCGAAACAAAGAAACGAACAACAAAAATACACCCAACCCAAACAAAACCAAAAAATCCCAAAACTTACATGATCCTCCAGGATACCTAAACAGGCTAATCAGTAAGGCAAGGAGGAAAGCCTGGCCTACCTGATAGCTAGAAGTCACTAATCAGACAAACAAGTGCTCTGTATTTTCAGATGAAATGCACATATATTGATGTTCCTAGGGTTAGAATGACAGGGCAGCTTTCTCTGGACAACTATGATTTATGGTTTCCACCACTTAAACAATGAAGCTAGCAGTTGCCAAAATTCTTCAAAGGACTTGCACTGGTAAGATATTTTTTTCTAATTATCATGTATTTTCAAAAAATCTGTCATTTTTTTTTTACTGTGAATATTCCATTTTATCAGAAATATGTGTCCCTCAAAAAGGTATATATGAGCGCACCAAAGTGCATAAGTTATCAAATTTGCAGAAAAAATTTCCAATGATAACTCTTAAACCTTCATGATACAGACAGCAAACCTAGCTTTTATTATAAAAGTTCAAAGTTCTAAGATATATAAAAGCACAGTTTTAGTGATAGCATCAATTTAATTTCCCTTGATTTTTTTTTTCATCAAAATATATTAAAATTCATTAATACAAGCAAAAGCTTTTGAAAATTGTTCTACAAAACTCAACCTCAAAAGCCATATAAAGAAATGAGTACCATTTTGCACTATGAAAATTGTTTAAGTTAAAGGAGAATGAGACAGCCAGAAGTTCGTTCACTTTCATACAAGGTGTGGAACTACTCCTAAAGAGTTATCCCAATTAAATTGACCTCCTGACTTCAATGTACACACGCCTGTAGATTTTCCTGAGTGCTTGAAGCAATAGCTCCAAAACCACTGAACATTATGTGCAGTGCTGGTCTCCAACCAACATAAAACACCAGACACATAAAATCACTTTCATTTACCCTCATCCTCAGCTGTGACTGACTGTGCACCTGAACTGCACAGAGGACTCACACCACTGTTCCTTTGAGCTAAACGTGTGAAGAGAGCCAATATGGGCTGTGCAATACCGCAGTTTTTGCTAAAGTAAGAATCTAGGGCCTGTGTCACAAGAAAGAAGTGTCTTGAACCCATTGCACAGCTGAGAGCTTTCACAGTGCCACACACAGCTCTTGCTTCAACTGACTGGCACAGCAGAAGTATTGCACCAATGGAATAGTCACAACACCATATTTATACTCCTAAAATGCTAAATTACGTTTTTGTTGCAGACTCCAGGCTACAAATACTGCTACATAAAAAGCTCTGATTTTTTGCTTGGAAGATCTCAGGTGAGAAGAGGAAAGAAAGGAATTAGATAAAGCCTCTCATCATTCACAAATTCAGTGTAACATTGAAATACAACAGTTCTGCACTTCCTGTCATCTCTATCATCTCTTGTATGCCAGAAACATCCCATTTGGGCATCTCCTTTTGTGTATCATTGTTTTCTGAAGAAGTGTCTCAAACCTAATTTAACTGACTTAGAGAGACTTACCAGGACAGCCGAAGCTGCTTGGAAACAAAACCTGTCACAGCATCAAACACAGAATATGTCTACAGAAAACCTCTGCTTTGATACTGTTTTCAGAGATGCAAAGTTAGACTCAGCTTTAAATTAGCATTCCCAGATAATGGCAGTAATTTATTCACATTGCCCTAGAGCCTGGCAATGGCCAGATTTTAGTTGTGAAGAATAACTTTAAAGGGTATATTTAGTCTTAATTTGGTAAATTTTAGGTGTGCCAACTGCTATCCAGTCATTCATTTGACTATGGGGAATGTAGTACTTAAGTAAATAGGACATGTTAAAATCAGAAATTCCAAAAGACATTCAAAAGTTTTTGAGAAACACCAAGTCTGCTTTGGAATGGTATCTTTAAGATTTGCCTTTTAAATGCTGCCACTGCATCATCATAGATACAAACTGGAGAGTAGGTTTTATGCACATTGGTATCCACAGAACTGGTAAATAGCTGGAGTAGTTCTTAACCTCTCTTATGTCACTGCTACAGAATATTCCATGTTTTCCCTAAACCTAAATAAGTTTGACATGTAAAAAATGCA
>JAOTQP010001286.1:124850291-124871094 GCA_026413545.1 Cichladusa arquata
GTAAAACATGCAAAACTAAAGTAGTTTAGGTAAATATTCACCAGTACAATATTTGAATGATCATGAAGTTTCCTAAGAAGAATTCAATGTTTTTCAAGCAAAACATGTTTTCATACTGTATTACATTCAGATACTTTTCTGCCTTGGATTCAAAGAGACCAATCAACTGAATACATTTCTAAAGTAATGTTAACCAAGGAAAGAAAACCATGTGACTTTAGGAACAGAGGAACATGGAAGAAGTTCTGTTAGTTGAAAATTCATGCCATTTTTCTATTTTGTTTAAAATTAAATCTTCTCTTACCGTCATGATTGGGATTTCCCAAAGTCCATGGCTCATCTGAGTCAAAATGAGTGTCTCCTCCAATTCCTGGGCCAGGAAAATATGCATGAGCTAAAAATCCTCCCTCCCCATCAAAGGGAGAACTGTCTCCATGAAAACCTGATGCAAAAATGATAGTAATATCCACGTCTCTCTTGCCATTTTCTAATTCAATATAAGGAACTTCTTCAAATGTCAGAGGAGTTACATTCTGCCACACATCGAAGGCACGGCGAATGGCTTTACGAGTTTCAGCATCACCTACTTTTGGAGTGACGTTCTTTATGCTGAAAGAAAGAGAGAAACATTACATAGATTAAATTTAACACAGTGGTGACACTGCTAATAACCATTTTCCCCTAATTATTATAAGCTCTGTGCTTTTAATAAAACTTGCTAGTCTGGCATTATATACTTTAAGAAGAGTATTTTTAAACAAACTGGTGCAGAATTATGGTGTCAATCTGTACAGCCCTTTAACCTAGAACTTATTATGTTAGCGAGCTTACTCCCAGCAGTACAAAAAAGTCTTATATTTAGAAGATTAAAAATATATTAAAATGAAAAATTCTTAACAGTGGGATAACCAGATTAATCAACCACTGACTGTTTACCTCCTGGACCACAATTAGAATCCATCACAGCTAAAGAATGTCATGTTCTTTCTGATCAAAAGAAAAATGTTTTTAGTTAAATGAAATTTTTACTTATTAGTAAGTTCATTAACAAAAGCAGAACTCCATACTGTGACCACCAACCAGGACTCACAAAGCCTTGTTGCATTTGCAACTGGATAAATTCCTTATCAGAAACAAAGTCTTTTGACTTCAGTACAAGCTAAGATGTCCTTTTATAATCTGATTACGTCTGTAAATCTTGCATAAAACTGTAGAATCTATCAGAGAAATCATTTTATAGAAGAAAATTATGTGCTAACTCAAGAATAAATATTTAAACAGAATTTTCAGTCTCCATTACTTCTTCAAGTGACATATACACGAAAAAGGAGAAAAAAAATCAGAATTGAAGTTTACTCTCTTAGTTAATAAATTATAGGGAAATCATCTTTTAAAAAAAATCTTTATTTTCATTATGCAATTCAAGAAAAGAATGTCAATAATGAATTTCAGCCCTATCCAATTTTCTGCATCATTTCCATTCAATTCATATGGGCAGCAAAAACTCTATTAGGTTTGTGTCTGCCCTGAAACTGCTGCAATCAGATTCTCTTTGTTCATTTGACATGTGCATGACTGAATATCCAGCACAAATTTCAGAAATTGTGTAGTTCTAGAGTACATGTAATATTTTTGTCAGTTTACACAGCATGGCATATTAAAGGAGAACAAATATACTTCCATGAATAAACCTCGAATGATTGATTTGTTTGGTACATTAAATGTGCTTGATTATATGATATTTATGTTTATATAAATGGAAACAAATCTTTCAAGTGTAATTTTATAGATTTTACTTCATATATACATTTTTTTCATGGCTTCACGTAGAAAATATAAAGTTACCTATTTGGACTTCCACTCAAAAAGATTTTATTGTATTGAGTCCAATAGTCCTGTCTAACTAAAGCATAATTTTTTAGCTGGTGTGCATGTTCCAAAGAGATATCAACACAGGTTATAAGATAATACATTGTAGAGAGTCCACTCCTTTCCTTATCTTTTGTTCCAAAGGTGATTTAACCAATCAATTCATACTTGTGCCTATTCTATTATTTGCCTGGCTTGTATTATTGGTTCTTGTTCTGCCTTTCTCTCTCACATACATGAGCTTTAAAAAATTTCCCCCTATACAAAGATATTTAAAAGACATTTCTACACTGCAAAATCATTACCTTCTAGTTGTCTCTATGAAATAAAAATTTTGAACTCTTTAAATCTCTGGTTACAAGACATTTTCTCCAGTCTATCAAACATTTTCTGTGATTTTTATTCAACTCAACCCAATTTTTAAATTTTCTTTTAAAACTGGCTCTGTCAGAATGATAAAGTAATGCAGTACAGATCTTGCTGTCAGAGAGAAAATGCCCTCTGATCTGTAGGCTTGACATTCCTCTACATGATGTAAATGTCATGTGATTTAAAGTGCTTTCTATGATGCTCTTTCATAATTATTTGCTCATCAGTATTTTTATGATCAGTGTTGCATTGCTTTTTCAAAAAAATATTGGACACACTTGACCCACAATCAGCCCTTGCAGAACCCCCCTCTAAAAGCTCCTGCCTTTGAGAATTTTTTGAGATGTTTTAATTAGCAAGTTCATAAACTACTGTCTGTGCCCCCTGAGAAAGTACAGCATTTTGGAAGCTGTCCTGTGACACGAAATCAAAAAACCACAGGGGCACACTTATACTGCCACTACCAAAAACTTCACTGTTGCTATGCTAAGAATATCCCTTACAAAGCTGGCAGATGTGCCCTTAGTCAGTCCTGCTGTGTATTCCCTAAGGCACGTGTATTGCCTCAAGCAGAGCTCTTTGAAGGATTAGAGCCTCTGTTATTTGCCATGCACAAGGAACATGGCAAATGAATCAACAGGCTCTCATAGAAAACAAAGCCCGTCTAGAAAAACTGAAATATTGATATAGAAAAAGTTTATCTGAATTATACAGCTTGTTTTGTTTTGTTGTTGGGTTTTTTGAGGTTTTTTGTATTTAGGAATCTTAGTGATTGGTCAAAGTCCCCCTTTGTTCTTAAGTAAACAGAAGGGTCTTCTGCTATTATCCGTGAAATGAGGAAATGGATAAAAATGGATTGGAATTTCGTATTGATATTAAATTGAGTAATTAATTGGTCTCTAAAAGGGTTTAACTCAAACGTTAAAACATCATGTTTTACATTTTCTTGCTTTTTTAGCACATGAATTAAGTTTTAATCAGATTACAAATGAGAAATTGAGCCATTGGGCTAGTTTCACACTAGAGTAGACTACCTTTGGTAGCTGACATTTTCCATGGGATTCAGCTACTGACTTACTTTTGTAATAGCATCCTACATCTCCAGATTCATTGTAAAGTTATATTTTTTCAAAGCATACTTTCTGTATTAAAACCAGAGAGAATTCTGGCTTCCAAACCAACATTCTAGAGTGGGCAAGATTATATTGAAAAGTCCACTTGAAAGAGAAATTACATAAATCAGCAGTTATTCCTATACAAGAGTATGGAAAACAACTGTCTATTTTTAATGTGTTAAACAAAATCCAGTTTCAATCCTAAAAGAGCAAATACCAGCACTGTGCAACACAAATATTGAAATTGTCTTGCTGGGAACTTTGCTTAAAAGAATTCACCAGTGCAGGTATCTGAAATCCAAGTTATGTTACATTTCTTTCATGTTGTTTATTGTACAATGTCCAAGGGACAAGTACAGTAAAATCAATCCATAAAGATAGTCTTTCAGTTACCAGAGATACTAGGACTCATCTTTTAAAAGTCTTCAGTTTATACCTATGATTGCAATGGGAAATAGTCTCATTGAGCCCTTTCCTATTACATTTAGATCTATATCTTAAATCCAGCAATCACCTGAAACAGTGTAACTCTCACAGGCAGTTGAAAAAATAGAGGAATTGGGTATCTTACACTCAACATATCCAGATAATGGAGCTCAAATAGAAGTAAGTGTAGGATGTGACAACTCAGAACCACTCTTATAGCAAGGTGAAAGCTTAGCAAGACAAAGGCCTTCATAATAAAAATCTATTTTTTTTCTAAGCATTTTTTCTAAGCATTGCTTTCCAAGTCCCAGTGTCTAGTGATAACTTCACAGTAAAGAAGTTCAAATGAGAGAAAGATCCAAAGCTGACCTTGACCAGACTAGCAGTGCAACTTTATAAAGAGGTTGAAGATCCTGTAATTACCAAACAAAAGGAAATCTATCGGATGGAACATTTATTTTCAGGCCATTTTTTACAAACTAATAAACTGAGTGATAATTTTTATAAGTTTTGAGAGCTGTTATTTTTAGACAACCACAGCCACATATCAATTATGCTTTTTTGTGGTTATTATTGCTAGTTTTGTATGATTTTCAACCTGATAGTTGCTTCAAGCACTATAACTTTAAAAAACCTATCTTCCACAAGAACAATTAGATTTTATCATTGATCTGCACTTTTCATGTTGATTAACTATTCCTACAGCTGCCTGAAGAGTCCTGTTTTGAGAGTGTTATCCTAGAATACTGAGTCCTATTGATTTCAGAAAAGCTTTGGGTTTTCCTTCCCTTCCCACTCCTTTCCCAAAATATCTTAAAAGAAAAATATCCATGTTTCACTGACATATTTTTGGCTGCATCAGCTTCAGGAGCCTTGCAAGACTGTCAGGATATACCTCACTTGACTGTGTAAAATCAGTAATATGAAATTTAAATAGATGAAAGAGCAGGAATTTCAACTGAGTAGGTAAAAAGATGCAGTCAATAATCTGTTTGAAGTCAGCTAGTTACAGATCTGTGCTTGATAATAAACTGTTCAAGTAAAATGAATTGAAACATACATTAGATTTGAGTAAGTTGTTGACACAACCTTTTTATTGTCATTGATGTAAAACAAACCTAAACTGAACCAAAACTTCTGAGGTTTGTTTCTTGTTTTGGTGGGGTTTTTTGTTGTTGTTGTTTTTTTTTTGTTTGTTTGGTTTTTGTTTGTTTGGTTTTTTTTGTTGTTTGTGTTTTTTGTTTGTTTGTTTGTTTGTTTTTTGTTGTGGTTGGTTGGTTGGTTGGTTGGTTGGTTGGTTGGTTGGTTGGTTGGGGTTTTTTTTGTTTGTTTTATATTGGGTTGGTTGGTTGGTTGGTTTTTAATCACAATGTAACTTTTATTGATAGTAATAAACTACCTCTGGTCAAAAACATATTTCACTTTGGGCCATCATTTCTCTAGAAATTCCTTTCTATGAAGTTGCTTCACTGATCTCTCACTGATGTGAGGTATTTTAGCTTCAACTTCCATCCAGTTTCAGTTTGCTGACTCTTTGTAGCTATAGACTAAGAGCACTCTCACAGTTCATACAGCTCTTGCTCACGTTGATTAAACCTGAAATATCACTTTTGATTGTCTGTGGGTCAGATTTTCAACCTCCTGCTACCATGATTGAAAGAATTTATAATTACCTTGCCTCTTCATTTTCATGGGTAACATTCTCCTCAACGTTCATTAAAAGAAGACGATATGTGAAAGAGATGGGATTTCCGAGACAAAAACCCAAGAGTAGCAAAATACTTGACAGATAAATATTTTTATAGGAAAGTTATTTTAAGAAATCTGATGTCATAATATACTACTAGGCAATCTAAAATCAATAAACTGCAACATAACCATGGAATGTGTTCTAAATATTACTTTGTAGTAATACACACAATCTTTTTGCTAATATGAAGCAACAGTATTTTCAAAGCTTTTCTTAATCCAGTATTTCCTTACTTTTTAGTGTGGATTTCAAATATCCAAGAAAGAATTCTCTCTCCATATTCTACACAATATGGACCATTCAGACTATTGAAATTGCATAGTCTATTGCTAACAAGCCAGATAAGACTTTTCATTGCATACTGAAGCTCCCAGCTTGCATTCATTCATTTATCTGAACAGTATAAGGTTAGATTGTTTAAATCTTTCATCTTCTTTCAGAAGTAAAATCTAGGCTATATCTAACTTGCAAAAGGAAAATGACAATTATCTGGGACTTGACCCATTGTCCACTGGAGTCAAGAAAAAGATTCATTTATAGTGGGTTTGGGATGAAGCTATTGACCATCTACAGCTAAGTTTACTGCACCAAGAAAATTATTACATATTACTCATCAATTGAATTTGGCTTTCTCCTTCCTTAAGATAGAAAAAAAAAATCAGAATAGCTTTTGAATTATTATTTTATTTTAAATCATTACAATTTCTAAGTCATGGTTATAATTAAAGGCAAAGCTTTTATTTTTACAGAACATTCTCCAGTTTTACTTGCAAAAGTATTTTGCAGATAGAATAATCTGGACAATTGAGAAATAAATGACAGCTGGAGTTCATATTATGGATAGCATGCACACAATTCTTATGAGGAGGGCTTCGTATTCAATGATTCTCTAAAATGGACATATAAACATTTATATTCTATTTTTATAAAACTGATAGCTTAATTGATTCACATTGTTGCTCCTTCTTTAAAGTACTGGATTACTTTCCTAGCAAAAGAGAAGGTGACTATATTTTTGAGAATCATGAATACCCCCTTTAAAAGTTTTTTTTAAAAACTTACATGGTTTTTAAAAATCTGTTCATAGCTTTTTAAAATTTCTTCTCTGATTCTGTACAATGTAACTTGACATAGCCTAAAATACTAAGGAAAGATTAAGACTATATCATTAATATCTCTGTAGCTATTTCTGTAATGGAGTCATAATTCTCTTGTATTCTAGATGTTTTCTTTCACCCCTATACTCTTCTGACTGGTAAAAAGTTTCAAATACTTACTTTCTGTTTCTCTCTTTGTAAAAGGCATGTTAGTCTATAACACACATACTAATAATGTCCACAAGGTTTATCAGCAGATATACCAGGCAGAAAAATGCTGTAACTTCTGTTTCCAGGCAACTTCGGAAACAGAAATTCTAACAAACATCACACATCAGTTCAAATGAGAAGAAAGGTGCATTCCCTGAGGGAGAGTAAGCATAATTAATGCTACACATTGCCCACTCCATGCTGATGTTCCCAATACTGGAAATCTGTATTTTGGTTCTGTCTGTAAACACATTGCTTTCTAAGAATAAATATCACCTAAGTCCAAAATTTAATCTGTTGCCAAAAGGACATAATAAATATTCAAAATACAATATGGGACAAAAAATTACATTATTAATGCAATTTCTAATTATAGTTGTAATTTTAAGTCACTTCTTTGAAACTCCATCTTGAAATTTTGCAGAACTGTTTCAAGTGGAAAAATTACATGTTAAAAATGTGGAAAATTTCCAGGGCAAGGAGGGCTGGGGAGTTTGCTTTCAGGAGTATTTGCTGTGGGGTTTTGGTTTTGGCTTCTAGAAAATTATAAGATGTAGAACACACTGAAATGAAGGAGAAATTGCTGTTTCTGTGGAGGAATTACTAAACTGGCTTAGCAGGCAGACTTCAGACTGCAAGGTTCAACTGGCCAGGAAGGCCCAGAATGCAGCTGGACACCTGCAGATTATAAAGAAACTGAGGAGTGGCACAGAGAAAAATGGAGCAGACAAATGATACTAGAGATGTGATTAAATTTTTAGGAACAAAGCAGGTTAAAATGTCATTCATTTAACATGTCCTAAGCCTGTAAGCAGGTAATTGGTGAAAAGTGTGAAAATAATTTTAGTTCTTTTTTTTTGGTCCTTATTTGCTTTGGCTTATTTTCTAATTCAAAAAGATAATATAACATCTTTTTTTATTCTAATCAAACTTAGGGTTTCTATTTTAAATGTCTTTTGTACTGTAATTCACTGCAAAAAATATTACAGACTTATTCACTTCAAAGCTCTCTTTGATTGGAGGTCTTGTCAAAGTGAGGGAGAGAACATTTTAGAAGAGGGGAGGCAAGAGATAAAAAACTGCTATAAATTCTTCAAAGTGAGAAAGATTACTAGATAGTTGTCACTTAGTTTAATACTGAACACCTTCATTTGTTATTTGGATTAATGCCTTGGGTGACAGTCCAGAAGATATACAAGTGGTAGGATTTAGACAGTTGTAAAAAAAATCTGTAATGAAATAGGGAATCAGACTCCTTACAAATCAGAGTGGTAGAAAACCACACATATGAGTAGATGACTATGCATGCCTCCTAAGTGTGCACACACTGCATTTAAATTCTAAAATGCAGCTAGATGTAAAGTGCTCTAGGTGGGCATTCTTATTCTAACCAACTATAAATTACGTTTACATTAACAATAAAGAACTTCAGCCAATACAACATACCAACCCCAATGTCTACTCCTTGACATTATAGCAGAACATGATGTCTTAAACTAGAATTCTCTAATTCAGCCATAAACCACAGTAGTGACACAGGGTTACTAATGAAACTGTATCTTCACCACGGTATGAGGAACAGTCTATATGACCATTAGGGCTTATGAACTTTAATACTTATGGGCTCATGAATAATGGCACCAGTTAATAAATTTGATAACTATTTTATCCCTAAGAACTTACCCCTGTTAGATATCACAGGAATCCATGATGAGGCTGTATAAATTCTCTAACAGTCTGCGTTGGAATCCTTGGTTTGCTGACAGATTATGGATTTTATATTATAGACATGACACTTTCTCTGGTTGACAGAGCTGTAGCGAGTACATCTTGAAAGTTTCCATCTAACTTTCCCTGCAAGGCCTAAGTTTTCACAGCAGGCACACTGTGCTAGCTACATGCCCGACTCAGGGGTGATACAGATGTACTGCCCTGCACACACTCCTCCTATGCCCATCATCACCTAGACAGCAAATGGTCATGTCAGTGACTCATCAAATTATAATCAAACTAATTTGTATTTAGAACAGACCCATGGACATCAACATTTTGCAGAGACTGACTCCTTTAAATAACCTATTTTACATATTTAAATTACAAATCTGAGTTTCATTACAGCACTCCTAGATTCAGAGCATTATGAAGTTGAGAGAAGCTGCCAAGGAAGTTGAAAGGTAACTTTAAAGACATACTGGGTGCTAAATTGATGCTGTAAGCTTCAGAAGATTTACTGGCTACTAAATACATGCAATTTTAATCCAAGGAAACAACTTGGTTCTTATGCAGCACATACATAGTTACAGGAGGTATCCATAGTAGCACTTTTATATCATACATTAATAATAAACTTCTCCTCAAAATATTGAAAAACGTTTAGGAATTTATATTTACTTTAAATGAAAAGTCATCACTTATCAATGGCATTTGAATACCTATAAGAATATCTTTAGTACCTGTAAGTGATATGTTTGTGTTGCCATTTCTGTCCTGTTAACGCGTAGCGTTTCCGACGAATGTTAAATTTGGAGCTGCCTCTTGTTTGGTCAGGCACACCACATCGAGGTTTCTTCATCCAGCTGCAAGAAACAGCACCACACAGTTAAAGCAACATGAAAGAAAAATTGTAACCACTCCATCACTAATACAAATATGTAATTATCTGGATATATAAATTTATAGAACATATAAGCTAATAAAACAACAGACACTTGGTTTTCTTTTAATTCAGGATATGGAAATTGCTAACTTTCTGATACTATCAAGTTCTCTATCTTACTTTTCCACACAATGACTGTATTTCTACAGTGCTCTCCAATATTTCATTGTTTTCCAGTATTTCAAAAACTTCAAACCTGCCAGCATTTGAAATACATTATAATTAGGATGATATCTAATTCAAAAGTATAATTTTCACAGCAATATCCTTAAACTATTTCTCACTTGTAAGGCACTATTTAGTTCAAAGAAAACAGCTGAAGTTATTATTTTATATGAGTTGAAGGCCTCTTCTTACCATCAGGAAGCAGTAAGATTAAAGTCTGTTACTGCCTAAGTAAAAAACAAAACTCCTCTGTTACTTTTTTTCATCTCACTGGACTACATTTCTATGCCAAACAATTACTTATGTACAAGCTATAGTTTTCCAATGGCATTTACCAGTCATACCCTATATCCAGCATTTCATGCATGAATTTCTGACCATTAAACTGGCATTATTTCGTAAATAAATGTACACATAGCAGCTGTATATATGTGTGATTGGTTGACAGAAAAGTAATTTGAAATGTCATCTAAGGAAGTAGATTCCCTTTAAAACATGCACAGGTAATAAAAAGCTCCAAAAAAGCAAACAGTCAATCATCAGCCTCCCTTATTTTGATCAGTGGGTAAGAAGCAATTTAAAAGTACAGTTAGACTTGTAACATTTCATCTGTGCTGTAGCTATGGATATAGAGCAAACTGTTTTTCAAAGGCACAAGTAAGTGTTAAACCACCAGCCTGTGGGAAAGTACTAAATTTTCTTGATAGTTCCAAGATGGCACAGCACCCCACTAGCATTGATAAGAGCTACAGAAGTGCCTGCAAAAACTCTGATGTGAGACAAATCTATTGACTAGTACTGGTCAGGAACCCAAAACTCAAGAATTTAGCAGCCTTAACTGAAGACATCAAGTTTATAATCACCTGTTTCAAATAAGGAACAGAATGATTTGCTCTAATTTCAGATTTTGCTTTAATAGTCAGAATACTTAGGCATGTCACATAAAACAGCTGATATGCAATGAAAACAATGTTCTTTCCCTAGTGCCTGCAAAGACCATACTGCAAAAATCTAAAAAACCTTACCCCCACCAGCATTTGCTGAAACACCCTGCAACTTTACTTCAGGTTCCTTTGGTTTTTGAAATAAAATAACGATTCAACAAAGTAGACATTAGGAAATTTTGGGGCAAAATATTACTGAAAAGTTTAATTTGCTCTAATAGTGAAAGAAAATGAAGGAAAGAAGTAGACCTCTGTTACAGACCAAAGGGTAATAATATTCTTCTTAGCAAAATGAAATATTTACACTTGAGAATAAAATTCACTCAGACCTTTGAAAACTTTTAGACACATTGTCAGTAATGTTTTTTCACAGGACATGTTAGATCAGTATGCAGCATTTTAATAGCAGGGTATATATAAATTATGTTGCTGAAACTGCACACACACATTGCAGAAAAAGATGCAAACATAACAAAAGATTGGTGTTCTCATCTTAAGGTGATAACCTTAAGGTGATCCCTACATCAAGAGCAAGAAGCAAGGAATAAAGCAAAACCAAATAACCATTATATTTTGTTAGAAACATGTACAAAGATATTGCATAAAATATGTATCACTGTCAGTTCAAGGGCAATGACTTAAAAGTCATTGATTTAGGGCTTTCCCCTCTCCAAAAAGTTTCCATTATTTAGCTTAACTGATGGAGACCTATTTTAGTAACAGGGCTTGCTCACTGGTAAGCTAGGGGCAGATAAGAGTAAATATTCTAAGTTCTGAATTTAAAAATCAATCTTTAAAGTTATTGAAATAATTTCTCAAGTCAGAAGATTCAATAATCTTACAGAAAATCTTGTTGATATAAAAAATTTTTCACACTTTAGAATGAATAGCAAAGTCAAGAACAGTAGGTAACATGGATTCAAAAGTCAACATTGTATGATCTTACTAGAACTACTGACAATCCTTTTTTACCAAACAGAATGTAGCCCAAAATAACATGTTATGAAGTTCAAGCAGTCACAATTTGTTCTTGGATTGTTTCTGAAGTAGTGTGTACCTATCAAGGACATTATGCTTGCACCCTTATTGGTTTGGACAGGGAGGGGATGTTCCAAGTTGTCATGCTGTCTGGACCAATAACGTTCTTACTGTTCTTACATGAGGTCTGGGACTGTAGTTCACACAATATAAATCCAAATATAAATCAAAAGGAAGCCATTGCATGGGCAGTTCAGTAGCTTTTGGGAAATCATCTTCATGTAAAATTTAAGGAAAGATGCAATTCACAGCCGAAGATTTGGAACATCACCAAATCTATCACCTAGATCCTAGCTGAGCTAAGTTTAGATGTGGAATTTTAAACAAACTAGTGTGTGACTAGTATGGGAGCTCAGTATTTTCTAACACAGAAATGAGGCAAAAATGTTAACAATTTCTGATACATAAATGTTCCTTTTATTTCTTTAATATTTAATTTTTTTCCTACAGTAATTGTTCTCACATTCACTTGGAGGAAGACTTCTCTTAGTAATAATCATTAATGCTCATGACATTCCAGATACTTAGCACATAATATGATCTTCCCTTGGGGGAATTGACAAACAAAACATTGATTTCTATGTTCTTCCAAATACAGATTCTTCTAAAGTAATATGATCAAGGTCTTCGATGCTCCTGATTGTTTGTTAGAGTTTGATTTTTTGACACGTTTTTGAAATGTTTTGAAATATGCTTTATTTTTAAAAGGTGCATACATGTAATGCCTTTGCCTCTCTTTCATCATTTTGTTTTTGAACTTGTAGAAATCTTTTCTGCAGCAGCCCTTCAAAATTAATATTTTATAAGTACTCAATAAAGAGGCTTAATTGTGACTAATGTTCTCTATCTGTACACTATGTCACATCACATTCCTCTTCTAACTCTATTAGTTTGAATCTTGAAGTGCTATATATGTCAGGAAAATTTAAATATTTTAGACTCACAGCAAATTTAGAAAGATTAAAAGAAAAATATGCAGCAAAACTGTGATGCTCTTCCAGTACAGAGATGAAACTGAACTTCTACCTCAAGCCACTTGGCTAAACATATTTTGTTCTTTGGTGTCTAGGAGGAAAAAATGTCTTTCTGTCTATTATTTTTCTTGGGCCTTCAGGAAAAAAAATTACCTTCACAAAATCAAAACATTAAAAACATACCTTTGGTTGAAGGCCCCAGCTTCTTTATCCCTTATCAAAATTGCTGCTAATGTTGCACAATTGTTTTGTTGTTGTTGGCTTTGGGGGTTATTTGGGACAGAGTTATAGCAAAAAAGGAAACTGAAAGAGAGGGTTCAACTTGACTTACTGCAACTTTACTTAGTGGCTGGACAAACTATAGATGTCTATTTAAGAAAACTACTGAATTATACCCTTAAACTTCTAGTGAGGAGAAATAGGTATATCTTTCTAAGCATTTTGGCTTACTGCAGCCTGCTATTACAGGATTTTATTGATATTTGCTAAGTAATAGGAAACAGTCAAAGAGTGATGTAAGATATGGTATTTCAGCCCTGACGATTTCTTTCAAGACTTCTCATTGGATATTTGCTGGGGGTACAGACCTTGTGTATACTTTTGTACAAAAAAAAAATACTAATTTACTAAAAAAATAAACCACTGGATCAATTTCAACAACTCAGAATTTACTTTGTGACTGAAAGTTAATATATAAACAGCAGAGAGCATAAACTTGGTGAGAAGCTAATCTAAGCATTGAAATAAGCATATCTGCCATTTTTTTTTTTTTTCTAAAGGATGGTGTTAGAATAAAATGAAAGTTTTGTTATTATTTCACAGATTTAGGCAGCATCCTATACATGACCATTCCATCAGTATATCAAGAAGTTTGCCGTGTACTCCTCAAAAGTGCAAAACAAGCTTTGGGAATAAACATGTACAGCAGTTTTAAGAAAAGACAACAATTAGTCTTTTTCTACAACATTTCTTTTAGGGATGCAGAAGACCAGGAATGCCAACAGTGGGCCCAGTTTCAGAAATGTCCTTTTTCATGAATCACTGACTGTGTTTGGTAATACATAAATGAAATACAGAAAACACAAATGGAAAATACATGCAAATGTCAGACAGTGTTTTCATTGAGTTAGCCATTGTCATGGTACTTGTATTCAGAACCTCTCTCACATTTTTACACCATTATAAGGATGTCTCTTCCTATCATTCACTCTTCTTTACTAGCAATAAGTATGCATCACTCTTCTCAAGACACTTGAGAAAAAAAAAAAGCATAAACAAGTGAATGCTGAGTAGTAGGGAGAAGATGAATACTTTTCATATTTATGCATACCAAAATAATCATTGAGGGATTAGCTTTTTCAGAGCAGCAAAATTCCTCCAGGAGACATTTGATGGTGCTGCTGCTGTAGAACATAATTTCTTTGTTAATATCCCCAAAGTTGCTTCCTATCAAATTGCTACTTTAACTTTTTTAATTGTTTGTCCTTCTGAAGACAAAGAGGCACATCATAATCTCTTCTAAACATGTGTCAAAGAAGCAGGTAAATCCTCATGCACAAGATGAGAACATATTTTTTATGAGGTCCCTGCTTTATTTATTATTTGCAACACCAGCATTGTTAGTTATTACAGCATATTAATCCCAGAGAAACAAATTATAAACTGTCACATATTTCTGACCTAAACACTATATACACTTTCTGTGAGATGAAAGGGAAAATAATTTCCAAAATTTACAACATAATGCCACAAATGAACAACCAAAAAACAATCTATCCTTTATAGTCATATCTACCATGAATATTCAGTGATGTGAACTGACGGTACCTTGAGGCCAGAATTTAGTAAAAATGAAGTTTTTGTTGTTTTGTTTTTTCAACACCAATGTAAATGTGACAAGCCTTTAAGAATCAGTTCTGTTCCTAATTTGACTTTAGGTAATGTGACTCCAAATATCTAAGTAAATGCAGCATTCATCCAGCATGAGTTACATGCACCTAACAATTGCAACATATTAATGTAACTTTCTGTGCAGAAGAAAATCATGCCTCAAAAGATCTTGAAGACTCAATATTCACCACTTTATAAGATTAATATTTTGGACTGCTGCACTGATGGATTTCTTCATCTTTTAAATTGCAGAAGTGAAGAAAATCTTGCTGGCCAAAATGCCAAATTAGCAATATTAACCACTTCCATTTGAGTTTGGAATTTTGGGTTGGTTTGTTTTATTTCAATTCTCCAGCTGATATTCTAAACTAAGAGATGGCCTCTGCTTTCCCTTAGGTTGCCCCTCTCTGTCTCTTCTGTGCTGCTGTGAACAGACTATTTTACTTTTAGTGAAATATATTGTCTCTCACAAAGCTGCTACTAATGTGTCTTGAAAAGGGTACTAGTTACTGGCAGCACTCTCCTCAGAGCTCAATCAATGAAGCTGCATGAAGAGCATAGACTCTTCACCCTGCAGAATGGACCATAAACATACTTTTGAACATGGCTCTCTCACAAGGTATTTACTGCTATTGCACTGCATGGCCTAAGATCCTTTAAATTCCTAAACTGTGTGATCAACTCACCTCCCCTGAGGGCAGCCACAATATCTGCTTTGTTTTATTGCTTTTCAATGCAATAGAGTATGTGTCAGTGGAATAAAATGATTTTTCCAATCCTGCCAGCATTTTGTGTAGTCTCTTCCCTAAACTCTAAATGATAGAAAAATCATTAATGTCAGCTACTTTACCATGAAATAATAACAAAAGATGACACATCAGGTTGGGGGTGGTAAATGGGAAATGAAGGAGGATTTTTCCCCCCGCCAAATAAGCATTTTAGAGCAGTAGAAGCACATTTCACTGAAGCAAATGCTGATATGCAGTGACAGCACTATTGAGTTACTACTTGCTTTTCAAGCAAAGTAACTTTCTCTGAAATCACAAGATAATCTTTATCACAGTTTAACTGAAATGAGTCCAACAAGCACTTCAAATCAGAAAACAGCTTAAGTTGAAGAAGACCTCTACAATCATTGCCATGGCACTGCCAAATCCACCAAAATAACATGTTCCTAAGTGCCATATCTATTTCCTCTGGGTAGCCTGTTCCAATGCTCGACAATGTTTTAGATGAAGAACTGTTTCCTAATATCCATCTAAACCTCCCCTGGTGCAATTTGAGCCTTGTCCTGTCTCTTATTACCTGGGAGAAGAGGCTGACTCCTGCCTGGCTACGACCTCCTTTCAGTTGTAGGGACGACAAGGTCCCCTGAGCCTCCTTTCTGAGGTTCAACAGCCACAATTCCCACAGCTGCTCCTCATGGGACTCATGCTCCAGACCCTTCCCCAGCTCTGTTGCCCTTCCCTGGGCACACTCTAGCTCCTCAATGTCCTTCTTGCAGTGAAGGGCCCAAAACGGAAAGTGGGATTCCTGGAGTGGCCCCACCAAAGTGAAATACAGAGGCATGATCACTGCCCTGGTCCTGCTGTGTTAATCCCAGACACATTCTCTTAATTGTGTATTAATAGCCCCTGTTATTTTATTTTTGGGCACATTTTTAGAATTTGGCATAGTATAGAGTTCTTTGAAAGTGTCCTTTAATAGCTCTGTTTTACAGAGTTTCTCTGTGTCCATTCTGTCACCAAAATCAGACACTGAGAGTCTCAAACAACTTCACAATCACAAAGCACATGCAGAGCTAATTCAATTTTACTGCATGTTAAAATGGCCCCACCTGGTCTTTTGTTACTGGAAACCATTAAACAAATAGGCCAGTGGAGTCTGCCAAATTTAATAAATAAGAATAAAGAAATTTACACTAAAGATTTTCCAGAAAAAAAGACTCTTTCAACTGTGAAACATTTCATGGATCCTTGCCAGTTTCCAATATGTTTCTTCCCTTCCACAATGATAACCTTTTGGCCCTTCCTTCAAGTAACCCTGTAACATCTTGTTTACAATCACTCGCCCAAAGGCAGAAGGCAGTTAGGCAGGTGATGACCTGCCACCATGAAATACAGAAGATGAAAAAAACGAAAAGGCAAGGAAAGAAAGAAACAATTTACCTCCCCATCTGAAGCTGCAACACTATTTGGATACTCCGGTTGCACTGCTGCTTCCCAGTTCTATTTTACCCTGCTAGAAACAGAAAAGTCAAGAGCAGTTCAGTACTGGTTACTTACTCAATTGTGTTCCTGTCCACTTTTCCTGTCATATTAATGCCATAGAACTGCTGCATGGCAGCTATAGCTGATTGCATGGTTTCTGCAGAGCGTAACACCGACATTCGGGGGTCAGTTGGTGGAAGGTAGCCATACTTTTGTAACCATACCTGCAATGACAAGTGCAGTGGCTATTAAATAGAAATTAGAGGTAAATAAAATGCTCCCTAGTAATTAGTTTTGTACCATACATAAAGAAGCTTCTAATTCACCAAGTATAAGCCCTGTTAGTTTGGGTGCTTGTTTTTAAAAATTTATTTTATCTGCAGATAAGAAATTCTTTGGGGATTTTATTTCACCTTCTGTATTAAATATTCTGTTGCTGTAAGACTTACAGAGTTTTCTACCCAGAAGCCATCTCTCTTTATTATCTGAAACTGCTTGCTTCAATTATTTATTTAATGTATTTATTTATTTATTTGAATCTACAACTTAAGCACCTAACCCTGGCTCTAGGCACTTCAAGTAGTGTTTTAAGCAGACAAAATATAAATCTACGAAATATGCCACATACAATTGACTACCCACAGGGCACATAATAATATTCAGCATCTGCAATAATAAATCCACAATAGCTCACACATTTACACTAAATTGTTATTGTCTCTAGAATATGAAAGAGAGGGTAGGGAGACATTCAGCTTTCTGAGAAGAATATCAAAATCACATACTTATAGGCAAAGTATGTGTCCAGGAAATAGTGAATTAACAGAGTCTGCCTTTACTGAGAGAAAACTCTGTGTAGAGGAACTGCCTTTTTAAATCAAGATGGATTTAATGCCAACTGCTCATGCTCTTAATTCTGTAGAAGAGTGAGGTCCAAATTACTGAAAGCTTCATGGTTTAAAGCCACTATCTTAAAAACACTTAGACAAGCCCTCTGAAACATGTTGTCCTCTTGAGGCAACGTTTCATAAACAAGTAGCTGCAGTTTCAAAATGTTTCTATGTATTCTCAAAATCGAGACTCTACAGAAAACAGTGAAATACTTTTGAGGAAGTGAGGGCACTGATACAACTTCAAAAATGTCATTTGATTTGAGAGCTGGAAGTACTCACTAGAATGAAAGGTACATATATTGCCAATCTACAAGACTCAGTTAAAATGTATTGCTGCAGTTTCACTCCCGCCAGTAGCAAAAGATTTGTAACCCCATAAATCTGATCTTCTGTTCTTAAAAAATATATACATATATATAAACTGATCCAGCCACCTCTTTCAGACATATCACAATTCACAGGTTCTGAATCATGACATTAGTGAACGGTATCCACCCAGCACACCTTACAGTGTTTTGTGAGCTCTCACATCAAATTAACTTATTATTAAGGTTCACTTTACTAATACCAACTGTGCATTACAGGTGAACATTGGCTCAGTGTAAGTAAAAGATCAAACTGGCATTAAAGATTGTGGAAATCTTCAGGTTATTAATTCAGATATTTCTAATTTAAACACGTTTACCTTAAACACACATTTACCTGTGCAGTTCACACACAAACTCAATAACCACAGAAACACAAAATCACAGATTATTCTGAGTTGGAAGGGACCCACTAGGACCATTGAATCCAACTCTTAAATGAATGGCCCACAGGAATCAAACCCACAACCTGTTTGTGAGCTCCACACAACAGGGAGATACAACAGGACAGGGAGGTATAGACAGGATTAAGACCCAGACTAAAGTCATTCACCTTCACACTATCTCTATATACAGGAAGCATTCCGAATAAGAAAAAAAAAATGCAATAGACAGGAAAACACTCACTCTTATTTACATTATAAATTAATTGCTACAATCAGTACCTATATGCTATCATACCTTCTTGCACTTTTCAGCTTTAGGGGAGAGCTTGTGTAGATTGTGTGCAAGATTTGGGTAACTATAGAAATAACTTTGTTTATGTCCCACTTTGCATTCACAGCCTGTTCTTCCCTACATTACTGGAAGATAGCTCTTAAAGGCCAGACAGAGCCTGAATATTGCAAGAGCGATGTAATATGTGGAAACAAGACCATGGAACTAAGAAATAAATAAGTTTGACACAGAGTGGATTGATTTTAGGGTAGTATGTGGACTCTCTTTACATTAATATTTACAATGAGTATATTTAAGAATGAGGTTATTTTTATATTCATCTTCTCATGTTAGTGATATCAAAACAAATAGTAAGGGAAGAAAAATAGTTCTGAGTAGCATGTCATGGTTATGTAAGATGGTGCCACCTTCTTGCCACCTTCTCAGCAAGAATTTGATATGCAGACACAGACCAGGAATTTTTATGAAGCCCTCAGGTGCTAAGGGCAGACACAATTGTTTGGTAGGCTTGGGAGGTCACCTATCACCACACAAAACCATCCTCACTGCAACATGACTGAAGAATCGGAGGTATGGGGTTGCAAGTAAGAAAATTTGCCAGAAGTTAAACCTTCAGATATCTGAATTAGAAAAGCTATTAATACAGAGACAGAAAAAATATCTTGGGGACTACTGCTCATGGGAGAAGTAGAGCAAGAACAAACTGGAATCTAGCAGAGTGCCACTGCAGAGACACTTGGCAGAAAAAGAAAAGAGAGTTGACTCAGAAACAGCAGGAGAGGACAGTATAGCCTTTCCCTATCTAAAAAATCTTACACACAAGGTAAGTACAGGATGCCTAAAAGCCACCCCCAATCATAGAAAAAAGGAAGCAGACCACCTGGGTCTTCCCTCAGCCTTCAAAGCAGCCTAGAAGACACAGCCAACATACTGGAAAGTCAGATGACACTCTGAAAGTAAGTTTCTTTTTGAAAATTCAGACAAATTGACCTCCAGGCTGGTGAATGTTTGAGAGCTAGTAGCATTTAGTGTTACAAAATTCTTTACTCTGTCCTTGTGAGAAAGGATTATGAAACAAAAAAAAGACAGCAAATCTGGTTCTGCAGTTTTCTGCAGGAAGGATAGAAAATTTTGAAGCACCTTGGCTCAGACTACCAGATATCTGAAATATGCACCTCAGATTTTTTGTGCATGTCCCAAATGCTGTGAACTATAGAGGAGAAGCTTAACTTAAAGCCCAGAATATACAGGCGGGCAAAACAGCAGAAAGGAAAACAGTATGAGAAGGAGAATGAAAGAAAACAATTTTCTGTTGGTCTTGTATTTTTGAGGAAAGGTATAAAAGAAATTATATTCAGAAGAATTCTTCCCTCCCCTCTACTGAAATTAGACTTAGTCTGCCGTTAAGTACTTCAGCAGTGACAGTGTCTTGGCAAGCCTCATCCTGAGGAAATCTTTGGTCTTGGAACAAAGAAATGGTGAAGTAGATCCATCCAACATGTTATGTCTTGGATGCCAACAGGGACCCTTTGCACAGACTCCAAACCAGTGATATGTTTCATTCCTTTATACAAATTAAAATACTGCTACCTCAAGTCAAGTTTTTGGGCAGGATTTTCTTGTCCTGCTGCAAAATGAGATCCATGGTATCTCTCAGGTAACCACAGAAAAACACAGCTGGAAGGCAGCAGGTTTCACGATTTCCCTCTCTAGTACAGTGCTTTATTATCCTACTGCTGTGAAGTTTCCTTTAGAGTTGAATCCTTCTTACTAGAATTTAAGCCTGTAACATTTTATTTTACCTGCCACTGGTAAAGGGAACTAGTTATTAATTTCCTCTCTGAAGCAGCCTTTCAGGTATTTTAAAAACTAACTAAAGAAACCTCTTTTGCTTAATCATATTTAATTATCTGCATTAACTTCCAGAAAACTTGAAGCTAAAATTTATCTTTACTAAGCATCTGCTTGCACTGGATTTCTGCTAGTTCCCATTGTTGGCCTATTAACAAACACTGGAGTATAGCTGAAGTGTTAGGAGTAATTCAGAAGAACATGGACACCCAAATATTTCATTTTGGAAAAAAACCCTCAAAAAACAAAAAAACAAAAAACAAAACAAAACAAAAAAAAAATAAAAAAAAACCCAGAAAAAAA
>JAOTQP010001286.1:124871194-124923005 GCA_026413545.1 Cichladusa arquata
TTTTTTTTTTTTTTCCATTTTCTTCTTTCTCTCTTTCTGGTCCTTTGTTTTTTCCTTTATTCTGGGATTACCAAAAAAAAAATAAAAAAAAACCCAGAAAAAAAAACAGAAATAAAATTAACGTAAAAAATTTTCATTCAGTAACAGAACTTAGAGGTTTATGTCCCATTCATCTATGCACTTTAAAATTTTAAAACCATGTTTTACACATTTTGCTCCCCAGAAAAGTTTCTTCACCCTAATTCCACCTCCTATTTTCATAATTGTAAAGAAAACGATAAACAGAATCCATTGGTGATAAAATCTGTAGACACAACAGGAGTTTGTTGAGGACCTGGCACTTCTGCAGGCATCCATGGAACCTGTAAGTGCTCAGCATATGAGCTGTATCACCTTCCAGGTTTTGGATATCATTGACTAGATACCTAGGGTTTGGGCTTTTTTTCTGACATGATGAAAAGATCTTTTCATTTTAGTTTATAACTGCTACTTTTGCTATGCTGTATGGATCATCTGGCTATAGAACAGATAGAGCTACCTCACATGGCTGTATTTTTTCTCTCCTCTAAAGAATAAAGAATGGGCCAACTTAAAGTGTATTAAACACTCCAAGGGATTTTAATCATTCAGATCTCTGCAAGTTTAGGAAGAAAGACTGATCTTAAAAACAATATGTTGACACCAAACTCTTATTAAGAACAAAAGAAACTGATGTATTATCATTAAAGATTAAACAAGAATATTATTAAGAAAATCAGAGTTTCAGAGAGATTACTGATTTCTAAGATAGAAGAAAGCTTAGCAACAAATTGTTAACTGAATGACAGTGCATAGTATAAGCTACAGTACAATTATCTTGTATGAACCTGAAGGCTTAGCAAATCAGTCTAATAAAACACGGATAAAAACAATTTCATAACTAACTTCAGTAGTGCAGCTGCATATCGTTATTATTCATGTATTCCTATTCCTGTTTTAGATTTTATCTGCAAACAGAATTCCTATCTTCACTGAGTAAAACTGTGATATTTCATAATTTCAAAATATTTTGACTTCTGTTTTTTAATACACTTCCACCAAAGACATAAGTGAAATGATTTAAAATGTCTGAGTAATTCAGGAGATTTATATTTTCAAAAAGCATACATTTATGATTCTAACTTGCAGTCATGGCTAATGGTGTGGTTTAATTACAAACCTATCTATTGCAGCTAATAGTGAATTTTCAGTGACAACTTGATAGACAGATAGCCAGAAATAAACCAAAGTGTTTACACAGAGCATTAGATGAAATCTTCTGATGTCTTTCCTTCCTCGTGCTTCCAGTGCCACCAGGTCCTTATCAATTGTTTTTTCTTCTTAACAGAATACACTGATGTGAGTGTGTATATGGTACATGGCATATATCTAGTAAGAAAAATACTCCCAAGAAAAAGCACATAAGAACATGTCTACAGAATGGAAATAAGAATTATGATAGATAAAACAAGTTTAATGATCATGATTGGTTTAGTACCCATGGTTTTAAATTGAGATAACTAATCCCTAGCAACCAAAAAATCAGCATGTTCAGAGTACACTGAAGGTCATAAACAAATCAATTTCTTGGAAACTGTAGTTTGGAAAAGGTCTTAAATTGAAGGAAGCATCTTCAGACCAAGAAATTATATTTTTTATCGCTTTGAACATGCCAGAAAGAAAAAGCCAAAACACCAACTTAAAAATTTATTATTTTATTGCAAAATTTATTATTTCCCACTGACATAAACTAGAAAGTTTATGATGACCAACCTATTGTAAATTATTGTGACAATCTCCCAGGAAACAATTCACATGTGACACTGGCACATTCTCAGACACATTAATGATTGTCATCTTTACTGGGGATTTCAAAAATTGTAGCAGGGACTTAATACAGACAAATCTGTGGGATGTCTAGATGTCTAGGTTGCAGCCTGCACTACAGTAAATAATCAGATACACTACCAGAAGTAGCAGAATTGACCTTAATGTGGGTCACAAAGAGAATAAATTGGGTTTCACTGGGTTCAGTGTTGCTGCAGCTAGACAGTTCAAAACTAATTAAGGCATCTCCACTGTTCTATTATGTATCTGCCTATTATTGTTTTTTTTTCCTGTGTTCTAGCTACAAAATAGATGTGAAACTGAACAATCTTATTATACTAGTCTCCAACACTACAAAACAAGATTTATCAACATATGATACTGCATATCAGCAAAGAGGTGACAATCTGGAATTTCCCCACTCACATGTAGGGTGACAGATAATTTTAAAAGGGTACTCCTCCCCCCAGTGAGAGGCAGCTCAAGAATGAAGACTGCAGCCCAAAGCTAGAAGCTCTGCCTTGTAAGTGACTTTGATTCAAACTCAGAGCCCAAAAAGTAAAAAGACAAAAGTAAAAAGGCAAAATGTATTCAAAACTGTGTGCTGAATTCTTCTCATTTGTAATTCAAGCTTAGTTTAAATATTCTAAATAATTTCCTTTACTGCCACATTTACACTTGGGAAAATCAATGTACCTTGAGAGCATCAGAAGTGGGAGGTATGAAAGAACTGTCAGGAGCACCAGGCCAGAGCCACTGACAGATCCCAGGCAGATGGGAATCTACCAGTAAGCAGCAGATGTGGGGTCTGCATACAGCACTGCCCTTCAGCCACTGAAATATGCTTGGAACAGAGATTAGACACTACCCAGATCCAAATGCAGAAGCTTCGTTGTTTATTCACTACTTCTACTGTCTGTGTGAGAGTAGGTTAGTGGTATAAGACATCTGACACAAATCCCTGGCCTGGAAAGAAACTCTTGATCATCCCCTGTAACACATTTAACTGACTTCAGAATGTGGACCTTATTCATTAGTTGCTCAGGAAATTTTCTTCAATCACTAGTAGAAATCTCTGGCAAAGTCTGGCAGAGACCCAGACCAGTGGACATACTTCCACAAATAAAACTTATAATTCTATGTAAATACTCGACCATACAGCTCGTGTTAAAGGACTCTGTCTCTGCATCTTACTAGAATTTCTATAGCCTCTAGAAAAATATTAAGTGCTCTGCAGGGATAAGAATGCTGTATTGAATAGTCTGGCTGAATTTGTCCTGACTGGTCCCAAAAGAAGGGAAAAAAAAAAAAAAAAAAGAAACTTCTAAGGCCATGAGGATGAATAGGGACTAGAGCATCACTCCTATGAAGAAAGACTGAGAGGGCTGTGACTTTTCAGCTTAGAGAAGAAAAGGTTCCAGGGGTATCTTATCTATGTACACAAATATCTGAAAGGAGAGAGCAGAGAAGATGGAGTCAGGTCCTTTCCAGCAGTTCCTAGTAACATGACCAGAGATGTTAGGTACAAATTGAAGATAGGTACACATGAAGTTCCTTCTCAAGTCTAAGGAAACACTTTTTAAGTGTGCACTGACAACAGGCTGCCCATAGATTCTGTGGTGCCTCCATTCTTGGAAATATTCAAAAGCCATCTGGATATGGTCCTGGGAAGGACCATAAAGAGTGCCCTCCTTCCACAATATCTATTCAATAACACCTTTGTTATATGAATTTCAAACTAACAAAGAACATGGGTGCAACTTTCAAGTTTCTGCCTGATAGCTAAGCAATTGCATACATTTAGAAAGAATTGCTGTCTACTCTTTTGATAACCAAAATATTGTGGGGAATGGAGATTGCCCACAAGATTCCATAACTTCCAGTTCCTTTAAGACTCAAATATTTTACTTTTTTGCCTCTTTCTGTCCCTCTTTGTGTATCTTCTGAGTGGTTATTCATGTGTTCCTACTTTGAACATTCTTGATCTTTTCTGGGTTTAGATTTTTCTTTTCCTTTTATGGTTCTCTGCAGCTCTTTATATGTAGCTGTGGATTTCATTCAGATACCTGGATCCCAGAACACCGCTGAGTAGATCAAGGTGATGGGAATATAACAAAAATGATGAGCCTGGAGTCAGAGCAATTCTGGTTGAACCAAAGGCCCACGAGGTGTTCCTTGGAAAACCATCACTCATTTTTGGTGATGAGCAAAATAATTGATGCCTCCCAACATTCCTCTTCACAACATTGCAAGTATTTAGATAAGGCTTTGAACATATCAATCAATATATAAATGCTGTTGTCTGGTGATGTATCAAAAAAGGCAAGAGTTCCAAGAGTCTTTCACCGCACTCCAGATCACCCCATCTTGTCATTGTCTTGGTATTAGCATCTTTGACCCCTACAGCTTTGCAATACTTCACTTGCAAGCTGATTGTTTCAGTCTAATCCAAATATATATTGATGGCATAACACTGAATATGCTTAGCATAACAATATTTTAGGACAGAGTTGTTTATTCTTACAAAAAAGAGGCAAGCAGGGAAATGAACAACTAGGGAAACAGAATTTGCTGCTTAGATCCTACAGCTTAGTACTTGCTTGAACTTTTGCTTCTTCTGGTTTAGATTTCTCAAGAGAAAGCCTATCTCCCCTCACACACATATTCTAAACAGTCAAAGCAAGGCATTTCATCATGAATTCATGAGGAATGCCTCCCTGCTTCAATCCCCATCCTACAAGCAGGAAAGCTTCCAAGTGGTTGGCACCAGCTGGAAATGACCACATTTTTTTTAGGCTCTGAGAATAAATCATTGCAGGCAGCTATCTACTTTAAAAAGGAGGTATGCACATCACTAAAACTAAAAAAAAAAAAAAAATACTTTTTCCTCATAGGCTGTATTATAATTAGCAGCAGCAGCAACACTAGAAACAGAAACTTTACACTACTAGAAGACTGAAGTAAGAAATTTTGGTTATTTGGTATGTCTGTCTTCTATGTTGCATTCTATATTACATTCTGTGATGCAAACCAAAACAAAAACAAAACCAGCAGTGTATTGACAAAAAAGAGGGTAATGATCACTTTCCTTTTTATATATCCCAACAGGTTGTTTCAAATAATTTTATAGAAGTGCCAAAACTTTGTTCTGAAACATTTATGTAGGAAACCAACAGATGGTGGTGTGTTACTTTAAAAAGGTTTGTGGGAAGGTAGACCATTGTAAAAAAGGAAAAGGTCAATCTACAAAGTTCCTTTGGGAAAATAATTATTCAAATCATATTTGGCACTTGGTATTTGAATCCATTAGATAAAATAACTTTACTATTACAATTTATGCCATTTCAAATTACAGCACTGAAATAGATGAAATGCAACGTAAACATCTAAAGGAAATGTGACTTGAACAAACTTTTTTTATCCATATTGCCTTTGTTTAATTTTCTCCATTATAATAGGCTTTTTCTCATTTTATAAACATAAGAACATATTCTGCATCCCAGAAAATCCACTAAATATCTACATAAATGTTTTCTGAATAGATATCAATATCATGAATATTCTTATATTATGGGTTAAACTAAAATTGCATAAAAGCAAAAGAACAGAGATGCAACAGTATAATGCAAGTTTTTGTTGATTTAGACTTCATAGGTTTTTTTACTACACCTTTAAAATAAGATTGCATGTAAATTCATACTTCACCACACATAAGCAGTGTTTAAAAGTTTGTCTGTAGAAAACCAACTGGCTATGCCAAAGTCAAGAATAAAGCTGCCTTCAGTGGAAACAGCAGGTATTTAACTGAACCAGTTAGCGCCTTTATTTGGATGAATATCACCTTTATTTCTTTCTGTGTATTTTGATGACTTGTTAATAGTAATTTTTGAGCAATTAATGATACCATGACTATTAGCAACATTAACTTTTATAACACACTATGTTTGTTTACCACACTCAAAAGATTTTTTAATGTAAATATATATGTTTAAGTTTTAAACATACTTCTTTTCCTTCTGCTTTTCAAAGTTAGATATATCAGATATGTCAGAGCTACTACTATAGCTCTTTGAATCTATTTTTCTGCAGAAATCTGTAGACAAAAGATAAACATGGATTTTGTAAATACATAAAATTGATGTATGATATCTGTTTGTCATTTCCCAGGGAGAGACAAGAAAATGTAATGCACAAAAATGGTGATGCTGCCTTTCCCAAATTATTTTATTTTTTCCACATGGTGGAATGAAAACAAAACAAAAGTGAACACCACAACAGAACATTTAAAAGAAAAACCTCATAACATCCACAAGGAGGACAGGGAGCTAACAAAAGAAAGGAAATAAATTTCCTGAATTGTATGATTTCTTAATGAGGAAGAAGAACAACATTTTAGTTCAGCCATTGTTTTTCAATGAACACAGTCAATTGAGTTACATAATGAGTGTATCTGATCAGAGGCCTTAATGATGAAGAGGAAAAGGCAGAACAGAAAATAGCTTGTCTTCTATCCCATACTGGTTTGGTTTCTGACTTATTCCTCAGTTCTGAAAATGCTGGTCTAGTAGAAGAGTTTCCATGGGATATTGATCTATAATTAATGTTTCCCACTTTCATTTCCAACACTTCTTCAGAAAATGCCTGTGGGAGATGACTCTGCACAGGGAGGGCAGGGATCAGTCAGAACCTAGAGCTGCCATTTACACATGCTTGCTTCTAATGATTCTCTTCGATGGTTTATGCAAATTACACCTGTCTTTATTTTCCTCTGGTATGTGTGGTTCAAATGAAGCCATATAGTGCCCTATAGCTAAACAGGCAACAACAATACTGGGTAAACATATTTACCTTTTTTTATTTATCTTCAACAATGATCACATGTCTTTCATTAATCCTGTTTTAGCATGGATCACAACAGATGAATACAGTTGTTTTTCTGTATAGAGTTCAAATCTTATGTAGTAAGAAAAGGTGAATTCAGTACTGGAATTCACAGCTTTTGACTCGTGCCAACGATGTTAAGGTGAAGAAAAATAGACAGAAGATACAGAGAAAACTGTCTCGCTTGCTCTAATAAAGACACATAAATTCCAAGGTAAAATATTTCTTTTCCTTGGAACAATGTCTATGTAAATTAGTGGCAGATTAAGACCAACTCAGGCTAGCTCTATTAGCCTCCTACTTTCATAATGACAAAAAAATCCTTATACATCATTTGATGTCTATTTTGCTTGCAGTACACTAACTCACCAGCTGTTTGTAAGCTGCCTGCAAGTAGCAGAAAAACTGAATATATTACAGTACATCTGCAACTCTCCTTTTCATGTCACCCTCTAAATTCTATTTTTGTTAAAGGGCAGAATTATAAAAATAGAAGGGGGGAAGGGGAAGTGGTAGATTGATTCACGTGAGGGATGTGACAAGGTGATTCCTGCAGGCAGAAAGGGACGTAGAGTAATTGCTTCAAAGCAAGCCATGGGATTATCTTTTATTAGCTCCCCTATGGGCTGTGGTCATGTGTTTTGCAATTTTAAAACACAGAAAAATATCAGCTTTGCTTAATTAGGACCTGATGCTGTGAATCCCTGAGTGCTCTCAGTAGCCATAGGTTCAGATGGATGCTTAGAGCACTCAGTACCCAGCTCAAATCAATCAAGTGTCACTAGCACCCAACAACAAGATTAGGATTCATCCATGCTTTTATATATATTAAAAAAAATAACTTGCTTAAAGCAAATAATTTCCTTACATTCATCACTGGTAATATTTGCAAAGTTCAGTCATTTTAGAAGCCATTTTTTTTTTCATAAATACATTGGTTTTCTAGCTAAAACACGCAGATAGAATCACAATGGCAGAAAAGGCCAGGGAAAATTATATGGTATATTTTTCTGTTTTCTTCTTCCAAAAGACATGGTCTTCTTCCATGAAATTAAGTAACTTAGTACATTTTGAAAATTAATTTGCAATTAATTGCAAATTGCAATTAATAATTATCAGAGGTCCTGCATTCTCATAGCAATGCCATTAGTATCTTACTCCTGCAAATACAATATTAAGCATCCCAAGAAGCAGTTTATTTGATACGATTTTTTTTAGTTTAACCTATGTTTTTAGACTTAGTCTACCATAAACTATAGGCAAAATTAGACCTAGTTTTACCCATTCAGCAATTAAATCCAAATTTCCGAAAGTATGTTAGGAAATGCTTTTCCTAAAGCATTTTTAGAGGCTCAAAGTGCAGTGAGAACAGATTTTGTGTGTATTAAAGACAAGTTTAAAGACAAGGGTGCTTACAACAGTTTCTCTGTGTATGTATATATATGATTCAGAGAAAAACTTTTTTTTTTTTGGGTCTTAGAAACAAGAAAAATTATTTTAATACAGTAATTAAGTTGTTAATGAACAATCTGAATATTTTATTTCTCAGCTTTACTGGAAGGAAAAAACCTTATGAAAATGGAGAAGTGTAAATTTTGCAGGACTGAAAACAAAAAAAACAAAACAAAACAAAAAAATCCCACCAAAAATAAGGGGAAAAAAAAAAAACATTTAAAAAGAGAGAAAACAGTTGGGAATCAAATGAATCCTGAATTTTGCAAACATCAACCTCTTCTACAGATTAGGATACCTCAGAACTGCAAGTAAGGAATCAAAAAAAACCTCCAACCTGTGACCCATATATAGCGAACAAAAAAATTCAGGTTATGATTGATGTGACATCAGCTGTTTAGGATTCGTTGTTCTAGTCCATTCTATCCCAAATCAGAAACGATACACAAGATATTTGCAACTGAGATCTTCCAGTAGGTGGTGGACATCATGGAAAACGTATTCTCATGTTGCTGTGCTGTTTTTCTGTATGACAGCTAAAGTAGAACTATTTTTGTAAACTTGGCTATGTTTTTAAAAGTTCTACAGGTAAGATATAACAGTATATTTTTACACTGTTTAAAGGTGATGATTGTATGATAAACATCTGCAGTATAAATCCAGTTTTTATCAAGAGCTACTTCCTCACCTTAAAATTCTGCAACTGACTATCATACCTACCCCTAAGGTTCATTTTTTTTTTAATATATGCTTGCCACTATAGCTTTTTCTGTAAGCAATTTTTCATGAAAGACATCTTTCTTCTTTCTTTCAATGTATGGAATATTCAGTTTGAGAAAATTCACATTCATTCCACCAGTTAAATGTTGATTTTTAAAAAGCAATTTTCACTTCTAAGTTTACTGTCTGCTTCAACTGATCCACATTCATTTTTCAAAATAGAAATAGAATTCAGTTTAGTTTCTCTTATTCTTAAGGCTGATCCTATTTAATCTTCTCAAATGAAACAATATTAGTACAGAACCTTAAAAAATGGCATTCCCATACTCAAATTTTCTTTCACTCTTTTCTAGAATTCTGTCTTTTCTTGATGAATCACTTGCTGAAATTAAGTTCTCAGAACATAACAAACAGTATGCAAGAATATAGTAACAGAATATCCTAATGATATTAAAATATTTCAGGATTTTTAGAATTGTTTCTAAATGCCCTAGCATTTTCCTTTTGTAGCGCACTGAACGGCTGTTTTTGCTGAGATGTCTAAAACATTGCCCAACTCTCTTCCATCAGTGTCTACAATTAATTTAGAAATTTGCAATGTGTTTGAAGAATTCACATGATCCCCACTAGCAGGCATTACCCCATCAGCACTGAATTTCACCTGCCACCCTCAATAAATTGACAACCATTCACTCCAATCCACACATGCTGAGGACTGAACTACAGCACTCTGCAAATAACTTCTCCGTCTCCTTCTCCGTCTGTATCCCTCTCTCTCACTTCAAAATCTCACTATAAGCTTCTCAACAAAGACTGTGGGGAAAAAAGTCTTGCAAGGCTAAGTGGCTAATTTAAAAAGTTTCAAAGTTTTAAGACATTTTCTTTTCACTGGGAAGATGAAAATCAGGATGGAGTGCATTTTCCCTAAATGGCGTGTGTCATTTCAAAGTAGAATTAGTTCAGGGAAGTTTTATAACCTTTACTATGGAAGCAGGATGATCAACAGTCTTCTGTGAGAAAAGCTTTCACATAATTTTCCTCCCAGAATTAATGATCTCACCAGAGATAATATTTTTTCATGGAGAGGAGGATGTGACAGTATACTGTACAATCACCATGGCAGTAACTATTAGATTTGAATTTTTAGAATATCATGATCTAGAAATCACCAGTTTGTCTTCTGTGCCTGTTCAATTTATCTCATTCCAGAAAAACACATAAGGCTGGGACAGCAAAGAGATAAAGCTTTCTGTAAGCAAAAGCTCTATGTTTAAGCAATAGCATCACAAGACTTTGGGAGGTCTGGCATTTGATGCCTCCAGGGGACAGTGCAGAAGCCTTAATGAAAAAAAGCAGGACATAAGTCTGCAGAGGGACTAGTATAGACCAGTCTGGGTCTGGAAGGATGTGTAAAAGATTCATGTGGCTTTAGTGAACACTGAACTGCCGTGTAGGGACAGGGGTCTCATAGAAACAGACCAAAGTCTGCCACTGAGGCCTCTGAAGGTGTACTGAAGGATCAGCAGCTGTGTACATAAATGCATTCATTGTGCACTTAAGGTCCAGACAAGTAGAATATATGTATACATCCTTTTAAACTTAACCAAGGCCAGTTTTCTGATAAATGATGAAAAAAAATATGAATTACAACTTGCTTGCAGATTCAAAATGAGCCATTTGTTTTGTTTATTTCTGTAGGGCACATACGGCAGCTGACATAACAAGTTTAGTAGATGCCCCTTTTCATAATGGAATACTTTGAACTAAGTATGGTAAAATCCTGACCACTAATCAGTGTGAGAAGAATATATATAAAGTCTGTTCCTTATCTTGTGAAGGTCATGAAACCTTACAGATAGTGCCAAGTAGTGCACAATTCAACATTTTAAAAGAAATACATAGCAAGACTTCTTTTTTTCTTCTACTCATATTTTTTATGTTCTTCTCTCCTTATTAACTTTAAACTATAGAAAACTTGTAACAGCAAGAAAGTGTCTGAAATGTCTCCGAAACACTATTTTGCTTCTCACATCATGAGTTGAAAATTCTTCTGCAAACTCTGCTTAAAGGACTTCCACATGTAATGTGGATCTGGTACCCTCAGGGATTATTCTGCCATTCTGAAAGGCTTCTAGAGCAGCTGCTCTTTCTAGAAAGGTGCATAATCTAATTTTAAAATACTCAGACTTTAATTTCCATATAAGGTTGGAATAAATTTATTACAGAAAGGCTAATGCCTTTGGACATGTACACATAAAAATGTATTATAGAGCTTGCATTGTCATAAAAAATTATTTTGTCTGAATATTTTGCAGTTTTAAAAGATTTCTTCTTATAGCAGATCAGGTGGGGGAAACAACGGTAATCTCCTTCCACATAGGAAGTGTCCCCCTAAACCTCTGATAGGAGACTGAGAGGAGAGAAAATTTTTGGACACCAAGTGATCTTCCTCCTGATCCATCAGAACAAACCTTCAAGCGCCTGAAGTTGATTAAACTACTTGCACCTTGATGTTTGACTAAATGGTTTGCAAAATACATAAAAATACCCACAAGGTAAAAAAAAGGTAAAGGCCTCAGGTCAAGTCCTTTCCAGAAGGAGCCACATGTATGAAAGTATATTTTCTGTACTTACTATACATATACATTTGTAAGGTATTTCCCTGTTCAGATGCAAGAGACAATTTGGTAAGTTGTATTTAACTGTTAGCTAATTAATACTTTGTTTTCTATTTAAATACGTACTTTAAAAATTATCTCCCATAATGGTTAAATACTAGAGCTTTAAAACTGCACCTTGACTCTTGTACTCACTACCTTAATATATGTGTCCACAAAGTCTACTTTGGATCATACATTCATGTCTTAAAACAACTGCAAATTTGGCATGCTCTTTATATTGTGCCAATATTATAAAACATGTAGTATCAATTAGCATACTGTAAGCTATTTGTATGAATGATTATAACCTATGGAAATAAATATTTATATATGAGAAAATAAAACAATTAAAATAAGCTGTTATTTGAACTCATTTACCCCAGGATTCCTCTAAGCCCCTTATTATAGAACTCTGTAGATTTGCTAACTGTTCTTAGTGCATTACCTGTAGTTCAACTCTTTTATTTTTGGAGACAAACACATTTTCCTTGGATAGCCTAAGCCTTATCCCAGACTCCTCAGGTTGCTCTGAACTCAGGTTTTTACTATTCACAAAGATCTTTATATCACAGAGGTATGCATGAAAATTTCCTTTACAGGAAGAGAAATCAACAGCTTTTGTCTTATGCTCCTCTTTTCTATTCTAACCACTGGAATACAAACCCATACTGTTACTTGTGCCCGTGTGGAGGCATTCCCATTGATTCAGCTAGCATTCTTCCTAAATGGTAATAGTTCTCCAGATGAGAGAAGCTTCAAACTTGCCTGAAGTCTAACAGTCTATTACAAGGGAAGCCTAAAATATGAGAAAATGCTTTATTTAAAAAAATATAATGGAGAATTCAATGTCTCCTTAGTACCAGCTAAGTATTTTTCAAAGACCATGGTACTCAAAAAGCTTTTATAACTCGACAAAATCTAAAAAGAGTAACTGACACAAACAAATTTCTCTTGTCCATAGTTGTGAATGGAAGTTGAAGGTATTTTTTAACACACAATGATAAATATCCTATTCTCCTTTACCTGTTTAAAGAATGCAGATTTGGGACATGATTTTTTAAAATTCTGTTTGCAGTCCAAGCCCTGCTAACACTCAACTTTGTCACATTATGTCTGCTCATTTTCCTGGGTCAGATATTTTCACACGTGATTGCACACAGGATATACTACAGTGAATATCAATATGAACTGCTTAAAATGTTCAAAGAAATTAGGAAAAAGACATAACAGTGGAAAAATAAAAATCAGGTCCTATATAGAAGAGCAGGCAACCAAAAGGCGCGTTCCCCCTTGTGATCAAAACCAGCTCCTATTTTATCCTCCACACCCTTATATGTGAAATCTGGAATGCCTCTAGGGTTTTACAAGGTTCATAGATGGCACAAAAGGAAGAATAATGTGAATAATTACAACAAATCCTCAAAAGACCTCAAATAGTAACTTAAGCTGTTTAAGTCTAGAGCAGCTACTCAGAGGCAGAGTGAGAAATCTAATAGTGAATTTGAACACATATTCAGTGTCAGCTGAAAACAACAAATTATAACCTGGAAATGCATCCATTAGAATCAAAAGGCTTAAAAATTAAATCAAGGCCTTTTCTGGAAGACAGCTGAGTAGGTCAGGTGGAACAATGCACAAGCTACATGTTGTGAGTATTTCTTCATTATGCATTTCTGGCCAGGATGGTGATTGCATAATGCTTTGGTTTTTTTCCCCAAATAAAGCCATTTTTTTCATACTATATACTGTTCATTACTAATCTGAATATTTGTAAAATATATACAAAACCATGTAAAATGCATATCTTCACAGATAGTTGCACATGCCTGAATTTTACACTGGTCATTTCTACAAAATGTTTAAAAAATCTCCAATTGTAAATGAAAACAAGGAATGGAAACAATAATAGAGCTCATATACATTAATAATACAATGCATCTAAAGCATAAAAATATATAGTGAGCTACTGAAATCACAACTAGTTTCTCTCATTATGTGACAAAACCAAAAAGACATGGATTTCTGCCAATGAAATTGAAGACTCTACATGTACTAGTCTGATTAAACTAAAATACTTTATATGCATTTGCTGTGTTTGCAGCCAGATAGAAATAACTCATTAATTACACTATGTATGCATTCTATTACTATTACATTAACAGTCTCATAATTTCATAATATTTTAATGATTATCACTTCACTCTACTTACTGTCCTTCACAGGAAGTTTTACCCCTGTTCTATTATTTAAAACACCTTTCATTTGATTAAACAAACGGCATTTCAGTTTACTGTGAAATTAAGTTTTATTATGGTATACATTTGGTAGTTTTTTACAACATACAACAATGACACAAATTGGCAGCTAGGCAGAAGCTTTAAATTTAGACAGAGAGGCTCCACAAGCACAGCTCATACCAGGAATTCTTCATGTCCTATTGTCAGAAATAAGGCCCATAGACCCATAAGACACTTTAAATATGACTATTTTACGGTTACTGGGCCCAGTAACAATGGCTTGAATTTCAATATCTTCCACCTTTGCAACAAAATCTGTGCATAGTTAGAAGGGTGTTTCACCATACTTTAAAGTATCCAAGCAATGCTTTTAATGTTGCTTGTAACACTCAAGCTCTTGTTGATAACTGTGCTCCAATTAATAAAATTAACTGCAAACACAAAGTCTTAAGTTTATGTTATTTTTTCAACACTTGGCTGTGGAAACATGGAATTAAATCCAGATCCAGATGTCCTTCCCTGTGTGTTACAGATTCATGCAAGCTCACACATGAGGAAAGGCTTAGCTTCAAGCTCATGAAAGTCAGAAGTTCATTATCTAAATGGGATATTATTAAAATTGGGATTAAAGTGGCCTCAGCAGATATTTAATCTTGTGAAATGCTTAAAAGCAGCACCAAGTCAGACTTGGTGTCAACCATTTGCTCTCTTTCTGATCAAGAACTGCTAAACAATATTTTTTTAGTATTTTCAGAATTTAAATAAATTATGACTAGTGTTTTGGAAGGGCAGTTTTTATTTCACTTGATTTTGCAGGCAAAATTTTTATCAACTTTTTAATACATAATAGTATCATAGATGATTTTAAGAGCTGTATTTTCAGATAATGCCCAAATAACTCTCAAGGTTTTTATCAGACTATATTTTACTGACCCAAAATTCAAACACAATCTCAGTGACAAGGGATCTGACAAAGAACCTCTAAGCAATGCCATCTGTGATGAGAATCTGACATGTTCAGCTTTAGAAAGGTCAATGCAGAAGGACAACCTTGCTTGCCATATCCATCACAACAAAATTCAGCAGTTTGGATGAAGAAAATACTCTGCTTGACTCTGATAAGTCATTCAGTATCAGGGTATATATGAATAGGTACTAACATGTTTGCAAATACTGATTTTTCTTTGATGCTGTCACCTTCAAATCTGCATAATACTCCAGTTTGGGAGACTACTTCAAACTGTTTTTTGAAAAAATTAATTAAAAAAGTTAACAGAAAAAAGTACTTCAGGAAATAGTATTTTCTTTAAACCACAGCTTTCAAAATTCCTCAAAGTATTTGTAAAATTGTGTTTATTTTTAATTTAAAAAATTTGTATAAGCTTAAATTCTGGATAACTAGTTTCAAAGTTATTCAGTCGAACAACCCCCAGGCCATGAACCTACTTTAATTGTTTTATTCCTTCATGAGTTACTCAATCCTGTCTATGCAGACAATGCCCTTCAGCAACTTTTCAGAGCTTCTGATCTGCAAGAACACTTTGACCTTCTGTATGCCTCTTCAAAATGTGACAGCAAGGTAGAATTACTCACACTTTGCTTTGCTCAGAGTTCAACTTTTTCCATGGACATGTCAGAAAAATAACTACAGTAATCTGGTGACATTTGAGTCTTGAAGGAAGCTCAGCATTACCTTTTCACTTTCATCAGTAACTATGAAAAATTCAAGTACAAACACTACATGGAAATAAGGATGGATGCAATGAACCCTGTGCAGAATTAAGGAAAATTATGTAGGAAAAAAACCAGTAGAAGTAACATTACAGAAAGCTTAAAAGTGCTTTATTGAAACCCATATCAAGCACTGCTTGATCTCTATAGTACACTAGGTGTAACTGATCAGTCAGAAGTCTACAAAAGAGTATAAATGTGGCACAAACTCTTTCATTACCTTCCACTGTTGAAATACTATGCACAATATTGATTCATAAATTATGATGATTTTTTTTTCTTTGGCAGGATGGAGCAGTTAAGTAAATTTGAATTAAATAATTTATTTAGCTCTTCCAATAGTCCATGCTATCTTTTAACCACTAGGGTAACTGACAATAAGCAGATAATAACAACTTCCAGAAGTACTACATGCTCTAATGCTTTCATCCATGCATAGCTGTTTCTCCTTTTCATTTTGCTAGCACTGAAAGAACAATTCAGTAATAGTAACACTTAGCATGCTGACTGCATGGTCTCCTGCACCAATCTAGTGTAGCAGCCTACAGGCAGAAGCAAAAACATGAAATAAAACTGGACTATGAAGAAACCCAAGATAGTCACCAACCTTAAAAATACATTTTTTGTATTTTTAACCAAAGCCTGGTGGTGGTTAGATGAGTCAAATATGACAATAGTGATTTATAGATTATCACATCTTTTAGTTGCTGTAGTGCCATCTAATGAGCATAAACCGCTAAAGTCACCTCAAATATACCACTATTTAAAGAGTGCTTCAAAATGAGTACTCCCAACAAAATACCAAGTGTGGACGCTGTGATGCCACTCTTCATGCATGCTAGTTAGGATTTCTAAGTCCCATTGGAATGGTAGGGAGAAAGGAATCACTTAAGGCTGACATTAAACATCATCATCATCTCTGCCATAGGCTTCTTTAAACAAAACATAGCACATGAAAGCTAGACAATTATTGATAAAATATGTGGAAATGCCCCTTAGCTCTCTGGCTAGTCCTCCCCACTTGTGATGCTTTCTAATATGTCATTTTTTCCACAGGGATTCCCTGTATAATGAGCAGTCTCTCCTGCAGGGTCAGGGCAGTCACACACACACACTTAGGAGGGCTCTGGTCCCACCTCTTCCATATGGCAATGGCAGTAGATGGCACATCTCTGTGCCAAACACAGATACAGGAGGGGCATGTATTGGCTACCAGCTGTCATTCATCTCCTCTGTGAATAAAGGAGCAAGATGTCATATTATTGTTTTGCATGCTGCTTTGGAATAGCCGGTGTCTGAATTGTGAATAAAGGTATGCTGCAGCTTGGCAATCATTGTTCTGGACTAAAACAGCAACAGACAGTTTTGCTACACCCAAGATCAATTCAGACTTGGCTGCAGCCCATTGCTGGTAGTGATGCAGCTCCACAGTTGTATGAAGAAGTCCAACTAGAACACTTGCATTAGAGTGATGCCCCCCATCTATTGTGCAATGATAAATACTGCAAGCACTGCACACTCCTATTTTAGCTCAGTGCTCTCCAGATAGTCAAGATGAACAGTGACCCCCATACATTTGTAGGGCATGAAATGTATTCAACCTTCTGATTCTGACAGCTTGCACCAAGCTCTCACCAGCTGCAGCTAAGGGCAGTAAAGCCTGGCAGGAAACACAGGCAAAGCAAAGCAAAGCCACAGTTGTCCTAAATGTCCTTTGGAGTCACAAACCAACGCAAGTCAAAGCACAGCACTTGGAGACTTCGACTGTGCTCTGAGACCAGCTTCCTGAGAAACCAACCTGGCTTGAAGGGATGGTTGCACCATCCACCACTTCAGATGTGCTAAGCGCTACTTGGTTACAGCTATGACTCAAAATAAAAATCTCCACTACTTAGAAAAAAAAAAAATTACATCCTGCACTTTAAAAAGGTAACAGCTTTCAGATGGTACAACTGTCAAGGCAGATCACTTTATGAATGAGTTCCAGCTACTTTGACAATATCATTTTTAGTACAGATGCAGACAGGAAAGTCCAGAAACACAAGAGGAAAGAGGAAATTTGAATTTCAATAGTAAGGTTCTACCTTTTAATCTTGTGATAAAAGTAATTCTAAAATAATGCAATGTTCAGCTATAGCTGCTACATGCTATGCATAGAATTAAAAAGCCCAACTCTGAAAAAAGCCCAGTGATTCCTGAGTAGTATTGTACAATACAACCCAGCAACACTTCAGTATTGTTTTAAGCAAAAGCAGAGCAGAAATGACACAGCTGAAGTGTCTAGGAAAACTGACAACTCTAAGAGATAAGAATGTGTAATTCAGAGCAACTACACATCCCACACAGCCACATATTTCTGGCACTTGTGAAGGAATATTTAATTAAAAATAAAAGAGTTAAGAGAAGAATTACATGCAATTCTAACCAGTTGAAGTTTTCTCTCCTGTTCCATTTCCATATGTGTTCCATACATGTTACATAATGTTACACATTACTTCATCTTTTCAATAATCTTTTTCAGAATGTTTGATCACTTGAAAATCACAGTTCACCCAGCTACTGTTCATGCAAGTTCTCAGATCTGTGGGAAAAAGTGGGCTGTAGCAGGTGATTTCCATGGTCAAAACATACTGTACAAAAGATTTAAGCAAAATGAGCCATCACATATCATGTGGGAGATTGTTAATTGCCAGAACTCCTCTGAGGTTCCTCTGGAAAGGAGGAAGAGAGAAAAGTGGAATATAAGTATGATGTAAAACACAAAATATGAGAATAGTATAATTGTATACATTCAAGTTTGTGTAAGATCTTCGTAAACAAAGACAAAAATTTAATTGATTCTAAATAAGTTCCAATATTTGTCTATAGGAAACATTTTACAATTTGCCTATGACACATACAAATAATTTTGATTCTTTTTATTCTTACCTACACTCCGCAGGATGCAAAAGCCATAAATAGTTTAAGCCCTACTGCTTAATTGATTTCTTTATAAATTACTCCTATCTGTAAATAATTCGCAGCTTATTTCTGAAATCCTTTTCTCCATTTGAGGGAAAACATAAACCAAAAAACAACTCCCAAACAAGTACAAAGCCCTTAAGGTTTTTTAGATAGAAAGAAAAGTATAATAATTTGAAAAAGCAGCTGGTGGATTGGCATGTGAAGGCTGATGACAGGTCTGTGGAATTTATGGAACATATATGCACTTGTAAATTTCCATTCAGAATAAAAATAAAACTGAGCTACCTATTGCTTACCCTAATGCAGTGTGAAAGTCAGAACTATATTTTGTAGTCAATCTGTCTCAGACAAGAAAGGGACACCCATGCTATTGCTGTTGGTTACCACGTAACCTGGTACATTTACACAAATGTGTCTAAAGATCACCCACAGCACCTCAAGTGCCCATCACCTTCCAGATATATAACAGGCATTTGACTTCCACTATGGAAGATCAAGAGCCTCACAAATGATAATGTGGCAGTATAACATCTCTTTTTATGGAATGTTATGACAACTTATTTGGAAACATAGGGTTTGTATTTTGCAGAAGAGAAACACTGCTGTCAAGGGGAAAACTTGTGGGTATATTGTGATGAGAGATACTTGTGCTTGGTTTCTTATGCCTGCACCTGGTGGAGCCATTTATAGCAGTTTGCCATCATAAGCATACTGACCTAAAATGGAAATATGAACCATTGCAGAATGACATGCGTAAGCTTTCTCAAATAAAAACATGCAGGCAGCCATCAGCAGAACTAAATCCATGTGATCAACCTGAAGTATGCTCTAAAGCAGCTGTGTGTTGATTATATTGTAGAGAGAAACTGCAGCTAGAAAAATCTTCAGCAGCTTCATATCTTTGCCCTGTGATTATAAAGGAATAGGAACAGAGAGTAAATATCAACTGCACTGTGCTTCACCACAGTTTCTTTATGAATTAAATAAATTGCAGTTTCTGAGTTTAGAAGAATCAGACATTCCTTCATGAACCAGCTATTTAGACAGTCTTCCTTCTTAAAATCATATTAAGTATATTGTTTTATGTGACAGTATATATTGCTTCCATTTATTTGCCCACTTGTCTGTCTCTGAAAAACTGATTGACACTCCTCCTAAAGCTCTCCCTGCTGTCATCCACCTGTCTTCTCTACCTTCTTAGACTTAGATTCAAAGTGCTGCCTCTGCCTTGCTCAACTTTTACACAGTTCTACTTACACCCCATTTGACCTCTCTGCAAATTCCAGGACCGTGTTTCCTTTCCTCCTCTTTTGTTACCCGCCTTGGGATTTAAAATCACAAATTCTGAGTGCTCACTCAGTCACTTCAGCCAGGCATTACTGTGGCCTTCTTGCCTGCCTTTTCCAAGCCAACATCTTCCATGGCAGACTATAGCCTTTCTGGCACTGCCCAATGAGTCCACACAGTGCATTACAGCACGTAATGAGTTTGCTCTGCCCATGCCATGCGCTGGCCAAGAGGAACCTGCTTTACATGGAGCTAAGCCTGAATTTGAAAAGCCCTCCTGAGATAACGAAATACATCAGATCATGCTCAGCTTTCTGTCAACACACAGAGATATTTTGGACTCAGATCAACTCACACTGCACTTTCTCAGAGCCCACATGAGAGACTCTAAAGACACCTATGGAATATCTTAAGAAACATTTTCTCATTCCTCTAATTCTTCCTGTCACAAACTCCACATTGCATTCATACAAACGTGTGGAAACCGTTCCTGCATGAAACAAAAAAGACAAGAGTACTCAAGAGTACTCATTCTTGTTTACCCCTTGGCATTTCCTCTGTAGTTTTGGAGGGATTGGGATTTAAAAATAAGTAAAAATCTTCTTTGCACAAAACTTCTGCCTAAGGTGCAAAAGCACCTGAGTCAGCACTGCTTAGGACAATGTGGATATAGAGGATCACTAGCCTAGGCTATTCCTCACTTAAGTGCAGCTGCCTGCTTCTGATGCTGCCTCTTTTTTTGTTTTTGAGATTCCTATTTCCACACATTGAATACATTTACCATCCTGTCATGAGTTGCAGCGTCCCATTCTGGACTCTCCAGTACAAAGCAGACATAGACACATGGGAGGAAGTTCTGCAAAGGGTCATGAAGATTATCACAGGGCACCTGTCATACCAGAAGAAGTTGAGACAGCAGGGACTGTTCAGCCTGGAGACAAAAAGATTCAGGAAGGATCTCACCAGTGTAAATAACTGATGAGAAAGAGTAAGAAGGAAAAAGTAGACTCCTGTCAGGGGTTCCCAGAGACAGGACAAGGACAGGACAAGGGACAATGAGTACAAATAGACAGAAAATGACATAAAGGAAATTCTCTTTTTATGTAAGAAAAATATTTCTCTCTGTGAGGTTTGTAAGGCAATGGAACAGGCTGTCCAGAGAAGTCTTGGAATCTCCTTGGAGACACTAAAAATCCAGCTGAACATGGCCCTGGGTAATCTGCTTTAGCTGATCATTCTTTGAGAAAGGGGGTTGGACTAGATTATCTCCAAGGATGCCTCCCAGACTTCAACAATTCTGTGATATCTATAAACTTTTGGTCCATTTCTTGCTCTTCAAACTGTTCACAACTCCCTTCTCCTTCTCCTACTCCTGGCAATGTGTTTTCCTCTTTCTTGGAAGGCTCATTAATGACACCCCATGGCAAAGTCAGCTCAAATCAGACAGCAGTTCACTACCCCCACATAGTTTTGCACTTCTGTGCAATGTCACATGCAAGAAATTCAGAGTACAGCTAATTATGCTGACTGCATCCCCCCAGATAATCAATAAAAGAAAACGGATTTAATTTCTTTTCTCTCTATTTCTGCTGCCCCTTTGCCACCTTTGTCTATAATGTCTCTGGATCTCTTTTACCAGGTAAGAAGTCATGCTTATTCTGACTAAACCCAACCACTTCTATGACTCTCATTTATTTACCATAATAAGCAAAACTTGCCTTTTAACCTAGAATATCAAAGTAAAGAAGGTCTTAAAATCCTGAGATTTTAATGGAAGATTTACCAAATTTTTACTTCATTATTTTTTCAGTTGCTTTACTCATTGTAAATCAGCCCATCTGGAATACAAGTTGCTCTTCCACCCCTACAGACCTTGGGTAAACAACAGATCTGATCATTCTCTCATTAATCCTGATAGCCTTAGTGGAATTATTCCTTGCTTTTGTAGATGCAATCGAGGGAAAAGCTGGTGTTCCATGCTGCAAGACTTACATCAAAGTGTTGAAGCAATAATCACCATGCTTTCTACTGCTCTTTTTAAAATAATGTATTTAATTGCTGTTACAAGAATCATTGAGCACAAGCTTCAAACCTGGTTATATAGAGCCATACATGCAAGCTGACAGAAAGGAAAAACTTCAAAGAGCCCTGTTTGTCCAATTGAGATGGGCTAGATTCAATTAAAGATAAGAAAAAGGCAAAGTAGTAAATTATTTAATCAACTGCATGTCTGCTTTACTAGAGATTGTAGTATAATTTAGCTTTCTCTAACAAGATTTTAATTTATCACAAATCCAAACAAATAAATTGAAACATCATCCTGCTTCATAAAAAATACACACTACCAATGCTATTAAAAATATTTTTTTCTGCATTCTGTTATATAAGCTGCTATTGCCAAAAGTTACAGAGCACTTAAAATATGTAATTATACCGAATAACAAGGACAAAGCCCTGAGGAGTTTCAAAGTCACAGATGAAAGCCAGCACAGTAGATGTAGGTCTGCAGCAGGGACACTGCCATTAGTGCTGCTTGACTTTACTACTAAAAGTAGACTGACAAGTCAAAATCTAGCTATGATAGAAGCAGACACAACTCAAAACGACTGAAAAGCTATATGGAACAGAAAGCAGGGAGGTCCTGCTGGATAAGGTGCTCCTGTTTTAACTCGGTGCTTGCCAGGTCTATTAATTCCATGACAGAGATCATCCACACTCCCACATCAACAGATACATTTCAGTGATGGTTATGTCAGGACAAGGAACCAAGCTCACATGGATTTTCCACTAGACACGTAGTTCTTCTAGGTATCCCTGACCTAGAAGCAATTTTTCTCGGTTTTTCCACCCGTGCTCATCTAAGAAGAGGAAAGGAAATGAAGGCAGAATAATTTTTTCTTGTTGAGGACTGAAGAAAAACATAAATACTAGATATCATTTCCCATGTAAAAGGACAGAGCCTGAAAACAAGACCCATGAAAACAACATATAAAGGCAAGAAAGCACCTGCTCAGGTTTTGCTAAAAAATAAAACACATATAAGACCAAATAGGAAATTCCCATCACTTAGCTACTGGACATACGCCATGTTAAAAAAAAAATAAATAAAATAATCCAATGACAAAGGGAAGTGAAATGCAAATGCAAAACTAATCAATGAAGATAAATGAATAATGAAAACTACACTTGTCATTTGTTAGGCCTGAAAAAGTACATTACAAAGGATGAAGAAATATGCTTGCTACAGTTTAAATGGACAGAATTTCTGTATGAGGTTGCTTTCATTAGCCACAAACCAGCAAACACTTTAATGCTTTCAAGGAATACTGTAGCTTTAGAGAACTTACATGGAAAAATAACATGACATGGTAGTCTACTATTTATTTTAAAGAACAAATCAACTGCTTATCCTAGAGTGTAATATACTCAGGGAAAATGTGAATGTTTTACCAGAAATAATAGAAAATGTCCAAGAAACACTCTTGCTTACATAATCACTTTAACAGCGAAAACCAGAAGAATCCTGCTTAACAACCAGAATACCCTTAACTTCCACCCATCAGCTGAGCAGCAGCAAAATAAACAAAATATTACATTTTCACATTACTGCTGCTACTGAAGCCGTGTCTTTCCTTACTCCAGCCAAGGATCCTTTTTTGGTTTTTTTCCCCCTTTATAGAAGCAACAAAGATGGGTAAATCTGTGGAAGCTAGTTTCATCATCAATGAAAATAAAACCAGTGCTTTCATATAAATCTCTCAGTTTTTAAATAAGAGCAGGAAATATTCTTGGAAAAAAACCCCAACCCTCCAATTATGAAATAAGGGTCTGTTCTGTTACTGAATCACAGAGTTTGACATATCTGCTTAAGGTTCTCTTGCTTACACAGGCACAAATAAGGAATAGCTCTATGAAAACTTATATAATCCATCTGGTACAAAAGTCATGCAACAAATGGAATATCCAGCACAATTTGTTCTAAGACAGTAGTGAAACACCTGCTAGGCAGTCTGAACTACATCTTCCATAAGGCACTGCAGTCTAAATGAAACCAATGTGATTGAGGGGATCTAATCTAGTAAGGAAGACAGAAAACAAATGTCAAAAGACTAGAATTGCCTTGGGACAAAATTTATGATTCCAGCTAGCCCTAATGTCATGTGTTCAGATACGGTGGCTGCCATTTCCATCAAAAAGCCCCAAATAAACAAGATCGTAGCCTGGAGAGGTGACATTCTCAGTGCACTGCAGAGAGAGGCTGCCGCGCTCCAGATGTACATCTGGAACATCCACGAGACAGAAGAGCATTCGTGCAAAACTGTAGAGAGAGTATCTGTGCAGTAATTAATAGCAGCAGTCTGGCAAGTGACTCACCCTGAGCTGATTCAGGAGTTCTTTTCCCTGCTTCTGTATGTGTAAACCTATTTGGAATAACTGATTAATTAGGAAGGTGTCATATTTGAGATAACCTGTCAGGTTCCCCAGATACAAAGACCAATTTAAAGATCACATTAAGCTAAATAGAAGTTTAAAAAGAATAGAGATAAGGGCAAACCCAGAATTTTGACATAGATTTTGCAAAGAACCATTAAAAAAAGGAACGTTGCTTGAGTGTACAAGACTAATGAAATAATTTGCTTATCCCAAAAGCAGAATAAAGTTCAGCTAGACTATATGGGTCACATTTTTTTTTTCCTTAAAAAACCCCAGTGAAAGAAAACCCTCACTGTTTCCTGTTAGTCAGAATTTCATTCTCAAAGGTGAAGGTTTTTCTGCATACCAAAATTAAAGGCCTTTGATTGGTTGTTACTTCTAGGATTTTTCTTGTAAACTAAACTATTTATACACATGGATGTGCTTTGTTTATAACAGTCTTTTGCATATGAAAATCTTTTATCATGAGTTACACCATTTAGATTAAATCAATTTAATATATCTTCTCAGCTCAAGAATTTTCCAAACCTCTTAATTTTGCAGCTCTCCTCTGAGCATGCTATGAATTTTAGCTCTTTTCTAAAGTAGGGAGACAGAGTGTAATTACTTCATAGTCAAGTCTTCATCACATCTGGAGTGAAATTATTAACTTACATACCCTGCATATGGCAATCTGGTTAAGACAACCAGAATGACATCTGATGTTTATTTTTCAAAACTGTCACTATTTTAGCTCACAAATTCTGTGGTCCACTCTAGCATTCAGATACTGATCTTCAGAATAAATACCTTGCTCTTTAGTCTAATTTTCTATTTGTGCATTTCCCTCTTCTCACTAATAATTTTACAATTATTTATTACCAAATTTCAGCACGTGATACATAAAAGCTAGGATTTGCCAAGATAATGATCTTTCTTTCCTATTGTTGAAAAGCTACAAAACTGCCACATTTCATCCATAAAATATATAAAGCATACTTGTTAGTCAGCTGCAAAGTCATTTATAAAAATCTTGAAAAAAAACCAAACCCACTGTTGACCCTTCTTGGTAGACAGATAGTGTAACTCAGCTTCAAGTATTGTTTCCAACCAGTTATGTACCTCATCTTAATTTCATCTAGATCGTATTGAGCTAATTTATTTATGGACTTTTTTGTGGGACAGTGTCAGAAACCTTGCCTGAAGTCAAAATTAATCCTATCTGTTCCCAGATCCGATTAACCTAGAAATCCCATCAAAGAAAGTAATTAGAGTACATTGATGTGATTGTTTTTGACAAAACCATTCTAGCTGTTTTGATCATTTTTCTTCTCTGTACACACACACTGAATGCTAATAACTTGCTCCAGTAACTTCCCAGATGCTGAAATTACACTGATTCATGTGTAATTCTACAATAGTCTATTTTTCCTTTTTAAAAGTTAGGTACTATGTTTGCTAATGGTTCAGGGATTAAGCTGGGTAGGTTTTCTAAGTACTTGAGGGCAAATTTAATTGGATCCTGTCAACACAAATACATCATATTACATTAATATTCTTTAAATTGTTCATTCCCAATTCTGTTTGTACCTACTTGGCAATGGTAATGTTGTTTGGTTAAATACTTGCCTACAGAGAGGGGATTTATTTTTTTTTTCTTGTTCCTGTTATTCTGTCTTGCTGAGTAATGGACCAGGGCTATCCTTTTATCATTCTAATACATCATACTAAAACCTTCTGAATTTTTCACCCAAAGTTTTAATGTTTATTTATGTACCTTAATGCATCCATATTTTTGAGCATATTTCCTATGTTCCCTGCCAATTGTGACAGTTTCCAGCTCTTCTTTTAACATGTTCTCTTTCAGTAACTGCTAGCTCTCCTTCACTCATTTATCCTTTAGATTACCTTCCCAGGAGATCACTTCTACTAGGTCCCTAAGTTCATTGAAGTATGTTCTTCTTAGAAGTTAGTTGTTCGTGTTCTACTACTATGGTTGCTTCTTCCTAAACCCATAAATATTGCTATTTTACAGTCACTTTCACCCAAATTGGCTTCCAAGTGGAGATACTCATCTAGTTTCAGACATCTCTCAGTCTCAGCCAAATCTGACAGTGATAATAACAACTTTCTGTATCTTTTAAAATAAACTTGCTCATAAGTCAGACCTTCTCTACTCTTACACACTGTTTTTGGAACTAAATATCCAATGCTCTTGAATTCAACCATGCCAATTCATTCAGATGTTTCTAGTGCCTCCATTCTTCTGACTAAGCTGCCTGCAATAGATTCCAATAATGATAATATCTCATCTCTTTTCCCTTCATAGCCCGTGAAGGTGTGCCTTCAAAAATTCCACTTCTCACTTTCATACTTGAACATCAGAAAAGCAGAAACACATTTTTCAAATTAAATGTAACTCTACGAGTTTTCCTTAGCTTGTCTTTTCTAACAGGTCTTACCCTTCTAACCCACCAGTCCAAAATCATGCCATGTCTGTGATTCATAGTGAGTAACATTTCTAGATGCACTTTAGACATTTCTGTAGAGAACTCTCAATGCTTAGAAGTTTTAACCTTCAATCTTTCCTACTATCCTTCTATAATTTTCAGATTCCTGCCTCAATTTTCAGGTCCATGAATAGTTCAGCCTATCAGTGATAACTTACAAGCAGGTCTTTGTCATTAACACATTTCAAAATTGAATGAAAGGGGCTGGAACACCTCTCCTGTGAGGAAAGGCTGAAAGAGCAGGGACAAGAGAAGCCTGGACAAGGGAAGGCTTAGGGGAGACATTGCAGCCTTTCAATAGTTAAAAGGGAATATATGAAAAAGCTAGAGCGAGACTTTTTGCCAAAGCTTGTATTGGCAGGACAAGAGGCAACTATTTTACACAGGAAGAAAGTAGATTTAGATTTAAAGCCATTTTTACTGTGGGGGTGGTGAGGCTCTGGAACAGGTTGCCCAGATGTGGATGCTTTGTCTCTGGAAGAGTTCAAGGTCAGGTGAGATAGAATTTTGAGCAATCTGGCCTAAAGGATGATGGTCCTGCCTACAGACGGGTTGTACCAGATGATCTTGAAAAGGTCCCTTCCAATCCAAACCCTTCTGTGGTTCTTTCCAATCTGACTGTCCCCTCCTCATGGCTGAATGAGCTGAAAAATGAGTGGCTTATCTTCCTGAAATTCATCAGAAGAGTTCTGTTAACTGTGTGCATACATATAGCACTTATACTAATAGAAGCAAAATGAAAAAGAAGGGAAAACAAGGGTATTTACAAAATCTGTAAACCCTACAATAAAAGCCAGTAACTATATTAATCAAGTCCTTCAAAACTAATACTTCAAACAAAAACAATTCTGTTACAGATATGTTTTTTAAGACTTGATAATTCTTGTCATTACTTTATACAGAAGCAATGCAATCCTAAGTGTCTTTTAAAGTTGTACATATGATGTGAATACCTGTCAGTCGTCCTTTGATCTCACTATGGCTGGAAATTTCATTAAATTATCTTCAGAACTGTGTGGAAATTCTGAATTATAAAGATTACAATGAAAAAGGGTGACTTTAAGCTAAATCATGTAGTTTACAGTAAAATAAGCATCAAAAATGTGTACTCAGAACACTGGACAACACTTGCTGCATGGAGGTAATTGTGCAAAAGGGCTCTATCTGCAATGGGAAATTCCACCACTGACAATACAACACCCAGATGCAATTTTGAGGTAATCTGCACAGCATCTTAATTCCTGAACATGTAAGAATTAATTTTCTTAAAAATACAGTAATCACATCTATAATTTTATGAGGATATCTAGAGATGGAAAAATACATCTGCACATGCAAATATTTTCACAGTTATATAATAATTTGAAATAAAGACACAATCTGTATTATTTGAATGGATGTAAGAGATCTTAGAAAGTGTCTACACATTTTGCATTATAAATACATTAGAAAAATGCAATGAAAATTTTAAAGGACCCATTATATTCTAAAACCATTGCTTACATAGGATTGATTTAATATCTCAGATTAATACTAACTGAAAGACTTGGCATGTGAGTCAAAACTGTAGATCTCCTTTGCCCTAAAATGAAACTAAATGAAAAAGAATTCCAAGAAATAATGAATTCCAATAATATTGAATATTTTTGTAATAGATAATGCTATATTTCACATTTCACATACACTACCACAAAACAAACAAATTGAAACACTTTTTTTGCAACTACCAACTGTTAGAGAGCCATTATTTACATTTTAACTGTTTAATTTACATTTAATTAGCTATTGTTGCATTCACATGAGAGTTTATCAGCAGTCATTTGCTCAGTGTAGTTTTATGCACAATTCTGATACAGTAGAACATTTTCATCCTTCTGCAGTATAGCTTAATATTTAAGAGAGGGTTTCTTTCACATTTCGCTAGCAAATGCCTGGCAATTTAACAATCTCTCTACAGTACAAACATTTATGAAAATGTCAATCACTGTGGCTTACACATGCTTAAAAATATTTAAAGTTTCTCCACAAGGTGGTAAGCTCAGCTTCTTGTCCTGTTTTTGATAAGCTAATAGCCTGCTATCATTAGAAGTTCTCCCATGTTTTCCACTCCTTTTTGCTGGACCTAAATATGGAGAGAAGGCTGCTTTCTTTAATGTCTATTAAAGGTTCCACTAAAATGACCTTATCTCCAGCTCATTTGAGTTTATTCTTGCATTCTCTTCAAGAAGATACAGGTTTTGGGGTCTTTAAGGTTATATAAACCTAATCATTAAACCTACAGTATATGCTAAGTCTTTCCCACCACAAGATAGCATTATTAAAAAAAAAACAAACAACCTATCAGAGACAGAAAAAAGCAATTAATTGATTAGCTATTATTATTATCATTATTATTATTATTATTATTTCCAAAGGTGTCTTTATCTGGTGGTGTTTCAGAGGTGGTGTAAAGTGCCTTCCTCACACTGTGCTGAACAGAGTAAAATTGATAAACCTTTTTTTATAGTTTATCCAATGACAGTGAATCAGATAATGGCAGTTTATAAAGAGTAGTGTTCTTTGGTGCAGAGAAGAAACAGAAATGGAAGAAGAGGAAGAGAAGCAGCAAAGATCTAAATACTGAGAGATCTCTTCACTAGAAGACAACTTAAATAAGCTACAGCACAATAACCTTCGGAGTTGCACAAACATTCCTGATGAAGCCAAAAGGCCCAATGCAAACTTTATAGCTCTCTAAAAGAAAGAGGAACATGAAAACCAACAAAAATACAGCAATACCCAGATTTCCTTAGGATGCAGTAGCATCATCCCTCCACTGTCCAAATATACTAAAAATGTCAAAGCTCAAATAAAACTGTAGTGGTGAAAATATTGTACAGAAGTCTTGAAAAGAAGTCTTGAAAAGTGTAATGTAGTCTATGGAAAAGTACCAGGAAAAGTTTCACGGGAAATTCAAAAATTCAAGGATTTCAAGATTAAAAAATAGAGGGGTCAGATGTTATGAATCCACCTTAGACTTTGTTACAAAGAAATTTATTCATCCTTGATGTTAAAATAATAAGTTAGCTCTGCTCTGTTTCTGCAGTAGCCTACAGTGCCTGAGCCAAAAAAGTAAGATGTTTTTACAGTTCCCACTAGAAAGGAACAAAGCATTTTGTCTTATTAGCAGAAAAATGCCATAGAAATTCCATAATGTTCCCAAAGCTCACCTTACACATTGAAGAAAAGCTTGCTCATTGAATGACACTAAAATGTTAAAGAAACTTAAAAGCAGATTACTAAAGCAATGGTTGAATGTTTATATGAACTCTGTCAAAAACTGTAAGAGACATTTTAGTTAAGGTAAAACTCCTGTGAGACAGAAAATTACCAAATCAGAAAGATGTCAACAGGCTGGAAAGATCTGTAAAGAAAACCTTACTGTGATAAATTGTAGGCACTTAGAAAACTTATATGTGTTAAAATTTAATATAATTTACTGGAATCAGGTCCTTGCTACCAGATCCTTTAACCATTAATGTTATGGTGCTATTCAAAGATTTTTAATAATATCACACCCTCTGCTATCCAGCAGAGAACTTATGACTAAAACAGAATTAAGAAAAATGTCCAGTGAAATTTAGAGTCCTATAAAACAAAAGAGAATGAATTATGCATTACAGAAATTTAAGACAAAAGGAATGTTTTGCAAATGAATATGGGTCATGTCACAAATCTTTTATCTAGAGTAGGGAATCCAACATTTCTAGACCAACCCCTCTCAACAGTATCTTTCATTTCTCACAAATATGTTTTCATTAGTTAAAGGTTTTAAGTCAAAAAAAACCAAAAAATCCAAACCAACCAACCAACCAACTGACCAACCAAAAATCCTACCAAAAAATCTGCCTTCCATCATTACGTTAAAGTCCTGGACTCTTTTGGAGTCACTTTTGGGATACATGCAAGAATCTGTAGGCTGTAGAATGAAGAGTGCAGAGGAAGGAAAGCACATAATGCTTCTAGCAATGAGTAATTCATTCCCTGCAACTTTTTTTTTTTTTTACTAGGAGACTTGATACTTTCACAGGAAGTAGGTGATCATAAATTCTGAAAGACTTCTGCCCCACTAACTCCTTTCAGAAAAGTGCAGTTGAAACTGGCAGTGTAGAATCATATCATGTGCTAATATGATAAAAAAATGAGACTATATTTACAACTTCAAGGAATTAACAATCAAGATTCATGTTTTCTGAACAGTTACATGTGCTTAACCTTTTATTTAGGTAAGAATCTGCAATAGTTCTCAAAACCAATATCCAAGAGATTTATATGCACATACTAGGTACATGATTATAGGCTGCTCGTGGAACTTTTCCTGCGATTCACTGGGCTTGAGGCATGAGTTTTATGAAGGAGACATATGCAGCTAGCAAACTGAGCTTTCAGTTATTTCTCTGCTTCTCTCAGAATTCATAAGCTTTGTATTTGTTTAATTCTTAGACTAATTTGCACCTTTCTGTTTCTGACAAGGCAAAGATGCTATATTTAGTAGTTCCAGACAGCTTTCGTCATTCTGTAAAATAAATGAGAAGAAAGATGCCCTCAGCATTAGGGAGAAAACATCTGGCCCAGCTTGAGAATTTGTCACATTTCAATAATGAATAGGGGTGAGGTTTTCATTGTTTGGTTGCTTGTCAGCTTTTTTATCTGGTTTTACTCAGTTTCGAAAAAGTTTAAAATACGAAGTAATTATGTGTAAGGCTAATCACTAAACTTAGATGCAAATGAACAGTAGCCATCATCAGGCAACTTCTCAATATTGCCTAGTAAACATACAGAAGTTAGTTATACTAATTTCACTTACTAATGGCTTTGGACTCTAAAAGAGCCTACAGCCCTTTATGAGAGAAAGGGTGAATTCAAACAATAACAAACAATTCCTGTTTTCATCTCTTTCTGTTGTGAAGTTATATTTAAATTCTTAAGTCAGTAAGTAGCTAGTAGAAAAAAACTTATTTTGCTTTATTTGTATATCCAATTGTACAAATCTTTATTTGTCCTGAGTTTAGATCAAAGAGATGAGCATTGGATCAGCTGAAGAGAATCAATTCTCATTCTCTGTATGAAAAATGCCCATTGTGGGCTGCTCAAAAAAAAGACAGTTTAATTACAGATCCAGGCACATGTCAAAACTGCATTAGAAAAAGACCTATAACTGGGACCTGAAACTTACTTTTTTCCTAACACTTTAAGATATCACTTGTATAATTTCTTATTACAAGGGTGCTAATTCATTTTCAGACTAAAATATATGCTATCATCCAAACCATGCTACTCTGCAGGCGTTCCATGCTGCTTTCACTGACCTCAGTAGTGCTGGGATATGGTAGCTTCTTAGGGTAATCTTTACCCTTGCAATATTCATTCCATTCACAATCTACAGACTTGCAGACTTTTAATCTGTGCTTAGTTCTACAGGTGCAATCACTTAATTCTGAATGAAAACTAAATTCAATGGTGGATATGCAATAGTCATCAAGCAGACATTAAATTCTCCCTATTTTCTTATATCCACAGTTCAAACAAGGCCACTTCACTGTTTATATGAATTATGCTGCAATAATTGCCAAGCCAGTTCTCAGTCTCCCAGGTCATTGCAAGCTCCTGCAGGGTCATTTCCACAGCAACTCAGAGGCCACACAGGGAGACTTGACCAGTGAACTAGGTAAGTGAATGAAGGGCAGTTGCTCATGAGAATGTTCGTACACCACTGCCTCTGGATATTTAATGAAGTATAATCTTCTAATTCTTCTGGAACGGCTGAATTGTGAAGTCTTATTTCCCATTAAACTTGTAGACAGACTGAGAGGTCTTATGAAAGAAGATGATTTCTAAATCATCAGATGATTTTCAGTTCCTTCTAATCTATCTTTTTAAAGAAGACTAACCTGAAAATCTACCATGACACCATATTTTTTTTTTTCAGTTTAGTCGTCTAAGATAAATAACATTCTCTTTAGAAAACTGTCACTTTGGTAAACTATGCATACATTCATCATTTTTTAATTTGCATTCTGAACAGTTAAAAGTTAATTATTATGCTAGTCTCATAAGAGATTGCATAACAGGTGTCTCCGACTGTTTTATAATAAAAATAAAATTAAAAAAACCCACAGAAATTTTATTTATGGTCATTTTTACTATGCATTATGTCTTCCTCTTTTCAGTGATGGACTAGGGCCAAAGTCAATTACAGAATCCAGCTCTTCTGGCTCCATTGCTTTGCTGTGCCACCTTGGTACTAAATTTCCTCTCTGCTTGAAAACAAATAGTGAAATACAGTGCCTATATAACTAACTACATTAAAAGTGTAATTTAGGAAAGGGAAGACTTTATCTTCTTAATTGAAAAAGCAAGTGTCCATCTTTCAGTTATCATTAGCTAAATCTATTACAGCAACAACATGGTTTTAATTCTGACTTTGCTGAATTACAACTGTGGGTAAATCTTCATTGCTTGTGGTTAGCATAAAACATTGATATGTATGACCTACAGAAATTCAAAGCTTTAAAATAAACCGTATAAAATCTATTCTTATCTTATTTAAAAGTACTCCAGTATACCCTGCTCATTGCCTTAAGTACTTGCAAGATCAGAAATTGTAATTTACTGTTACAGAAGAAAAAAAACAACGTACTCATATTAACCTGCACAACATGCATCTGTGTTTAGGAGACTGAGTAAGAAATAATCTTAGTTTCCAAGTACACTGTTTAAAGTAGCTGCATGTACACTACAGCCCACAATTCCCACACCAATTTGTCTTCCTACAATCACTGTTTCTTAGTGCTAACACTGTTTTTCTCTCCTCTTTTGTAGTGTAAAGCACCTCTACTAAGAGCGAGAATTGATTTATTAGCACTCCTTTTAAGCAGATCTAATGCACAAAGATGCGTCTGGAGCATCTCTCCACTCCTGTGAAAGAGCAAAGTAACTCTGCAGCCTATTCATCTTTTTCCAAACTTAAACTCATTTGCATGAGCAGCGATGTTAGAGATACTGCTCCTATCTGGGACAGATGCTAAACCCAAGAAACAGCTACTGCTCACTGACATCACTTTTGCAAAGGAGACAGACCACTCCAATTTGCTTCAAATATAACTGATGCATGGCAGAATGAAAAGCACTAGTTCACTCATGTAGCACAATTAATTTCCTTACTGTAACTGGGTAGGAACACTTGACAGTATGAAGCATCTAATTGCAGGCACTGAAAAAAGAACTTTCTTATGTGACAGGGGGAAAGGCAAAAGTAGGGCACAAAAAACAAATGAGAAAATGCCATGTCTGGCTGAAGTCCACACCCCTACTTTTCCCATTAGTACAATGTTTCTTTCCATTACAGATTTACAGTTTCAAATCAGTGAAGGCCATAATTCTACCAGACAGAAAACATTACGAACATTATATTTTTTTTTCTAGTTTGCTCATTTTAAGGGGTCTAAACTTCACTTCCAAACTCTATTTGATTCATTTTTAAGTGAACCATATTCCATATGCAAACTATTTTCAAAACAATGCTCCAGTAGCCAGCACTATATATTCTACTGAGAAGAAACAGATCTCTTTATTCATCCACACAGTTTTTAATTATGAAAATTCTGAATTCTTCTTTACTATCTACTCAGACACTGAAGAAATGTGATAGTCTATTGCCACATAATGCATTCCTGTAAATAGTATCAGTACCAAAATATTATTACTTTTTTCTTATTTAAGTGCAACCAAAAATTTTGAATTTCCTGTCAGTTCAGTGGATTGGTTAGAATCATAGGAACTCAAAATTGTAGAATGCTTAGTTTAGGAAGGAACCTACACCTACCAGTAGACCAAGCTGCTGAAACCCCATCCAACCTGGCCCTGAACACTGCCAGGGATGTGGCATCCACAGCTTCCCTGGGAAACCTGTTTGTGCTGCTGAACAAAGAATTTATTCCTAATATCTAATTTAATTCTGTTGTGTTCCATTTTAAAACCACTGTCCCTTGTCCTGACACTACCTGCTCACAGCAAAAGTCCCTCTCCCTTTTTTATTTAAGACTCCTTACGGTACTGGAAGACCAAAATGAGATCTTCCCAAAGGTTTCTCTACACTGAAAAACCCCAACTCTCTGTTTGTCTTCATAGGACAGGTGCTCCATCCCCTCTGATCACCACTGTGGTCCTAAGCCCTGTTGCCTTCTGTTTCTTCAACTATGCAAAAGGTAAAATGACAAGCCTATAATCTATTCCCTGTTCAACTTACTGAAAATCCATTATATAGTTTCTTGGTTTTTTTTCTCTTTTAGCATTTATCCAACAAGTAGATATTTTCAATGGGTTCATCCCTGATAAGATTAAAACCAAGCCCTCCATCACAGCTTGGTTCAGCTCTGCTGCTCTCACTGAAAGCCAGTCTGATAGAATGCACAGACCTTGACATGCTGTAAAGTTCCCTCTGTTAAAGCAGTGGGTGAAAAACATGGTTAGGTTTGGGTCTCTCAATACAAATTCTAATCTGACACTATTTCAGGTGAGTAGGATCCTCAGACTCAGCTGCCTCTGTTCTAGAACAGCCTTCCAAGCTTCCTAAGTACCACAGTTCCTTGAATATATTTCTCCTAGAAAACATAGCTATATCAGAGATGCTGGTTTATCATTAATTTTTGAAACACGTTGGTAACAGACAGAAAGAATTCAGCTTCAGCAGTGGAATTTCTAAATCACACAAAAAATGCTGTTCTCCTGAAAAAGAAGAAAAATGTGAAAAAAGTAAAAAAAAAAAAAAAAAAATTTAAAAAAAAAAAGAAGGGAGTTTGAGAGGAGAAGTAAGCTCCTTAAGGTAACAACAGATTCCTGAGTATTATTTTACCTCTGAAATTTCTAATGGACTTTATGCTCATCCAGAAGCTACTTCCTTTTTCCCTTTCCTATTACATTTCTGGGCAAAAGCAGCCTTCTTTGTCCAGACAGCATGCTTCTTTTAAAATTTCTTACTGCTGCTGTTTCAGTGGCAGCTCTTTTTGCTCTAATGCTCCTGTCATTTGCTACTGGATTTCTGGCCAGAGAGCTGCTCAGAGCAAATGGCCCTGCCTAAAGAACATTCACGCTTTTCCCAAAGGGAATCAATGTCAAAAATACTGCTTTTCTCTCTCGCATCTTCCCACACTGGGCAATAGTTCACTTGTAGAAAAGTTAACTCTCACAGTCTTAGCAACAATCATATTCAAAATAAGAATGAAAGACAAACACACACAGAGGAAAAAACACCCCCAAAGAATTTCAAGTCCAGGTGGCACCTTAGGCATCATCTGGTGACAGAAATTAGCATGACAAAATATGGAATGGTTCTGCAAAAACAGCACTTCATGGCTCAGTGTTTACTGTATTTTAGTGGCATTTATCAGTTTACAAGGAACAATATTATAACAAAACATGCCACTCCCCCATCCAGCCCCTCTCAAGCTGTCAGCATGGGATCCAGAAAGCTTTTTTCTCTCATGTTTTCCCCAATAATCTTGATCCAGCTTGGACACAGCCAAAGGACAACTATGGCAAGAATCCTTTCTCTGAAGTACTGCCCTCATCAGTGAATGCAGACAATTAATAATTATCTTAACTAATTATTTGAAAATAATTATTTAAAATAATTATTTGATTGATAATAGCAAGAATTCCTATACACATATTAGAACATAAGTACAATCTATTGCAAATCCTCCAGATTCTTGGCAGATACCAATTCTAGGTGCATCTTTGAAAATAAATGTCTTTACACACTATTTGAAGGCAAGTAGCACCAGATAGGCAGTGTGCAAGATTAATGTGAGTATTTGAGAATGCTCCTCTGTAATCACGATGGAGCATTGAGTTCTGGAGGGACTGGCCACTTTCAATTTCTAGAAGCTCACCTTGAATAAAGGGCAGTTGTATTTCAATTAAAAATGATGTGACTTAAGCAACACTGAAAAAACAGATACATATTTTTGGGCATAAAATTCAATAGCAATTTGTCACCTGCTCTCACTACAGACAGAGCACCATCAGTAAGAGCTGGGATTTCATCACCAAACGACTGACAGGAGAGCATGCAGACAATGGTACCAGGATGGATGCTGCTACAGTCTGTGAGAGGTTGGCAGATGGGAGACAGGCAGAAAATATGGAGAGACAATACACTCAAGCAACTGTACCACTACTCAGAACTAAGGAGGAAGGCTACAACCTCCTTCATCTGCTGAGTAAATCCAAGCTATATGAGAATACAGATTATTACACCCCATCTTTGTTTCTTCAATGTTTGTTAGTATTAGGGGTTTAATTACTTTTTCATATTTTTAAAAACTACACATGCACAATAAAACCCCCTTACCTCTTCACCATAAATCAACATTTCACTTGTAATATTTACAGGTAAACTATCATCTCTCTTAGCAAAGAATCAAGTTTTGGCAGCTAATCATTCTGACTGCACAAAAAAAGAACTTCTACCTTTCATAATATTTTAGGTAGTCAGAAGTAAAATTCTAGATTACCTAATCAGACATCTGCATTTTGCAGCACTTGGCTATGTAACTAAAGGTGCAGCACTGAGCCATAGTGTTCAAGGTCAACAACTAAAACATCAATCATGTAAGTAATAAGCCCTGGCCAACTTTCTTAAAACCATTCTTCAGCAGTGTTTTTAAATAGATCAAGAAGATGGCTAGGTTATGAAATAGTCATAATTCCTACTGTCAGATCTTTTCAGACATTTTAATTAGAATATAAGCTTCAGACTCCACAGCATACCATTCCTGTTAAGACTCATATAGGTATAATCAGGAGTGGTGGTCAATTATGAACATGTTATAAAGAGATTTTGGTTGGGTATTCCTCCCAAGCTAAACAGTTCACCTCATACTCTAAATATTATCTTCATTTACTCTATCTTAATAGTGCCAAGAATTGTGTACTGTAGATATACTTTATCAGGTTCCATTAGGTTGTAATTCAAGCATATATTTAACTACTAAGAATGTAATTGATGTTATCTAAGTCTTCGGGTCTATTTAAAAAGCTGAGAATTTCCTGTGGAAAAGCTGAAGGTTAGTACCAGCACACAGACTGCAGAAGCAGTTGTGCTCTAAGGCTAGTACAGGTCACTGGGAAGATTAAAGATTTGCTTGCAGAAGGACCTTGCAGTACCTGGAGAGAAAGAAATGGTTTCACACCTGCACCTCGCTGAGGGGTGAATACAATTAGTCTTTCTTAGGCAAGACTCTGTCCCACTCACGTAGTGGCATTTTACCTGAGCGAGCTAGAATGAACCACTGAGCTAGCTGAACTTTAAAAATATCTTTCAAACTATTCCATAATTCTATGACTCTGTAACTTGGTCCAAAACTGCCTGAGTTTTGCAATTCAGTACAATACAGAAAAGCAACCCAAAAGTTTCCTGAATATTTGACTACGCTCCTTCTCCTCTCAAACATCCAAAATTACCTCAGAGGAGTTACACTTCTCATTTTAGCTATTTAAAAATAGAGAATAACATCAGATATATGCATTGAGAATAGAATTATTAAAAATTTAATTATCTCCCTTTTTTCATAACTCTCAAGCACACAGGTGCATAAAAAGTTGGAAGGAAAGTTCAGTGCAAAAATGTTGACAATATTTTTTCATAGCAACGCCACAAAGGAATAATTAAACTAAGTTATGTGTACAGAGCATTTTAATACATATTAATTCAGTTTTAATAACTTTGAAGGAACATAAAATTCTCTTCCAGACTTCAAAATACCAGGAAACAAATATCTCTATCCTTTTGGCTCTATTTTTAAACAGCTCTTTCTATTTGGCTGTGAAAAATATAAAAAGAAAAAAAAAAAGAAAAAAGGTTATAATAAAAGCAAAAATTACACAAAAGCAGCTGTAATGGTTCACTGCTTCACAGAGTGCTGGGTGAAAAGCAAATGGTAGAAAGAAGGAAAGAAGAGTGGATAAAGTGTATAAAAGATGAAGAAATGAATGCTCTGTAGTATGTATGTGCAGTGTAAACTTATTCTACAGATATAGTTGCTCTGAAGAAGAAAAAAGGTTTTTTTTTCCCTTGAGAGTTAAGAAAAATCTTATATAATTAGTATAAATATCAGCCCCTCCAAGAGAGGAAAAAATAAACAAGCCCTTTACAACACAGTGGCTTTTATCACAAGATATCAAATGCATAATGTCTTTAAACAGAAATTTGCTGAATGTGCACTCTCCTCCCACTAAAGCTTCCTGATGGAACTGTGGGAATACTTCTGTAAAACAGTGCCATGTTTTGTTAAGTACATTTATGAAACTACAAAACTACGGGGTTAAGCATATAAAGGAATCAAAACTTGTGATTATGTGAAGTCACTCTCTGTCATATCAACATTTGAACATCATTCCATAAAGGCCATATTTATGTGTCTATAGATTTATTTAATGAATCCCCCAGAAAAGGACAAACCCTTTTAGTTTCAAAGGAATGGGGAGAAGGTGGTGTTTGCACTAGAACAAAGGCTAAGAACTGTCTTAATTCCCCATACAGCAGTACATATATCAGTCATGTTGCAAGTGATAATTACTATCCTGAATTTGTAAACCCTTTCAGATCTGAGAGCCCTATATCACTCTTTTCAGTCTGCAGCATTTATTTTAGGGTCTCATTTCTCTTCTGCAAATGGTATTTCAAACAACTGTTCAAAGTATAGCTAAATTCTCAGAAAATGATACCTTATGTATTATATTAGTATGGTTCTAGTATCTGGGCACATGTCACATAAACCCTTTCAAAGACTAGACCAGAGGTCATTAAGACCAAACCCATTACCATCAAACATGGTTTGCTTCCCTTTATTGTCTTATTTCAGCCACGTTCTTCTTCCTAACCATGCAAATTATTCTCATTTATACGTTTACAAGTATAGCTGTCTGTTATCACATAAAATGCATATTTCAATGTATCAAGTGCATAAACCATATGTGTTTTGAGCTCCATATTCTCAGAAATCTATGCATTCAGAAATGGAGTAAACAATTGCAAATATAAGCCAAGAATTTAAAGGGAAAAATATTTTCTCTTTAGAAGTGTTCTTCTGTCCTTTTCAGGTAAGAAAATTAACAATGCATGTTCATATTTATTTATTTATTTATTTATTTAGTGCATAAAACCTGTAACTTTATGTAAGAGAATACAGAGATATACTTTAATATATTTACACTGATATATAACTGGAAAGCATTGATGTTTCTCTTTGTGCCTTGATCAGAAGTGAAATTTGCATATCTGCATTTATTTAACAAGAGTAGCATCAACTTGCATAGTATCTTGACATTTCCATATATCTCTGTCTGCATGCTACCACCATTTGACTGATAGTTGCATAACGCTAAGAATAGTGATTGCTTTTCAAATGTATCAACATTACAGGCAAAGAACCAAAATCAATGTGTACTCCACAGAAACAGTGATTTTAGGAATCCTAATATCACAATACAGTAACAGTGACCTGTCCTAGGTATGGGGGATCTGAAGACTACAACCCAGCAGAAGGTAACACTGGCTGAGCCTGATTTGATGTCTGACATGCTATGACTTAATAACATACCATGACAGACTAATATCTGTTTGTCTTCTGGCTACACTGCAATCAAAGCAGTCTGACTACATTATTTTTGAGGATCTGAATAAAAATCTGGGGTTGGTTCTTGCACTGCTAATATAGTAACAAACACCTCTGTGCTCATGCCCTGAAGACTTTGACTTCTATTAAGAGAGAGAAGGAAAAAAAGTGTAAGGAATAATTAGCATGTAAGAATTATTTCTGTCTCAAGGAAAAAATTAACCAGACAAATAACACTGTATGCATAATATGTTGTAAATGAATGATATATGGAGCCAATTACAAGTTTCCCTACAAATACATAGCTCTCGTTACTCCCAGATACAGATCTTCAAAGGCATTTGGAAAAGGAAGACAGAGTGACCTTGAGGACAGTTGCTAAGTTCTGTTATTATTACACTGAAAAAATATCCTGTTTGTACAGAGGTGTTATTCACAACAAAAATTCTTGTGTGCGTCCCGTGTGACAATATGATTTAAAAAAAAAAAATCAAAACAACTTTGTCTAAAGAGCCTAGCATATTGAAAATTATAATAAGATCTTCCATGTATTTTGTTTCAGTAGAAAACTGGAGCTGGTCCAGGGTATTTCACTTTATAGCAAGAAGTGAGTCACATTTATGGAACTGCAGTCCATCTCTGAATTACATGCATTTGACTCAGCAGTCACTTACAGACAGAAAAGTAAAGTTTTTCCAATACTAAATCTTAGAGTAATAGCTTTAGCTAGCTGGTACTGTGGGATTAAACTTTTCAGTAGCTCATCAGCCACAGTTTAGCCTAGACAAGATAAGTTAAGGTCAGAGGTTTGGGTACAGCTGCCTTTAGCTGATGAGTTCTGGGATAAGCAGTGCAGGTTGTCTCTTGCTGTCACAGAACAAGGAAATGTGCAGAACCGCCTGTTTCTCTTCAGTGTATATGGATGAGCTTAACACAAAAGCTTTCTCTTCACCCCTTCCCCATTAACTTTTTTGAAGAAGCTTGTCTGTTCTAAATTTTTAAGCATATATTGGTATTCCAATGTATTATTGAAATAGCTTTTGCCAGACCTACCTGTGGAGTGCTTACTTTTCTTAAATATTTCTCTGCTATGCTTTGATATCTGCTTCACCTGCTGTGCCTGCAGTCATGCAGGGTATGCTCTGTGGTTGCTTCATCCCATATTCTCATTTGAGATGTTATCAAAACTTCATCAGCTGGGACATGGCATTGCAAATGGAGAACAGAATAAGGTAGCTAATGGGACAGTGTTCAGGGAGGGACATGGACAATGACAAATGGAAATACAGTGGAAGGAGTAATAAAGATTGGGAGGTAAAGTTGAGGAAGGAAAGGGAAAGAAAAAGCAGAAGGTTTAGGGACACAGGGCAGCATTCTGGAAGTAGAATGTTAGGTCAAGTTCTGTGGGAAAGGGAGTAAGGCAAACAGATAATGGTAGAAAGTGGAGAACAGAAAAAGGGAAGAAGGAAGTGAAAAAAAAAACAAACAAACAGGAAGCCATAGTGAGCTTTTTTAATATTTTAGAACATGTTCACCTTAGTAATTTCTAGATATAACAGTGAAAAAAATAGCTTTGTCTATTTAAATAATAAAGGTTTTAAAATCTCAGGATGAGAAAGCAAAATCACCTTTTTTTTAACTTTTAACTCTGCTTTCACCTTCTTACAGGAAAATATATTAGTTAACTTCAACTGATGCAGTCTGTTTCACCAAAGCTAGGTAGGGCCATGGGGATTCTCCCCCAAAAAGTATCTTCTCTCCTTTGATGCAAAAACATTCAAGACACTTCTCAAACCTCATCAGTCACATAGATAGAACTATGAGATACTAACTGGAAATACAAAGAATAGATAAAAACAAGCCAACCTGATGAAAACTGCAAAGGAATTTGAGAATTGCTTGTAAAACTTTTTCCCTTCTTTGAAATGTCAGCATGTTTCTATTTGAACTAATAAAACAAAGCAAAATATCAAAATCTGGTTCCTAACAGCACATTTCATTAGGTAGGCATTTATTCCCTTTTCAACCAATCACAGGAAGCAGCTATCCAATTATTTAAAGATACTCCAAAGCTATTCCAAAGTATTAGAACCATACACCAGAACACCAGAGAGCTCCATGCAATATCTTCTGGTAAGGTATTCAAGTTAGTAAAAAAAAAAAAAAAAAAAAAAAAAAAAAGCAAATATAGCAAACCCAAGAATATGGCAAACCAGCCTATTTTTGCCTCCCTACTTATAGAAACCTGACTAGCAATCATATTCTGAACAATCTAAAATAAACACGCAAATTCTGGAAGATTCAAACAGTCAAAGTGTTATCCTCCAGGATTAAATAAAATTTTGCAGCTGTCATCACTTACATTGAGCTAGTACAAGCATTTCACGATTGAGGCATAGAAATAAAATGTGCAGCAACACTTTGAACATAAAACATCAATACATAAACAGAGTGTGGAATGGAAACACACCATTTATGAAAAGACAACTCTATTCTATCCTAATAAGTTTCATATGCATTTTAAATTTCAGTGGACATAAAAGAAAAACAAACAAAAAAACCTGAATATCTTAGAGAGCTTTTGAAAAATCAACATTCAATTAGCCATCCAGAAGATACATTTTAAATAAATGCTTGCTTAAGTTTTACAAATCAGCATTTACATTCAGAAAAACACAAAATATAGCGGGCATCAGCATCAGCCAAGAGTTTAGCTTACCACAGACCATATGGGAGGATGTCCCCATAGACTGTGTATCTTGTACTAGCACGGCATCTGCAGTACATAGCAACACTTTATCTGATGTAATAACACCTTCTGCTCTTCGCCTTTCCAAGTTATAAAACAAATGATTAAGTGATTTCACCATAAACAGCCTCGTGGAACATCGACAGAAAAGGATGAAAATAGGGAGTTATCACTCCACATGTCAGGCACCTTGTAAGTCAATATATTAAAAGTTACAGCCTAAGTTTATCCTTTTTTTTTAAGGCCATATTGCTTTCAAAAAAAATATAACTAGCAAATTGAGTAGAGGCTCTTGGAGCTCTTTGGTTCCTTCCAATGCTTATGACAGTAGATCAGTAAATTCAATGAAAAGAAAATAAAATCAATGTAAACCTCAGTTACCAAGAAAGTGCTATCATGCTTTTAAATTATTCTGTTAGGTAGAATGAGCTAATGTAATCAGCACCACTCACAGCACCAGGGTACAAATTCTGAATCACCAGCCTGGATTTACCCAAAGAAATAGAGACAGAAAAAATAAACCCATCCAATATTTCATGAGTCTTCATCACAGGAGAAAATAAGTGTAGAAGAAAAGATACATTACTTTTTTTTTTCTGTGTTATCAAGTGTTTTCTGACATGTGCTCTTCCCTAATAAAAATAGTCCATCTGGCTCTTGTCCTGTCCTATGCTAAAAGCCCTGAGTAGGAAATGCTCCACTGAAGTTATAAACCTAACAATACAGTAAAAATATCTTCAGAGTGCTACATCTTGTGGGAGCTCCCTTACACAGTCTACATCCAAAATGACACCTCTACTGACAAACGTAGCCCAGAACAGATCACATTAGAGATTAGCTTCAAAAATTTCTGCAGTCATGTCAGGTTCTCATAAAATAAGGTTTAATATTCAATTACAATAGTCTTGTTTTATTACAAATATAAAATTTAATATACTATTGCTTTAACATTCTTCACTGATTTGTGAAGACCACTTGACCAAACTTGACCAAGTGTTCATCAAATACTTGAAATTATTTTTCAGAATTATAAGACAAGGATTATCCAGAAAGTCAAATTTCATGCTGCTTTTCATTAAATATTTTTAACCTTAAAGGCCTTGGCTCTCTTATCATATCCCTTAAGACATAAAATGCACCTCCACGTAATCTAATCCTGTTTAAACAGGGGAAATCCTTTCAGAGTTTTCTCAACGTCTGTAAAAGATGTTTTGCCTTTTGGCCTCAGTTAGACATAACCTTAGAATGTAACAGATTTTTCACCTGCAGAATTGCTTTTGTTTAATATTCTGAAAATCAGAATTCTTTTCTCTGTAAAAAAAAAAAAAATCTACCTAAAAGATTATTTGTTTGTTTAGAGCAAAAGAAACACAACTGCACTGGTTACAAAAGAGGTCCTCTAATTTTATGGAGATCCTCCGAATTTCCTGAAACCATCCCATTGCACTGACTCCTGAGATTTCAGAGTTTAAGGATTCATCATTCCAGAAGTTCCAATAACCTCAACTGGGTCATGGGTCCTGAGCACCTGAACAAAAATTACATGATCTCCAAACATCTGTAGGCAGGTGGTAAACTCTGAGCAGGGCTTCTGAAGAACTGTCTTTCAATTCAAGTTCTAATGTTCCACCTGAATTTCCATTCATGCACCACAATGCTTTTTGTATATTTTCGTAAAAGGGATTAAAGAGAGGGAAGATGTTCTCATGTATTCTGCATAAATGCTGCAGACTGCCCAATATCACTAAAACATGTGGTGGGTCAGTAGTTATTTCCTCCTTGAAAACTGTGACTCATGTCCAACTCCACTTTATGCAGTAAGGTCATTCCAGAACTAATCATCAGTAATGAAAATGTAACACATCTTCTTTCTGCAGAACAACTGCTAACTCACTTAATATCTAAAAGGATCAAATAAAATCTTGAAATAACATGTCTTAGTTTAATTATCTGTCAAGTCATGCCAAATGAAACACACCCAGGCAACAAATGTGATTACAATGAAAAAGAAGGGCCACTCTTTTCCCATTCCAGCCACTGATATAGATCTCTCACCCTCATTTTCAATATGAACATAGGTCTTTTTGATGTAAAATTTTAAGTAATTACATTAAAAGAGGTAAATTTATGGTTTAATTTTTTGGCATTGCCTTTAATTTTAAACAGAATTCTCTAGACCTTTCTTTCCTACTTGGACTATTTTTTACAAGCACTCATCCCTATTATCCCTATTCCCATCTGTGACTATTGCCTTCCAGTTTTGCTCTCAGAGGGGGATAAAAAGATAAAAAAGATTCAGAGATGGGGCTAGAAAGCAGAATACTAAGCTTTGGAAGGGATGTGCCAATGATTTTCCATGACATTGGCATTGTTGTATGCGAACAAGATCATGCAGAAAGAACCAACAACACTGGTCTCTAGCTGGAGGTAGAACAGAAACTCTTGGTTAAAGAGTAGGAAGAACAGGAAAAAAAAGGAATGAGTAACAAAGATAGAGAAGAAAGAACTGTATAAATCCATGCCAGAAGTAGTTAATTATTCAGATTTTTTCAACAACCAGGCATGGACATGAAGCTTCTACTAATCTTTGTCAACAACTGACATTTGTTTGTGAGATTCAGGGAAGGAAGAATCAGGAGTCTTTTCTCCTATTTACTGGGAGCACAAAGAAAGGTTTATTTTATACCTTTTGTTTGATATCAAAGTAATTAATGCTGATTCCAGAAATTTTTCTCCCTACAAGGGGTTGTTTATAACAGCTGTGTTCAAACCTCCTGACTTAGGAAGGGAGGACGAATTTTCAGGCATTGACTACACAACCTCCAAATAACTCTCCATGATAATTCTAAACTAAGAGAATATCATAGAACCATAGGATGTTATGGTTTGGAAGAGAATTTAAAGATCATCTAATCCAAATTTCCCTCTCATGGACAGGGACACCTTTCACTAGACTGAGTCTTATCCAACCTGGATTTGAACACTGTCAGGGTTTGGGCATGCATAAACCTCCCTGGGAAACAGGTACCTCACCACACTCAAAGTAAAGAATTTCTTCCTAATATGTAGCCTAAATTTCACCTCTTTCAGTTTGTACCCATTAGTCCTTGTCCTATCACTACAGACAAATTAACACAAAACAATCGGTGGAAGAGTTGCCATGCTTGCTTTGGTACTGTTGGAAGCTGGGATTTCCCATCCATTCCAGTTAACTCAGTCATAATCAAGGGCCCAGCTGTTCCACTGTGAAACAATGGGGAGGTACAGCATGGTGAGGACAGGAATGCCAAAAGAAAGCAGTGAGGCACATTGACACAGGAAATGGGTTTAATGAAAACAGACTCCTACTCTTCTGCTTGTATTTTTATCTCATCACCTGAATTTCCAAGCAGACTGGCTCTGAGCTGTAATGCTCTTGTTCTGCATAGGCAGTAAGCTGAATTCCAACCTATGTCAGCAGGATACAATGCTGCCTGTGGAGCTGCACAAGACAGCTCAAACACTGGAGGCATATAACTGCACTATAGAAGTGTTCTGCCACAGCTAATTAGACTAACCACTGCATCATGTCGTGGGAACATTCCCTAGGAGAGTGCCTCAGATCTGACACTACATTTCTCTCAGATTTTAATTTCCAAGGTGGTGTATCTTTTGTTGAACCTAGACTGCTTCCTGGCCTCTGAAACACTCTGGATGCTGAGCTTTCCCATCTGAACTGACTCAGAATACCCAAACCCATCAATTTGGTTTTGGTTGGGCTCAGCCTACTATTACAAACTCTTAGTTTCTTACTGAGTAAGTTTCAGGTTAATTTGTGAAGCACTTCACAGTTATCAGCAAGCACGATTGTCAGCTTCTGTTCCAGGCACATGCCCAAATTACAACATGCTCCAATAATAAACCCTGAATGATATGGTAGTATGGGAGCTGAGTCTTAAAAATGCCTCATCTCTGTAATGCAAGCTTATTTCACTTGCAGTGATTTCCCACATCTTCCTACTCTATGTTATACCAAGAAATCTCTTTACTGTTTTAAACTCCCAGCAGTCCAATAGTTTTATAAACAGTTACAGAAACAGTACCTGCTATTGCTGAGCCAGAACAGCCAGTTATTACTCATAACCTTCACCTGGAGGCTTCTACATTCTCCAAATATTTTACTTTCAAAAATTATGCTTTCACACTTTGATTTACAAGTGATACTCTGATACTCTGAGGAGCACTTTGCACTGCAGAGTGGATGAATTTACCAGTTCATATTCCACTAATGTCTATGCTGACATGAGGAACTTCTTTAATAAGTTTTCAATAGAACGGAATTGTACATTCAATTTTTGTCCTTCATCTAGACACTGTCCTAAAATATCAAATATTTGGTTAGAACAACAGCATAACTGTGTTTATGCTCATGCCTGATTTAAATTTATAATCTGTCATTAGCAGTTCAGGATTTTTTCTACCCACTTAGCAAGCTGCCCCTCAAGAATCCCAAACCATAAAAAAATCTATTGCAGGGATGAACAATCCCTATTGAAGAGAAATATTGAAAAATAAGACTTCAGTGTTCTAGAATGCAAAATCACAACTACAAGGTTATGCAATTATTTCTCTAAGGAAAATCTGAACTTCTCCTCTAATGACACATCACCTCCTTAAGACATTGGTACACACATGTATTTTTCTGAGACTGTAAGGACTGACTTCTGTGTTCAGCTTTAGAGAATTTTGGCATGCAAGCAGGTTGAAACTAGAGAAATGGCTGTCAATGCTTGAAAAGGGAAAATTGCATTGCATTAAATATTGTTAGCTTACCTTTCTCATTTAATCTGTGGGGTTTTTTTTTTCTGTGAAATACTGGTTTAGCAATATTATTCAGCAAAAGAAGAGGCTCCTGCAGAACCTCCAGTATCCTAAGAGGAATGGAAAAATATCCATTTCCATATAGTGTTAGTTACTACAGAAGAAATGCTGACCCCACTGACTTAATGTCTGCTTTTTAAATAGCCCTCTTCTCTTTGGATTCAGTTTCTGAATGACAGGCTCCAGTTTCTCACAAACTGCTTGTCAGACACTCTGTCCAAGATTCAACTTGCATTAGGCTATATTAGCAGGATGACAAACAGACATGGAAACCTTCTGTTGATCAAGTTGTGCCAAAACTCACACCTGTCTTTTTGTTTGTTTTTTTCCTTTTTCATACTTAGCCATCAACCCAAATAACGTTCAGCATGTGCCCAGTATGATGTTCTGTCAAAGCTTTTCCATACACAACCTTTCAGTTTCTGAGCTGCTTTGCACTGTTGTTGCTTCAGACAGACAGAAATGCTTGTTTCACATGTAACCAGCAGAAATGAAAGTCACACATTAAACTATTTCCTTACTTTGATTTGTGAACATGAACAGCAAATTGAATGAATGAATGTTCAGCTTTAATCTACTATACAGCTGCTGATGCAATAATTATTTAAAAAAAATTAGAGAAACAATGCATATACAAATATTTCCAGAAACTGAAAAATGTTAAATAGCAATAAAGTGGCAAGTAGCTTGCAAATTCAGCAGGCAGATTTACAGTGCTGTTACATCTCTTTTGATAGTATTAAATAGAGCCATGATTCAAAGCTTTTAAACACATGCTGTACTTATTTCTATGGAAACTAAAAGTTTGCTTTCATTTAGAGCTGCACACCAAGCAAACCTCACAAAATCCATACAACCTATTTCAGAAGGAAAAGTGCCCAATTCTCACAGTCACTTATCACATCACACCAGAAGGGCTTTCATACGTCCAACCTACACACCTCACCAGCTAAACTCCACAATGAATAAAAGGAAAAGAAAGAGCTCACAGCATTTCCTTGGACACTTGGCCTGTCACCAAGGGGTTGAATAAGGACTCTGTATTCATAAGATTGACCCCTGAAAAAGCTTTAATCCAGGTACACAATCACCATCCCCATGAACACACATACACACACTTACAGGCAGAGCAGCACAAGCAGGAACACACCAGTGACTGAATGGCTTTACCAGTGACTGAATAGCTTTTTCTCAGGTAGCAGGATCACTGCTCTTAAGTCTCTCTCTTGAGAAGAAAAGTTACTAATCATCATATTAAAAAAGGGTATGCAACACTCCCATTACGCATTATTCAGAGAAATACTTCTGTTTGAATGTATTTTGAAGGAATATTTAGAAATGACCCCCCAATGCAAAATCTTTCACTGTTCCTTAAAATGAAGTAGGAGCATTTTCAGATGAAATCACAAACTGTCTGCATGTATAAGGGAATGAAAACAATTTTAAAATCATGCAAAGACAAAAATAGTAAAAAACTCATACTTCACACAGAGGCCATGAGTATTTTTCTGGAAGTATTGCTGCACATTCTTTGTTGCAATTGTCTGGTTTTGCATTTATTCTTATTTGTATTGCCTTTTCTAAGCTCTTCGAATTTTCTTAGGAAGCTAAGTAATCTAGTTCTATTCTAATAAAACCTAAAGGCAATTTATGTATTTGATTTTTAATTTAATGGTTTTAATGGCCTTTTGGTTTCTTCTGAATAACTTCTTATAAAGGAAATTTAACAGACATCTGCCTTACAAGAGTAGTTGACATGGGGTACCATGAACTAAAAAGTAAGTTCTCAAATCAGGAAAGCTTCAGAAATTTCTGGCAAAAAGAAACAAAACTGCTACCAAGGAAAATAGCTAATAACAGAATCAAGCTGTTGGTTTTGTAATTTCATGGATTTGACTGTCAATTCAAGAACTCAACCCTGCCTAGCTTTTACCTCTGCCTGCTGTCAGACAATCATCTACCAGAAGGCATAAGAAGTGCCTCATGAACAAGTCGGATTCAAGCCAGCTATTTGAAACAAGGAAAGCCAAGCCCACAGCACCAGTCATCTCTCTGGGGCCCCATTAGTCTCAACTCAGGCAATGTGGTTTCAAACTGTGGCATTTCCCAGAGAAGTTGTGGCATGTCCCATCCCTGAAGTGCACAAGGCCAATTTGGCTGGGGCTTTGAGCAACTTGTGCTAGTGGAAGGTGTCCCTGACCATGCAGCAGGGCTGGAACTCAATGATCTTTAAGGTCATTTCCAATCCAAACCATTCTGTAACTCTAAAAATACCCCTCCAAGTATTTTTTACTAATCCTTTACTTAAATCTAACTGTCATAAATGTTTTTTGGACGCTTATGCTTTTCAAGTCAGTCTGAAGTTGACCCTTTCTAATTTTAACAACAGCACACTGAATAATGCAGACTAATTTCAGGGCAATGTTCATACCCATTGTCATGGCAGAAGTATACCCAGAGCAGCAGCAATTTCTGGAGCAACACACCAGGAAGGTGGGCAGCTGCAGAGGACTGGGGCGTGGGGGAACTGTCCAGGAGTGCAGGGAATACACTGGATTTTGCTTCTCTACTTGTAACTTCTTTTATAGCTGTACCAATCACCAAACCCATGCCAGGTAACATCTTTTCCCTAGGAGCCATTCCCCTCTGCAGTCTTTACAGAAGCTTAAATGTGTCGTGACAATCCTCACGTTTCTTTTTCTGTTATATTCATGCCAGTGTTCAACAGACAGAAAATGCCAAAAGCTGATTAAGGTAAGTAGGCACTAAAGGATATTCAACCCATTGCGCTAACCAAAAAGAATTAAAGTGTCATTTTTTGAGTCAGAATTTACATAATAGAAACTTCTCCTTCCATATCTAAATCATGCTGCATTTTTGAAAGGCTGGCCAGCTAATATGAAAAGTATTTCTTTAATAATGTTGGATTTAATTGCATAAAGTAAAGAAAAGTGCATTTCACACTCTTAAATTATGGATTACAGTCGTCTTCTTCAGTCAAGCTATGAGATCATACACTGCATTAAATGTTAATTAGGATATTTTCTTTCAGTTTCTCCATAAATTTAAGGACATGGGAATGAATTCCATGGAACAACCTGGAACAAAACTCTCTTCCCTTTTACCTAGGATGAAAATGACAGGTATAGCAGCAGTGCACTTGAACAGAATATTTTTCTGAGTAAAAACTATATAAAATTGAAACTGACTTACAAAAAAATTCTCTGATTCAGGAAAATATTTGAAATAATATACTAAACTGGACAGCAGAGTTTTAATTGGTTTGGAGAACTTTGCTTGCCATGATTATTGTATTTTAAATTTTTTTTTTTTTTTTTTTTTTTGAGGACTGTTTTAAAGAGAAAATTGGATTTTTTTTAGGTTTGGGATTTTTTTGATATTTTGTGATTTTTTTTTTTGTTTGTTTTTATTTTTTTGGGGGATTTGTTGAATTTTGGATTTTTTCTGGGGGGGATCCCCGTGGATCTGGGGGTTCCCCAGGTGAGTTTTGGGCTGATTTTGGATTTTTTTTGGGGCTCAGACACCGATTACCTGAAGTGGCTTTTCCCTCGGCACATGAAATCCAACCTGTACCGGCTCTGCTACACCCCCCTGGGCCAGGGGGTGTCCATCTGCAACTACTGGAATGGTGACCCCAAACACCCCAAAACCAGCCCAAAACCAGCCCAAAAATAGCCCAAAAATATCCCAAAAACAGCCCAAAAATAGCCCAAAAATCCCCACAAAAATAGCCCAAAAATATCCCCAATACAGCCCAAAAATATCCCAAAAACAGCCCAAAAATATCCCAAAAATATCCCCAAAACAGCCCAAAAATATCCCA
>JAOTQP010001286.1:124923105-124936690 GCA_026413545.1 Cichladusa arquata
AAATTTTTTTTTTTTTTTTTTTTTGCAAAGCACAAAATGCATTTCAAATGGCATAGTTGAAGTCACATTATCTTAATGGAACTTTTCAGTAGACAAAATTGCAAACTAAAGATGTGCAAGCCTCATAATATTTTTTAAAAATACCATTCAGCCTTGCTCCAAACTCTTCTGCTTTAAGTAACAAAAGACAACATAAGAAAAAACATGGCAAATATTCTAAATTAATATCACATTATACAGCTAGACCATTGACAAATCAGTTTAAGTAATGCTTTGATAAATTTTTAAGCATACTGCTGAGAGGTTCTACACCTCACTTTTAAACATAGTTGAGCCATTAAGCAATAAACCTAAGACAGTAATTCAAGTATTTTGATCATGTCTTTCAAACTGTTAAAAAGAGAGAAGAGAGATTGAAATTCTTTCTTCACTAGGTGTGGTGGCAAATGGAGGTATTTCAACAGGGCAAAATGGCACAAGGAGATTAAAATTGTCAGTTGTACTAAAAGCAATCCCAAAACATCATAGCCAAACTCACAGACTACACTGCTGGTAGGATTTATTTTTACATGTCCACCAGGTTAACAACAAGTTTTCTCAAAAGCCAGAGCTGAAAAAACAGGACCTATCTCATAAATCATTGTAACTGTTGATTAGTAATCAAAGCTGGTGACGGCCTCAGCAGTAGCAGGACAGCCATCACCTTGGTTGACTAATGCAAATGACCCAGACTGACAAACTGATACTCTAAAATAAAGTCTAAAAATATACATATTTGAAAGTAAAATATATTGCTTACACAATCTGAAAAGCAAAAATAACTCATTCCCATCTCTTAGAACCTTCTTTAGAATTGCATATTATCCAACTAATGTTAATGAGATCAGTCGAATGAGATTTTTTAATGGATTTTTATTTCTACTGTTGCAATAGCATTTCAAGGAATTTATTTCCTGCACAGACAATTGTTTTTGATGATTTCTACAGAGATGCTTTAAATTTTGATGCAATGTTTTTTGGTAAGATTTTTAAACTGAAAGTAAGTATAAGCTTACATATTTTATTATTTAGGAGTAAATATAATTCATGTAATAAGAATACTCAGACCTTCACCTGTCAAAAATAATACAATCTAAAAGCTATAATTAAGTGCCTAATAGCCTTAGGTAGAGAACCACTCACAGATTCAGAACCAGTTCCCCCAAGAATAATGAATATTCCTATAAATGAAGAAAAATAAAGGTGGTGGAGTAAGACTTAATGAAAAAAGAGAAGAGTACTTGTTGATTATTCATATAAAATGTGGTAGAGTCAGAAATCTGTGTATTTTTTCTGCTGAAGCCACCAGTGCTTCTTCACTGTAGTGCTTCAATACTGTGGTATATTTCTCTGCCAAAAAAATTATTATTTCTTTTTCTTTTTTTAATCATTAGCTGTCTGACTTTGAATTATATTGTATCTCTTTACAGTGACTTTGTAAGGTCTTCACATTCTTGTATTCTCTTGACTGTAAATGAGTTCTATCTTAATTCATCTTTATTTGCAGCTGGCAGATGCAAAGATGTTACCTACAATCAGGAGACACCGGCATGGGAATTCTTCAAATGTAGAGGAGTTACAATTTTCCCTTTAGCAAATTATTGCATGTTTCATTTTCAAGAAATGTGAGTCCCAAGACAAAATGAAATTATTAGACTAACTTACCTCCTTTAAAAATAAGAACGTAATAGTCAACATGCAGCTTTTTACTTCTAATAATCTTAGCTAGCTTAGTTAATGTAACTTCTGATTAAAACAAAAGCAAAGTGCAAGGGAACAGAGTAAGTTTGGCCACCTCATTCTGTCCTGCCTTGGATTTACAAGCTGTTAAGATGATTCTTCTGGTTGAGGATGAAGCTGCAAAGTGACTGGAGTGAAATGTTAGGCTCCTTTGCGAGCCACGGAAGGCGAAGAGTAGCACTGGTAGCATTCTGCCAGGTTAGCTCATGGACAAATCAAGCAATACATCAAGCAGCGAACATTCTTCCTGCTGGTTCAGGTTTCATGTGGAAGGTCAATTACATGTTGCCACTTTAAAATGGAAAGGAGTTGGTCAGTCAAGCAAAAACATATACCTGAACTTCAACCCCCTGCCAAAGACATGCTCCCCCCTGAACTCACTGAACAGCTCATTTGTAATCCTTCCTTAGTGCTGTTGTACAGGATGGGGCATAAGATGAGCTACTGTATTTTCCAAAAACATGCAAAAATATACCAGGTCCAGGGTAAAAAATATTTTAAATATTTAATACTATCGACATGAACAAGATCTTTAGTGAGTGGTAGTATGATGTAATCTCTCTTCCTTAGAAAGAATATTGTAAGTTGTACTGAAAAAGAGGGCTTTTGAGTCATCCACATTCATGTAATAGTACTCTGCCCTGAAGTACATGCACAGGAAAAATCCTTTATAAACTAAACTTGTAAAAATCAGGCTCTGGTAAAATTTGTCTGCAAAGTCTGAGGTGCCAAAACAAGCACTGTACACTTGATACAATATATTTTCACTCAAGGGTCTAAATTTTCTTCATACCTACAGCAGATAATATTGCTAGAAAAAAAATAGCTCCTGTCTATTCTGCTTGCACTCCCTACCTGCCTCAAAAGCCAAAACTTCAAATATGTGTTTAGGGTTAAATACATGTAACCAAGTGTACTAACACTATACAATGCATATACAGAATGAAAGTTGTCAGAAAGTATTGAAAACTGCCAAATACTCTTTAACAATCATCTAAATAGACAGAAACACTGGAATCTTGGACATAATTACTTCTGGGCTTAATCATTCAGTGTATGACATTCTCAAACTCGTCATAATTTCTAAGAATGTGGATTTTTAAAAATGGAAGAAAAAAATTGTTTGAATGAAAAGATCAAAGGAAAAATAAACTATCAGGCTACTGAATTATTACTCTCTTATTTTCTGTTCATAAATATTGACAAAAAGCGGGAATCCAACATGGACAATGATAAATAGAGCCTTAAGAAAGGGAAGAGCAATCCAATGCCTCTGCTCTCCGGTGAGAACCCTCGAGCACGCTGGAATAAGCTGAGTGATGTCACCTTACTGCTCTCCTCAGTTACTCACTAGGAGGCTGTTGCTGTATTTTTTTTTTTTTTTTTTTTATTCAGCAGAGCTAAATAATTCATCAGGGCACAGCATTTTGTGAGCAGGCCAGACTGCAGGCACCAGGCCAAGAGCAAGGTCGCCATGGAGATCTACATGCAGCTTCATCTCCCTCCCTTGCAGGGAGAGCTGATGAAAAACAGCATCAGCTGAGCAGCCTGCTCATTTCAGCAGTGAACAATAGCTATAGTAAAAGAAGAAAAGAAAAAAAGAAAGAAGTAGCAAAATAAGGATATAAAAGCATCTTCTGTAGCTGTATTCAAAGACTGAAATGACAAATGAGTCATTAAGCAGTTCCTATTTGGACTGCTACAACTATTATTTTACATGAAAGAAGTACTAACCCCTCCATTATTAGTAAGAGCTATTGCTGCTCTTCAAACAAATAGATTATCCTATACAATGCAGATGAAAAATTATTAAAGATACATTTTCTTTAGAACACATTTTTGTTACTAAAATAGAGTTGGAGGGGTAAAATGAAATCCTAACACAGAAATGAGATTTATTGCTTAGATTTCTTTTACCATCTTTTGCATAGTTTCTGTCAAATACTGCTTTTTAGAGTTGTCTCATCACTCTTTAAAAAGACAGGCATATTTATTATCAAACACAAAAAATAGCAGTTAGAAATGGAAAAATTATATTACATCAAAGAGGAAAAATGCTTTTGAACTGTGTTTATTGAAGGGTTGTTTTATTTCTCACTAAATGTTTTCCATTAACATGACACCAGCATTTTTGTATGCTTTATGAATGAAAAAAATGAAAATATACTCTGATGTATTTATAATAGATCAGCTTAACTTCATAATCACTATTCGTTCCTTTTTTCCTGCTGTGTAGTGCTGTTCCTTGACTATCTTGTTCTCCAGGCACTTATTATTAAACATCACCATATTTTATTACCCAAAAAGCAAAACCACCTCAAAAGCAAGAGCCTGGTCTTGTTTTTATTAGCTATATAAAGTATAAACCCTAGAAAAATTATATTCTGCAAACTTCCAAACTTCTTGGTTCTTTTTTTTTTTCCTCACTTGTAACCCTGCTTATTCCAGTAAAAATATAAAACTCCTTTCTCTAAAACATTTCCATGTCCTCAAGCTTCACATTTATTGAAAAAAGTGATTCTGTGGAATGCTGACATCATACTAATATAGCACAGTACTATATATACAGCCTTTGCAGGCCACAGTGAACTCTCTATGGGTGACAATGGGAAAATTTACAGTAGGAGACCACAAGCACATAAGTGAGAGGACCACATGAACTTATGTATGGTAAACCTGAAAACAGAAGAAGAGTATCTCTGACTGCTTACTCTGGAAGGTCTTACAGAGCCTCCAACTCCCTACCTGTTAAGGTTGTAGAATCTCTGTTTAGTATGGACCAATTCCTTTATTATCTTCTCTAGAACTGTTAATCCCATCTTCTGCTTAGGCTCAGTGTTTTCCAGCAATATTCTTGTCTATCACTTCTTACAGATTTTTGTTTTACTAAACACTGTAATCCAAGTACAAGAGGGCTGAGTGGAAATAATTGATCTCTTCTGATTTTCAATAATCCTACAGAGATTCTCCCTGTTTAAATTAAAGTTCACGAACTGAAGTTCCACGACATTTTGCAACAGTGCTGCCTCTGGCAATTGCATGTTTGTGAGCCATACAGAATTCAAGACCAGATTCTACTGAGGTTAGTCTGATAGATAAAATTTGGAAATTAGTGAAGTTCCTGAAAAAAATGAGAGGAGATAAAAGTCAGGCAACCCCTGATATCAGAACCATCAGGCATAGTATAAATGCCAGTCCACCCACCAAAACCCACTCTGTCAACATATTTCTTTTGTCTTTGCTGTCTAACTATTGAGGCAAAAGAGCTAAAAAAAAATACCTTTTCATGTTACAGGGACTTTTTTTCAGAGTAATTTATTGGCATGAAACAATTTAGAAAACTGACGCTTGTCATTGCATATTTTCTGGGCAGAAGGCATGTGGGCATCTTTTCACTATTTCATCACACCAAAAACAAGAGTTCCCTTGTCTAGAAAGAGACTGTTAAATCACAAAAAAAAAATCTCTGGTGATATTCTGATACACTTCAGACAGAAAAATAAAACAAGTATAGTCCCTTTGCTCAATTATGAAATGCTAAAAGACCCCTAAGTTTAAAGCCTTGCAGCTCAGATAGTGATAGCATGATCTGTTGCCAGAAGACCAAAGATCACCTCAGGAGAAGACCTCTGAGGAGAGTTTTCATTCCTGATGATCTAACTGCAGCCTTCTAAGCCAGCTGGCCATTACATTTATTTTCCATTGGCTCTGACAGGTCTGGTTTGCTTCCAAGGCTGCACACAGAACAGCCTGGTTATCATGGATCTGAAGACCTCATTACGGATGTGTAAAAAACCCAGATATGGTAACACAAACACCAGCAAGTGTTGGACAGCTGAGGAAATGTGCTGATGATTTTGATGCCCACACAGTTTTAAATGGACTAGAAGAGATTTTATTTTGAATCAGAGAGTATTCTGAGTTGGAAGAGACCCACAAGGACCATTAAATCCAACTCTTGAGTGAATGGCCCATAAGGGGACAGAATTCCCAACCTCGGTGTTCTCAGCACCATGTTCTAACCAACTGAGGGAAACTATTCCAGAGCCAGGCCTTTTATCCTCACCTGAACATGGATAGCTTGTAAAAAAAAAAAAAACAAACAAAAAAAAAACAAGCTTGTTATTCACCTGCCTTAAATTATTCCTTTGGAACACCTTTTTCCTTTAGCGTAAGTGGAAATGGGGAAAAAATATAGAAAGAACAATTACCATGAAAATTTACTATAAAATGTAACAGATGGCTTCAGTGACTGCTGAGGGTATATGCCAAAGAAACAAAGGGAATACAGAAAAATCACATTTCATGACATACAGCTTCCTCTTCTGTTATCATGATCATGTGGGACACAGAAGACATAAGAAATGTTTTTTCTTAGTTTTCAGCTACTAGTCTGCTCTTCCAGTCTTCTCTGGACAGGATTCCTATAGCAGATATAAATGTCATTTACAGAACTCATGATTCCTTTAACACATAAGAGGGTAAAGAAATAGTTATTTACATGAGGTGCATTAATTTTCACCTTGTCCCAAAGCAATTACTTCTTTCTTCTTTATCCTTTCAGGAGAAAGGAAAGATGGGGTAGAATGTTCAAGCCCTCGTCCTCTGTCAGAAGAAGCCACACCTTAAAACAGAGGGAGACAATTTTCTCCTTTCTTTTGGTTGCTTGGGTCTCTTTCCATCTCCAGGTTCCTTTAGCATCTCTTAAGCACTCTGATGTTAGTTATTTGATCTCCACTTCTTTTCATCCTGTGTAACCCTTGCAGACAGTGTGGCATATCCACTAGAGTATGGATTTTAAAGCTAGTGTACAGGATTTTAAAGCTCATTAATAGGAGAATGTGTGACATTGCGGTCTGACACTGTTCTTCCAAAGATATTAATCATGATGTCTGGGTCTGTCTCTTGCAGCAAGGTTTGGGCAGATTAACTGACATCAGTTTCCTCATGTATATGTCTATGACATACTAATAAAAGCATCCAAGAAAAATCCCACTTGACAAAGAAGGCATACTTTTCCCCAAGGTCTGCTGAAGTTTCACAAGGCTAGAATGGTAAAAATGTAATGACATCAAACATGGTGTATTGTGGCTTACTTTTGACCACAAAGATCACTTTACCAAGCATATCCTTTATACCTGAACTGCTACATATGAGGAAGCCTTCTGGAGCAAGAACTTTTGGATCCATACCATGATTCTTTAACATTACCATCACACCACAGGAAGTGCTATGGCATGTGATAGATTCATAGAAATCACTGGGGATGATGGGCATTTGCCGAATGGGATATTTAAACAAAGAGTGATCATGTCTAGAATGTAAAAGTGGCACAGTTTAGAGACTCAAAAAGAACTAAAAGACTGTGACACAGTGATTGAAAGAGTGCCTGAAACAATGATTAGCATTTTCCAGCATATATATATACACACAAGGTTTCAATAAATGTCCTGTAAAATGCTACAGAAAGTGCAGAGAGAATACTTTCACTCAGCATTATTACTATTAAGAGAATTTGTTTGAAGATGTTTGTCAAGCATTTTGAACAATGGCACATTTATATGCAATAAAAAATACAGGATGCAGACAGGACTGCTGACCCCAACTGACCAAAGAGATACTCCATGCCACTTAGTGCTATATTTACCATACAAAGCTGGGAGAAGAAGAAGGTGTGGGGGAACATTCAAAGTTGTGGCAAGTTCCCAAGTCACTGTTATGCAAGATGAAGCCCAGCATTCCTTGGCATGCCTAAACCATGGGAAGTGGTGAATACCCTCGTAGCTCTCCTCATTTGCACAGCTTTTGCTTCACCTCTACTACTGCCTTTACCCCAACCCATGATTTTTCTCACTTTCACCCTTGCAATTCTCTCCTCCATCCTACAGTAGGAAAAGTGAGATGTGTAGGGCTCAGCTGGGCTCAGCTGCTTCCTCAGGTAAAGCCAAGACAATTGTTTAAGAAAATGCTACGCTGACTAGGAAAATTAAGTACAACAAAACAGATTTTAAACTTAGGAAGAGATCTCCCCTAGATCCCTCTCTAAAAGGAGTAAAGTGATGTAGGTTTGGATCTACTCATGCACATATTAATTTTCTGTCTTTGGATATGGAGATTTCAGGGTCAGGCATAGCAGTATATAATTGCTACTGGGAGCCCAATCAAGTATCAGGCAGGTAGAATCAATACCTTTCAGGATATCCGTGTTTCACTCTGTACGGCAGGACAGATACCCCTTGCATATCACAGACATAATCACAGACTATTCATCACTATAGTGACACGGGTATCTCATATATATTAAAAGAAACACTAAATTTTGTCCTTGGTTGAAGAAAGAAGCAGTAACACTGCTAATGCCAATGGAGTGGCCATGGTGTATTCTATCCCATACTCTCCTGATCCACAGGGAAAGGAACTGTAAACAATTTGTCCCAGGAGCAGTCCAAACAAAAAGGTTACGTCAAAGTAACAACATTTACACCTTGTTCTGCTGGTGATTATTCATATCAGAATAAATAAATTTAAGAGACAATAATTTCAAATTGGTGCAGAAACCATTTCCTCATTCTTTATCATAAAATATTTCTAGTGATCTGGTATATATATCTACCTGGTGGATATAGGTAAGTTACACATGTTGATAATCATCTGCCACATTTGTAAGTGGCTTAAATTCAGACACTGCCTTGAAAATTTCCAGACACCTCATTGAAAGGATTCTTAATCAGATTTCCCCATCTCAAATCGCTGTGTTGCCTCACTTTTTTTTTTTTTTTTTTTTTTTTTTTTTTGTTTTAATTTTAACATTTTGTAAATAAAATAAAATAAGTAAGTCTTAATGACCTGAAGATAACTTTGCCAAGTACACTTGAAACATTTCTGGAAAACTATCAGCCACATTATCATCCTGCAAGAAACACTTTCCTGAATTACAGCTACCCCACAGTCTGCAGCATTCAAGCTACAGCACTGATAAGGATTAGTAAAAGCTAATCCTGGAAGCAAGGAGCAAAGTAACATGAAGCATTCTAGCTGGTCACAGGGAATTCACAGCTTCAGACATAACCCCTCACACTTGAACTGAAAGCTTTGTAAGCAAAGTGCTCCAGGTGAAACTACAGGCACACAGAGGTCTGACTAAAATTCCTGTTTTTTCAGTCACTGTATTTTCGATATCCTTTCTTCTACTTAGAATAAAGGAATTATGTTAAAAAGCAGAGAGAAAGAACCATATATTGTATGGTAATAACTATATTTGCATAAAGAACAAGGAAGGATCTGAAAAACGGCAATCCAGTAACTCTGACTTCACTTTTAGAACAGAAATTGTAAATACTTTCTATGGCCTAATGTATAAACTTTAAAATTGTATGCAGCACAGAACAGCCAGAGTAACTTAAATTCATTGAGAAAAAACAAAAACAAAACCAGCAACACTGTATGCATTGCTGATATAACAGAGATAAATTTTACACAATGATCATTTTATTTATGTATGTTTCAAATCAGTTGATGCTCCATCACACAGCAGTTTCACCTACAAGGTCAGACATCAAAAAAGTTGCTCACAGAGATTAAGAAGTGGCTTTCAAAACAAGAATGGAGGGTCTCAGATCAAGAGAAAACATTTCACTTGTGTAGGAGTAATAAGCCCAGTAGGTATCAATAGCTTGATTTTGTTTACACAGTTTATACTGCAGGCAGTATTTCACAGGCTATCAGAGCAAGCTAAAAGTATAAATGACAAAAAGCCACTCTGGGCTTTTTACTTTCAAGATGCTGACTGGTCTAGCTTTCCAAAACACAGTTCTCAATAGCATGGTTTTCCAGATCAAGGCTAACATCCTCTGCTGTGTACCAAGCTGAAGACTCCAAGCACTACTCTGAATGTGGTCTGAAAGGCTAATATTGATACACCATTGCTACTACAGGAGTTCAGAGGGCTGCTAGCACATAAAACAAATTGAAAATCCCAGGTCAGTTCCCAAAAATATAGTACAGATCAATTGTCAGTGGCATTCTTCCCAGACAGTCTTGGGAAGTACCAAACAGTGGTGAGCCTTGGAAAGCTCTCTTGACTTACCTCATCTTCAGCAGAGGAGCTCCAGGAACTGGTTTCTTCTTTTCCCTGAATCATATCCCAGATATGAATTGTGTCACCAGTGTACAACTGCCCATGAGCCTCAAAGGGCCTTTGGTTTTCCCACCAAAGGGGAACACGTTTTCCAGCAAAATTCCATCCACTGTGAGACTTTACCCAATGATACAGGCCAGACTGTGAGGCGACAATGTAACATTTGCATCACCCCAAATCTACAATCTAATGGAATTCACAGGTACTGCAAACACACAAACTGCAGGGAAACGTTTCACTAGAGCCAGCTGTGAGGGTCATGATCAGAGCTAACAGTGTTTCTGCTTCAGCTGATTCTAATCTTTCACCTCCACACTTGGGTGCTCCTTCTATCCTTAGAGAGATCCTTTGTGGGACTACAGCTGAAGAGCTGAATCTAACCCAATTAATACAATCGAAGTGCAATGTCTCAGCAGATTATCTCTTCTTTTTTTTTTTTCAAAACTGAAAGCCACACTATCCACTGCTGTTTATCTCTTTGAAATTCATTACTTGCTCTCTCCTTTCTACCGGAGAAATGTTTTCTGAATTGTAGGACAGAAATGGGGTGGTTGATTTAAAATACCCTGTACCAGAGGTATATATGGTTTAAATAATGTTAAATTCCCCATCTGTATTCTTGAACAAGTAGAATCCCTAATGGCAGGTTTTCCAGAGGCCATCCTCTGGCTTTCAACTCCTGGCTCATGACATGAATTCAATCTGTATGGTAATTTTGAAGTTTCAGTTTATATTGTTGGCAGTCAACTCTCTATAGTGTTGTGTAATCTCCCCTTAAACCAATATTCAGAGTATATAACAATCAATGCATTTTTCTCACTAAAATATTACCTAAGCAGTCAGCTTAGGTTAAATTTCATATATCTCAATCAGAGGGAAATAAAATAAAACAACAAAATAAAAAGGCCAAATTACACAAGAGAACTCATACTATCTAAATATAATTTATATTATATCTCTTTTATATATATATATATGAGAATTTATATTATCTAAATACTCATGTAAAAATTCATTTTTATTATTTAAATGCTGATATCTAAATTAAATTCCTTAGTTCAAAAATTAATGTTACTTTATGACTAAAATAATATATCTTTATGACTAAAATCATATCAGTAGTACACGTCACTACTGATACTGGTACTTTAATACACTGCTTTTGAAGATCTAATCCTAAACCTCTCTGACACTGGTCCTACTTCACAACTCTATTTTTATCTCTCATAGATGCTACAAAATACTAAATCATGAGTACAAAGCCACGTAGTTTAAAAGCAGTAAAATATGTGTTTTCCTTTTCCTACTGGAGAAATTGCAACACCTATAAAAATAAAAGCCAAATTTCAGGAGAACTACCCAGTCCCCTGCAGCTACAATTAACATCTAAGTCCAAGAATTAAACGGGCGTCTCCAGCCATAGTGATGCACAAGGTCAGCCAGTTAGCTACTGTTAAACAGTTTAAAGGTGTTATGCAAATTGTGTAATGTTAACAGTCATCACATAATGAAAAACAGTGTTTGTCAGCAGTTAGAAGTACTTTGACCTTTTGAAGTGGCAGGTTTTAACAGGAGCAAAAATAGCAGCAAATACAATTTTGAAGACAATCAAAACTGAAAAGAGGTATGAAGTAAGTGTGTGTGTGGCTAGTGTTAGACAGCTTTCATGTTAAACTTTTGGAAAGCTTCTTGAGGACTTGGCTTACTGTATAAAATGGAAATATTCTGTTTCTTCTTTAACTGTGAATTTCTCATTCTTGTTTCCAAAAGAAAAAAGAAAAAAAGTGAATCCAAGAGCTCAAAAAGAAGAAGACAACCAAAAATATTCTAAAAGCCATTATTTTATGATTTTCAAACGAGAATGGTGGATTCCATGGGCATTATTTACAATTTTCAGCATTGAATTCAATGTTATTGGAAAAAAGAGACTTTCACACACGGTGACTGGAAAGTATAAATGACAAAAAGCAATGAAGCAGAAAACTGTATTGATGTAATATAGCCCACTTTTTTGGTCTAATACAACAGCTATAGGGTTCTTAAGGTAGACACACTAACGCAGAAGAATAAACATTACAGCCAATGGCTGTCAGTAGAGAGATCAGCTTCTCTGAATGAGGAAATTACTGTTAGACAGAGTATAGAACAAGGAAGGATGCCAGTCCATTATTGCTGATGAGTAAAATTACACTTTGTAAGCCTCCACATTAAATAGTTAGACCCCATCTCAAGTTAACTTTTTCTTTTCTCCTCTTCAGTAGGGTTCTTTTCCAAAAGTGGCTCAAGAATACCACCCCTGTAATGATTTGAAACTTTCTTCTAACTACAAGATTCAGCTTATGCATAGATAGTGTATCTCCACTTCTTTTTGGACTGTTTTCATCCCTTATATATAGGTTAAGCCTATGGATTTGTACACCAGTATTTATCTTGAATATTTAATAAACACTCATATTAAGTATATAACATAATATTTTTATATAAATTCCTAGCCTAGAGAAGAGAGGCTTCAGGGAACTTCCAGCAGCGCTCTGATACCTAAAGGGGCCTACAAGAAAACTGGAGAGGGATTTTTGAGAAAAGTACATTGTAGCAGGACAAAGATTTTAAAATGAAAGAGGGCAGGTTTAGATTAGACATCAGGAAGAAATTTTTCACTGTACCAGTGGTGAGGGACTGGCACAGGTTGCTGAGAGAAGTTGTGGATGCCCCGTTCCTGAAATCTTCCAAGGCCAGGTTGGATGACTTTGAGTAGCCCAGTCTAGTGGAAAGTGTCCCTGCTTATGGCAAGCGGGGCTGGAACTAGATAATCTTAAAAGTCCACTCCAACCCAAATAATTCTGTGATTCCATGATATACATACTTTTAATTTACAAAGTTAAAATATTTAGTAATTCAGTGCTTTTCAAATAGCTTGGAGTAAAACCTTGGATGCAATTAAATTAATCGCACATTCTCAACAATTCCATGAAGTTAGAGTCTCATTCAAGTTTCCCAATGAAGACCAGATATTTTATATTTAGCCTAGTAAGTACATAAGTAAACAAATAACAGTTACAAAAAAGAAAATAAACCAAATATGGGTGGATTCCCTTCCTTCTTCTTGTCTGTAGCTTTTTCCTATAGCTGAAATATAGGTAATATATGAGGTTCAGAAAAAAGAAAGCATGGAGGAAAATTATATTCCCCATTTCTATACAACTCTGAAGCTCTTGACTTCTTTCAACAACTCTATTAATTCTTTGTTCCAATACTAAAAAAGTAACCATTTTTTTAATTAGCTACTTCACCAAACACCATTAAACAATTTTCAACCACATGTTTAGCTGTTTTATTTCTAAAAACAAGTTAAAACCTATAAAGTCCTCAGACTGCAGGACATTTAAAGTTAAAAGTCCTTTTTTTCCTTTTCTAGCTATCAGGCTAAAGCTAATAGGCATGATGATTTGTCTATTGTACTATTGGAGATAGGACATGAGAAAAGCTGTAATTGCTTTAGGCTCCCCTGTCTGTTATCATTCTTAACTTTCACAAAACATCACAGAATGTAATGTTCAAACATTTTAAAAGCTTAGTTTCACCTTAAGAATCATCTCCTCTGGTGCTGAAAATTTAGGTTAAGGAAGCAAATATTCATAAAGACATTAACAACCCATCCCTCCCCACGCC
>JAOTQP010001286.1:124954832-124998165 GCA_026413545.1 Cichladusa arquata
TGTAAGGAATGGCAAAAGGAATATTTCTGAAGAAATATTCCAGTCGTTTCCCACCTCTTTCCCCAGTGCTTTGCTACAGCTTTCTACCAGGTATGTTTAATGTCTGATGAAATGAGTAGTGATTTCTACAGTAAGTGAAAGCCTAATTTTAACCCATGGATTATACAAACAGTGTACAAAAATGATAAATACAATGCAATTTCAGACTTGATGGGAAGTTGATTTTTCAGCAGTGCCCTGAGAGCCAGGAGGGCCAACCCTGTCCTGGGGGGCATCAGGCACAGCATCACAGCTGGGCAAGGGAGGGGATTGTTCTGCTCTGCTCTGTGCTGGGGCAGCCTCACCTCCAGTGCTGGGGGCAGTTTTGGGCACAACAATAAAGACATTAAGCAATTATAGACTGTCCAAAGGAGGGCAATGAAAATAGCAAAAAGTCTTAAGGGTGTGTGAGGAGCAGCTGAGGTCACTTGATCTGTTCGGCCTGGAGAGGAGGAGACTGAGGGGAGACCTCATTGCAGTCTGCAACTTCCTTGTGAGGGGAAGAGGAGGGGCAGGCACTGATCTCTTCTCTCTGGTGGCCAGGGATAGGACCAGAGGGAACAGAATGAAGCTGTGTCAGGGAAGGTTTATGCTGGATGTCAGAAAAAGGTTCTTCACCAGAGGGTGATTGGGCACTGGAACAGGGTTCCCCAGGAAAATGGTCACAGCACCAAGCCAGACAGAGTTCAAGCATTGGAACACAAGGTGTGACTCTTGGGGATGGTGTTGTGCAGGGCCAGGAGCTGGACTCAATGATCCTTGTGGGTCCCTTCCAACTCAGCTTATTCTGTGCTTCTGTAATTCTGTAATACTCATTGGAGTGCAAAGGCTAACAAAACCTTTTAAACAGTCTATTGGTGTCCTTTAGATACATTTTTCTACTTTGATGCTTATTACCACAAAAGACACTACAGGCTTTAGCATGTACATGCAGCATATGGCCCTCTCTTGTCATGCCAAAAAAAATCAGACTTTTCTTTAGGCTTTATCACAGTAAGAACTGATAAATCAACTGCTCTATTCACAGCTACAGAAGAGAAGCAGCAACTGAAGCTCTGCAAACAATGCTAATACACTCTCCCACAGTTAGTGAGCACTAGAAACCCTTTTTTTTTTTTTTTTTTTTTTAATTCCCTGTATGACGGTTGTCTGTTGTCTACAAAAAGTCAAACCTTAAAAAGAAATCATGAAAAGAAATCATCTTTATGTCTTCCTGGGTACTTTGAAGACCCTTCAGACTCAGGAACTCTGATAACTCTGTTGCAGATTTAATTCCAAACAAAGCCTTCCATAACCAAATATTGCTAGTTTGTTTGAAAAAAAGGTTAAATTGTCTTTACTGGAGAAAACAAAAAAACACTAAATTTGGATACTTTATGAAGGCTATATGTAGTTTTGTCTAAATGCTATTCTGTTTGGTATTATAAGAAAATTGTCCTCTCCGGAGAGTGCTTTGCTCCAGGGAAAAACTGCCATTACTTATGAATCCTGGGAACAGCAGCTAAGGAAATTTGAAGGAATATTACTCAGTAGTTAATGGCACTTGTCAGGTCTCTCAGAGATCTAGGCCTTTGTGGTAGAGGACATGTGGGTGGGAAATATTTATTAAATAAGTAAGACAACATTAAAAAAGGTGTATGTTAGAATATTCTTCTGAGAAAAATAGTAACATGCATTTACTAGGAAACAAAAAAATCCAGCTAGTCTATGTTCAGTTATAAAATTAATCTTGCAAATTAATTTGAGCAATGAAAGTAGGAATAAAATCTCTCTTTAAATTTCATCCTAGTATTAACCAAGCTTTAATAATATCTCTAGTTGCTATACACACATACACTTATGTGCAAGGTCTGAAATAGATTAAGGAAATAAACATGCATATGAAATTATAGGTAAATCAGTTTAAAAGGAAATATGTTCCAGATACCAAAGGAGATGCTGCTAAAATGGCTGGGATGTGACGTCAAAGATGATGAGCAAATGTTGTTTAGTAGTAACATTGAATTAATCCTGAAGATAAACTAACATTGATGTATGCTCCAGGAGGAATTCACACAGGAAACTGTGAACTAGAAGGTCTTAACTGTTGCACTAGATTGTTGAGGGAATATATTCTGCTTGAGCCTTCTCTCTGGCACACCACAGATGCCCTATTATGCCAGGGCTGCTGAATTCCCTGTGCCTTCTGATAGGCACATGGAAGCAAGGGAAATAGGATATGAAACCATCTTTCTAACATTTACCCAGGTAAATGTTAAAATAAGTCCATAGCCTCTATAATTTTTCCCCGAAATGTACTGTAACATCATTTTATATGCATAAATTCTTATTTATCCTAATCAACTCTAGGTAGTATGTACATGAGGAAAAACACATGTAAATATTAAAACTTATATTGTAAAATTCATGTTGGAAAAGCCTAGATGGGTTTTATCTCCAGCATGTCCAAGTGAAGTTTTATGGAAGCTTTATTTTATCATTCAGGAAAGAGTTATGCCCTACCTAATGCAGCCCCTGGCCCCTAACCCCAGCCCCTGGCCCCAAGAAAGCAGTTGCTCGTTTCTGATCCTTGGAAATCAGCTTCTGAGCAAGTTTTCACTAATAAGAACTGTAAAGCTTTCAGAAATAATAGGGGTCTGAATTTAAAACCTTGAAGAGATAAATTCCACATCCAGCTGTGAACATGTTCTCTTAACCGTAGATATTTCTTAAACCTTCATGTCCAGTACTGTATAGCAGCATAGCTGAAATAAATCCCACACTTTATTATAAGGAAATCTTTGTCTGTTACTGTGTTCTCACAAACTCAAAATTAGTTCATTATAAGAATACTATTAAATGATATGTGAAGTGTTTTTTCTCAAGAACTGTATGCTCTTGACTTTAAAACTACAGGTTCACTCCCTATGACAGGAAGGAAGGATTGGTAGGAAGGTGTCATGCAAGCAACAAAGGGCAATACTTGCTCTTGTGCAAGTGGAATCCTCTTCTGTGGACACCTCAGTCACTCAGAGCACTTAAATTCAGAGCCTCTATTCTTTGCTTATGGAAACTTTTCAAATTAATCCTTCAACAAATTAGAAGAAATATTATTTTCACCGTATTTTTAAAGGGACCTTAGGCACTCTAACCAAGATCAGAATCCAAGTAGCACAAATAATATATAATCTTATTAATTTTCTGTTAGAAGATTGAGTTATTTTTGGATTTTCACAAAATATCCCTTATAAGACAATTTTAAGTGGATTACTGGGTTCTTCTTTGGAGTTACTAACACTTGCCAGGATGTGGAGTAGAAAGAAGGATAATCTCCACAGCTTTCTTCTTTGTCAGTGAGAAAGGTTTCTCCTTTAACTTAACATCCTGAACTACCTCTGGAGGAAACTTTCTACACAGGTTATATAAGAAGTCAAAGCATAGACATCATTATGGGTATAATTATAATAAGATATATTTAAAATAAATCGTTATTTTTTTCTTTCTGAGGATGAGCCCAGATAGGCCTTCTCTAAACTGTATATGATTTTCTGGAAGTTTGAAATTGTGCTGTTATGTATGGTGATTAAATTATTAAATAATTTATTTCTAAAAAATCAGAACTATTGTCCAGTGAATCATAGACAGGATGGTTGTGGTCCAGTTTTGTGCTTGAATGAGAATCCCTGCTATTTATCTTTGTCTGAAATGTATACCTAAGTTTTCTCAAGTACCCATACTAGCCAATGAAAAAACCTTTGGTGAAAAAGTAGAAGGAAACATGTTGATTTATAAGCTAAAGTATTCCTTTAGGATATTTTCTCTTTGTTTCAATGTCTTCCTTTTCTCCATATGTTTTACCAATTAGTTTCCCTCAGAAAATTAAGGTAAGAAATGATAATAGCATAGTTAGAAAATCCTTCCTTTAGAATTATTTTTCAGGAAGCTGTATCTATGATGAGGTGACTCTGAAAGATTAAAAAATTAATTCAAGAATTCTTGATACCTTTCAGTTAATGCTCCTCAAAAGTGTCTGTAGTTTCTTGCTGTCAAAATAGTTTCTTATGTCTTTGTCACGACCAGCTTTTTTAGTTTAGGGCACAAGGAACAGGACAGATAAGATAAGAAATGTGGGGTGAAATCTTAACACGGAGAGATATGGAGGATGTCCAAAATGTGACTTTCTGTGTCCAGATCTTACCAAGCACTGCCTTTACTTATGCAGCCCTCTAAGGTTTTGTAAAGTCAGTTGCAAAGACAGACTGAGATTGGCCAGTGTGCCCTGCTCTGAAAGTGCACAATAACTATCAGTGCACTTTAACTGGGATCTGAATTGCTTGGCATGGTAAAAAGTCTGACCTCAGCAGTTAAAACACTTTTATTTTTCAATTTTTGCTAATTCACATTTTCATGTCATGAGAAGTCATGAAAGGCGTATTCTCTGACTTCTTATTTCAGTTTTCTAGTATGAATTGTTTGGCAATTCTTTAAAGGTAATGTGAGTAAAAGAATGAAAACAATCACTATTTTCTTTCTTGATGGGCCTCTACTATTACTTCCCAAAAGAAAGGCACAAATATTAGCAATTTTTTATAAAATTAAAGTTTTTTCCATCAGGTATTGAATTATGCAATGAATATGCTCAGGCCATTATACTCAAGTTGCCTCAAGTCAACTATATAATAACACTATTATCCCAAACTCCTTGTAAGGCACTGTCAGAATGATACAAAAAATAATATTTCTGAGCAAGTTGCTCTGATTTAGATCAAATGACTGTGTCACTTTGGATGACAAGTGACTTTGGTGATTCTCCTTGAAAAGGATTTTGCATGTTCATCTTAAAGGAAATGCTCATTTCACTTTATATACAGATTTATTTTCAAGGTAGAAAGTAGCTGTGTCACGCTAATGAAATTGACTTGATTTAGTATTTGTTATATTTTCACTGAAGTATATACATTAATATGAACAAAGTAACAGGTAAAGTAGCTTTAAGGTTTGTTTTCTCCCTTTTCCGCATAGCATTTAGTTAAAATAGTAATAAAAAGAAAAATATCTTTAGAACAATGATATCTGCTTTCACCTCATAATGAGACAATTGTGTCTCCACAGACTGAAACTTGACATCTCAGCTTAACAAATGGATGATAAAGAAATATAAAATGCTTTTATATATCATCCTATATTCTTATCTTTGCTCTCTTTTTTTTCCTATTCTTGATTGCTAAAGATTAAATGTAATAACATCTGGTTTTGTTAATGGTCTTTCACTTTCCAAATACCCTGAAGTATGTTACAACACATTGAGACACAAGCTGGTCTTTTCAATGGATGTGTAACAAAGAGTGCAGCATGTCTGGTAAAAGGAGGGGGGTGCTCTGCATATCTTCTTTGGTGTGATGTGCGTTTATCTCATGCAGAACTGTCCTTAATAATAACTGTAGGCAGAGTTTTGTAAGAGGAGCACTGCTTGAGCAGGCACCCGAAATATTATCCCTCCCAAGGAAAGGGATATGGCTGAAGTATCAGTGGAACTTGTGCTCTAACCTCCCAGATCAGCCTGGCACAGGTTATCATGTGAAATACAAATTAAAGGGAAGAATAGAGAAATGCAGCCAGAGCATGACTTATATCTTCTTCCACATCTCCAGTCACTTTTTTTCCCCATACAAAGTCAGAGCAAATAAATATCCAGCTGGATGCAAAGTAATGTACTTTGATTTTAAGTATCAATGTCTACATCACAAGAGAATAAAATAATTTGGAAATTGTTTGGGAAAGGACCCCTTGACATTTTAAACTGTCACAGATTCATATATATCAATATCAGTTAATTTCTGTTGCCCATATTTCCTGAAATTTCTGCAAACTATTTTGAAATATCAGACACAAGAAACCTTTAAACAGTATACAACAACTAACAACTTTGGACAGCACCACCAAAATGTTCAGATGTAGTGGATATATGACTCACACTCACCATCCTCTATCCTAGAAGTGGTTTCTAAATTAAGCTTCTAAATTACTTCTTCATTGTAATAATATTGTCATCCTTCCTCTTCCTGCTGTATTGTGGCCATAAGATGTTACTCAACTTCTCTCTGCAAGCATCCTATAAGTGAAAACACTTATCTCTTAGTATTGATATTTAAAGAAGAGCACATTAAATACAGTAAGAATTGGCAACAACACAAAAGCATACAGGGACAGAAGGTAACTGGTCTCTGCTGTCTGCATCAAGGTTAAACATACCATGTTAGCTTGTGGCCAGAATAGTATTTGACTTAGAAGTGTCAGAATACTTTATTGAAGGAAGAAAGAAAGCAGCTTATTTACAGCTAGACTTTTTGCTGTACATAGTGTAAATAAATTAATGAGAATTTTTATTAATAAAAAATGAATTCCTCTTTAGAAACCTTATGTGTTTTCATCTGTGTAATGAGTTAATGTAACTAAAGTAACTAGTTTTATATTAATTGTAGTGGCAGGGGGTTGTCTTGTCCGATCCAGAGTTAAGACAAGTATTTGATTAGTGAAAAGTACTTTGGAACAAAGCAAAGTGGAACTGTGGAAAGATTCAGCTTCTAGAGAACCTTACCTCTTCAGAAACTAGAACAGCAATACTTTATTTTTAAATAATGTTTCAGGAACTACTGGTGTGGTGGATTTTGCCCTTTCTCAACTGTATTTTCCTAGAGGTGAATCAACAAGAATGCCTTCCTGATCATTGATACATATTGGTGTATGCACATCCTCAGCTACAGGCAGATGACCAAACTTTTATATAGTGATGTCAAAAAAAAAAAGGATTCATTTTGAGAGGGAAGAGAAGTAGCATTGAGCTTTTGACCTGGTCAGTCAAGTAGTAGCCTGTGCAATGACATTAGTACTGATCAGAAAGAGAGACGTAAAAATTGTGCCACATACCAGCACAGGAGACAATGGCAGCTTGTGACAGCAGCAGCAAGAGCTTATGGCAATGAGCTCCTCAAGAAATGCAAGGCAAGCTTTTGGGATTCAAGAGCTGAGACCACAAAATATTCAAAAATAACTACATTTCTGGGCAGTAAGAGGTTTATGCTGCTATTGAGGACATTCTGCATGCCACTGCAGTGCTAGGCACAGAGCAATCACTGTGATTATATCCTGAATTATCTGCCCTGTATTTTTTTCTTTAGGGATTCAAAACCCACTGGTGGAAGAACAGCTACTGCCATGTAGCAAAAATGTGTGCTGACCTTTACCCAGTAAATATGTACTGGCTCAAGATCCAGATTGGGACTACATGAGTTTATTAGTCTGTAGCCAGCAAATCAACAGTGTGAGAAAACCAAATTCCTCAGGCTATTGAAGCCCCAGCATATCATGAATTTAGTGCTGTAAACAAACAATGGAGTTTGTTTACAGATAGATCTTGTAAAATTACAGCAGGGATCAGGAGGTGGTGAGCTGCTAATTGGAATCCCTCCATGGGAGGAGCTGCCACCTGTGAAGGGACTGGAGGCTCTAGTCAGTTTGCAGAAGTAATGGACTTGAAAATAGCCTTGGAACATGTTCAGCTGCATCACTGGCCCCAGTACATGTACATAAACTCTTCTGGTTAGTGGCTAATGCAGTGTAAAAATGTCTCAAAAACTGGAATCCTGTTAACTGGCAGCAACAAGCAGGTGAGCCTGGGGAGAGGGGAGGAAAATATTAGTGTTTAATTGTGTGTTTTCCATTTTTTTTTACATGAATCTGTAATCAAAAGTTTCTGTTAACTGACAATAAAACATAAGTAAAATTCCTCTAATTGAAAATATTTTGCCTCCAACTACTGTTGGCAAGGTGGCACAAACAAGATTCCTGGAGGATAGCTCTGAAAAGCAAAATACTGATCCCGTCAGGTTCCTAGCATACCCTCACTTTTGGAAAATGCTAAGAGGGGTACTAAATGGATGGACAGATCTTAAGTAATAAATGTGCCAAATTACTGAGGGAGCTGTAGAAGTAGCCCTTGCAGATTTAGGAACAGAGGTAATAAATAAATAAAAATGGATGTTTCATGCTAGACAAATATAGACAAGTGCCTGTGTACGCAAGATTACACTGCATATGTTTAAACAGTGGGAAGAGTACAAACACTACAGAGGACATATAGCCTCAACAAATTCTCAACTAGACCTACTAGATCCGTATTTAGGAAATATTTGAATGCCAGAAGATTTATTTACAATTTCTGAGAGAAACTCTATCTGGAGGGCAAAATATGTCATGACAAAACCAAAGATAGATTTCTGACCTATCTGACATTGAGTCAGGAAATGAGCAACACATTACAGAAGAATTCTAGTGATTCAGTGGCATCTGGGAATCTGAAAACATAATGGATAGCAGTAGGCATGCATAATCCCTTGGAAAGACATCCAAGAAACTGATGACAAGGGCAAACAAACAGAAAAGGATCCTTACCTAGCAGTGTTGGATCCAGCAGAGCATCTTCCCAGGTAACAAAACAAAATGTGATGAGCTAGAAAAACATTTTTATCCCCTGAAGTCATCTGGACCCCGTCAGAGGAATGAGAGTCTGTCACAATTAGGAGAATGCCAAGCAATGTGGGCAGCCCTCTATAGCAAGGAAGATCTACAGCTGCGCATGGTCACGTCCGACTGTCAAATTGCCAAATGGAAATAGCCCGTGTTCCCATGGAAAATACTGCCTGTAAGGGAAACACAGACTGAGAGAACACTGGAGAGAAACTGTAGACAACAGCATGGAATTGGCAGACTGACAGTATATAAAGGACAGAAGGATAGCTACAGAGTGACCTAGAGTGACATCCTATGAGAAATTAATATGCCTAATACATCTACAGCAAGGGTTTCATGAGCTGATAAATCCTTGTAGGTACTAAAAATACTATCAAAAACTTTCAAAGACCAAAATCTTTTTAACATTGATAGGAGTTCTGAAAAGATCTTTTTCCACTCTGATTCAGAAGTAATCATCAACTTTTATCCTCCAAGAAGAAAGCTGGATTTAGCCAACTGTACATCAAACCCATTTCAAACTGATGGCAAGATCTTTGTCTTTTTTCCACAAGATTCCATCTATGACTTTGTTTTAATGTCTATGCTATTACACTATGTAGACTTTCTGAAAATGCACAAAATAAATAGCTTAAACAATATTGGATGTTTCCAAGCACGGGTTATTTAACAATACATTAATTTGATGCAAATTCTTTAGGCAGTTAGTACAAATACAAAGGGATGAAAATATGTTTTATTAAATATAGCGCAAATCAGCAGAATTTCAAGTTTTCCCCTGATTTGATTTTTAAGTGAGAAATGTTGCATTTATCCTATAGAATCAATACTTAGGAAATATATAGACTAATCTTTCATATATTCATAGAACACTGTCACAAATGGATTATCTGTATTGTGGATTCTAAAATTAGCCTAGGTAGAACTGGTTATCAGTGTAAGTTACAGAATTACATCAAAGTAAAATTATACAATATTTGTCTTCACAGTATCAGGGAAGAGTGTTACTAATTAAGACTATTTAGAGACTTTAGGTTTTGCTTAATTTGTATGAGGGTACTCAAAGCAGTTTCTTAATTTTCTCTCCATCACATTAGCACCAGTGGAACTTCAGTGTTTTAAATGGAAATTAACTGGCAAGTTAAAATTTGATGGGAAACAGTGAGATTGCATTTAGAAGGGTAACACCTTCCCTAACCTCCTCTCAGTGAGACTATAAGGAAGCTGACAATGTGGTAATGCCCATTTCACAGTTTACTCACATTTTTCAGGTAGCCTTACTGAATGGAATCTCTCACTTAAATGAAAAATACAACTGAACCATTGTAGACAGGCAGGATGGATCAAAGAAATGGTTTCAAGTACTGTAAAAATAGACCAAATATATATTTTGCCATGAAGTATGCTTGTATGCTGGATGTGAAATGTTAAATATTAGAGTTTTTAAAATACAGCTGTAGAGAGTCATGATACTTAGGCATCAAACCGAATATACCCTTCCTATCTGTGAAGTATCTACAGTAAAAGACATCATCCTTTTTGACATATGTAGGCATGAAATATGATGGAAGGTTTTTCTTTTGTTTTTTAAAGTAGGCAGTTATACCTCTTTTGATTATTTTATTAAAAATTATGCATGTATTTTCAAAGCTTTCCATATTATTCTGGATGTTCTTACAATATATAAATCCATTCAGGGAGTTATTCCAGTTAATGATATTTATGGAAGGATATCAGAGGTTCAACTTTAATCTTAAATGCCATTGTAAATAGCATTTTTTTAATATTTCACAAACTGAGGATCAGGGTTCTAATATAATTTCTGGATTGCATCTAGAATACTTAACCTTAAAGTAGGAAGATAATCTAAAGAGATCATTTACCAACTGAGAAATTGATAACATATTACATTGTATTTGAAAATTAGTTACTTCAGTTAATGTAAGCAATTAATGACTAAGCTCAGCAGCAACTATGTTGGATTTTCTTGACTCCAAATTGAAAACTGGATACATTCCTAAAATTCATGGGGTCTAATTAATAAATGATTTAAATTTAGAGGTGAATTTCTATTCCTTTCATATACACAGGATGTAATTATAATGATACTTCTCACCTGAAGTACTCTAAAAATATCTCTTACCTAACAGCATACCTGTAAATTCTCATCACAATAGGGATGAATATACTTCCCTGCTAAAGGAAAAAATTAAACATCTGTTGATACTGATGGCATGCTGTGATATGAGAGCATTTATGTGACACCCTTTGCTTCCATTCTCATTGCTTCTAGTGCAATGTTTTGGTTAGCAATAAATATTTGAAGCACATGAAAACAGAAAAATTTCCCCTGACGTGGCATTTGAAAACTGTCTCTCTGGAAAACAGTTTTATATTTTATGTTAGCTGGAATATTTTTTTAAAATACATGTAGATTAAACTTTGATTTTATAGGTTTTAAAATTTCTCATTCATAGTAGTGCTGATGTGTTCACAGATATAATATAATGTGAAGTGAGGAGGGAAGAGTTAACAACCTTACAATCTGTTTCTACTACCATATTTTTATTGGAATGAGCTAGCCATTTCACTATATCATTACAGTGCTGATTTAGAGCCTTAAAATGTGATACATAATTTCCCTGAGTAAAAAAAAAAAAAGAAGTGAGAATTGGAATATAGCTTATCTGCAAGGGAAATAAAGAGTTTGAAATAAAATAGGAAAATGTGGGTAGGTAGTTAGTTTAGTAGGTTAGTATTTTTGACTGCAAATTTTAAAATTTAGAAAATAATTTTAATTGCTCTGGCATTGCATGAACATTAGTGGATTAGTCATTAATGTATGCTGGCAGCAAATTTTTTAATACCTTTCCTACTTTGCTCTGTGGGAAAACAGATAATTTTAATGGATATTTAAAGCCCCAAGATGTACCTAATACTGGAAAATCTTCAATGCAAAACTGGCAAAAACATAGTGACTCCATAATTTTATTCAGAACTGTCTCAATGCAGCTAATACATCCTGGAGACAGGTCTCACAAAAGAGAGATCTTGTTTGCAGAACGACAGCACTGATAAGGTTGGCTCCATTTGTGCTCTGTCTTCTTTGCTTTCCCCACTTTAGCTATTTTAAAGTTATAGAGTAGAAATTTGCAGTTTCCTTCCAGTCTGGAAGGCTTTCATTGAGTATGGTTAATGGGATTGGAGAGTAGTTTAGAAACTAAATAACTGACAAATAATTCTACATTAATTGATTCCCACTGGGTTATGTTTTCCTATTCGAGGCTGAACCAACCACAAACAGAGCCACAAAAATGAGTAACAAACTTCTCTGGGGACAGACAGAGGAGTAGATTTAGTGAGAGATTTAGGTACACAGGAGTGTTTGATAGCAGTTAAATGCACCTTTCTATGTAGATTCACCACATGGCTCCAAAAGAGATGATACACCCATACTAACATCCTCAGTTATGTACACATTCTGAAAAGGCTCAGTTTTGTTATCCAAAGCTCCACATAACATCCTGGAAAAAGGATGTTATGCAGTGCAGTACCATGCACAAAAGCACAAGTGCTCACTGGCACATCAGAGTTTACAAAACCCTGATGACTGTATGCATCTTGAAATATTTTGCACTGTGTGGTATTTATACATTCGTGGCTCGTAAAATCACGAACAATGGTTCATTTGTCTACGTAAACAAATAATTAAACCCCAAAGTTTTATTACTCTTAATTACACTGGGCAGTCCTTACTGGTGTCCTTGTAAAAGGTGCCTCAATCCTAACAATTAAGTCACCAACAAAACCGTTATTATTGGTTCACACTAACAAACAACAGTAAAACTTTTAAGCCCTCAGGTAAAAAAACAATCAAAGCACTTGAAACTTAAATGATCAATGAAGGTGAGTAAACAAAATAATGCTAACTGCAATAGCGCATTCCTAATTTTATTTTTTTTAACCTTTTAACTGTGTGGAATCTTAGGCAGAAAAAGATTCACTTGACAGCATTTGAAAAACATTAGAGATTATAGGATTCAATATGCTATTTTTGTCAGAAGAGAGGCAAGCCGAGCTATATTATGCTGAGCAGTTATTGCTGTTGCAGAAATTCAGTCAGTTTTCTTTTAATATTTGCAAGTGCAGGAAAAAGATAAAAAGTTGGTGAGACTCAATTGCAACTTAAAAATAAGGAAATTACAAATACGTTGTGCCATCTTATCTGTCCATTCCAGACTCGATAAGTGTCTACCCATGCCTGTGAACAGAGGAATAATTGTCTGATGTAGAAAGGCTTAATTTTCCTGACTTATACAAGTTTGTATAGGCAATCTGTGTGTGTAAAATCACCTACCCCAGAACTGTCAGCCCCTTTTCAGAACTTATGCCTGAGTTGATTCTGACCCACCTCCACTTAGCTGGGGAAACTGCAACCCTCACAGTGCTAAGTGCTGCCTCCTCTTCCTTCAATCTGTACATTTGAAATGGAAATCCGTGAGGTTTCTTACTTAAACTATATAAAGGAGAGTGGTTTCAACCTGCTTCCCTTCCTAACTTCTGCATTTGCTCAACAGTGTCATTTCTGGATTGCCTAATGCATCATTTACAATGTAGGAGATCAAGGCTCTTAATGTGTATTTTAGATTCCAGACTGGTAGGTCTCACATGTCAAACCGATATTCTCCTAGAGATTAAAAGCAGCTGGTTTAACTTAGATAACTAGCTAACACCCCCCTTTTAGATATCTAATGTGGTAAGATTTATCTCTCATGCAAACGTGTATTTGTCCAAGGGGAAGCACATAAATTAGGCAGATGTGCTTTCACTCATGAGGACTTCAGAGCACCTACTTTCCCCATTGACCAAATGGATGTGAGCTCCACCTCTAGAAGTTTGCATGCTTTTATACAACTGAAATGCAAGGTAAACAGAGCAGGCTATGCTCTAAGAATACTTTGGGGTCTAGCCTGCAATGCCGGGCCCTGCATTTTAAGTTTTTTACCCGTTTATGTTTTATTATGTTTTTTGCTTGTCCCGTTTATGTTTTATTCCAGTCCTCAGAATCATTCAGTCATCCTCACATGATATCCTGTATTTAAAGTGCTTTTTAATTCTCTATCGTCAAAAAATTTCATTATCACATTGACACTTTTGTGCCAAGTCCCTAATGAAATATTTGAATAACATCAGACCCAAGGCTAACCTTTTAGGAACTTCACCAATAAGTTTCTTCTACGAAGAAAAATCTAATTTCAGTTCTTTTTCAGATTTCATTGGTCCATTTCTTACCTATAATACAGTTGCTCTATTATTCCTGGTTTAATGAACATCCCATGTGACACTGCATTAATTTCTTTTAGTGAAGAGCTGATTAAATCTGCTGCATTTCTCTAAATGGCTTAGAAACAAAGTAACATGACCCATTATATTAAATCAGCTCAGAAATTATATCTCAGAAAAGTTTAGTGTGAAAAGATAATAATTTTATGATATTAATCAGAAATGAGAAGTAATATTCTCAGAATTCACTCAGAGGCCTAACTGAGACTCCTTATTAAAACAGGTGAAGATAAACCGAAAGACTACTCCCTAGAAAAGAAAAAAAAATCAAATTAAATAATTAAGCATTTTAAAATTACAGTTATTAACTGAGCTATTTTTAGTGATTTGATATTTAAATATCAGTCAGCTGGGTTTCCTAGTCCCTTGGAACTGCAATACTGGGTTTACAATATAATATGATGGGTTTTTTCCCTCCTCCTTGGTTCTTTCTTTCTGACAGTGTGATGAATTATATTGGTGTTTCATGTTATTGAGTCACTAAAGTTAGAGCACAAACTCATTTTTATGACAGCACTAAGATATTACTCTGCCTATTCCTTGAAAATGAAGTGTCTTTTTGAAGCTGCAATTGTTTCTATCTGCACAAAAAAACCAATTTCTGTGATCTCTTAAGAGAGAAGTGACTTTCTAAGGCACATCACATCCGTGTGTCACGTATGACATCAATAAACCCTGATATGTTTCTTTCTAGGTCTTCAGGTCAATGCCTGAAGTACTTCTCCAGAGGAAAGGAATAACCTGGGAAATGCAGATAAACAGAGGAGTTTTGTGATTCAAAAGCACAGAAATGTCTAACCGGGTACAGTGCTGAATGTGTTCTGTACACTATTTTCCATCCACAACAGACTGTATTTTTTTTCCTATGAGCAGAAGAGATTAGTACACAGATGTGTAATAATGCATATCAGACAGCAAAAGCAGAAGACAACAAGATCAAGGGCAATTTATTATTCACAAAACAGAGGATTGAAATTTAGGGGTGATCTCTGAGAATGAGGTTTTTTGGAAAAAGTGAATGAAATATTGGTTCCACTGAAGTTGGTGAAATGTTGCCATCAATTTTAACAGATAAAATTGTTTTTTTCTTGCTTTTGTCTTTCTTTTCACATGTCTGTCTTTTTGACTCCCTGGACAATTCATATTAATAGTTTCATTTTTCAGTTTGGGCCTAGGAAAAGAATTTGCATATCTGTATGTCCAAAGCATTTGCATCATCTCACTATATTTTGATTGATTATTTTTAAAGTCATATTTATTCCTAAGCATTACTATGGAAAGGGTTGGAGCATCTGTGAGAAGGGTGATCAGGTGAAAGGCAATTGCACAGATTTGACACAAATTCAATGGGAAGCAAGTATGACTTACTGTCTTTAGCAATGTCTCTGTCTCTAAAGAAAACTGATGCTCTTAAGCACGATTAAAAGTTATCTACCAAGATATTCAGAGACAAAAGTCTATAGGAAGAGGTTAAGGGAGGTTTTTTGGACTGTCAGAGGGAAGACTAAGAGACAATGAATTAGCTAATTGAAGGGCAGTTACAAACATGAGGGAGCAAAACTCTTCTCAGCAAATGTTTCAACAAGAGGCAGTAAGATAAGTCAGGCTAGGCAGAGGAACACAAGAAATCTCTGGTCTTAGTTCCTCCTCATAGCATAGTCAGCTGCGAGATTGGACCTGTTTGCTTATGGTTTCACACAGTCTGGTCTAAGAACCTTGAGAGATGGAAACTGCATAACCTCCTTTGCCAACCTCTTCCATTTTCTGATTGCCCTCATTGTTTAAATGTTTATCATTATATGCAGTCTGAGCCTCTCTTGCTTCAACTTATGTGTGCTGTACATCATCCACCCACTATGCACCACTGTGAAGAGCCTGACATCCTACTCCCTAACTCCCTGTTAAAACTGGGAGGTTGCCATTAGGCCCTTTTGAAGCCTTCCATTCTCTGGTGTGAACAAATCCAGCTTCCTCACTTTTTCCTGATCAGACAAATGCTCCAGCACCAACCTGGAGCACCAAATTCTCCAGCACCAAATTCTTTCCTGAATTTGATTGACTTGTTCAGAATATTTTTTATACTGAGAGATCCAAAACTGGATGCAGTATTCCAGATGTGGTCTCACAAGTGCTGGGTAGAATGGAACTGCCTCATATGTGTTTGTTGTGCCCCTGTTAATTTCACCCGGAACACAGCTGGCCATCTTCTCTGCTATCAGTGAAGACCCCCAGGTGCTTTACAGCACAGCAGCTCCCCAGCCAGGCTCTTCCCAGCCCATATTGTTTCCAGGGCTTCCTCTTTCTAAGAAGGATTTTGTATTTGTCCTAGGGGAATTTTTTAGGGTTCCTGTTGGACCATGCCTTCAGCCTGTCCAGGCCACCTTGGATGGCAGTCTGCTCTCAACTGTGTCAGCTGTTCACTTTATTTTAGTGTGTTCTGAAAACCTGAGGAGACTACACAGTTATTTCTTCAAGATAATGGTGTTATCTTGCAGTTCTACACTTTCTGCCACCTTCAGATAGAACACAAATACATTAACCACTACTCACTGAGCCCACTACCCTCCAATCATCTTTTTACCCATCTAGGCTGAAATCTACTAATTTCGTGTAAGTCAGTATCAAAAAACTTGCAAAAGGTAAATTATATTCACTGCACTCACCTCATTCACAGACCTTGATATTTTGTCATGCAAGACAATCAAGCTGGTTAGACGTGATTTATCTTTGGTAAATCCATGCCACTGGTTCCAATTACCCCCTTCTCTCTCATATCTCCTGGAAAGTGTACAAAAAAGACTTCTTCCATTATTTTCCTAGGAACTAAGCAGGCTGCCTGGCCTGCCACAAGCTGAGGCTTGTATACAAGGTTGTATATAAGGTTGGTGATTAGGTAAAAAATTTGATAAGGAGTAATGGAGTGCTGGAACAGATGATGAAATTTCCATCTCTGGAGTTTGTCAAGCCTCCGTAAGGCAAAGACGTTAGTGACCTAATTAAACACTGGTGTTCTCCTATATTAAAGAATTGTATTGGATTACATGACCTGAAAAGTCTGCCTCTCTAGCACTTCTGATTTTATAGCCCTTTGGTATAATTGATCCTAAAATTCATAGGGTTTCTCTATATGACAGGATGTTTAGATGCATTTATTGCTCTTAATAATAACCTTATTGTCTTGTGAAAATTTACTTAGTGTTGTACCACAACTATATTTTTATAAGTATCAGCTTAAGTCATATTTTGACTTTCATTCAGCATACATAGGACCGCATTTTGCCCAGTGTACATATTTTTCAATTACTCTGGGTAAAAAAATAAGTACTTAAGGATGCTCTAAGGCAACATTTTAAGTACAGCCAAGAGAGCTTTAGAAAACATTATACAGAAAATGCACAGTCATTTAAAGTTTGCCCTCATGTGAAGTTCACAACTACTGTAATAGCTGGAACAAAGAAACTAGGTGGCATTGTCCCTCCTCAACCACCCTAAACCCTAAACACAGAAATAAATTTTTAGGTTCTTTTGTGCAGTATGAATAACTACATTTCAAATGGCTTTGCACCCAAGGATGACCTAAGTACTTCAAAAGTGTTGAATCCCATCAATCATATATCATATAGATTTCAAGAGTGGCATTTTAGTAGTGTTATGAGCACTCAGCATCTTGCAGGGTTATGCCAAAGAAGTTCCATTCAAGGAAACTGTGTTGAACTGATTTTTTGAGACTCATGGTAGAGAAGATGCTGTTCCAACAAAGCTGTATTTTTCATCTTTTTGTGTTATCATCATATTCAGTAGAACCCATGTGCAATTGATTATATGTTGCTTAAGGCTTTTCATATAAAGCCACTTTTTTCAGGTCATAAAAATTGTGTTATTATAGCTTCATTGGATCTACAAAATCAGAAACTTAGTAGCTCTTGAAACTAATGGGTATTTGACCTGAATAAAAACCTAGCAAAACACATTAAAAATTCTCAGATACTACAGTCATTTAAAGAACTGAATATACCTTATCATACCATCAGTTAATGTATATTGCTAGGTTTTCTTAGCAATAAAGCATGGCACTCTGTATATTTATTTTTTCAACACAATTTTACTTGTGATTTTTTTCTTGTGTATTTGAATGCTTTTTTAAAAGCTGTGTGAAATTTGATTTTCACTTGCAGTGTATCATATTGTATACATATAATTTTCTGTCCATCCAAGAATATGGCTGCAGAAAGGGATATCATCTTTGCAGTAAATTGTGCTGGCATTGGATAGCTTTCAGAAGAATGTGATATATTCATTTAAGGCTCGAATTAGATTGTCTGTTTTCATCTCTACTCACTACCCTATTTTCTCCATGATTTACTTTAATTTCCAGACCTTGGGGAAACATCAACCAACTGGTTAAAAAAAATAAAATCAATGCACTGAGAAAGTATTTTCCGTCTTCCACATTGCAGACCCTGGTGCTGCATCCTCATTTTCATCTTGGAAATTATGATCTCACAGAAACTATTTTTAAGGCCTGGATTAAAATCTAGCTCAGTATTAAAATGGAATGAGCAGAAGTTTTCCATCTCTTGCCCAGAAAAAACTTTGTCACGTTTTAAACGTAAGTATTAACCATGGTTGTTGCTTTTGTCAAAAGACAGAAAATAGAGGGCTCAAAACTGAGTGGTTAGCAAGAACCCAGTGTGACAAAACAGTGCTGGAATTTCAGCTGTGTGCTTTTGGTCCCAACCTGGCTCCATAAGGAGGTCAGAAGGGGCCTCTAGGGGAGCTGCTCTTGTGGCTCATGCCCGCACAGATCTCCCTGGCAGTCAGGGAGTTGCTCACCTGCTGCTGGTGCCAGACGATGCCAAATGCTGTCCCAGCCTGTCCCTCACTAGGTGCCAAATGGAGCCACCTTCTCTCTCTCCAGACTACTCTTATCCAGTTTGTTATCAGGCCAATTCCTGCTGCTCTAATATTTACCTCTAACCAAAGATTTTAATGAAATGAACCTAAACTAGGTTTTTAAAGATCAAAGCTGTCTATGTCATCTGATTACCTGCTAGGAAATGACAAGTCCAAACACCCTAAAACCACTCAGGTTTGACAGATTAGCGTCCCTTGAAATCCTACAGTATCAGTGATCAGCAAAAAAACATTTTCCCATCTGAAATCTATATTGTGAAAACAGTCTATACCTTGTTGGGCAAAAATAAACAGATTAGTGCCCCATGCACCTGATGTTTTGTACAGCCTGGGCATTGACATAACAAGCTTATGAAGTTGGGGCCAGGCCAATTCTGATTCCAGGAACACAGCAAGAGATTGATTAAAGTGAGCTTTATACCATCTGTGGTCAGGTTATGCTTGGTATAGTTCATCTATCTGCAAGAGTAGCAATAAATATGCCATTAGAGAGAACAGGTTTTCATGAATTGAGAAAAGAAATAGGAGGTGACTTGGAAGATGGCTTCTGCTCATCAGTAAGGATTTGAGAAAGGATGGCTACCTGTCACCTGCAAGAGAAGATCATGCACAAAGGAAAGCTAGCACTAGGAGATGCTCCCTCAGAAATGAATTTATGATTCAAACTTAGATTCATTCCAATATTTATTCAATTAAATTTGGTGTAGGCATTTTGGCAGAAGTTCAAAGTCTACATTAGCAAGACAGCAGCAAAATATATATCTGGTTAGGAATGACTGGCTCTCAACTGCATCACTCTCCTAATGAAATTGAAAGTAAAGACCAAAATATAGCCAGGGCATAAACAGGCACAGTTTAATTGTCTTCAGTGGTGTGGTACATATTTATGCCAGATATAAGTTTTGCCACAGAAGGTCAGTCTGTAACTAGTACTTTTTTCTCCACACCTTCGGCTAACCCTGAGCAGCTGTCCCTCCCATCACAAAAATTTCTTGATTCTATGTACATGCCATTTCTGATCCATCCATAGCATAGGCCTTGTGCCAGCTCCTGCTGTGGGTGGTTTGGCAGAGAATTCCATTGAGATCTGAATTACCAGCACACATAATCACCAATGTCAGTTTTTAAATATGAGGCAGTTTTTTATCAAAGGAGAAAGCAGAGATTATAATTTGTGATTAATCTCTTGTTTTATGTTTTGTTATTTCAATCATCCAATTGAATCCAGAAAATACTTGTTAGAGTCTATAAACATTTTAGCACTGAACTCATAAGAGTTGGAATACTACAGGAAACACTTTCCATGTTTAAGAGAAGGCAAGAAATAGATAGCTGAGAACAGTAATGTGTATAATTTTAGCAAGTAAAGCAATACTGTGTTCTCAGATGCACTTACACTGGAGTAATTCAGATACACTTTTTTGCCATTTTCACTGGGATTTTGATATAAAATTTTCCAAAATGGTTATGTGTGTATATATGGTAATAAAAACATAAGGCATATTTCTAATAGTAGTCTATATTTGTAAGTTTCTCAGTCATGTGCAGTGACTGTTGAATCTGCTCTGGAGCAGTATCTTCTTGTTAAAGAGTACCTAATCCATTCTACGCTATTAATTAATCCTGTCATTATTACGTGTGTTCTCTCTGATGGAGTTTCCTAGGGTAGACCCTGCTTTCACCAGCATCCTCATCAAACCACTTTAATATGGGATTAGACAGTAATGCTGTCATGGACTCCAATATCATCTTCTGACATTGTCTTTTAGAAGCTATTTGATTATGAAGGAAGTCTAATAATCTCACTTTTTCTAGGAATGTCTTTTCTTACCTTGCCTTATGATAGAAAAATATTTTTCAAACTTTATTATACCAGAGGCAGTTTTTGGATATATCTCTGGATATTCTTTGAACTAGTCTTGGCTAGAAAATTAACCTACTTTTTACTTAATAGTTTTAAGCTTTATTCCTTTTTTTATGGATTTCATGTAATTTTTGATGACCAGAATAACTCCTAAAATGTTACGCATACAGTTGCTTTTTAGGCATTAAGATTAACATACAGAACTCCCATTAACTTTGTTGGTGGATGGATTTTCATATAAATGTTTTATTTGACCAGGCTAATTCTAGCCTCTTATTTTCTGGATTTTGTGGTTAAGCTTCTTTTGCCTGTAAACAAAACCATGTGCCAGACTCAGAATGGTGTGTCTTTTTGATCATTTCATACCACAGAATCTTCCTGGGAACCTTAAGCCGTAAAAGAAATACATTTTTGCAAGTTATATACCTTTCATGTTCTTGGTCTCATACAGATAGATGTTTGACTATTCTCATCATTTCAAAGTAGCAATTTTAAGCACTAAGTTCTCCTTTGCACATCTTAAAACATGTCTTCTTCTTTTAAACCTAAAATTACCAGGTCCAAAAAAACCCATATTTTGGACTCTCTGTGAAGCTGTGACTCTCCATTACAAGCTAGGAATCCATATGGCTGCTTTATTTGATCTTCAGTAACAGAATCCTTTCAGTTATATTTATCTATTTAGACAAAATTAAACAGATTAAGATAAGGAGCCAAGTTCACAAGAAAGAGCTAGGCATGGCTTAGAGAGCATGAAAAACTGATTCTGTGGTTGCCATGGTGAATGACAAGATTCCCAAATGCAGGTCCAAGACTTGTCACTACTTTTGCCACATCTCCTAAGTTTAGCATCACTGAGGATATTCTGAGTGTTTGGGTCACAGCCTAAGGTGGAAAACTGTCAGTTCTTAGGATGGTTTTAGGTTCATTCTTATCTTCAGCTTAGATGAGTAGAAAATGCATGTCATGGGGAAGGCCAGCAGAACAATCCTATTATACAGAAGCTTAGGTAACAGTGCTCACCCAGCCACAGACTGAAGTGTGCATAACACATGCACAGGCTTTAAGTCAATCTCAAAATAACTGTCTGATAGCATGTGACTCATAAATTTTAGAAGGGCTTATATCCTTGCAGGATTTTTTTCACAGAGGAGGCAAAGGGTTGGACTTCACGTCTCCAGTAAAACGTTGTTTTGTGTTCAAATGTTTGCTGTGCATCTGGTATTGTGAGAAATAGCCACTGGCTGATTTCTAAACATAGGGAATGCAGATTTTCCCATACTCAGGTTTGGGTAAAGCTGAATTCACTTTGTGTGAATTTTATCAAATTTAGACCAAAGCATGTATCTGGTAAGAAAATTGCAGCTCCATTGCTGAAATTTCAGTAAGGTAAAAATTTTCAGCAGGTGAAAATATAAATGAGTGCAGGAATGGCATCATTACTAAAAGATCCTTCTGAAACTTGCATTTTATTTGCAAGAGATCTTGAAAAAGCAGTCATATAAACACAATTGCCCAGTGGTATCTAATTACATTACCAGGATACACTTGTCACTGAGATTATGTGCTGCAGTAAGTGCAATAATAAATAATATCAGAGAAGGATTTGCTGAAGAAATTCCAAAGGCTGAATCGCCATTTTTGTTAAAATAATTACATCGGGAAGAGTTTCAAAATTACAAGAGGAGCCATTCACTTAAACCATGTAGAAAGGATTAAACAGTGGTGGTGGTACATTGAGATTGTCTTTGGCCCATCCTCAACAGAGCTGAGAGTATGTGAGTACTCACAAAATTCTTAGCTCAGCAGGAATTTTCTACATTAAGTTTTGATGTGTTCTTTTTAATTCCCCCCTTAAGTAACATCTATTGGGAGACATATTTCAAGTAAGACAGGTTTTCTTTCTTTATTTTTGCATCATCAGCTGCTATTAAAACTGAGAAATGAAAGCCTAAATCTTAACCAAATGAGAAAAAAGGAGTGGAGAGTATAGGCTGCCTGCATAAAAAAATATGTAGGGGGCCAAAGATGTGTATGGCACCAGACCAGAAATAAAACTTTTCTGTCTCTGGAGTAACACATGACATTTAAAGCCATGGGACTCTTGATAGTATTTGTCCATTGTACTGAAAACAATCCGGACCCAGAGGTTCTGATTCATATTTCTCTTACATAGAAGACATTACCTTTTTATTGATGTAAATCAAAGTGATCATTTATATGCCTTAAAGCATAAAGATCTAGGGCCAAGAAACTTTGCTTTTCTAATTTCCTTATTTCTGGAACCTTCATGTGAGGACTTATCATTAAGCATATGCAGTGCAAGAGGCTCATAATCTGAGTCCATTATCTGTAGACTATTATAGCCTACCACGAAAAGAATGCTTGTTCTTTAAGGCAAGCATTCGAGATTTCAGATTGGAGGTGGAAGTCCTTTAGAGTCCTATTAATTTATGTCATACAAGTAGACAGACAGACTTGTGCACTGTACTATTGCCTATGGAAGAAGCTCTAAAAGATCAATTGGGAAGCTATAATTCCCTGCAGGTAGCCATATAAGAGTTAGAAGGGAAACTGGATTAAGATGCTAAGAAAACTGTATTTATACTTCCTCCTAACTACTCCTCTGGGGTATAACTAAGATGCTGAATTTAATAAGGCTTGAATTTGGAAGGGAATTCACACAGCTAAAAGGATTTTTTGGGGGTAAGAGCTCTGGCCATACTTATGAGAATCCTGTGGTAAACATAAAGAAATCAAAGAGAGAACGTGCATTTATTTGGATCGCATCCCATCTGCAGTTAGCTGTTCATCTTAATTTCGAATTCCTCCTTCTTTATTTTCTTCACTTATTAACACACATTTTATTTCTAATTTCTAAAAATCCAGTCAACCTCAGAACACTCTAATAACCTTGGTTCAGAGAATAATGAAATGGAACTAGGCAAATGAAAAGGATGCTTGGTGGAAATGCCCCATTCTTAGATTAATTTCTTTGAACAGTTAAATCTAACTATGAAGTTTTTATTATATAGTTAATTCCATGGGAACATTTATTAGTATTTTTTCAGTGGTGTCTAATATCAGCTTTAGCCTTTATTATTATTGTGAAAGCTAATTGGCAAATAAGGACTTTTCTAAAAGTATTTGAAATATATTTCAAATACAGAAATACTGTTCTGTTAGATAACCACGTCATGGACACCTTTGAAGCCTAATGAAAAAAACTCCTAAGGTAAATATCACAATAAGTGCTACAATATCTCTACTGGATTTAAACACTGTAAATTTATTGCCCTCCTGACCTTTGAATATCTACAAGATCATCAATTTTAAAACTTCTGTGTCATTAAAAGGAAATGGAAAAAGTTTCAATTATCTGTGCTAAGGAATATTGTTTTTTTCAAAGCACAAACTGTGTGTTGATTGTACTGCAGAATGCAAGACTAAACAAAATTTAAATATCAGTATGTCTTTATGCTTCCTTTGACTCAAGCCACCTATAAACTATACATTACAGAAGAAAGATGGAAATCCCATCCATATATTGTCCAACATTTTTCTGTAGGAGACATTTTATGTGATTCACCAATTACAAGGAAAGGCACAGTTAGAATGTCTATAGTTTTCTATAGATACACTACCCACATACTGCTTTCACCTTTTCAAAACCCAAAAGCATTTGTGAGTTATATTCAGAAGTCTGGTCTGTCTTTGACTGTGACACAGTACCATATAGACCAAGGTAACCAGGAATCAGAAACCCAGACAGTTTGGGTAAACAGAGACACCACTGTGCATCTCCCATAGGTGGCAACAGGAAGATGTTTACACAGTGATAAAAATTTAACAGGAAAATGGCAACTGTGACCAATTTTCAAGCTTCTGTTTTTCCTCTAAATCTTCAATGTTACATTCAAATGTTTTTCATCAACACATCACCCATTTGGTAAAGCAAGATTCATGTGCTAGAGGAGGGCAGATGGTCTGGCTAGTTCTAGTGAAAAGGTCTTGGAAACTCTGAATTGAATGACCCAACTTTGAGTTTAGTGGAAGCTGAAAGAACAATGAAAAATTTTTACAGGCAAGTGATGCTTCTCTCTAGGTCACTTAGGAATTGTATGCAATGGAAGTGAGTAGTGTCTGAGAAGCATTTGGAGACCCTTAGATGTAAAATGCTATTTAAATGGTAATATAATTATATATTTATTCATGAGAGAGGCTGAAGTGGGATTGGCTTCCTGTCAAAAACTGTCAGACAGAAATAGGATTCCTTCTGGATAGCTGTCTTGAGGATTCCTACTGCTACCTAAGAGATTTACTTGGAAACAGTTGCCAGTGTATTAGGGGCCAGTAGGTAGGACACAAGACTAGATATGAAAATAATTTTATTCTACTGATACCTCTAACCTTAACTGTTTTGGGATCTTTGACATGTGTGATATTTGTGCAATATTACTACTGCTGTTGTTATCACTGCTGATACTATTAATAATTATAATGAAGTTGTTACACACATATGTGTATAAAAAATTGTTTAGGTGTACATTAGGGTCTCAGACTACAAGTTCCCATAGCAGAGATCACCTGGGCATCTGAATATGTCAAAAGCAGACATCAGTCTCAGTTTGGTTACAGAAAGAACTATAATGCATTCTTACAGGTCTTGATCTGAACAACAGTGACCTGGAACCCCACCAGGTTTATGTAGGTAATAAATTAATTCTTTTCAAAATGTGAAGAAGCCATGGCACATACATATTTTTTGTCTTGAGATGTAAATGGAGAAATGTATACATGAGGAAGATTGTACGTATTCCCTTTCAGTTAGTTGCATGTGCCTGTAAAATAGTCATATTCAGAACAATCAGATTAATCTATAATCTGTCTATGAAAAATTCATGCTTTGACTTTTCCCTTAAACATTATGCTTTATTGATTTTCAAGTGTGATGAAAAGGACATAATTATTTAGCACAGAAGAAAAATAGGTTTAGATCTTTCAATAAACAGAGACAGAAGACTCATAAAAAGAAATGACAGTTTGCAGACCTTATTTCATAAATTATGGGAAAAAAACAGAAATAAAGTAATAACAATTTAATGGTTATAAATCAGCTAAAGGAAGATAATGTAAAATATTTTCTGTGATTATTTGATTGACTTTTTTGTGCATTCTTTTAATCACATTTTATACTTCGTGGGTTTCTTTTTGTTTTGGTTTGTTGTTTTGTTTTCTTTAGTAAAACCAGTACTTTTTGTGGCTAAAATGCTTGCAGACAGAGAACACAAGGTCACTTCTGTGAAAATAACCTGAAATATAAATTTATGTTTACATGTGTGAGGATTTATAGTAGAGCTGCTTGGATGTCTATCCAATCAAGAAATAAGAACTGCTCCATATGACTTTGTTGATCAAGGCATCCAAGACACAAATACTCTGTAAAAAACTGTTAATATTCATTCCCTAAAATGAACAACTTTTTAAAGAAGCTATTTGAATTCTGAGTATTTTATAAATTTGAAGGAACTATAATCTGCTCATAGATATGGCAAAAGGATTTAAATAAATTATTCATAACAAGCTACTCACTCATCTTTCTTCTAAACAATATCCATCAATATCCAGTGTTCCTGAAGGTGTTTATATGACCAAAAAATATAAATACAGATATGAGAGTGAACTGCTCTATATTATGCTTGAGAAAAGTAAAGAAAAAACTTGTTAATTCTACTATAATCCACAATTTAAAAACAATTTAGTAACCTAACTTTTACAATAAAATTTCCAGATTTTGTTTGCATTATATTGTTCTACAGGATAATATATTGTGTAGGGAGCAGTTTGGCAGCTGAGTCCCTGATTTGACAGTGTTATGTGTCATGACCCTTGATCTAGTTAAACCAGCCAAAAATTCAAAATTAAGTAATATTTCTCTCAAAGTACTGAAGCTACTCTAACCTAGTGAAGATTCTGTAATATTGGACAGGAGAAAAAATAAACTAGCTGTTTGAACATGCTTCTGTATAAGAACAGACAAATAACATTTTTTCTTTAAATGACCATAAATTCATTCCATAATAGAAGATACCATATTGCAATATTATATAGCTTCAATTCTCTAAAACTGTAGAAATCTCTGTTTTTCAAAATTTTATCAGGTGGGACATGCATTCATGTGTAGACTGTGACCTAAACTGTATATTTGGATATGCAAGGTCAGGTCCTGAATCCATAGTTGTCCGTAGGAACTCAAAAGAATATGGACACCTTCAAAGGAAATAATTCAGAAATCGAAGATTATAACAATTTTGTTGTGTTTAAAGTAATAAATCCAAAATCTGGGCCCTGTTATAGCACATGGATAACACTTGGGGACTTTAGTTCTCCTTTTATTTCACCCACATCAATCTGTGCCCATGAGTGTATAGAAGCAGTGACACAGGACAGATTCTGGGACATCTGATCTCTGTTGTACAACTAGCTCAGCATTTTAGCTCTCATTTTCCTGAAAACCCCAAAGTGATGTGGTCCATCATGCACTCTGGAAAAGCTACACTTTAGGTGTGAGTTAATTTTTTAATAAATAAATCCTACGGTGAACATTTAAAGAATCTGATTTTGGGGCTGAGATGTCTGTGGATGAGCTGTGATGACTATTGTATTAGCAAACTCTTAAACTATTCCCAATATTTTTTTTTTTTTTTTGCAAAAATCTGTTTCTCTATGTCATTACTGTCCCAGTACCAGGGGACAGTAATTTCAATAACAATTGTACAGAATAGATAATCACATTCTCATTCCTGGAAGAAACTGTCTATCCATTCATGAGTTTGCACAACAGAAGACTTTCTGGGAATTCCCTGGCAAAAATAAAGGGATTCAGTTTCTCTTTCTTTTACAATTCACAGACACTGATGCACTTCAAAGACTTCTACATTTTCTGGCTGTAGGGAGTTACCACATCTCAATACAAAGTTTTACTCCCAATCATATAGCATATCTGCATTTTTTTCATGATTAAACACAGCATCCTTCAAAGCACAGGGAGGTTTCATTTCCAGTATAGAATTTATCATAATTTAGTGTTTACTGTGGGAGGAAAATCATCATTGTGTGGGTAGCAGAAACCAGTAATAAAGAAATATTAATTGCATCATAAATGAGATTCATGTAGTAATAAGAGGCTTGGTTTTAGGGCAGCTACACTGTGGGGGAACCTGTAAAGGAATAGGTTTCTCTAACTTCATACTCTTAGTTATAGACTTTAGGAGACCTTCTGTAGTTCAGTTTGTGTTAATGTTGAGTAATAAATATAAAGAAACCTTTCTTTGATTGCCTTCTTGAAAATACGCTTTCCTAGTATAAAGAATATGTAGCACATGTAATTGATGCTCCTGAGAACAATATATTTTCTACTTTACAAAAAAAGAAAATTTAAGCTGAGGGAGAACATCCTTGAGATTTCTGGGAATAGTACTAGTCCTAGTACTAGTTTCACCATCTGTCTAACACCAGGCTAAAAGGGCATATAACATGAATCTCAAAGAGCAGCTGAAAATTAAGGGGAAGGTATCTTCAAATATTTCTCACTAGTCCCTTAAGGAGTATCTGGTTCTTTCCCATGCATTTTCAGACTTAAAAAAAAAAATATTTAGTAAATTATCTTATTAAGTTTAGCCAGGGGTATGTGTGTGTCTGAGAGACAGGAAGGCTTGGGGGCTGTGTGTGTTACAGTAGGATTTTTGTCTTGTAATTACTTGGAAGAGTCTGAATTCCTGAGGCTTGTCAGACAAGTGATATTTGTCTGATTTAGGTAAAAGATGTTAGGTAATGTCTGAAAGAGCACAAGTTACTTGAATAGAATATTCCATCAACTAGCATACATAGTACTTGGAGTCACATATGGTAAGAGCTTTGAATTGTAGCTACCACTGGTGCTGGCAACACAGATGTTGAGACATGACTGGGTGGGGGAAGTAAGTTTGAATGCTAAAAAATAAAATAGAATTGGGGAGGAGGTGTATCCCAGAAAACTAATCTAATTGCTATTTTCTTGAGAAATGAAGATTTTTTTAAAGGTTATATTATCTAAAATATTTATTATATTGTTTAAATTAATCAATGGGAGGACTGTTGCATTCTAGAAGAGATGGAGAGGGCACCTTGAGCTAGCACTTCCTGTTCTTAAATTCATTGAGAAGGAGACTGAAAGTGTGTAGAAATTTCTAGGCAAATACCAGCTCCTTTTGCATTTGATTGTTTTGCCAGGGAGGATTCACCTCACTAGCTAAGTGTGCACTAAAAAGATATGTGATATCTGGCTTGCTCAGGGTCTTCCATTTTTTAGTACATTCCAATTTTATCATCCTTCTGGCTTAGATATTGTTCTTGTTTCAATTTTTTGCATTTTTCCTTTGTAGAGAAAGAAAAAATACCACAAAAGCAGTCTGTTGGTTAGAAAGTCAGAATGGGATCAAAATTTATTTCCAATGCAATTAATGTCTCTTCTACAGTTTATATTTTAAAAAGCTTTCTTTCTCCATTTTAATGAAATAGTTCACCCCTTTTGAGAAATGAGATTAATATGTATTTCCTGTCTTCTATGCATTTGTTGTCTTCTGTAATCACTAAGGAGATTTCACAAGGGTTCCACTAAAGGGATTCCACAAGCAGGTGAGGTTGACTTTCCAAAAGGATTTTAAAACAAAGATCACAGATTAATCTCTTTCTGAAAAGCAGAGAGAGTAAGTCAGTAGAAAATTTCATGGAGAAGCACTTTTCCAGTTCCTTTAATTTTCTTGTAGATTTTATTAATTTACCCTTCAAAAATTTTCCATTAATGTCTTTGAACTTCCAATTTGATTCTGCCAAGGTCATTCATACTTTAAATTTCCAACTGTTATCTCTTTATAGTTTGTCAGATAAATGAATCTTGAGTACATCTGTGGCAAGTTATTTTTACTTTTTAAGGGTTTGGGATGTTGGTTGTTTTCTTGAGGTTTTTTTTGGTTTTGTTTTTGTTTTTTTTTTGTCTTTTTCGGAATTCAGTCCAGAGTTAAACACCTATGCCCAGTGCTCAAAATCTGAAGGACTGAACCTAAATGCATGCCTGTTTGATGAATTTATACAATTCATCTACCTGCAGCTGGATGAGAAAGAATGAGATCCTGCTGTCATCTCATTGATACACCATCCAGTATATTAGTCTTCACAATGAAAATACATTATTTCAATATGAATACATATAGACAAAATTCTCCCTTGGTATTAACTTTTAAAATAAAAATTAAGTGTAGGAAAGGACTAATCTTATTACAATTTTTTGCTGTGAGGAGGAGTGACTGAGGGACTAGAGCATGAAAACTTTAAGGGTGTTAATTTCACATTTCTAAGCTTTTCAATGAGGCATTCTGTCAGTAAAAAGACTAAAAGGAATTGCATTTCTAAACAAGCAAAGGCATTCTTTTTTAATAACAGACAAAAAAAAAGTTGATTCTGTCTTCATTGTAGCAGAAATCTACAATGCTCAGGTGAAGTCCACTATGTACTAAAACAGTTTTCTAGTTTATATTCTATTTCATGAATGCACAATAATATTTTTTCTGGTCAGAAATATAATTTCTGTGTCAAAAATCTTGCATTTAATGGAATTTCTTGCTGAGAAAATAAGAGAAAACATTATTTTAATGTATGCCACATACAAAATGAATTGTTTTAAACTATCTGTCTGTGAATTGAAGATCATAGTATCAGGAATTTACACAGGGAAGTTTGTCCTTAGAAATCCAAAGCTGTCCACATTGCTAGAGTAAATGAATACACATTCCCATAGCATAAAATGGGGTTTTGAAATAATTCTGTGATATCCCTTATGTTTCTTATTAGTTGTCCCCTATTTCCTGTGCTAGTTTTTAAATTCTGTTCCGTACATGTGTGCTAACATTTTATTTGTGGTTTCAACTATATCCCACATAATGTGAACTCAATCATAGAATCATAGAATATGTTAAGTTTAAAAGGACCCATAAGAATCACTGAGTCCAGTCCCCTGCTCCATGCAGGACTATGTAAAAATAAACCCTATTACAAAAGCATTGTCCAGACTCCATAAACTGTCAGGCTTGGTGCTGTGACCCCTTCCCTGGGGACACCATTCCAGGATCATCCTGTCAGTGAAGATACATTTCCTAATGTCCAATCTGAAATCCTCCAGTCACAACTTCTTCCAATTTCCTTGTGCTCACCAGCAATTGAGAGCTCAGCAGCTCTGCCTCTGTGCTGGGATGCAAACTGATTTGAGCCACTCCTTCTAAGTCTGGCCTTCTCACCCCTCAGTGTTTGAGTACAAGGGTTTGCTCTCCAGTCTGTCACAGGCTGGACCTTTCCACAAGCAATACACGGAGTATAGTAGGGTATTGCCCAAATTGATTTTATATCCATATTATTAGTGCTTGAAAGAGCAACCAGATATGCTCATCTTTTTTTTTTTTTTTTAATTTAGAACTGATTCCAGTAAGAGACTTCTTAACTTCTTACTTAAGTAATTATTTTTTTCTTTCATTTTTTTTCTTTCTTTTTTTTTTTTTAAATTTTTTTTTTCTAGCTGCCTGTGTCTTTTTCCACTAGACTGGTTAAAATAGATTTTTTTTCTTTCTGAAGGGTATGTGTCAGATATTTCTCTGTTATAAGACAGGGAAAAGTTGAAAACAAAAATACAGTTAAGGCACAACATTGGAGAAATTGTGATAGAAAAAAATAGTGAATTTGGTGCATATGTTCAAATGAGAGGGGTAACCTCTCTTCTGAATCTCTCCTTCTTATTATTGAGAGTCAAAGTTGTGCTTGATGTTTACACACAGTGGAACAACTCTAGCACAGGATGGTGTAAAAACTCGTCCACCTCAGAATATCCTAAAACTCAGGACTGAAGAATTTAGAATTAAATCTCTACTGCAAATCAAGCAAGGAGAAAAATTCTATCTGGAAATTGAGTCACACACATGCATGTTGACTTAAGTTTTCAGGAAATCCATGCACTGTTTGCTTGTTCAATAGTCAGATTGTAACTAAAATTGAGTGATAAAGAAAGACCTGGGTTGACAGCAGCTATAAGCCCAGATTTTCAGGGACTGTAAAGTCTAAGCAGGTGGAATATATAGAAATTAATTTACATGGGCTTTAGGCACTCCAGATACTGAGGGTTACAGAGCCTGGATCATCTTGCAATGCTGGTTTCCTGAGGGCTGTAGGGTTTGGTGTGTCAGAGAATGTTGCAGCTGTGAACAAAATATGCTGATTTGTGGTGTGTTGCTGTCACCCAACATAGGCCTGATTCTGCTTTTATAGAAGTCAACTGACAGGAGCTTGCACAGCTGGACAGCTGGGATATCCTCTGAGAGTTTGGCTCTCCTAATGCAGTGAATGAGCAGCCATTCATAACTATGATTCCACATAGGCTCCACCTGCCCTTCTGACACTCATTCTCCATGATATCACAAGGACCAAGCAGTATACTCATGGCAATGAGGAACTGTACAAGGAAGATAAAACCAGAATCCAGCCAAAGACTGAAACTGCTGCATTCTCCATACTTTTCACTTATCCAGCTGCTCTAATGCCATACAAGAAAAAAATCTGCAATCAACCAGTATGGCCTGTGAATAGTTCTATCATGCCAGTTATTATCAGATTGGTAGGGTATATTATATAAATTTGAATTAATATTAATTTTCTGTAGCTATTAAATAGATAAACCCAAGCATGCTCAGCACCTTTCTCTGACTTGGTGCTAACCGGAAAATGGGTGTTCTAGTTGAGTCCTACTAAACTCTCTTGAAATTCAGAGAACTCCACCAGAAATATTCTGCAGCTTGCACTGATGCCCAGACTGGCTGGTCATTGTTTGACACAGCATGGTATGGGCCAAAACTCAGTCAGACACAACTAAAACAAATAAACACAAAGACAGATTTAAGACCCTGGAAACGTTCTTTGTAAGTGCACACTGTATGTTATGGCTTGTTTGCCTGACATCAGCCAGGAAAGTGTTATGGAAATATGGACACAAGTTCTAGATGTTACTACATCCGTAAGTAAATTGAGAAAATATTGTCAGTGACCTACAGCTCTTGTAACATCTGAGCAATACCCCTTTCTGTTGATAAATTATTGAACCCAACATGTAACTGGAGAAGAAGGAATAAAAGAGAAAACAGGGTAATAGATGTGTTCAATAGATACGAAAATAGGTGATGACGAAGGAAATTTCCACTGATTTCTTATGTCTCCACCTCTTGAAAATGTCATGGAACGAGATTCCTCAAAATTAGGAGTATCACCTCTGGAATTGCCTTTGGTAAATCAGGAGATAAGAGTTGGTGTTTCCAGCTTCTAAATGTTTCTTCCATCCGTTGTGACTCTGCAGCAGTTATCTTCTGTAGTAAATGAGCAGTGACCTCAGGACCATTCACCATAAATGTGAACTCTCCCTCAGTTGGCTCTTCTCCCGCATTTCTAGTAATATTGTCTGCATTAGCTATTTGTTCTTTTCAGAGGCTGAGTGCAGTAGGAAGCCATTAATCAGCATGCTGAAGGTCAGTTCAGACTCCTGTAATTTAATTTCTTCATGTGCTTCTTCTCTCTGTATCTGGTCTGTGGTAAAGAAGACAGCTTGCTCCCATACATCAGTTTGACCATAGCTGAGCAGAAGAGGACTGTTGTAGCAGCTACTTTGTGTTCATCTTGTCAGAATGTGCCACAGATGAGAATAAAATTTGTGTTGACAATTCCACATTGCAGATGGCCACCTGAACCAGCAGTACTGTGTTATTGCTCTTTTAAAAGAGCTTGCTTCTCAGGTTCTGGTCAGCTTTGAATCCTAAGGAAAACCACAGGGGCATGGCTGGCATTCCAGACTGCAAACAGATCACAGGGGGAGAGATGACTGCACTGAAGTTTAAATGCACTGACTGTTTAAGACTAATACAGATTAAGAGTAACAAGGTCAAAAATCTTAGCTGCATGCTCTTGCTAATTTATTAATATAATTTAGCATGCAATAATGAGACTGAACTCGCTCAACCCTACCAATGAGCCATGCAAGCATTAACTTGTTGGAGCTAGTTATTTTCTTTCTCTGCCAATAACTTCTGCTCTGTGAATGTTAACTGCTGTTTTATTGCTATGCATTGATATTTTGTGTGAATTTGTTATTTAATATATTGTGATAATTAAGCTAAGAGCAGTATGACTATTAGTTTTTTTATACTGCTTCTTAGGTTTAATATTTTTTGTGTGGCCCAAAATAGCTGTCTTCCAGCTTTCCTACAAGGCCTAGTAAAAGATAGTCCCTCTCCTCACAAGCCTTTCTTCTATCACAGAAGAATACTTTAAATCTGAAGGGCGCTCTTAAGATTATCTGGTCCAATAGCTCTGCTTGAGCAGCTTGACCAGGACCCTCTCCAGTTGGATTCAGAGTATCTCCACAGAGGGAGACTTCACAGCCTCTCTGAGCCAATGTTTCACTGCCATCACTACAAAAGAACTCCTGCTTGCTTATGTTCAGATGGAGAGTAATGCTTTCTGTGTGTTTTATTTTTCATTTGTCTCCATCATCTCTTGTTCTGTCAATTGGCACTATTGAGAGAGCCTGGCTCCCTCTTCATCACTCCTTCCCACCAAGTATTTATATACATGGATAGGTTCCCTGCCAAGCCTTTTCTTTCCCAGACTGAATTTTATCTATATAGACAAAGAAGTAATTAAGAGGGTCTAAAAGTGAAATAAAAGACACTTTTCCCAACTTATATGAAACATTTATCTGAAGGAATTTGTACAATAATAAGTAGGAATCTTTCGGTTTTATAGCACTTGCTGTATTTTTTTGTTCTTTTTTTTTTTTTTTCTTTTGTTTATTTTCTTTTCTTTTTAGGACTTCCTTACTCTTTTTTTTTCTTCCTTATTTTCTTAAAATTTTATTTATTGCTATTTATTGCACTTGTTATGTCAATATTACATTGTGTCTCTAAACAAAGGAACCATTTTACTGGGGGTTTTCTGTTTGGTTTGTTGTTTTTGTTTTTTTTTCAAATCTTCACCAATGCTTTCTTTCTCCCCTATAGAAAATACCCACATCCTGTGAGTTTTATGAACATCACCTTTTAGAAAGAAATCCTGATGTTTTTCCTGTAGATGTTCAATAATGTGGCCACTGTTAGGAATAGCCCTGGTAAAGTATAAATAAAAGGTTATTTGTGGTAGTCTTATTTCTAAATGCTAATAGCTTGGCATCAGCTCATAAATCATCAGTGATGAGCTCCTAATTATGTGCCAGCATCACAGTGGGATCCAACCTAATACCAGAAATTTACATATTCATGAATACACCCATATTCATGCGTGGAAAAATGCAGAATATAGCAGAAATCAAATAATCTCAGTTTTCTCCAAACCGTTATTTAGGTGAATTGCCTTCTCCCCTAACATGCCTTTTCCAGCTATTTACCTATGATATATATTCAAATTTCAGAAAGTTTTCTTTGGAGTTCAGTTTTAGACAGTACATAGTTTCAACTTGTCCAAAAGAATGTGTGTAGTCTGCAATGTTACAGGTAATGAATACCTCCTATAATTAGTGTCCATTCCATTTCTACTTGCTGACATGAATTTTGAGTTTAAAATATGGCTGGTGTATGTTTAGTCTAGAACTAATGGGCTATTATCTAAATTTTCTGTGATGTAAGTTGGAATTAATGTTTTTTTAAAAAAAACCTACTCTTCAGTGGATATTTACAGTTGTCTGGAAATGAGAAAGTTTGTTTTGGATAGTATAGATACTTCAACAGATCAGCTATAAGGGATGACTTGTACCTACAAGTGGTAAGAACTGGAGGGAAGAAGATTGGCTTTATTTGTTGTGTGTTTACAGAACTTCACCTTACAGGCCCTAGAAAACATCAGCTTTATTGTTGTGAAAGCAATCAGCTTTTCCCAGCCCTGAAAGAAAGTAATGTGAGAGTTTCTTTTCAGTGCAATTATATTCTCCAGAATAAAACTTGAGGGAAACATTAAAATAAACACTTTTTTTAATGTTTACTGTAGGTTCTCAGCCCTGGAGACTAGGAGAGTCCTTTCTTTTTTGCCCCTTTAAAAGCAATACTCTCTTCTGTCCCCTGCTCAGTCTTTGGATCTAATGTGGCAGCTCACCTGTAGATCTCTTTCAAGTGATTACTTCCTACGTCTGTAGTAATTTTCACCTTTTTCATTTAAAACTTTAATTGAAAAAGATGTGCTGACACCTCATGCCCTGTCTCCTAAAGACTGCAGTCTCTGCTTGGGACTTGGGGCTCTGCTGCAATTCAGACATCAGTTATATTAATTTTTAATTGAATATATCTATGACCAGTTATGTGTATTTCCACAGAAGCTATTATTGAAGGATCCCTAAGCAGTTATTGCAATTAAGGATTTCTAAGATTCGTATCAAACCTGCACAGTATGTAATGATAATAAGAAAATCAGAATGTCTAGCACTGAGCACTCTGTGATTAGTTTAGAAAGTAATCTCTTTTAAAAATTACTTGCCAAGAAATTCAGAATGCCTATTCTCTTCCCATCTGCTCCCCACCCAGCCCCAAAAACTGTACACCTGTATTCCTCTCATACATATCATAGTGGCATAGAGTCCTTGCTGCCCCTCTGGCCAGATGCTGTTGATCAGAGGCTGGAGAAGCTCCTCCTGATGGCACATTTTTCCATGTCAGCTGAATCCCTTCCTTGTTATTCAACAGACTCTCTAGCACAAGACTCAATATTGGGCCATGTGACGGGTCTGCCGAGGCATGAAATGAAAGTTCAATATCTAAGGGAAATTGCACAAGGAATTTGTTGAGTCATGCTTACCCAAAGTATGGCAGGGTGAAAATTGCCAAGTTGTTCTGCAACAGTGGTTTGCATAGTCCAAAAATCTGTCTTTGACAGAGAGAAGTGTTTGGAGTTTTCATATAATATGCTAGAAATTCAGTAGTTATATGGTAAGGAATGAAAAATCTGATTAAATAAAAAAGTCTTTTCAGCTCTTAATTTTGAAATGGGCTTCTTTGCTCTCACCTTCCTTAGGCTACCACAGCAGTCTGATGGGACCTTCTTCTTTTCCCTTCTTCTATTCTAGTTTATGCGTGAAATGGCAGGCAGAGCCCTGCTCATCCTCTCAGCTAACTATTTTTCCTGCCTGCAGAGTCCACAGTGGTGTGTCAGGGTGGTTGTGCCTGTCCTTTGGTCCTGGACAGCTCTGGATCTATCTGGAGGAGGCTGGAACATGGTCTGAAAACAGCAATGTTCCAACCCTCCGTAGTCATTCGTGATTTTGATCAGAACAAAACAAAAAAATTATCTGGTAAGGAAATACAAGGTGTTTTTCATTACCCATGGTCCTGGAATGTTCTCATTTTACTCAAATTTGCCTTTCGCTATTTTTGTGACAAAAATCCTAGCATGCATATTAAAGTGACAAATGAAAAAAACTTATTAGGTTAATTATCACTGCACTGTCCTATTGTATCGAAATGATACTGTGGCATAAATTAATATATTAAAACTATACACTCCCATTTTTAAATATTCTTAAGGTCACCTTTAGCTTTATTAAATTAAAACATTTGACAGACTGCAATATTACCAATATGGTAATATACTCTCCAGATTGCATAACCAAGTAGCTTTCTAGTGCAAGTGCAAGCAATCTATTTTCTTGTTTACATGATGCTGCCAGTGGAGTACAGCAGATGTTGAACTAAAACCATGTGAGGCAGCATTGTACTATGCCAGGCTTACCTAAGGCTTACCTTGCCCTGCTGATGCTCAATTTTGTTTATATAATTTAGAAGACCTTTTATAAACTACTTCTACAAAACTCACTTTTATTGGAGCAGTTTCTTCTGTGTTGAAATAATGTGAAACTTTAATATCTAGAAAAACTATTTTGAAAATAACTCTAATAAACAATTTTCTTAAGAGTTCAGCTAAAAAAAACCCCAACATTGTTATTCTTCCGACTTATCCATATATAGCTTTCTCATGCCTACTTCTATCCCAGTGATATCCCTGTGGCTTTTAATCCTCTATTCTGCTGTATATATCACTGATCTTCTTAGACACAGGGAAGCCTTTTAATGTACAGAAATCTCCAGAAATGGGATGTGGCAGCTCAATACTGCAAGGTCATTTAAAGTGTTTTCTCAGCTGACTTCCTATTTTCCTAGCTCATGACAGGGGAAATTACTTTGCAGGATAACCTTCCTTCTTGGTGCAGAAAGATTAAGAATCTTGTCATATATCAAATTGGGATTTTTTTCACCATAATCAGAAATCTTTGAAGTTCAATAGTGCTCACAAAGAACAAGATACGCCAAACTAGGTTAAGAAAGGGGCTAACACTTGCAAGGCATATTTTTAAGTAATGAAGTTTCTCGATTTCTATAAGACATCTTGGAAGTTGCTAGTTTCAGTGCAGTGCTCATTCTCCCACTATTTTCGTCTGATTCTTTTCTGAGCCCTCAATTATTTTAAACACACAGGGCAAAATTTACCCCTGGAAAAAAGCACCACTCCCAGTGGAGTTCATTCAACTTACGAAAAATTATGTGAAAATTTCCTTAATTTCTTCAATTATTTTAGATTTTGTTAGTTTTAGACATACGTTTTCTAGAAATATGAGCCAGTAATATTCTCTTACTGTCTTAGGTCATGTCTACAATTTCCTCTTGTAAGAGTATTTTTTTGCCTGCAGGAACATGGTTCTGCTCTGGTCACAAATCAGCAAACTGTTCAGCATCTGTGGAGAGATACTTACTGTCACATGAGAGCTCGGACTTAATAACATTTCTAGAACAAATGGGAGATTTATTTGAATGACTACACCAAACTATCTTGATTTGATTTTGGTGGTCCTAGTCTAAATGTCATGTTGTTGGGATTAATTTTTAGAAGGAAAAGCAAGTAAGCTTTTTAAACAGTAGAAAGTAATTGAGCAGTTGTGCTTTATTAAATTTGGACCTTGCCTAGGTTGAAATTAGAAGAGAAATAATAAAATAAAATGTTACTCGAGGGCATAAACCTAAAACAAAAAGGTTTAAAAGGAGCTCTGGAGGTCCTGCTCAAAGCAAGCATTCAAAGTTGGACTGAGCTGCTGTAGGAATTTTCCAGTTGTGCTTAAAATACTCCAAAGACAGTGATTCCATGTTGTCTCTGGGTTGTTACATGCCCATATGGAAGAATTATATACCTACAAGAGTATATACCTATATACTCTTATAGACAGTGCTTGTGTAGGTTCATAATGGTCTGCATCACATTTTTTACGTGTGGTTTTAGAAGCATTTACAATACTTAGTTTAATGACCCTCGTCTGACATTCAGCTCAATTTTTCTATTACTTTTTTATTCTTTTACACTATAAGATATACCTAAACTTTCTTCTGTATGCATTGTTTTTCACTAGTAAGGTAGACAATAAGTATTTCATAAAAAATCTTGACTCACCCAGAAGTTAATGGCAAAGATCCTATATATTACAGTGAGATTAAGGTTCTAATGAAGATATATATAAAATATGGCCTTTCTTGGATAACTGTAAATATGAAAATATCTTCAGCAATATAAAAAATTGATATTTTCCTTACCACATTATTTACCTTTATTGCAATATTTGTACTATTTCTGACACTTCATGTAGGAAATTCCTCAAACACTCCATAAATTTAGGGAATTATTCTGGTAAATGTCCAGTTGTTGTTGGCTCCCAATGTAAGATGAAACATAGGACATATAGTACTATACATTGCTAAATCTTTCTATGTATGCCTTGGACATCTCTTGATTCTGAAAGCTTCTTGAAGTCAAGATATCACAGCAAGAGCATAATTTCAGACATTTTTTTCTAGGTCAGCAACAAAAACATTATTTCTTGAGTTTTAAGGAAGCTTTTAGTAAAATTTCAAGCACTTGGTTGAGATTTAAATGAAACATAAAGGAGTTAAGGAACATGCAAAAGAGCTGGAAGGAATGACTGAATATTGCCATAAGTATAAGAAGAAAACAAGAAACATTTTGTGTGGAGATGGGGGAGTTGAGAAATTCGGGAGAAATCTGATCTAGAAAAGGTTGTTAACATTTATATGGAAAAAATGGGATGCAATTTATATGCATTTTTTCCACTAGCTACACTGTAAAGCAGCCACTGACCCATTTATTGCTCAGGCCAGACAGCATCCTTACAAACAATTTCTAGCCACCTTTTAGAAGTTAGAGTTCGGCAAAACTTTCAGAAAATTCGAGTGTTACTGGCCTGTTTGGGTGGGATAAGATTATGCATAAGGCTGGATATGATTGGTATGGAGGTTGTGGCAATTGCTTCAGTGCAGACACAGACTGAGTCATAGAGTCACAGAATCTTATAGTCATTAAGGTTGAAAAAGACCTCTAAGATCATCAGGTCCAACTGTTAACCCGGCACTGTATTTACCACAAAGCCATATTCCCATCTGCTACATGGACACATCTTTCAATGAATTCCAGGGATGGATTCCTCCACTTCCCAGGGCAGTCTGTTCAAGTGCTTGACACCGTTTCAGTAAAGAAATTTTTCCCTGTATCCAATCTAATCCTTACCCTGTGCAACTTGAGGACATTTCTTCTTGTCCTGTCACTTCCTACCTGGGAGAAGAAGCTGAACCCCACTGGGCTACAACCTCCTTTCAGGCAGTTGTAGAGGGAGATAAAGACCTTCTGAGCCTCCTTTTCTCCAGGAAAAATATCCCCAACTTCCTCAGCCACTATTCATAAAGCTGGCACTCCAGACCTTTCATTGTCCTTTTCTGGGTACCTTCCGGCATCTCAATAATTTTTTTACTAGCCACAATTAAGTTATTAGAAAAAATGTATCCTTACAGTACTTTTTCTGTACACATCCAATCTCTGCTCTCAACTTAAAGTCAACATAAAATTTCTGATTACTCTTCAGTTTACTTGTTATTTGAACCTTCTCTACTCTTCAGCTTACTTGCTATTTGAACTTTCTCTAAATCCACATCATGAATTCCAGAGTGGATGTCTGCCTCTGAAAACATAAAGTCTCTGCCTCAGTGTGAGGCCTGTGATGATGTGAAAAGTTCTTTTCTTTGTAACACTGGCAGAGAAGAATCAAAGCCGAATGGACCACTGTGTTCCTGAGGTACCCAAGAGACACTTCTCAAATAACTTTGCTGTATATGGACTTGAACAAGCTGTGTGCTGGGTATTCCTCTGATAGAGGAGCAGGTATAAAGAAGGGCCAGAGGGGACGTGGAATAATGCAATTACTACAGTGGTACCTTTTGTTTTTGTTTTTGCTTTTACTTTTGTTTTTGTTTTTTGTTTTTGTGAGGTCCTGAACACCTACCACTACCAGAAAATTACAACTAACATGGGAAATTCACACTGCATAGCAGGAGAACAGGCTGTTGTTTAGCTTGATAGATGGAGCTGTGAATATTACATTTCTTTTTATCAGTTTTCCTGTTTGCAAACATAACATATTTTTGTTTTATAAGAATAGTTTTCCTGGCTAGAAATGGAAGGTCATGTGTCTCTCCTTTATTGTACTTAATAGCAGTGTGGGGATGCAGAGTTTGATGTGCATTAGCTTATGACAACTAGCATTGCTAATAGCCCATAAGTCATCCTGTAGTGGTTCACTGAAGTTCTAATTGTTTGTAGTTGCAATGCTCATTCATTATATCTCTGCAACTGATGAGGATTACATTCTCTGTCACATGCATTTATCTCCTCTGATTACATGTAATTCTGTCTTTTTCCATGCATTCCAAAGCACTCAAAATTTGGGCATGATTTTCAGGGGGAGTGAGCAGTGCTTGGTGGTTTCTTTTATGGTCCAGGCCTCAGGGGAGGTGAATTCTCCTAGACAAAGTGTGTCTTTTCAGCAAGTGCTCAGTTTTGGCTATTCCAAGAAAACCTCGCCAAAAAAGCATGACTGCAGAGATTTAATTAATTTACCTAGTATAGAAATGTCTGGAGCACAGCTTCATATATTTTGTGAGGGTCATGTGGATAAACACTCTAATTGTCCCTGACTAGACTTAGAGTCTTTCAAGTGATTTTCACAGTCTTCAATCAGGAAATTGGTATGTGTAACAATTTCACTTTTAGAAGAAAGAGAAATAAATATTCTTCCACAAGCTTTCTTGATCATCAGGATCTCCAGGTCTCCTTTCTATTTTCCAGTATTTAGGAACATTTCTTTACTAATCAGTAAAGATGTGTGACACTATAGGAAGACAAAAAGCTTTTGAAAACAGAAAATACTGTAACCAGAGCTCTAGTGCATGAGCAGTAGAAAAACAGATTGGTTTACTTTAAGTAGTATAAGTCCTAGACACTAGAGGAATCACTTTTAATTTACACTGGTACAAATGAACAAGTTTGCTTACCCTGATACACACGAACTTAGATTCTGCCTTTTTAAGGAAAAACAAATGTTGGAAATGTTATTGCGGTTTTGGTGGTGCCTTTTCAGTCTCCAGTAGAGCGGAATCACAATGTATGGATTCAGTATTTGATTACCATTTCCTCACTGTGCCTTGGATGGCCGTCACTTAAACAAAAATGTAGTATTAACTGAAATTCAAAAACACACGGCAACAACTTAGTCCCTTATGGTACAGTTATTTTGAAATTACTTTCAAAAATGTGCACCCCTGTAGCCTAGCTTTTAATTTGTATATTTTCTTAAGCACATAATAGTATAGACATCCCACTGTAAGACTGGCACCATTCATAAGTTGAGGGAATGAAAATTCAGTTTGTTTTTATTAATTCATGCAGGAGCAGCCTATGTCTGGTATGCAAAACCTACATTCACCAGTTTGTATTTAAACACTGAAAAAGAAATACATTCCATCTTTATTGCTACAGTTGCTTTAAATTAAAATTGCAAAGAAATACAATGCTAGGTAACACAAAGCTTCTTTCACTTCTCTTTAACAAAAAGTTTTATGAACATGCTGATATATTTTGTAAACATAATAAATTTTATCTAGTGAATCAGTGGGAAAACATAGCCCCAAGGCTTGAATCTTTTTTGATTCCAGTATCATCTGGAATGATACTGCTAACTTTATTTGATAAAACTGTCATAAAAGTAGGGAGGAAAAACCTTTTAGTAAGTGCTTGCAACATTTTAATACTAATGGCATGGCATTTGCTCAAATGAGAACATTTTGGTAAATGCTTGCAGAGCAAAAGGCGCTGCATTTTTCTTTATACAAATTAAAGATAGAGCAGTAAAGGTCATATATAAAACTTTGCCAGATAACTCTCTGCATTGTTTTCACAGTTTGTTAAGAGGAGAGGCTCTAGTCTGCTTGTGACATGGATAGAGAGTGCTGGTTTGAATGTCTTTGTGAAAATGAAGTATCAATGGAGCAAACCATGGAGTGAGAAGAAACAAGTTGTACAAAGACAATGATCTGGGCAAACCTTCAAGGTCTAAGATGACAAAGAACAGCCCCAAAAGCTCATCAGTGGATATTGCAGGTTCCAGTGCTCATCGATTTTCCATCCTGGACTTTTTGCCAGCTGTAATGTCACGGTCAGTCTAATGCTGAGGCT
>JAOTQP010001286.1:124998265-125025173 GCA_026413545.1 Cichladusa arquata
TTAAAGATAGAGCAGTAAAGGTCATATATAAAACTTTGCCAGATAACTCTCTGCATTGTTTTCACAGTTTGTTAGGAGGAGAGGCTCTAGTCTGCTTGTGACATGGATAGAGAGTGCTGGTTTGAACGTCTTTATGAAAGTGAAGTATCAATTGAGCAAACCATGGAGTGAGAAGAGACAAGTTGTACAAAGATAATGACCTGGGCAAACCTTCAAGGTCTAAGATGACAAAGAACAGCCCCAAAAGCTCATCAGTGGATATTGCAGGTTCCAGTACTCATCGATTTTCCATCCTGGACTTTTTGCCAGCTGTAATGTCACGGTCAGTCTAATGCTGAGGCTCTGGAAAAACAGCAGCCCATGTGGGGGATGCTCCCGAGGCTATATTTGAAAAGCTGAAGGAGGGGGAAAAGGCAATGAAAAACTATTGTAATTTCTCTTGTTAATGGACAGTAGTGCTCTCAGTCATTTGTGATAAGAAAAACATTTTTCCTACTTCTACAGTGTGTTCCTGTGGTTCATAAAGGCAAGAGTTGGACCTGAGTAACTTGGCAACAATCATGCAGTTATCTTCAAGCAAAAGATAAGGTCAGACTTCCATAGATGTTTCCAAGCTGGCTCCTGTCAACATGTCTTCTGTATTAATTGGGTTGAGGTTAGAAATCTCTTTACTACAAATGTTTTAGAAACCTCATTATAAAGACTAGTCTAGATGTGCAGTTAGGTTAATTTTTTCTCCATTTTTCATCTGTAGGAAAGAAACACATTTTTTGTATGAGTACATATTGAGAAAGAAAATATTTTAGGCATGGTATATAGAAATGCAAAGGAAAACTAGAAAACGACTTTTTTCCAGACTATGTTTTGCAAAATCTATTTTTTTTCTTTTGTGTGATAAAACTGCTAAAAATATATCATAGTTTTAAGTGTTTGGATGTTTTTTCCTTTTCATTTCTCTTGAAAACTGAGTTTTCTGCTAAGGGTTGTTTCTGCCCTCAATGGGGAAGCCTTGAACAGAGGTTTTGAACAAGGCACATTAAATATGTCAAGGCTGAATAACAAAACTAGTATTTGTGTTCCTAGTTATGTTATATTAAAAATTGCTAGCTCACACAAATTATACTATACTATATTACAAGTAGATCAATCTTGCCAAATAAAGTTGAAACACATGAGTTTTTTCAGTTTGATTGTAATTTGAAAGAAATCCCTAGTCTTTTGCTTTGCCTTAAAGTAATTACTATGAGCACTATAGGATATGTTTTGTGTCAAAAAAATCAGAAAATAACATGTTTAACTCCTATAAATAGTCTGGTTGATAGATTGAATTTTATGTAGAGTCTCTTGGCATGACTATCTTTTCTCCAGCTTGGACGATGTTCTTGCATACTGTAGTGTCCCTAAAGAAATTTAGACAGTTTCATTTATATCTCCAACCAATTTTTAATTAATATTTGATATCTGAATGAATATTTTAAATGAATCCTTAAATTTGGTGTAACTCTGAAACCTGAATTCACAAACTACGGGATTGGAGGTACTTTATCAGATTAGCAGAATAATAAATATAACCACTATATGTACTGGTATACATTTATGTAAAATTAAAAATGGGGTGGGAGAAGGAATGTCATTCCATGATTATTTAAAAGAAAAATTAACCAAGGCCCAGAAAAACTATATAGTCAGTTGAAAATTAGTTTAAATAAATATTAAGGTGAATGTTGAAGGGAAAATATGCTATCAAGCAGGTAGATTATGTAATATATTTTTAAAGAGAAGCAAATGAAGTCTTCTCATTTGAGATATATATATATAAAATTTCAAGTGACAGAAAAATTAAAATTATACTGTAGGGAACAGTTTCAGCATGGTGGAGAGACATAAAAAATTATCTAAGAGATGTTTTCCTTTCTCTGTTTCTATGCTGCTATGAAAATATTTCTCTAATATTAGAGTACCTATCTGTGTGAGACATAGTGACAAAACAAGCTGTCCCCTTTCTTCTGTATAGGATATGGAAGGGGATTGGAGAACTGGATGGCATAAAGAGAGAAATGGCTAGACTAGTTATAGATATAAAAATAGCAGTCATATTTGAATCTGCATATTTTATATTGTCAGGCACCACACACAAAAGAGACGTTTTGGAATGTTACATCAGGAAGCAATCCTACTCTTAACCACTGAAGAACAATAATCTCAAAGCTGCTCTGACATTTCTTAGCCAAGCTCCCTCCTGCTATGCACACAAGCAGAGAGAAAATGAAATAAAATTATGAACAAAATCCATGATACATGAACAGGATAAAAAAAGCTTAGTAGGATAAGAAAAGTGTCTAACAATTTTTTCAATTCCAATTCTTCCCAAAACAACGCAGAAAATGACTGGTTGTGTGTGTTTTCAGAGGGGAGAAATCTGTGATAAATTAACAGTTCACACACAGGAGGCTTTGTCCTAGTCTATCTGAAACTATCCTCACCTCAACAGATATGTGAAGGAGCCATTAGAATGCCATTATCCTGTCTGTCAAATCTTTTTGAACATCTTATTGTAAATCCCAAAAGGAATTGACTGTCTCAACACCATCGTCTTTCTCTTTTTCTGCAGAATACAAAAGCCACCAAGTAGATGAGCACAACTGACCAGCTGGCTCATCATCAACAGACTTGTCACTGCTTGAGATGATATTTTGGATAGTTAGAATCTGAAGGCCCAAGTCGCAGATCAAAGTAGTAGTTAAGAAAAAAACACTCTAAAATTTACCTATTAGTGATTGTCGTCACACAGTGCTCTGATGGAAAGCTAGAATAATATTATATTTTTAATGAGTATCTATCTATCTATCTGTCTGTCTGTCTATCTGTCTGTCTGTCTGTCTATCTATCCACTGTCTCATGTGGAGCTCTGAGCAATCTGACCTAGTGAAAGCTGTCCTTGTCCATAGCAGGAGGACTGGAACTAGATGATCTTTAAGATCCCTTTCAACACAAGCTATTCTATGATTCTATAATATTATTGAAATTACCTGCATGCTGCTTTTGTCTCAAGTTCCATTTGAATCGAGAGGCAATAATAAATAAGTAAATAAATAGTGTGCTGGAAAAGCATCTTTCAATTAACATTTCAAAATGCCTCAATATAAGTGAGCGAGTAATCTGATTTTTGTGCTACAGGTAAAGAGACCAAGGATTAGAGAGATAGTTTAAAAAATAAGGAATGCTTACAGCTAAAAGTACCAGTGTATGCAGGGTTTTTTTAATCATTTAGATGTCTCATTCCATTGAATACGCAATTAAAATTCTGACTCAAAGAATAAATTAATACATCATGCTATATATTTTGTGTCAGTGGCAAAAATGAGAAGATGCATCCAACTTCTCTAATCCTGCAGTGAGACCATGTCCTATCCAAAATCCAGTATAAAATATCCATTGGCTTGTGTTTTATCCACAAACTTAGGGGAGTTTTAACATTTTATTCAGCTGAGCTGAGTCAGGTCATTCAGGTTTTAAATAACAATCAAGCACCTTTCAAAGAAAGTAGACGCCAGTGCTTACTAGTCAACTTGCATAAAGGAGCAGCAGAGCTTTTTGATTCCAAATAGAGAGAAAATTTAGAAAAGCCTGAGGAATAGCTGGTGTCATCTGATCAATTTTGTAAAGAGATTTTGGAATATCGTTGCAAACCAGGAAAGAAGCCAGTGGGGCAGAGTAGGAGAGAGAGGTCAAGAATAATGGTTGCGAATGCTGGGTAACTGTCAGAAAAGAGGAAGGATGGAGGCTCAAATTGGAACCGCTCCCTTTAAAATGTCATTTAATAATAAGTTTATGGATTGGCTGTTTAAACTTACATTTGGCTTCAACTTCTAACACAAGCTTCTTGCCTGGTTGCATTTTTTTATGTTAAAAATATCTGATCTTAGGTTAATTTTAAAACCCAGATTAACCATTTCTGCATTTTAATAAAACATCCTCTGGAAAGAAAAAAGAAATATATCACATTAAAATGAAAAGCAGATTGTAGATATTTCTGTGAACACATGTTCTTTATTTTGTGCTGCCATTGACCACATTGGGACTCCAGAGAAGTAATTTGCCTTTTGAAAAACATCTACTGCACTTGGGTGTTGGGTGCCATATCAAAATCTCTCTACCTGATGACTGTTGACATTGGTCCACTCTAGACACAGTGTTTAATTGTCTTTTCTGTGAGATTTCCACATCTTTATATTGCTGCAAAAGAGCAATAGTAATTGTTCTAATGTAAAGTCGAGAGATATTTAAAATTCACTTTTGAAAATATAAATCTTTTTGTTCATGCATTTATGTACTGACTGCTTACATGAAATGAAACAAAACAAATAATATTGAAAAATACTTGAAATTAAAGGAAAGAAAGCTGTATCTGATTATCTTGTCCTTGAAGGAAGAAGAGTGGAACAAGTAAAAACTCCAAAATACATTTATCATAGTGCAACAATGGTGAAGATGGAATAAGTTGTATTATTACTGTAGGAAATGATCTTTTATGGTTCAAGTCAGGGTGAGTGAACAGGCTCTTAAACTGAACATGCAGGGTTCATCCAGAAGCTGTACACAGTGTAAGACAGTCATATCATGCTGTACCTTATGTATAGCTATTAAATTGTACTCATCTTGTTCTACAGGTGATTCTTAGGGTTCCAATTGGGCTGTGGTGCTGTAGGAGACACAGGGGCTGTATCTTAAAATTATGCTTGATCCAAAAAGTCTATTTTCTCAGTCTTGCTCATCTGTTGATGGGACATTGTTAGGCTAATTTATCTCCCCATTTCACTTTAGAGTACAGCTAACTTTTGGGAGAACATATTTGGGCCAAAATTCAGAGTCCAAGAAAGTCACAAATCACTTGTTGACGTGATAAATACCATCAGATGAGAAGTCTTGATGTTAAACAGAATAAAAAACTAATGTCCATACTGAGTCATGTCTAAGACTGAAGGGTCTGGTGTTTAATTTTAGTGGCCATGGGCAGATACTTAAGAAGATGAAGAAAGGAGCAAGTATACGTGGTACTAATCCTTAGCAATTTTCTAACTGTCAGTAATTTCATATCTGGGGATTCCTTATTCAATATTATTTTCTCAGTTATGGACTTCCCAAATTATTTATTTCCATGAATAAAAGAAATCTTCCAATTAGCCTTATTATGTAAGCTTTAGGACAGTATAGGCTAATTGGCACATTAGTTCATCTAATGTACTCTAAAGAGAAAAAAAAGAATAAGGGAAGTGTAACATGTTTCAACTACACATTTTTTCTTTCCACCACGGATATTTCTGTACTCTTTCAGTCTTATCTCTGATTATGAAACAAGTAGACTGCAAAGGAGCTCTGAAACATTTTTGATCCAACTTCCATACTAGATGAGTCCTAATGCATGGTGACAGAAATACAATCCATAAGTTATCTCCCAAATGACACAGAAGACCACTAGCAGTGACTAAATACTTCTTAAGGGCTCTTTTCTCTCACTCTGTGTTGCAATAGTTAGCTAGACACTTAAATAGTAAAGGGAAATAAAGTTGGTGTAAAGTGAATATTCTTGTGGATTTTGCATTGTGTAGGCTATATTAAATGAGATCAAGACAGTAAGCATTCCGTCTTGAATTTGCTGGTATCTTTTTAGTACCTATTTTTCATTAGTAAAATATGCACCCTAGAAGAGCTTGTGATAATTGTGAACTGAAACTGCTGTTTGCTGCATGATTAATTAATCCTTACATGATTCATTTTCTGTGGTTCCATTTGTACATGTAACTTGGGTGCCTGATTTGGATAACTTGCTCAAAAGTGTACTTGCAGTTTCTCAGACAATGTCTTCTTGAACGAGAAAGATTTCATTTAATGTGAATGCTCTGGATCAGAGTTTTATTCTGGGGTATGTCAATATACTGTCATATACCATATGGGATTATATACACCATATATATCAACAACAGAACTGAAAAGAAGTTGTAAACTATAATATCAAGAATCCAGGTCAGACATTGCTTTTTTTTCTTATGATGCCTGGGAAATATTCTTAAAGATATTTTCAGAAGAGAAATAATTCTCTCTCTAGTGATTTAAAACAAACAAACATCTCCGTCCCCTCAGAAAATCACAAGTAACAGAACTGGAGAAAAAAACCCTTCTTTCTAGATGTATATAGTTAGACATAAAACATGAATCTTCTCACGACAAAGAAACATATGCAGAATTACACACTGACAAAGGTTAGCAGAACTCATTAATCAGATAACTGAACATATTTATTTAAGGCAAACCCAAACTTTAATAAGCAGTGGGGGGAACCAATGATATGCAACCTCCTAGCCAAAATTATTTTGCAGACAGAATTATTCTCACTTTCCTGGTAATGCTAATGTAATTACTATGAAATGACTGTAAGTCTTCTGTTGATTTTTATATGCCAGTCAAGGTCTTAACTTAAAAAATGTTTAAGTCTGTATGTTAATGGGCTCAGTCCTTCATTTAAACTCCAAACAAAAGCTAGTTACTTTACAGAAAATTAAAATAATGATAAAGTCATTTTACTCAGGGAAAAAGAAAAAACCTAAACCCTTACTGTGGAGAATAAGAACCCAGAGGAATTATATGAATAATTTAAAGATAAATTAGCACTGTGCTGTTAAGAACTTTTACTAATTCTTTACAGACAGAATGTTTTTTTTTTTTTTTTTTCTGTGCAGACAGCAATAATTTCTATATTATTTCTAAAAGACAACAAATTATTCTAGCTTTTAAGACATGGAGTCATATCATTAATCAGTTTCAGCTGTAAAACAAAGTTAAAGACTTGGCTGTTCAGCCAATTTTATACAGATTAATTTACTCAGAGCAATAATGATATCCAGATTTAAGAAAGAAAATCTGTAAATGGATGTATCTATTCATATATGTGAAATCCAAGAATTTTATCTTACTAATGATACATTTCTGCTTAACAGACAAAAAGAATGCAAGGCAATAATCTTCACCCAAGTGAATTTATCTCTGAAAACACATGTATATATAATGTGACAGACTGGAAAATTTTTATCATTAAAATGCTGAATTGCTCTTTTGACAGATGCATGAACACAATTTCCGTTTACCTGTACAGGTTGTACAAGCCTCATGTAAAAGAAGGAGGAACTTGTTTTGCAAAAGCTGGTATGAACTAAATTATTTTACTTCAAGAGTTTGGAACAATTATATGTACTCAGAATAATCCAGTGGCTCTGCCAAGAAGTTAATTCCCTTTTTCTTGAAGCAGCATATTCTAGTGATTAAGGAGTCAACATGTGTATATAATTTAATATCAGGATGTACTATTAGCTACAGAGGGGTGACCCATGGAAGTCCTACCACTAACTCAGTCAAGAAGCATAAAAATTCAAAGCCATTTTCAAGCCAGACTATGTGTGTTGAATTGGAAGACATTATTAATACACAGATGGCATGTCTATGTTGTTAGGGGCAGCCTCTGGATTTAGTCCCAGGAGAGGTTTAGTGGAGCTCATGTGGCCTGCCTGCAGGCTGCCTGGTGAAAGATCCCATTTCTCCCTAGCCATTCCATGTTTCCTGGCTTGCTGGGCACGTGGAGCTGAGGGGTCTTGAGGACAGCCTCAGATCTTCCCCCCAGCAGACCATACACGCTTGGGTAGGGAGCCTGGGAAATTATGTTTTGAACATTTGTCTAAATTCTGAAGCCTGCAACTCATACTGCCAACCAATACAGATAAAATTTTGTGGGTGGGATACACATTTCTTTTGAAAATATTAAGACTGGCATGTTGTAAGAGACACAATTAAGAGCTACATACACTAAACTGCTTGAAAAGTGAAGGAGATCTTACTCAGCCGTGAGTTTAAGACTAAAGTGTTTTACAGCCCTGAAATGCTTATGCTCTAGCAGAACCAGAAATAGAATTTCAGGGATTGATATAATATTCTATTTATGTTTTTAATAGTTTCACAATATAATTGCCTAGCAGAAATACAGAAAAGACAGCATGGAGACTGTGTAGTACTGTAGAAGGGTAGTTGCAAGTAGGTAACCTTTTAATGTGCCAAAAACTATGGTTAAGTATTTTTTGTGTCATGTTTCCCTTTTGGACTAGGGCAATACCAGCCTGGTGAGATGGCTCCTTTTGCTCCCAGTCTGTGACACCCAGGTGCATTTGTGACTCGACTCTCTTTTCTCCATTCTGCCCTGATAGATGAGTTCCTAAAAGCATAACCCTGCAGTGTCCACCTGTAGATTCCCTCAGATCTTTTTCTGAAGCTGTCTTCTAACTCCTTTTTCAGTCACAGTTATTTCACAGTTTTAGTAGCAATACAGATAGATTAAATTCTTTGTTGGGTATAAAACACCTGTGTATTTTTAATGCAAGGGCAAAAAATTTTGTCACCTTCATTTTTGCCACTTTTAGGTTTTCAGTGTAATGTATCCACATCCAAAGTATCTGTTAGCACTTTGGAAAAGAAGTTTAACCTCATGACCAAATGAAATGTATTTAATTTGAAATTCATGCTGTTCATTATCTCTCATCCTCATTAACATTTGCCAAATTCCCTTACTGCAGGAGGCCAGTAGTTTGTAATTTCTCTTCCTGAAAAGATGTTAGCACAAAAAATGTGACAACATTTTTGTTTCTCAAGAACAGCATCAGAGAGAAATTAAGCAATTTCCTACATGAATAAAAATATATAGAAACACTTTGCAGATAGGAAAACCACCTGCTAATATAACTAGTAGGTAGGAAGTCTGTGAGCACTGATGAATATAGAATATACAGTATTTAATTGCATTCATGGAATTAAAGTCCAATTAAAATATTAAAAACTGAAGTTGTTATGAGAAATTTTAGGTCAAGATGAAATTTCAGATGTCGGCAAAGGTATTTGGAATTTCTGTTAATCTCATGTTCCTGTGGATTTTTATCCCTTTGAAATATATATAGGAAGAAATATGAATTGCAAGTGAATCTTCAGTAATTAAAATAGTGTGTCACCACAGTTCACCCCAAAGTGAACTGTACATTGTATTATAAGGAAAGGTCAACATTGTGTTGCTTGAGAACATGAATAATTTATTTGAAACATTAAAGGAAGATTAACTAAACGTAGGTCTTACTTTTGCCTATTTCCTAGTCAGAAGTTCTTCTATTCTGCTAAGGATAATAATTTAACTTATCTTTTTACTGTTCACATCCAATGTATAGTTATTCTTTCTCTCAGCTGTATGTTTAGTACTCTTACCTAATTCTATAATAATGCATCTACTTTTAAGAGTGTATGTATCTGAGTTATATGGCCACATGTGTGTGTTTCAGAAGAAAAAAAAACCAACCTGTATCTTATATTTCTGTGACAAGACTTAGTTCCTTGTATCCATGTTTGAAGAGTTAAAATAACCAAGGGAAGTTCAGAGTTTGATGATTGATTCATAAGGATATTTAGTTCTATACCTCTATACACACCACAGAATCAAGGACTTTAACATTTTTTTAAGAATTTAAGTACATGTTAAAAACACCAGAAATCAAAGCTGATACAAGCTATTTATCTAAATTAATAACCCAATAATGCAATAATGGCAGGTATTCTATGTACTAGCAAGGCAAATAAACCAATAAAAGGTAACACCTGTCTGTGAACAGCTGAGGCTCTAATTTGTTTCTCACAGCTATAAGAAAAATATAAAGTTTCAAATTTCAAAAGTTAGTGAAAAAAGGGGGAAAAAATCAAATTTAACAATGCTTAACATGATAGGCTAGATTAAAAATTGTACTGAAATATTTGTTTTATTATGGATATTGGCAATGGTGATTTCCCTAAAGACAAATTGTAATTCTGAGGGAAAGAGGTGTTAATTGTCTACAATCCACAAGCTCAAGACCTATACAAATATTTACCAATCAGGAAATAACCGTGACAGGAGATACTTTTTCTGTAATTTATCTGACAATCTCATGCTATTTACAATTATCTTTAACCTCTCTTTACAAAAGAGTCACACTGGTACATGTGGTGAGAAAATGTTGTTCTCTTTACACCTAGAAACTAACTGTGACTGAAAAAAAAAATAATTCTGACTTCCAGTTATGTATTAAAATCCAATTTGAATAGAAACAGATCTCTGTAATAAAGCCAAAATGATGATTATTAAATATCATTTGCAGTGCTTTGGTAATGAAATGCATAAAAGGGAAAGCTCAATCTCTAAGCTCTTATTAAAATACAGTATTTGAGAAGAGGCTCTTTTTTTTTTAATGATAAAAAAAAAAAAAAAAAAAAAAAAAAAGCTGGTTTATGCTACCTTTATTCTAATAATTTTAATTTGAACCTTAAAAGTGTAATATTTTTTTACACCAGGCAAATGCCTCGGAAGGAAAATGGCCTTGCTTGTTATGATACAAAGTATTTTTTAAAAAATTATATTATTTTATTCACATATAATTATACTGGTCACACTCCAAGCATATACTCTAATAGTATTATGACTTAAATCTTACTGCACATTCAATCCTAGTGTTTTAACTTCATCTGAACTTGTCAAAGCCTGAATTTATTTTTTACTTTATTGATAAATTTTTTTATAAGTAAAAATTCTTAAAACATTTTGTTGTGAAACATTGCTGGAGTAGTTCAGAAGCTATCAATACTAATGTAAAAGAATTTTTGTGTAGTATTGAATTCTACTACTCTGAGCAAAGGTCTGGCTTATATTATGAGGATACACAACAGAAGCAAGAGAAATGTCTTTTTAAAGTGAATGTTAACACTAAAGATTCAAATCAATGACATGAACAATTGCACATCTTATTGATAATTCAGTTAGTGTCTTTTATTTATTGGGAAAGCAGCATATATGTCAAAGTGTATAGGAGAAGTCACATCTTTTGCAGGTCATATTTGAATGAATTGTTCACAATTGCATTATATTTCATATATTTTTGCTTTCTGAAGCAGTTTATTGCATCCTTGGTCAGCAATTCTGAGCATTACAAATGCTGTGTAAATAAATCCAGTGTAATGACATCTAACAGAAGTTGTAGTCCTACTATAGATAACCTTTGGTATAGACACCATATTTGCTGTCTCAGAAGAACTAATTGTATTTCAATCTTTGTTATTAGATTTATTTAGATCAGTAATATTATGTGATGAAAGTAACAAAAGAAGAAAAACGTTTTGCTAATAATTTGCTTATTTTCTGTAAGTACTTTTTGATTTTGCCCCAATTTTTGGCTACGGTGGGAGAGGATTTGGAATTTTTTCTCAAAACAATTCCTAAGAATATTTTTGGCAACATTGCAAGATACACTAAATCAGTTAGAACTGGGAAGATTTAAAGCTGTAGCTTGTACTGTTGCGGCTACTAGTGTGACAAAACAGCAATGTGACAATCATTAAAAAAACTCAAAACAAAACCAAACACCTAAAGCCCTCAAATAAACAACTAATCAGGAGGATATAAGAATATTTAACATTTCCAGTTGCCCCTTAATACACTGTTTCAAATTCTAACTAATAACAGAAAAAACTTTGTGAACAATTTTCCCAGCTATACCCTGCAACTTCTTGTCACTTCACAGCCTTGAATAGCTCCATGCTCTTCAGTGCTGATCCTGCACAAGCTGAAAGCAGCATCAATTTTCGCATAGATTGTGACAGAAATGCCATTAAGTCCTTACACTGTGTTGGGCAGGCGTGCCTTGAATGAAATTTGTTATGGAAAACTTAACAGCCACCTCATGGCTGATTAAGGAACAACAGCATCATCCATTTATTTGCTGAAAGATACTTGTGCTGACAAAAATCCTTGAGGTGGGTTTACATCAGGCATATCAGACTTCCATTAAGTATATATACTATTTCCTGGAAAAAACGTAGGACCACTGAACTAGTAAATATGAAATATTGAGGAATGTCCTCTGACAGGAAAGCTCAAGGACAGTCAGTCAGAAAGCTCAGCAATCTATTCTGTTTGAAACACCCCCTCACTGGACAAAATAATGGAATTATCAAAACTTTCTCCCTGGCTAAGTATCACATTATGCTGTGAAGAGAAACCTTAGGAACAGAATCACGTGCAATAAATTTCAAAAACATGGTTCGGATCAGGATGAAAAGACAAAGTAGCCTCCAAGTCAGACAGTGACAAAGACAGGATCTGAACTAGGTGGACTTTTAGTCTGGTCTAGAACAGTGTCTTCTGCAGTCTCATGAAAGCAAAAAGTGTTTGTACTTTGGACTTTCATAGAAAAAGAAGATGTAGAAAAATGTTGCTAGCCAGAGGAGTGCCCTTGGGAATCTGCTTCCACAAATGTGTGCCCTTTTGCCTGTTGCCTTCCACACAGCACAGAGCTGCTGAGTTTTGCAGCTAGGGATTGCTCAGCAATTTGATAGGCTTGCCATATTTTCCTTCCCAGAGAGCAGGAAACTGTCTTCTCAGTGGTACAGTACTAGGAGACCTGAGCACTGGCAGGCATACACATCCTTAGTGCTGTCTCCCTATCCAGAAATATATTATTCTACCCCACATAGTCTTACAAATGGTCCTACTGATAGTCTGTAAATAATGGTACACCATCTGCTTGCCTATCTTGCTTGGAATTTCCTGGGCTGTATTCATGTATTTATGGAGTGGTGGTGGTCTTTCATGAGCGAAAAAGTAAGGAGTAAAATACACATAAATAATGTGTACTTTCTTTAATCACAACCTAAGAAGTGGCAGACTGCTTTCCAAGGATGCTGAGACAGTAATTTAGATGCCAAGTAGCAAAAGTTGTCAAGAGCATTTCATACAGGTTGACTGGCTTTGAATTATAATGTTTCATTTAATTTGTTTCATTACATAACTGCTTTAGGAATATCTCTTAGTTTGAACCTCTCTTGCACTTTATCATTCACTCTCTAAATTTTTTCCATAGAAACTTTAGTCAAGGTGAGATATTAGTGCTGGGTAAAATTATAAAGAGGTCAGTAAAAATATCAGTCTTTAAAACCTGTGTTTATTATATACTTCCTGAAATCAAATTATGTTTCCTTGTTAAACTTTGCTAATTTTAACAGAGATTTGTCTTCACAGAAAGTGAGTTTTCTGACTCAGAATGTCAGATTTTCTGAGCACAGACCTTAGGTTAATGGAAAATCTAACGAACAACACCATATTTCTTAAAAGTCAATAAATTGTCCATTAAATGTTCTGGTTTTGGTGGAAAAGTAAGTGTTTAATGTTTCCTCGTCTTCCTAGGAAGACATACACTTCTGCTGCATTTTCACCTTCACCAAAGAGGAAAATGTCTTCAAGTAACACATCGGGGTTGCAGCCCTTTATTGTTAATTCTCTTTATGTTCAGGAAACATCTTCGACTCACCTTATTTCAAAATTGTCCTTTATATATATGAGGCCTAAACGTCTGTTCCTGAAAGAGATAAAAATGTAAAGTCTGATACCCTCCACACTAAAATAACACTAAAATAAGCAGCTCTTAGATTTAAGTCTGGTGTTGCCAAGTCTGGTGTAAATTTCATTATTTAACAACCTGAAAAGCATATTTCTTTTAATATTATTGTAAACTAAGAGCTTAACAATAATTTCTTCTTATGTCTTCACTATTCTATCATTTTTGACGTCCAGATTCGCATTTTTAACATTTAGCTATGAATGAGTAGGGGCTTTTTTCCTTTACAACAATACTATTCATCTCTCCTTGATTGTTGACAAATTTTCCATCTGACTCTGTATGGAAATGTATACACCTTACATGCTGGGTAAGAGAGAATGACAAAGCAGCAGTAAAAAGGCTCTACCAAAGACAGTTGTCATCAAACTGTATCCCTGCAGAACATTGCTGTGAATTTCAAAGCTGTCATGTTGTTTATCTCTGTAAGAAAGTCATCTTCCCTGTCATCTTGGAAAAGCTGAATCAGACTAAGTAGAGCAAGGACAAGAGGATACGAATAGATGAGGAAAACATTTCTCATACAGTTTCCCATGGTTTTCTTTTGTCACAATCACATTGCTCCCAGTTACTTTAAAAAAAAAAATTATCTTGCCAATAAGCAATTTCCTAGACTAAATGTCTCTTATCTTCCTAGAAGCATATAATCAGCAATAATTTCAATATTTACACTCCCCTCTGGATAACTCTTGTCTATGCCCCGCCCATATCACATGCAAGGATATTTCTGGTTTGGTTTTTTTTTCATTCATTAATATTTTTTGTTTTTACATAACTTGTGAAGTTTAGAATCATAATGGCTAGTTTCAGCCCTCTTTTTTCTCTGGAAGAGAAGCAAAACAAGAGGTATATTTCGAATATCAGCACTTTAGCTGGTGATCCTGCTAATGCACTCTGCTTCCTCCCTGTGCTACCAAGTGACCACCTCTTCAGTCACAAATAGGTGTCTCTGCAATGGCCAAAGCTACAATTTCCATTAAGTGATGTCCCAGAAACAGTATGTGCACATGAACGTATTCATGGTGGTGGGTATACAGCTTTGGGTCTGTTTCTTTTTAACAGGGATTGTATCTTGGTTTAGAGAACAGAATTTGGACTTTTAATGAATAAAGGCTCTCTTTTATGTTATATAATCGTTCTAAATCTTCATTTGCAAAAAAAAAGCTTGTACTTTTTTTTTTTTTTTACAAAGATCAAGCCAATAAACAGATTAAATTAGAACTCCTTCCAATGAGCTCTTGGTTGATTTGCGATTAGCGTAATGTCAGTTCAAACCTTTTAGTCTAATTAGGAGAAGATAATAAGAAATGATGTTTTTTAATATGGTGTGTTTTACCTTTCTTGCAATGAGGCACGTTTGACACTGAGCATGACAATGAAAAAGCATCTGGTATTAAAGTAATAGAAAAGTAAAATAAACTATATATAAAAAGCAGTCTTACATAATCAAAATAATGCTGCAAATTAAGTAATATAATATTTTGGGTAATGTATCATACTCTAATATAATATGACATGCCAGTAGTGTTAATGCTTAATATGAAATGACGTGATGTCTAATACAGAAGAAAAACAAGTTTTGAAATGTTGGAATTTCCTGTGCAACAGAAAATTTGACTGCTGTCTGGCTCTGAAAACAGAATAATGGTGAGGGTGTGAAGAAAAACTGAAAAATAGAAGGAGGGAAAAGTTTGAAGAAAAAGCCAAGGTGGCGTGGCTCATACTTTGGGATTAGTAAGATTTATCTCCACTAGAAATCTGTAGCCTTAGGTGACATCTTCCTGTGTTTCCTCCCCTGCACTGAGCACAGGCTGGAGCTCACCAGGCCAGCCTGGTGCTGTAAGAGGCAGGAGCAAGGACCATGAACTGGCTCAGGGACTGGCTCAGCCAGAGAAAATGCCACAGCAGCTAAAAACATTAGAACCTGCCCTGAAACAAATACTTCTGTGCTCATTGTCATAACTTAAGGAGAGCTCAGATTAGGGGTTGTGTAAATGAGGTCAAACAAACCAACAAACAAATTTAAAAAAAGGAAATTATTCTAATTCCTGTTAGACAACTATCTTTTTTGATATGGTAGAAAAACAGATTTTAAAATGCTTGTTGTAAGACCCAGGAGTAGCAAGATAAATTTGGATAACCAGTTTGGAAATTCCTCTCTAGAGATGTCCATATTAATGATGCACGACATAAGGGAAATCTAGTTTAAAATAAAGATGGAGGTGCTACTTAACACAATATTCTGATCAATGAAAAGAGAGATCCATAGACAGGTATGCTTTTCATATGTTTGTTCATTTGAACATTTTCCCTATTCACAGTGATGTTTGTCTGGTAGTAAGATATTCAAGGTCTCTACTGTTGATAATCCTAATTTAAAAATGATGAATTCACATTTACTGCCTAAATTATCTCTTAGGCTTGGTACATAATTTTTTTCAATTCACTTGTACTAAATTGAGATTCCTTGCCATTCCTATAATATGCAACTCAAGGAATTTTATATCACCCAGAGACTCATAGGAAATAAAAATTAAAATTTATTCTTCTTTTTGGTTTTGGGGGATTGTTTGGGGGGTTAGCTTTTTTGTTTGTTTTTGGGGGGTTTTGTTTTTTGTTTTGTTTTGTTTTATATAATTAGTATTTCTTCCAGCATCTTCAATTTTAATCTGCTCCATCGCCATATAATTTAAAAGCAGGCAGTGCAGCACTTTGTTGTGCTAGACCTGGAACATTTTGAATAATATTGCATTTCCCAACAGACTGTCTAGCTGCCATTTTGGAATTCTGAAGAGTCTACGGAAAATTTGAGAATTATAAAGATATTTAATATTAGGCTGAATTTTAGAGATATCCTAGATCCATTAGGATGAAGCTGCCATTCTGTGTCTCAAATTAGCAAGAAAGTTTTCCATTTAAACTGATATATATATCTATATTCACAAGTCTCTAGGTTATGTATAAATGAATTTTCAAAAATCCAACTTTAAAAAAAATCTTGTTTATTTTAAAAAGGATTTAATCATGTGATCAAGAGGGAAAGATAGAAGGCCATAATTTCTGGATATTAAGGATTTTTTTTCTCTTACCAACAATATCTGCTTTCATACCACAACAACAAGATCTGGTATAAGCAGCTGATGGACTTATATAAAGGTTGAATTTCATCCAATAGTATCTTTTTTGATTGTATTTTTGAACTTGATTAAAACACAACTGATCAGGACCTTAATTATGTTTGCCATACGTCAAACAAAGAAGTAAGAGCATTCTTACATATATTGTCTTTTAAACTGCAGTTGTTAGAATCTAAAAAAGTATCAAGATTAAAATAACTGCTTTTATTCACAAAATTATAGATTGTGAATAGAATCCTGGCGGAATTATTTTAACAATATATTTTTATTAGTATTATAAACTATTAAGTGCCTAATTTGTGAAGCAGTGCTTGTTCATCTATTATTAGGCTTTGTGGATTTTTGTTATGGCATCAGGAACAAAGACATTAATAATAATAACAACAAGAATTAAACAAGAATTATACAACAACAACAGTACTGTGAGAAATAATATAAAAACTGTAATTTTAGGAGGTATACATTTGTCATGCAGTGAAGCTTGCTCGCATAGTGACCATTAAATATTTCTAATTTACTGGGGTACATTGTAACTAGTTTGGCTCAAAGAGGCAGGAAATCTCTGTCTCAGAGAATGGAAACTTATATATATGGTTGACAGCATTTAATAACTTATTTTCTGCATAGGCCTTCATTTACTGGAAGATGTGGGCACTATTACAAATTATGATGCCCATAGAGTATAATTCAGAGAAAGATAATTCCCTGCTTTTGTGTTTCTTCCAATTGGTCCTCTCTATTTTTTCAAGCAGGTGAAGATTTACAACACATTTAGGCTTCAGAATCATTATTACCTGTCTCTGCATAACATTTGACTAAGAAAGTCCTTGCATGCTTGTTATTAAAATGAAGTCTTCCTTAATGGATTCTAATTTTTTTCTGATTTTGTTACAGTTACAGATTCAAGTGTGTTAATTTTCTTTGGCTTTCTTAGGAATCCATTAGAATCAAAATTATATTTCTAAAAAATAATAATTGGAATTTTTTAACTGGCATTCTTTAGTCAAAAACGCTTTAGAAGACAGAAATTGATGACCTTTTCTTTTGTATAATTTTATTTATATCTAGAATTGTCTTAAGACTTTCTTAAAAAAAATCAGCTTAAACCATTACACATAATTATAAATTCTTTAAAGCAGAGGAATTATAGGTTATGTGCTTAATAATATGACAAATATTCCAAGTAATGTATAGCATGGTTTATTTTGTCTCATATTTATTCAGATTATTTAGGTTGTTAATCTCATACATGCAGAAAATAAATCTTCTTGGGATTCTGTTACTCCTACTCTGTGTATTCTTTTTGAATAACATCTAATTCTGCATTCAAAATGGTAACTTATTATTGCCTACATGCATATTTTTCGCAATCTGTGTAGTCTGAATTTTTAATAAAACAGAACATTTCCCTTTCAGTATGAAAATTGGACATTTTGTTCTATATCGCTGTAGTTTTCTCTCCTGCTTTTCTAAATATCTTTTAAAGAGCTTTCATTTTGATATAATTTCAGAAATTTGGGGAGCGATTCCTTATGATTCCATAGAATTTTGTGAAAGTAATTCCTTTCCAATTTCTATAGTTTTACCCCCAGCAGCAGGACAGGAAGTCATGCTGCAGTGAGGTGCCATAGCTACTAATGGCAGCCTTTCCATGGACAGCATTTATAGCTCAGTCACTCTCATGGTGGATGCTTTTTTACTGTCTTAAGCTTCTGCACTGCTCTGTTAGGTTTATTTTCTAATACAGCCCTGCAATATCAGTATTGCCCAGAAATTCTGTAGAAAATACATTCAACATTCTATTTCTTTCATACACATCTGTCTATACATAGTACTATACCAGATGTAAATAGAGTTATAAAAGTCTTCAGTGTGATATCGTGAGTTATAAATTACAAAAATAATTTCTGAGGCAAAATGTTACATTAAGAGTATTTTATATTAATATTTAAGAGGTTTAACAAAAATTAGATAGACAAGCTGTTGAACTGATATGTTTTCATTTAGCATGTTATAAAGGGGAAACCATATTTCTAAAAGAAGTTTTTAAAATAAATGTAGTAGCTCAATGTGTAAACTATTCATCTTCATAAACATTTTTTGTGAAAGAATCTTCCTAAACCTGATGTGATGTTTCTCCCTCAAAAAAAGTGACTATTAAACTCTGGGGAGAATTGACTGAAATGATCCATAGAGACTTCAATGGAAGGAGAGGCAGAAACATTCAGTTGCTTATGAATGTTCAGAATTACTAAAATCTCCATAAGGTTTGGGTCTGCCCTGTGAAGAAAGTCAGGTTATTCTAGATATCTAAAAGCATTTCAAAAGTCCTAAGAAGAGCACTGCATAGAGAGTTGCCCAAACTAGAAAGTTATAGATAGAAGGATTTTGGTGGAATTTAATTTGCCAGAATATGTCAAAAAAGAAAAATAGTGATTCTACTACTGAAAAAAACAAGATAATATATATTTACTTTCCCATAGTACTCAGTCAAGAAGACATCTAGTTCTAAGTCTTACCTCCCCTTATCAAGATTTATTGGAATGATCAAGTTTTAGTTATTAAAATGATTGTGTACGAGAAAGTACTTCTTTCACAGAACAGAAAATGACTACATTACAATAAAAGGTTTCAAATTTAAATATCAGTGAAATTGCCGTGTTTAAACCGGTCTGAACAAACTCTGTCCCTTTGATTCGGACACCTGATTTCCTCAGGAATCTACACTGTGTGCTCACACTGTGAGAGCACCACATCTGCATGCTGCTTTCTGCTTGCTGTGATTGCTTTAGATATTGCAGAATATATGGACTGATTGATGTGAGAGACAAAGCTGTCCTCCATTCTCTGTGAAAATGGCTGTTTCCTAAGCTGTGAACAAATATTTGTAATTGACTTGCAATAGGTTGTTTCTAAAGATGGTTCTTGTTCCATATCTCTCTGTATCTAAACACCTCTGCTGTCCTTTTTTTCTCCCCTCAAAGACTCAAAATATTTCATTTGGTCCAAATAATGACTTTGGGATCCTTAGGATGGCTTTAAATACTTTAAAAACTGGTTTTATATTACTTTGTATAATTTTGGAAGTCCAGTTGGGTATATTTGATCTCTTTACTTCCTGTTTAATTGTAGTGTAATAAAAGTAAAAAAAATGAAAAAGAGAGAGAAAAAAGTTGCCTGCAAACACAATTTTATTTTCTATAGCATCTGCCTTATGTTCTAAAGAATTAAAATGGAAGAAGCATAATATCTTTCAAGGTTGCTTCAGGTGATAACAAATCTGCATTCTGATACCTAGCAATTGGTAATCACCAGTAATTATTTTCATTACAGAAAAATCTGTGTAGACAGCATGTGCAGTTGAAATTCAGCAGGAAAGATGACAGGGAAAGTGAGTAAAAATGCAATGACTTTTAGACTATGCCTATGAAAATTAGTTTGGGTGTATAAATATGACAGAAAGTGGAAGAGGCAATACTTCTGAAGAAGAAGAAAACAGAATTATATAGAGACACAATAATGTGAGAACATCCACAAAAGAGGGAAAGGGGATGAGGAGGAGTGACAAAACACAATAATTGGAGAAGAAATATTGAAACTATAGTGGGAAATTAGGTCAGATATAAGGAAGGAAAAGATAAAGAGGAAGGAAATGTGGTTTATCTTAGTTCCTCCATATAAATGATTCTCAGTAAGGGCTCCCTTGGCTCAGCATCCAATGCCACTGCAGCAATGGGTACTGCAGACCCAGAATTCTTTGTCCTTCACACACATCACTCTCCAGACAGAAGTCATCTGCAAGTCTTCTCCTCTGCATTTGTTGCAGCCTGCTTCCTTGTCTACCCTGCAGTATTCTCATGGACACAAAGACCACAAGCTCTTTGACCATCCCCACTTTCTTCATAATCATTGGGCGATCTGATTTGTCTCAAAGCAGTTATTATCTCTATTCCATAGGATTCTTCTAGATACTTTAGCTTTAAATTGTCTAATGATAATGGTTAGTCATTGTCAGCAAGGAGGTGGAGGTGGTTGGATTGCAAAATCTATCTGTGTGATGTGATTCACATTCACCTTCAGAAATCGTTTTCTTTCTTTAGGACTGTGTTCCTGATTCCTTTTTTTCCTTTTGCTATCTTCATGGTAAATGTTACAGGCAACAGGAAGAGTGTTTCCCGTTTACATTGTAATATATTTTCCTGTTTGGAAACATAACCAATTGTGTTGAGAACAGGATGTTTGTCTTTCTCTATCAGCTTCCTGCAATTTAAGACTTATAGATTTATATATCTTTCTTTCTGGACTTGGGTGCCCATCTCACACAGAGGTGAGAGGGGATCTTAGGGCCCAATTACCAAGTGTCACAGAAATTTGTTTCTCACAATCTAGATTGTAATGCTGAAACAAGATGTGAGCAAATAGTGTCTAGAATATCTCCAGTACTGACAAATGTGCATTGATAAATATTGTAAATTTATTTAATTTATTAAAGGCCAAATATATATAAAAATATATTTTATATAAATATATATAAAATATATACCAGCATTATCAAGAATAATAAATACTGAGTTAATATAAATTAATATAAAGTTCAGAAAGAGTGATAAATAGTCTCCACATATCACAAACCAGCTGACCTTAGCCATTCTGACAAATAAAATTTATATATTTCAGTAATTCACAGAAGTCACCTACACTGCCTTAGACAACATACATCTTTTATGTCTTTAATGGAGGTAAGTGTGATAAGCAAAGGACCTTCTATCATTGTCATGATGAATTTAGAGCAGTGAGAAAGTGTAGACATGCTCTTAATCAACTGCTTGATGCTTTTGACACATTTCAATTTGTGTTCAGTGAGTTTGACAGTTGAGATCTAGCCAAGTGTTTTCCCAAAGTAATGTGTATTTCTGCTTTTTCATACAACAATTTTTGTATTTGGTGGTTGTATTACCATGGGAGAGATTCCAGCATAGAGTTTCAGGATCCTTTGGTTCTATGTGTAAGAAGTAAGAAGTATAAAAAGGTTGAATGACTTACAAACAGAAATAGCAGAAAGGGTCCATTTCATTGGATAGGATTCACAAGCAAAAACCAGTACATTTTTCTGCCATCCTTGCTTTTCTAGCATACAAGCCTTTTGTAGGTGAAATAAATACATTAGTGATATCTAGTAAAATCCATTCATAGCCTACATTATTTGTCTCTTTTTCAGAATAAGCATCTAAATAAACATAATTTGAAGATTTCACAGGCTTTTTGAAGGCCAGTTCATGATTATAAATTGTCTTTTAATATTATCAGAGACATGGTTTGACTGTGAGTTGGTGGCCATTCTTGGCCAGATGGAACTCCTTTCAAAGGCAGTGAGCATTTGGATGTGTTCAAATACTCCAACATACAATTTGGCTGCCAAATACTCTTGGCTGCAAAATTTTTGTGCCCAACATCTTGTTCCTGGGTTTCTGTTGTTACAAAATTGATAACATAGATTTTGATGGGTTGCAAGATCACTCAAAAGAGCAAAAACAGAGCAATTTGAGTAATTATCTGTCCCTATTCACACTTCTATACCTAAGAGTCAGCTGTAACTTTTCCTGACATATGTTGTTTAATGCCCCAAAACATAAAATTAAGATGCTGCTGCCTTGCTGAGAACACCAACAGGTGAATTTAATCTGATTCATAACGTAATGATAAGAAATACAGTCCCACTGGTGAGGGGTTAAAAAGAGGCTAAAGTGGGGTCCTCTTAGAACTAATAAGAAAAAAAAAAAAGTAAGAAACGCATTATTTGATTATCCTATTAAACAGGTAGAAATAAATATGTGTTCAAGTAAAATCAGTGAAGTAACACTACCATGAAAGCAGAAGAGAGAAATCAGATTTATGATCCTAGTCTTTTTGATGATTAGAAGGACTAACAAAAGAGCTCATTAAGAAGTAATAAGCAAGTCAATAGGGATGATAATGGCTAAAATGCTGAGAAAAAAAAATCACAGGACTCTATTAACAAAAAGGTTTTTCTTTCTAGATTTCAGCATAATTGCAGTGTAAAACTAGATTCATAGAATGCAGCATCAGCTAAACTACCTGAAAACCAAATGCATTTAACTGTTTCCCATCAAAGATCAAGAGGTATGCATAAATGAAGGGATTCTGTAATTGTTCTGTAAGGTTGAAATAGTCCTTCAAACATCTGAAAATCTTGGTGTTTACTTCGCATTATCTAGCTCACCCTGTTCTTCTGTCATTAGTTTATTTGACATTATGTTTCTTTCTATTCATTTTCTTTATCTTATTATGAATGAATGGAAAAATAATGCAACCTGAAACGCCAAGTTTCTGTGACATGGAAACTAATTAGAGTAATTATTACTAGTAACAAACAATTCCTTCCACAAGTGTGTATCCCAGCATCACCAGGGACAGAATATCTTCTCTATTTTACTCTAGATAGATAACTAAATTGCTCAAAGTCCTCTGTAAAGATGAAGGAGACATCCTATTGAGTCTTTAGGAGGCTTATGAAAATTCTATATCCAAATAACCTGGATCCCAGTTTGATTCTGGCCTGTAATTTCCTATGCTTTACTTCAACTATTACAGATCCCATCACAGGATTAAATCAATCTGTGTTTACATGTGTGATAGTAAAAATATTAATAACAGAGGACTCTCTTGCTGCTTATCAGCTTTTCCACAGTGCAGGCAGAAAAAAAAACCTCTTATAAACCTAAATGAATACCTCAAATGTCCAAAACATAGATATTAACCATAATAATGCACGTTTATCTGATTAAAATAATTCAGAAAAAAGATTAAAAAAGGGATTTGTATTACATGCAGCTAGTCCTATACCTCACATTTTTACAGAGTAAAAGTAAATTTGAGAGTCTTCTTCTTGGTGTTTTCATTTTAATATGATTTCTCTAAGTCTATTCATTTAAGGTCAATCCATCTCTGATGGTCTACTAAAAAAAAAAAAAAAAAAAGAAAAGAAAAAAAAGGAAGCAGTGAGGCCTATTTGAGAAAGAAGTGGCTCAGAGGCTTTTTTCTGTATCCATACTCCAAGATGAATTTAAGCGACACAGCAGGACTCATTTAGAAGTAAAATTTTGAGTCAGGGTTTTCTGATTTATTTTTAGTTCAGCGTTTGTAGGGCTTAATTGTTAGACATTTCTGAGGAAAGTGAAGTGCCTGGTTCTGTACTCATGTCATTATGGCTAGTAACTGTAGCCCTGCACCTAGCAAGATGTACCTTGCATTTTCCATTTGAAGGAGAAAAAGAAAACCCACCAAAAAGATATGGCCAAAGTTTGAACCACAGTATTTATTGTAGAATAGCTGCCACATACTAAATTTGCTCCTAAAAATCAATGATATTCCATTTTAGAACCGTAATGGGGAAAATAAATTGTTTTTCCATGCTCAGTCATTATTTTAAATAACTAATTCAGTTACTATACTTCAGAGTGAAAATTTAAATCTGGCTTATGAATGATTGTATGCAAAAAACTCTATAAATGTGGCTAGGTTTAAAGACTCTAAATCTCCTATTGCTCAAAATTGAGCAAGCCTCTAAATCTCATATTGCTCAAAATTGAACATACTGAGTGCAGAATGCATCCTTCTGGATCTTCACTTGACTGCTCCTGTACTCCTGCAGAGTCTGGTCTCTTTAGTGGCTGTAAGGGGTTGACCCTGGGTGGATGACTGGTGCCCACTGAAGGCACTCTATTCCTCTCCTCTGGTGAACGGGGGGAGAAAATATAGTAAAAGGCTTATGGGCCAGTAGAAGGACAGGGAGAGATCACTCACTAATTGCCATCAAGGACAAAAGAAACTGACTTGGGGAAAATTAATTTAGCTAATCAAATCAGAGTAGGATAGTAGAAATAAAACCAAACCTTAAAAGTCTTCCCTGCAAAAACAGCACCTCTCTTCTTCCTGGGCTTAACTTTCCTTTCCATTTTCTCTTGCTGATCCTCATCAGTGTCACAGGAGGATGGGAATGGGGGCTGCAGTCAGTTCTTCACATGGTGGCTCTGCCACTCCGTCCTCCTCAGTGGGAAGCTCCTGACACTTTGTCCCTACAGAGTGGGGCTCCTACAATGGGAGACAGTGCTCCAAGGTGAGTCCCTCTCACAGTTCTTCATGAACTGCTCCAGCAGGCATCCGTTCCACAGGGTGCAGTCCCTCAGGAGCAGACTGCTTCACTGTGAGTCCCCCAAATCCTGCCAGCAAACCTGCTCCACATGCACTCCTTTCCATGGCTCCACACGTCCCACAGGAGCCTCTTCAGCATGGGTTTTCTGCAGGGTCAGAGCCTCTTTTGGGCATCTACCTGCCCTGGAGTGTGTCTCCTGCAGGGGCTGCAGGTGGATCTCTGCTCCACCGTGGAGCTCCCTCGGCTACAGGGGCACAGCTGGCAGGAGCTGTAGGGGAATCGTAGTTCTGGCACTTTGGAACACTTCCTCCCCACTTCTTCCCCATGTTTGGCGTCTGCAGAGTTGTTTCTATCATGTATTCCCAGTCCTGTCTCCAGGTGGGAGTGCACAGGATTTTCTTCCCTCTCTTAAATCTGCCTTCCCAGAGGTGCTGCCACTGCTGCTGATGGGCTTGGCCTTGGCCAGTGGCTGCTCTGTCTTGGAGAAAGCTGGCATTGGCTCTGTTGGACATGGGAGAAGCTTCTAGAAGCTTTTTGCAGAGTCACTTGTGCAGCCACCTGCTACCAAAATCTTGCTATGAAAAACCAATACACAGGTCTTGAACAAGAGAGAAAAACGAAACAAAATCCTGGTCAAAGCAAGGATGACAGGACTTTTACTTCAGAAAGCTTATCAGAGATTTTTCTGAGACTTTTTCTTTCAAGAACCAAACTGACTTTTTCTTCCAACATTTTTTCCTGTTGTCCACCTAAATCTCCTCCCATCACCTTTTTCTAATTCCATCAGACTCACTTCCATTCAACAGTTCTTTCCAAATTCCTGTTTCTTCCTCTGAAGTTTAATTAGTACTTGGATATTCTCACCCACGGCATTTACTTCCATTAACTAACACAGTTTGCTGGTATCACTGTGCCTACTCTGTGCCACAAAAATAGCTAAGCAAATATTTAAGATTTTATTGCCTAAACTGAAATCTTCTGGGGAAAGAAACTGTTATATTACAAAGGATATAAACAAGAAGACAAAAATTACAATGTGAAAGGAAAATGGAGGCTGTAGAGAAATAATGACAACTCTAAGAATGCCAAAACAAACATTTCTTGTATTGTCTTATGTGCCTTTTTGGGAACTTATAAACTTTTTGTGATCACATATGTCCCTATAGACATGCATTTTCTTTTTTTTTTCAGTTTCAGGACTTAAGTACTGAAGCCAGGCTACATAAAGAAAAGTTGGTTTAGTAATATTTTCCTAAAAATATGCTAAAAATTAGGCATCTCTGTCTCTTCCATGCATTTCCCATTAAATACTCAAATATTTAGATCCTTTGCAGTATTGTTGTACTTTTAGCTCTACAGACCCTGCCTTTATCAATCTGTATAGAGCTGTAGCTACTGATGACCTGTACCAGGTCTTTAAGCTCTATATTAATAGATGTTTTCAAAATACGTAATGAGAATAGAATAGAATAGAATAGAATAGAATAGAATAGAATAGAATAGAATAGAATAGAATAGAATAGGCACAAACTTAAACACATACTATAATTGACCTAATTTTAGGTAGTTGTCAATGCTATTAATAGGGCTACTCATTTTAATGTACCTACTAATACTTAAGTTGCTATTAAAATTTTAAAAAAAGATTAATGGTAACTGTGTACTTCACATATGATAAATCAATACAGAACTATTAATTATTAGAGTGATACTTTTATTCATACATTTAAAATAAAAATTATATTAGAATATTAAAAATAGCAAAAAGCACAACCCCCTACTTAGTGTATCTTACGTGAAATCCCATCATCTGAGTGAATTTCTCTATGAAACAATAAATTTGTTTTCAACTGTTTCAACAGATTTTATTTATTTCAGTTTACTACTTGTTTCTTGTAGGGTATTTCTTTTGTTGAAGTGACTAAACTAAAAGTGCATTGTTTGCCAAGAGTTGTCTTTTTTTTTTTTTTTATTAGACATTCATAAAACATATTGAGAAATACTTTCTAATCTTTTCCTTAATCCTAATCTTTTCAATAAATTTCAAAGAAGTTAAATTGTTTTCAACGTCTTTTTTAGAGGAAAAAAATATTCTG
>JAOTQP010001286.1:125029298-125047828 GCA_026413545.1 Cichladusa arquata
TCTTCTAATCTGAGGTGTTGAAATAACATCAAGTGACAAATTCAGGGTTTCTGAGTTACATGAAAAATCATGTTCAGAATTTCTTTCCCTAATTAAAGATTGGATACTGTAATTTCAATTGAAGTTAGAATTTATTTTTTTAAAGTAACCTAGTTTATTTAATTCAATTTTTTAAATAGGAATGTGATATTTTCACTGTACATAAAAGCAAAAGCAGTATTGAAATGATTACAGCTGGGATTCTAAAATGCTTTGGCATGAAAGTAAAGTGGCTCGTTGTTTTCTCCTGCACTTAAAATTGCTCAAATTATTTAGGTCAAAAATATTTTCAAATATCAAGGAGTTCTTTCATTTCTCAGCTGTCTGCCTGAGCCTTCTTTCACCAGGCTATTTTTAAGCTAGCAAATAGGAGAGCCTGAAAGATAAGGAAAAAAACCCAAACACAAAATCATAAAGAGTATTTTAATTATATGGGAAAATATATTTGATGTCATCATGAACAAAATGTGATGTTCTTCCTTAGCTGTAATTTTTCCAAATTACAAAAGAGTAACAATGAGAACAAAGACATATAAAAGAGCACATGGACTTAAATTTCCAGCTGTTGCAAAGTTTCAGACATTGATATATGTGGCTTATGTTATATAATTGAGAAAAACAGCAATTATGTGTTGGAAAAAAAATTCTGTTCACAACTGAACGTTCTCATATCTCAGGAAGATAAATTTGAATTCTTTTAAGTGTAATGTATGCTGTAGAGTATGTCTGTTGAAGATATAAGTGTTGTGTTTAAGGTAAAGCACAAGAAATTTGAAAATGGAAAACAGTTGTAGCTGCAGAATATGAATTTACTCACTTGAAAGTTCAGTACTTTGGTTTCATGGGTAGTAGTTTAAAATGGGAACATATTCACAGACTAGAAAAATCATAAAGAGAAGATAAATCCCTTATTAACTTCTTTTCTAATAAAGTAGGACAGTTTGAAGGTCTTTTCGTAGTGAAATATCACTGTAAAACTTAAATAGACTTTGCCTCTACTCCAGACTCCTGATCAGAGCTAGGGCAGCTCTCAGGTCAGACTCCTTTGTTCAGGGCTTTACTTGGTTGGGGCTTGAAAACCTCCAAGGAACCAGCTTCTCTGGGTAACCTCTTCCACTGCCTGGCTCTCCCCGTGGGGAAAAGGGATGCCTTATATCTGAACTGAATCCCCTGTGCTTTGGTTTCTTCTCTCGTTGCTTAAACTCCTACAAAGAGCCTCAGTGACCTTCCTATAAGTGTTGGAGGACAGTGGTGAGGGTTCCTAAAGCCATCCCTTCCTCCAGGCAGAAAAAGTCCTAATTTCTCAGCCTCTCCTAGAAGGGTAAGTGTTCCAGCCCCAAGGATTGACTTTGGTTGGATGCCAGATGCCCATCCCTGCTTCTCTCTCACTCCCTTTCCTCAACAGGAGGAAATATGATTTAAAAACTTGCAGATTGGGATGTAGACGTGAAGATCATTTACCAATTACCATCACAGACAAAACAAATTTGCCTCGAAAATAAAACAATCATTAATTAATTAGATTTGAATCATGAGAAACAAAGACAAAATTGAAACTCACTTTTCCCTCATGTCCCTTTTCACCCAGACAACTTCACTGCTCTCCCCACTTCTCTACCTTGTCAGCCCTGAACAACACAGGGATGGTGGGATTTGAGGATTGTGTTCATAACTGTACCTCCTTACATTTGCTCCCTGCTCCAGCATGGGTTAACTCCATGGGCTGCAGTTCTTCAGGATGATCCTGCTCCAATTTGGGCTTCCACATGAGCTGCAGGGAAATAACTGCTCCACCTTGGTCTCCATGGGCCGTGGGGGCTGTCCCAGTACCTGAGTACCTCTTTCACCTTCTTTGAAGCTTGTGCTCATAGGACTATTTGTCACTTCCTTTCCCCACACTCCTCACTGCCTGTTCAGTTTTCAGTCTTCCTGACTTTCCCAGGGCTGCCAGCAGTTTGGCTGATGGATGCATGGGCTCTGTCTGGTGTCAGCTGGAACAAGCTGTGTCCAGCATGAGGTGGCCACTGGCATCTCCTCACCAGGGTCACCCTGCCGTGCCCTCGTTGTCAGCACCTAGACAAGAGTGGACACAGGCACCGTGTACACCAGCCTTCCCCTAAACATGTAGATACCTCATTCCTCCCTATTTTCCTGCAATATCTTATTTTGCTTTTCTCTGATTTTTTTACATATTTTTATTTCTGCGTGGTAATGATCAAACTGAGTGAATATGCTGAAAAACAGGCCCAGGAACATTTTGGGTAGTAAGTGGGACTTTAGCCATCCTCTCTAGACCCAGGTGGCCCACCTGCCTTCATCAGGGGACACGGTGGCCAACAGGCTGTGGAGCCCTCAGCTGGGCTGACAGCTGAGCAAGTACTGAGGAATACTTGAAACACAAGAAAGTATTTTGTCCCTACTGATGAGTACAAGAGAACTAGAATCTCAACTATCATGTCTGATGTAGTAGATATGTGACAGCCTGTTCAGTTAGTCTTCTGTCAGATCTAGAAGTCATACTTCGTATTTTGAACCCAAATTTGATCAAATATTGATATTAATAAAACAATCTACACTATGCCAGCAAATCATTCACTTGAATGTGAAACATGCAGGAAGAAATTGTCTTAAGCCTTGATTAAACACTCTGTTCATGTTTGCAAGTGTTAACCAGAACTACATGCAAACAATTCTTCTAATAACAAAAGCTATCGTATAGCACTTTAACAATATTTATTTACCCAGTAAAGCAACATTACTTTGACTTCAGCGGAAGTCTTTCCTGAGCGATGATTAAGGAATGTGGAACTACATACTATCATGGAAATATATATACAGTGCCTTTATTGAGTCTAAGGACACAGCAGGGAAGGTCTCAAAAATCCTGAGTGTATTATTAAACTACTTTTTAAAAGGCCATTTTCTCACAGAGACCAAGAAGATCATTCTAAGCTGTTTTACTGAGATTGAGCTATTTCAAAACCACAAGACAAAAATCTATCACCTTCCTTTATTTTGTAAAACTGGCAAAAATTTAACATTTCAGCTAGGAGCTTATTTTTTTCACCACGTCATTCTACTTCACAGCGCTGACAATCAAGATGTTTATAGTGCTATTAATATCAAACCTGCATATGTGGAGAGCCTTGGGAGTTGTTTTGATCCAAATTCTGCAGAAACAAGTGTTCTGAGAACTAAAAATGAAACTGGAATTAAAATGTAACCTTTACCCTTAAATAAAATGTAACCCTTTGAACACAGTATTAAAGCACACAATGCATCCTGCAACAACTGGAACACTTGGTTTAAGAATAAATTTCTTTTAAAAAGTAGTTTAAAGATCAGTCATGTTATTCAGCTTGATAATGTTCATTTAAAAACAATGAAATTATAATTCTTTTTACTTCAGAAATTACCAGGTGAAAATATATGGCTTATGTTATAGTGGCTAGTAGAAATAAAAACATTTATTTCTCACTTCAAGGAGTCAAAGCATCCCAGTCCTTTCTTAATAAAAAATCACAGGTAGCTACAATTAAAACAGCTGAAGGTGGGTGATTAACTGTAGGTAACTACCAACCTTCTGGCTATGTTAATGAGGACAGCAGGAAAAATAGACATCATATAATTAATTACTGTTACTATTGTTGTTGCTACTTATAATTTGAACCTCTATGCTGAGCTTTACACTGTCTTAGACATGGGGAAACAAAGATAAAATTCCTTTCCTTTGGGAGTTAACAATCCAAAAACAACCCACTCATGGAAAATGTTTCTGCCAGGTGAGAGCATTGGTAGGTGGTGGCAGAGAATTATCCTCTGCCAGTTCTAGACTGGATCAATAGATAATAAAGACATTTCACTCTACCAGACTGATGAGCATTAAAATCACATGTGGATACTGCTAATGTTGAAAATGAAATTGGTTTAAAAAATCTGTAATGGTCTTTTCTGAAATGTTATTCTGAAAGACTTTTACAATTTAAAAAAAAATCAGAAATTTAAAGAACACTGTTACGACTTTTCCTTTCTATCAGGAACATTAAAAAAAAATAATTATTTGTCTTCTGCTCTAGACTTTGCATGTTACACTATTACAGGATGCAAGATTTTTCCTATGAGATTTTACTGTCCTTTAGCATCCTCTTTGTTTTTCTGTTTATTTATTCACTCAGATTTCACAGATTCACAAGGAACTTTTCTGTGAAGTTCTTTTACAGAAGTTTGTTCTGAATAGGCAGAGGTATAGCCATAGGAAAAATCAAGCAAAGCAGAGAGAAGGTAAATGTTTTCACAAGAAAACTTCACAAAATAATAATTTTTCAATTTAACTTGTTGTGAGTTTTTATTTCTATCTTCTTTATCTTTCTCATTCTACCTAAAACAAAACCTCAGCTAGAAGTAAAAAATGGAAGTACAAATAACACTTGTTATAGGTCAGGGAGGACTCTAGAAGTGTGTACATTTAAATATTGATATTACATGATGTAAGATGTCTTGAATTATTTTCAAATATTATTTAACAACTGCTCGCCAGTCACACAGAAATTTTGGTGTAAACTCTCTCTTCTAAGTAATAAAGAAGGAAAAGACCTCCAATCATAATATAACCTTCATTTTTCTTAACAAATAAGCATATACTATGAGATTATTCTCTTTGCTTTTATCCCTTATCAAACAAAATTATATAATTACACTGTGCAACAAAGACATAAAAACTCTGCCAGTTTCATGCAGTATCCATCTCTTTCCAGTGCATGGCAAAAAGTATTTTTGTTATAGATATCCAAGTAACCAAATAGAGGTATTATAATGGTGCTGAGGGAATTACTGGATTTTTAGAGCCCGTTTTTCCTTCTTTGTCCTTCATACTGCTGTCAGAATAAATCAACAAGATTTTAATATTCAAAAAGAAGGGTAAGAATAAAAAATGAACATCTTTTGTCAGTTCAATTTTTTGTTCGTTTACTGTAAAGAATGAAACAGGCTTTGAACAAGCGATTTTTTTCTTTTGAGTGAGTTTTCTATGGAATGAAAGTGGGTTTCTTAATGATGCATTATAGCACACCAATGCTTTAGAAACAAGGCAATATTGGTTTGTAATCTACAGAGCATGGCACATTTAGTTATGCAGCAAAAGACTGCACTCCTAGTGGTCCTTTTATGATTGTCCCCGAGGTATTGGTGTTTCAAGGTCTTTGAGATTAAGTTTGTGATCATACAGTGAATTAGGCAATCATGTAAACAGGGTTTGTGTTGATTTTGTGAGAAGCTATGAAATAAAACGCAGCATCCACTAGCATTAGTGTAGTAGTATGCATTTGAGTGATGCAAGACCCAAAATTACATGATGGGGAGATTTTCAAAAGAATATGGAATTTTATATAAAGGTGCATGAGCAGATGTGAAGGGAGTCAAAGAAGCACTAGAATGACCCACAAACGTTAGTAAGGAAGAACACATCATTATAATCTGCCTTTCTGCTTTTATTGATTAAATTAGTTCACACAGTGCTTCATTTTGCTTATAAAAGCCTTTATCCAGAGCTTACAGCACCCTTTACAAAAACTGATAAATACAGTAAAATCAGACTGGAATGCAGTAATGTCTTTACACAACCAAGCCAAAGAAAGTAATCAGCTAAAAAGAAATCAAATCCAAGAACTATCTCTCTCCTCCACAGATACAAGCTCTAAGCATATTTTTATCATTCACAGTGTGTGAGTGCTTCAGCATGTCCTGCAGACCGGGAAATATTAGGAAGCCATTTGCTCATATTGGAAGCGAATGCAAATCATTCTGCTCGAGTAAAATGACTTTGTAGAGGTGGGGTGGCAGAGGATTTGCCTTCATCTTGGAAAAGAAATGAGATGTGGAGCCTTAATTGTGGGCTGCTTTGCCTCAGACTGCTCGAGTTTGCTGTTCAGGAGCGGTGGCACTGCAGCCCACACTGCCTCTCCTGCAATCTGTTCATGCAAGGACCATCCATCTGCTGGGTTTAAACAGACCCCCAGTTGCTTATGTGTTTGTTCACAGATGTAGGTAGGAGGTTTGACTGCGGGTTTCTAAAACTCAGATCCAAGATTATGAGACACATTTGCAAACATGCTTGCATATAGCAGTCTTATCTCTTTGCTGGGAAATGCTCTATTGTTTGACTTGCAAATCAGTTCCATTTAAATTGAAACATGGTAGTGATACTTGTGCACATAAAATTAAATTTGCACAACATCATTTCTATTTAGTCAAGAACTGTAAAATATACAATGTCAGGAAACATTAAGGACAGCATCCATGAAATTATTATACATGAAATAGAAATTATTTGACAAGAGAAAGATTTGCAAGGGTAGTGTGTTTCCAAGAGATTTGGTTCTCAGACTATGGAAAATGTAGCACTGGAAAATAACATTATAATTTCAATTGATTCCCAAAGGTCCTCTACAAGTAAATCAATTGCTATATTTTTAACAATGGACAAATTGGCCTCTTTATAGGAAAATTACAGATACTGCAAAAATTTGATTGTAACTGAAAGAGCTTTCTAAATCTTTCAGTCTTTCCTCAGGAATGTCTCTTTCTCCTGTAAGCAATTTCTTGGTATTGGAAACTAAGCGTGGAATACGACAGAAAGGGCACAGAACAAAATGCACCAACACATGACTATCCTGATTTGACAAGAAGAATCCCTGTAGGAAGATGTTACTATGATTTTTAATGAAATGCTATGTGTGACTTTCTTCCTACTCTACAAGCTGCAACAGAGCATTATATTACAATCCATAGATATGGCTTGGGTTCACTTGCAAGAGGAATTTTATGGGACAAGGCTAATGCTCTTATTGTCTCTGGGTTTTATGGTTCATTATGTGCTACCTTCTATGCACACAATTTGGTTTGAAAAAAAACCAACAGGTTGGTCAGTGAATCACAGGTGACATATGGGTACATGGATGATTTCACCTTCATCCTAAACATATGTTTCTATAAGTGCCAAAAGGAAAAAAAATCCTCACTTTAAAATGAAAGAGCAGATTCTCAGTTCTCCATGTAGATTTTCAACGCATCCAGGATGATTCAGCTGCTGAGCTGCAGAAGTCTAACCTGCCCAACATCCCTAGAACACAGTTGTGTTCCCAGATGCTGTTCTGCAGGATGATCAAAACACAACTGAATTCTGTCAACTACCTAGGCAAGCTAGACCATATTTGATAGTCTATTTTATTGGTTACAGGATGTTAGCTTTTGTCATCAGTTTTACAGTATTCCAGGTAGTGTTGATTCTACTTTACATCTTCAATTTCTTACTGATGTCATTTTCTTGATGAGTGAAGTTAAACCAGGACTTAGATACCAATCTTGCTAGGTACTGAATGTACTTGAGAAGTGAGTAATTTCAGATCTTACCAATATAGTAGGATATGGCCCATAGGCAGATGGAAGGAATAGTAGAGCAAAAGCACTATTTTTTTATAGCTAAATGGTGCTGCCCATTGGTAGATATCTCTGGGAAAATCCTGGAAGTTGGCAACTGACATTTCATAGAATTAGAGAGTGGGTTTGTGTTCAAAAGGACTTTTAGAGGTCATATAGTCCAAACCCCTTGCAAAGAGTATGGGCATCAACTCGACCTGGTTGCTCAGAGCCCCATCCCACATGACCATGAAAGTTTCCAGGGATGGGGCAGCTACTATCTCTCTGGAAAAATTGTTCCAATGTCTCACCACCTCTTCATTAAAAAATTCAGCCTTATATCAAGCCTAAACCATACTCTTTTAGTTCAAAACTATTGCCCCTTGTCCTATCACAGTAGGGCCTACTAAAAAGTCTGTCCCCATCTTTTTTGTAGGCTTCTTCAGGTACTGGAAGGCTGCAATAAGTTCTCCCTGGAAGCTTCTCCAACCTAAGCAACCTCAACTTTCCCAGCCTTTCCTCGTAGGAGAGGTATCCCAAACTTCAGATCATTTTTGGGACCTTCCTCTGGACTTGCTCGATCATATCCATGTCCTCCCTGTGCTGGGACCCCAGAGCTAGGCGCAGAACTCCAGCTAGGGTCTCACCAGAGCAGAGCAGAAGGGCAGGATCACCTCCCTGCCCCTGCTGGCCGAGCTGCTTTGGGTGCAGCCCAGGATTTGGTTTGCTTTCTGGGCTGTGAGTGCACATTGCTGGCTCATGACCATCTCCTTGTCGGGGGTGAGGGTGGTCCCCAACAATACTTTCTAGGGTTCCTCTGATATTAGGGCTATTGTGGCAAAATAAAATAAGAGCGGTGCAACGACCACGACGTGCAACATAAATTACCTTAATAACAGTGAAAACAAATGTGGGATGAGGCCCAAAAAACCGAACAGCAACCAGAGTAGGAGTCAATGGTCGAAGACAACGATGGAGGGAGGTCCAGGATATAAATGTGGGGCAGGAAAGGGGGTGGAGTAGAGGTTAGGGCCAATGGGTATAGGGGAAAGTGGTGCAGAGGTGGGGTAAGGGGAAGTAGGGTCCAGTGGGGTAAGCTGGGTAGCACACTGCATCAAATGAAGGCCAATGGGGATACAAAGAAGGAAGAATATTCTGTGGGCTGGGAGTGGCGATGATGACTGGAAAATGAGGGTTGGGAATATGTATGAGGCATTAACATGGGCAATCCCATAACTCCTTGGTACAACAACTTTTGGGATTGCCACAACTCACAGATGCCTGCCAAGGCCTAGGGTTGGGGTACAGGTCGTCTTCAGTAATGGTTGCCTGGGCTGACTCCTGCATCTCCTCAATCCAACAAAACACACAAGCCTTTTCCAGCAGGACTGTTCTCCAGCTCTTCATTCCCCAAAAGGTATTTTTATCAGGGGTTGCCCTTACCCAGGTGCAGCACCTTGCATTTGGTCCTGTTGAACCTCATTATATTCACAAGTACAAAACACAAGTATATTGTCCTCAACAGACTAATAGAAGCTGATTTCAAATACATTTGTGACTTAGATTGTTATATGTTATCTATTTAATTTTAGTACTACTTGCTTTGAGAGACCTAAATTTGCTCTTACATGAAAAACTGACACAATCAGTACAGAACAGCTAAAGAAATAAAATCTGCATTCTTCAAACAACAAAATTCTTAAATAAAACCAGCATACCTGAGTTAGAGTCAGCAGGATTACGTGTTTTTATTCAGTAGTCATACTCCATTGACCTGTTTGCAAGTATAGAACTGATCCGTACTGGTGAAGGCAAAAAATGAATATGTTTAAAGCATTTTTGACCCTGAGCATTCCCTGAGGAACTGACTGTGCATAAGCATAGGGCAGTTTCCATCCCCTGAAAAAGATACTCTGCAAATATGCTGATGAATATTCTCCTAACTTCCATCTATCTACCACATAATATAGAAGATTTTGTATTTTTAAAGTATATTTAAAAAAAGAATTGGTGGAAGGGAGTATAATTTTTAGGATTTTTGTGATTTCAATGATTTAATATTTTGTTGTTGACCAGCTTAAGGAGCAGTTAGCATTTTTCAAGAAGCACTGAATGTGAATTGGATGGCACAGTATTACAAACAAAGAAAAAACCACACAAAAAAATCCTATTTAAGATGCAGCTAGGATGCTCACTCTAGAGGAGAACAGCTGTGTGGAACAGTTATTATGCAATAAATTCCCAGCCTGGCACTCTAACTTTCCTGTGTAGATAACCCCCAAAACCATTCAGGCAGGTCAGGGAAGTGCCTGCTTTTTTTGCCATTAACATGAGTTACAGCTGTTTACAATTGCTGCAGTCTAAATGGAGAAAGCAAGCATTAACAACATAAAATGGTGATCCCACTATGAAATGTGTCTCTGCAAAATTTATATTTGAAGTTCAATGTCTATCATGTATTCTAAGTTCTTAGTTCAAACATGTTTAGCTTAAAATTAAAAAGCTTATTCCATCTGCTAGCCCTGCATATTCAGTTTTAAATTTCTAATGTGAGGCTTCTCTGTCTTGGTTCCAGCACCATTTATGATGAAGATTCAATAGAATAAATTCTTCTTATATTTCTGTTCATGACATGTGAATCAGAGATCTGCCTCTGTGTGTATGCATGAAGAAAAAAAATATAACATTGCTTCAGTGAACAAACATGGGTTTTGTCTCTCAAAAAAGTATGTATATATCAATAATAGTAATTTTTTAGGACAGAGCTTCTGAGATTCTTAGCTGGTAGTAAATTATGAAAAATAATATTTTTACTCATCTCTGTCAATATCAACCTCTGGATCTGGTTCATATACAATTGTTGAAACAAATAATCAGCTTCTGTTTTATTTGAGTTTTATGAGAGAAGTTTCCCAAAAATGAAACAATCCAGCTTTTCAATTTCACGTTCAGACTATTAATATTGGTGCTAAGTGTTGCAACTTGTGTTACACAAGGTGTAGGAGAATTTATAGCTGGTTTTGAAAGTCAGAAAAATTAGGGTCATAATTTTTTTTTTTCTTTAAGGAAAAATCCTTTTTCCTCACAATAGGGAAGAGGATCAAAGTTTTGAATGAAAAATCCTTACTTTTTTATCATAAGCTGTCTTAAATGTCTGAAAAACAGTGGTTATCTTGCCACAAGGAAGATTTGGAGAAAATGACTATAGAGTCAGTAGGATAATAGAAAAAGAAGCATCAACTTGCTGATATCATCCTGTTGTATTCATATTTTTCATTTTGGTTTCAGAGCAACAGAAAAAACCAACACTTCTTAGGGTTCCATTTTTCTCTCATCTAGTTGACAACAGAAGAATCTAGGAAAAAGAATGCTGGAAAGAAACAAGGCAAGTCAAAATTGTCAGAAAGAAAATACCTTCCAGGTACATCACAGGCTTCAAAATGACGTATTTTCAATTTTATGGCTAGAGAGTGAAAGTCAGGCTATAGAGGAGTAATAAGCAAGTAAGTAAAAGCAGCATTTACAGTGGTGAAGTCAGCTTTATGTCTCAGCTGAGCAATGTATGCTGACATAGCCATTCCTTTTCTCCTGTGCCCGGGAATTCCTCTACCCAGGAATAGGTGCAGATCACATGGGAGACAAACAGACTGCATGAGTAGATTAAGAAAGGAAAGCAGAGGTAAAATGTGCTGCTGACACATGTCAGGTGTAAAAGACAAAGCCCTACACTGAGTGACAGCCAGGGAAAGTATCACTATCAGGCCAACTAAATTGCCAGATTATCTGTGGATTTTTTGTATGAACTTGCATGTCTGCTTGCCAAGACTATTTTACACTTGACAGAGGAGTAGAAGGAACAGAAAACCCTTTGTCTGCATATAAAAGGTGTGAAAGGAGATAACTTTTTTTTTTTTTTTTTTTTTTTTAACAAGACAGCCAATTGCACTTTTGCTGTCATGCTTAGAACAATGTAGCAGGACATTCAATGTGAATATTATTTGAAATGTCAAGGAACAATACAAAACTCATTGTCTTTTGCTGTACAGAGGTTTTCTTTCTGCAATTATTTGAAGTTATGAATTTTTTAGCTAGGAAGCTTGAAATATGAATTTTAATTTTTTTTTCCAGAATTGCCTGGAAGAGAATTTGAAACTTTTGAGACTATGTAATGAAATCAGAACTCTGAGAATGTTAGACTCTTGTGTCCTAAAACCCAGAAAATATATGGGCCATATGGATGCAACTTGGTTAAATATGACAATCTCTGTTTGAATTTAGGAATCAAATACTTTTAAGTGCTACAATCTACAGCCCAGAGACTCTTTGCTGACATAAATTTCTGATTATCTTAAAATAAATGATATTTGATAAAGACATAAATTGTTCACAGACATTTTAGGACAATGCATATAATTGTCATAATTAAGAATGACGTGATTCAATATGAATTATTAAATCACAAATGCTAGTCATTGGTAATATAAAGCCTGCATTGTTTGCAACTAAGAGTAGTTTGAAACTAGAACTTTGGTGACTGGAGATGTTTTTGTCTCTTGACCTACAGTTTGTTAGTTGTTGTCTGAAACAGACTATTATCATCTAATAGACATGCAGAATTTGGGGATGGAAGAGGACGTGCTATGAACTTTGACATTTTCCAACTGCTTGACTGGAAGTTTGTTAGGAAATGTTGCTGATAATATTGCTGGGTTAAATTTTCCCACCCTTCCCAAAAATGATTATATTGGTATGAGACTGCATCTAGGAAGGGATAGTATGAAAGATATTCACATTTCTGTGCCAACTTTTGGATCTTTTCTTCCTTTTTATGTTTGTAGGAATCAAGTTATTTCACAAGATGATAAGGGACAGATTATAGCTTCCTCAATTTCATGTTTGTTTTGTTACTATTAAGCAGATATGCAATGGCTTCAGGCAAGAGTTCTGTTGCTGAAATTATTCTGTTTCAAGTTAAAAAAAAAATTATTTTTTATTTATCAGTAGTTACTTACCTGGGGTATGTATGATTTATACTTCAACATTATCATTTGTTTTATATTTCTGTGGTGTGATAAAGAATATCAAGCAAACAATAGAAATGCTTAGATATTAAATAAGTTCATAGAATTGGTAAATAAATGCTGAAACTCAAATTCTGTGGTTATTGGGTGTGCTTATTAGCATTTGAAATGTGGTAGTAGGTAATGTTTGAGTAAGCAGCTGTTGTTCTCAACGAAAAGTAAAACACTTTTCTATAAATTGTATATTTTAAAATTATTTTAAATTCAAAATTTTAAATAAGAAATTTTAAAACAAGCAGGGTGTAGAGTTTTGTAGTATTTTGGTAACTGAGTTAAAACCACTTAAAAATACTCTGCCCATTGCATATCAGCTGTGGTTAAACATTATTAAAATAACCCCACAAATAAATAAATAAATAAAACTTCTGTTTTTCATTTCCTGTCTCTAATATCATAGATATTTTTATAAGTGAAGAGAAGAAATAACAATTTTAAAGATGTAAGATGTTAGGGCTCTGCTGCCCAGGCTTTGATACTTAGAACTTGGGTTACTTTGAAAAACAGTCTTGTTCTTTGCTGACATACACTGACACAGAAATGCACAGAGCATCACTAGAGCAGGAGTTCACTTAGTGATAACCAGGTTACTCAGGAACCTGATGATACAGAAAGTCACCTGCACCTTTCATTTCTGTCTTCCAATGTTCACAGCGTTTGGGGTTTTTTGAGATTTAGCGATTAAAAAATGCAGCATTATAGTTTATTTTACAGGCCTTGCTGATAGAAAAGGCCTGCAAGGTCTGTAAAATTCAGAGGATGTCTCACCACTGCTGAGTGAAAAAAAACTGAAAGCAAACCTGTCACCACCTTTTCCCATTATTCCTCCTGCCACTGTTACTCTATTATTACTAGCAAACACTTTGTGAAGGTGGTAGAAATCTGGAGTCAGAAAAGAGACAAACATAATCATGGAAATTTTAAGGCAGTTCCAAAAGCAGATTTGTAAGTCCTCCTCAAAAAGAATTTTAGGAATTTTACAATCAGTTTCATTGAAAACCTGGACTAAAGATAGTTGGTTTTATAGCTTGCAGGTATATCAAGGTACAAACACAACCATTAGACAAGTACTTGCTTCAAATCCTGTTTCCCAAAAGGTGTCTTCTCACTGCATCCTGCTCTTCCCAGCAGCTGAGGTGATGGAGACAGCAGAGCCCACCCAGAGCTCCAGCAAGGACAGCTCTGCGCTCATTAATTCAGCACATGATGGGACAAAGGGGCTCACAGCAGCAGACCATGCTGTGTATGGGAAAAGGAAAGAAAATCAGGGCTGGGAATGCTTTGGAGGTGCAGATGGACACTGACCATCACAGGCGACTCTGTGGAACTGCAGCCACAGAGCAGTGACCAGGCACACAGAGGTTTCATTCTTCTCTTTTGGACAGAGTCTTAGAATAAAACTTGGCAATCTTTCTTTCCCATGTATAATGACAAGTGGAAAAGAAATGCACTGTGCTGGGTTGTCTCTAACCATTGAGGGAGGCAGCTCTGACTCAGTCTGTTCTCACACCTAATGTGCAAACTCCCATCATGTGTTGGCCCAGCACAGCCACAACCTTGCACTCGTGACAGCCATGCCTTTAACACACTTCTACTACAGCCACTGCATTGATATTCATAATATGGACTATTTAAAAGCTTCAGTATAGATTAGACACACTCTATAATCACATAGATCAGACTATGGTTATTTCTTGGAGTGTGTAGAGTGACTCTCTTTGTGTCTCTGGACTTTTCTCACTACTCACTCCAATTTCAGGGACTGGTTATGTTTACATTTTCAAGTAGTATCTCCAGCATAAAATATAACTTTATACATATTTAAAGGTGTCTGGTCATGTTCAGCATGACTGGATAGATTTCATTTTCATAGCATCTTTTAGTGCTTTGTAAACTTAGAATCAAATCATAAAGGAAATAGTGAATAACTGGCTTTTTACATTTATTTAGTAGATTAGTAGATTTAGTATTTACTAGATATATATGTAAACTTCATATTTAAACTGGTAAAGAAGTGTGATTTTAGAATGCTCCATTACTATGATCACAGAAATAAATGTAAATTCATTTATACATAGTTTATAATAATTTTTTTTGCGTCTATATCTGTGCTGTATGTGGATGTCATAAATATGTGTATGTGTCACATATAGATGCATATATGTGTGCATGTATAATTATGTAAAATTTCATATATATCTATCAAATGGTTATTTTTCCCCATTCTGAAAAGGAGATTTTTAAGAATCAAATACTTTAATAGACTGCAATTCCAACCACATATTCATCAGCAAAATTAAGATTTGTTAGATTTCAAAATACAATATTTTTCAGCCTTCAGAATTAAAATGGCCTGTTTATAATTTGGATTTAAGCAGTGAAAGTCTGTTAAAACATCGGGTAAGTGTATAATTGAACTTTGCTCTCTAAGATCATTCCATCCATGAAGTACTTGAAAGGACTATATTAGGTGACCTCAGGCCATGCAACAATTATGGTTGCAGTGTTTTAGCCTTGAATGTAAGATTTCTCTTAACAATGTTCTTTAGGTTGTATTGCTGGGGAGTAAAAATACTTAGAAATTTAACAGGGATTGAATTTCCTTCAGATGGTGTTTTGTGCTTGCATGTTATAAATGAAATTGTATTTTATTTACAAATAAATGTTTATGTTCCAAGCATTGTCTTGTTGCAAGCCATATTTATTTGTTTCAGGCCAAATAAATTTTTACAAGTAACTCAAGTGACCTGAGCTAGATATTCACAAAGTTGGACACTATTTTATTGGCACAGGTTTTTGTTGTGTAGAACGATGTTGGATGATGAAAGATATTCCCTTTATCTTCATAATCTTCCGCTGCAGTCCAGCTTTTTCACTGAATTCTTTCTCCATCCCTGTGAAAAACTTCATTATCCTGGCTTTCTCTAAGCCTGTCATCTAGACACCATGCCTAGTTTCTCATATCCAGGTTGTCTGACAGACATTTTCTGCATAATTCATCTAACAGGTGATACCATGGATTTCTCCTCTGAAAACTTTCCCCAGAAAAGCCCATTGACCTTGTATCTAAATGACTGAAAGATCTTTTCTATTCATTCCCCTCAATGCCTAAAGATTTTTTAGCTTTTTATTTATTTTTCATGTATTTGTAGCCCTGTATATTTTTAATATATATTTGTGTAACTTCTAGTATTTTTCCTGCCCTCTCTCATAGGTTAGCAAATTCTTACTAACACATTCTTGAAATTCTATTTAGTCTTATTCTTAAGAATAGAATTCCTGACAAGGATATCTTATTTTCTATGAGAACTTAAGAGACATAACAAGAAAATAGAGCTAAAAGCCCCTGGACCAGTTCCAAGGGCTGACCCAGGGCTGGGTTACAGGGATAACTTATTTCCTGTTGGAGGTACTGCCTAAATATACTTAATTAATTAACCTTATAAAAATCACAAATCCTGTATCACGCATGTGCAACGCCGTTTTTTGTGCACCTGAAAGTTGTCATTAAAAAATAGATTTTATATCTTACCACTTTGACTCTGTTGCAAGGTTTTTTTCCTTCTGTTATTTCGCAACACTCTTACAACATATTTTTTACTGATTTTCCTAGAATATGGCTGTGTAAAGATTTTTGCTGATCTATTACTCTAAGCACATAACCCCTCTTCTCAGCCTTCTTAAATTCCCACTTCTTTACTACATCAGAAATTACTTGTCTTTGTTTCCAAGATTTATTCAATCTTTCTTCACCTTGAGCATTACCACTTCTTCCATCTTGACATCTTGAGAGGCTGACTCCTGTGTGTGTAACATTTCTGTCACTTTTTTCTCTGATTTTCAAACCAAGTCTTTCTGCTTTCTCTCACAGTGCCCTTCATGCTTTAAAAGAGCTCACACTGGTACCAAGTAACCTTCCTCTCATCCCTGAATTAAATTTACCATGGTTGAGAGTTTTGCAGAAACTGTTGATGACAAAGATGCTTCAGAGCACTCTGCCCTACCACTTACCATGTTGAATATTATTGTTTAATTCATCTTTGTCTTCCCTTGACAGCATCCTTGACTTTCTTCTCACAAAACAGAAGCAGATACTGTCCTTTTGTTTTGTGTGCACCCAGCAGAGATTCCTAATCTCTAACTGAAATTCTTGGATCTGTGATAGTAGAAAAATAAATAAATTATATAAAAATAGTTTCTTGAGAGCGACAGGAAAATTAACTCCTGACATATGTATAGCAGACAACAGTGCTGAGACACAATATGAATCACAGAGCTACTGAGTTTGCTTGTGCATTCTGAGATGCTTTATTCTTTTCAAATATATTCCTAAAGATAATTGGGCAGGTGCTGGGGTTTGAGCTGCAAATAAAAAGTGTCTTTCATATGCCTGATGTTTCCAGTTCATTGTAAGAGCCTTACAATAGTCTGTTTGTCAAATTTACATTTCACAAACTAATTTATTAAAAAAGGAACCTCGCTAATTTATTTCCTGTAACAGTTCGCCAGTTTATTCTTCTAAACATTCAGGACCACCACATGCATTCCTGCGACAATAAAAGCTAATGGTTAGAAGTGACGGTCTCAAATTATAAAATATCATCTTTATGTAATTTTTGTATTTTATACAAATCAGACTAAAAACATACAATTTTTTTAATTAAAATGACCTTTTAATTTTGTGAGGTCATGTCTATTGAAGGAATAGTTACAGCACGTGTTAAAAAAAGTTGTTTTATACCTGAACCCTGGCTTTCCTTCTCAGTTCTTACCCTGCAATCTTAACACTTCTGAAAATATATTTCGTCTTTTTTGCTACTCATGTTTTAATATGTACCTTAACATGTGCTCACCTCCTCCTCATTCTGCATATCTGTAAGAGACCCTCATGGGGTCTCCCTTACGCCTGTGCCATTACCAAAAGTGTGTTTTCCACAGAGATGGGTTGTACTTGCACTCTCAGAAAGTGAGACTGCATGAACTGCACCTAAATGAGACCTACTGCACCTCCAAATTGCTTCAGTGATCCTCCAGTGCACTAGCATGTAGTTAGTGTTTTCAAAATCTGTTTTTCTTTCAAGGTCCAAGAGGTTACAGTGATTTTATAACTTTAACTGTACTGTGGCAGTCTGAAATAGCAAAACAAAACTGGGGTGAGATAATGGCAGGGGCAAGCTTGGGAGAGAGAAGCAAAATAACTTTTGCTGTGGCTATAGCTGGGAATATAAACAAGCTTTCAAGCAACATCTGAAGGAGAAGCACCAAATTGAAAGCCAGTAATGAAAGGATGAGTTCCAAAGTACTTTGGCTTTATCAGTGGGTGCAGCACAGATTTTGTATTCTAAATGGATCTTTATCCTATGTTTCTGTCATTAGGCCTTCTCAGAGACCAGCCTGAAACATTGTGTGGAAATAAGGCTGTTGGGAAAGAAGCAATGGGGTGTGTTCTGCAATTTCTTCACTTGTCACAATGGTGTTTAGTGACTGCTGTGCCAAACAGGATTCATCTTCTTCTCATTACCCCTTCTCAGATCTGGTTTGTGTTCTCTCATTCCATCACAGCTAGGGACAGATAAGGAAAGTTAAGACAACATGAAAGAAATGCTAAAGGCAGCTGCCTGACCCAACCACTTCTCAGTCTACAATGGTTTGAGTAGTATAGATAACAGTTTTTCACAGGGCGGGAGAGAATGAGAAGAGGAAGGATAAGGCTTGAAACAGGAGGGGTTGCTCTTCAAGGAACACAATAGAATGAGCAAAAGGAAGCTGGTAGAAAAAACAAATTCATTGGAGAGAAGAAGAGGGGAGAAAAAAAATAGTAAAGCACGTTAAGATGATTCAACCCGAACAGAAGACAATTTAACTGAAGGATTAAATTTGTAAAGGAAATAAGGTGAATAACAGAGCAAAAGTAAAGAAAGATGGCTGTTGGGGGTTGAGTGTTTTTTCTGTTACTGTGTCAATTTGAAGAATTTTTCCCATTATCATGCCAATGGAGCT
>JAOTQP010001286.1:125064186-125078159 GCA_026413545.1 Cichladusa arquata
TTTTTATATTATTTGGTAATTGCTAAACTTTTCCAACATGGAACATTTGTGTGATGATTCCCACAGTTCCAAATCACTGCTTTAGTTCTGCTAATAGTCTGTTTTCTAAGAAAGGAAAGCAGTTTTAAGAAAACTGTCTTACAAAACTAAGACTGAAATTTTCCATCTCTACCCTGTCATAGATCAGCGTTAAACTCATAGGAACCAGAGAAAAAGTGATTTTTTTGTTTGTTACCACCAAGGTTATGATATATTGCTGAGGAGCTCCTCATGATATCAAAGTTTTTCTCTGGGTGTCGTGTGTTACTTTTGTAGAACTATGTGGGCACAAAAGCATGTATCATGCTGACTTGGGGTCATCATTTGCCAAATGGAGCTAGACTTTGCCAGGAATTGTTGATTGGTTCTTGGAGTTATTTCTGCATGAATAAAGCTGAGGTATTCATAGGCTGACTGACTAATGGGGAATATGCACTGTCAAATAAAAGATATTTGATGACAGCTGCACCCAGAGTTGCGTGAATAATGATGTTTTTTTGGTTCTGAGGCCAACCAAAATAATTTGTTTGAAAAATGCTGAAGTGGAGCAGTTAAAAAAAAATTGAAAATGTATTTTCCCTGACCAAAAGTGATTTTCATAGGAAACAAATCTGTGATTTGTTTGAAACCCATTATTCCTCCTCCTTTTTGTTTTTCAGAACATTGATTTGCTGATAGATAAAAATGCGTAGCAACTTTCAATGCCGATACAGCTAGAAAAGCCATTATTTATTCAGAACATTAACTAACCACACAGTAATAACAGATACTGCTAGATACAGTTCTTTTAGAGTTGGTGAAGAATTCAGATTTTAGAGCCAAGTTACTGAGGGTCTTTTGCTAGCTCAGTGTTTATATACAATAGATTCTTCAACAGCAGTCCCTGGATTCCTCTCTAATGAAAGGTACATTCAACTAGATGTTCAATACAGAGGCTGGTTTTGCTGGCACAGAAGATCTGTTTAGCCACCACATGAAAGTACATTCACTAAAACCCATTTTATTTTTACAATAAATTGACTGAAAATAATTCACATTTATCTTTCACAGACTCCTTTGAGGCAAATATGAAGCCCACAGAGGATCACCTACAATGATCAACTGCTTGGACAACACAGCTTGCCTGTCCTCAAGAGGCTCTGATGAGGTTCTGTTTTATGTAGGCTGACCTATTCCCTATCTTGATGACCTCTTCTTCCCATGTTGACTGTATGAATCTTCATTTATTCATACATTAGTTCTTTTCAGCACATTTTCAATTTTATTATCCCTGATTATAGTATCTTGCTGTCTAAATCCAAGCCACCTCTACTTCTGTCTCCAGCTCTCTCATTCTCATCTTCAGTCAGGGAATTTAATTTCTCACTCTTCCTCTCAAACACTGAGTTCCTTCCTCCTTTCTGATTTTTCCCTTAAAACCTCTTGTGGTTCATGACATATTCTGGCAGAATATTGCTATATTTTATTTCAATTATGTTCCATCAAAATAAGCGGCACTCAAGAAATATAGTTTGCAAGGAGATGAAAATACCTTTTCAGCTTTTAGTAAAAATGCACCCAAAGTCAATTAAATTCTCCTTTTTTCTTAAGTGCTCAGAATATTTAGAAAATGCAGATGTCATAATACTAGTGTGTGTTCATATTCTTAACTTGAATCCCCTTTGTTATTTAAGTTTCTTTCAGAACAGGAAGTTGAAAATGTAAAGAAACATGAGCTAGTTTTCTTGAGATGGTTTTCAGATTTTTTTAACACTCAGTCAGAGTTTAAAAGCCCATTGAAGGTCAAGCATGCACATTTTTATGTCATAGAAGAGCCTACTTAACATTTAAATTCTGTTCTTTAATTTCTTTTTTCATCTATCACATTAACAATGTCATCTAAAATAAAGCCCTGTCTTTGGGTACCACAGTACGTTTTATAAAATGGATATTTTATCAATAAATTTTCTAAAGACAGAAGCAAATTTCTGTAACATGCATTAAGAGGATTTTCATGGGCTGAAGTTCACACAGATGCTGCTGTGGAAACAGTGGCACATGATGGCTCGATGTGCACAAATTACTCCATCTATGAGACAGCTCTCCACTCCTTCATGGCCAATCTCTTGCCAATGCAGCATTAAGGTGAACTCCATCTGTTTTCAAAATCTATGGTTACTTTTATTTACAAGTAGCCAGCTAAATATCTGCAAGATATTTATACCACAATGTGCTTTGGGGTTTTATGCAACCTGGCCTCTCTAAACCAACCCTTGTGTCACTTTCAAGACCTAGAATTACTTCAGCTGCTACAAGACACTCCCAGATATGCATCATCCTGGACAGTGAAAAAAGCAGTAATTAATGCTGATACCACTCCTCTGAAAACAAATTGACCAGGATGAGTTTTATCAGTTATGGAAAAAGTCAATCTTTTGCCTCCGCAGGACCCACCAATGAGCAACAAGCAAATAAATTTTTAAGATTTGGGATTGAATGTGATGTTAATGCATGCATACTGTGTATGCATGTTTAACTAAGATCTAACACACAAGTGCTCCTGCTAGTCCTCTGCAGGACCTAGATGAAAACATCTAGGGTCTTAATTCTTTTACTTCAGGAAGCAGGAAAGAGCAATAACCTTAATTATTTTAATTAATGTTAATTAATGGCAATATTCTAAATTGTAAGAACATACTGCAAACCCCATTGCAAACAATTTTACAGAAATGTCAGCACAGGTCTCCCTAATTCATCCTTTGCTTCTGTGTCATTACCTCTTCCTTGTTTTGTTCTACATGAGGTCCTATTTAGTTTCCTATCTTTTGCAGCTACTCCTTTGGCCTGAATTATTTTCACAGTTTCTCTGTCGGTGAGTGCTGCTCTTTCCATGAACACAACATTTTAGCAGGATAACTGACCTTCCATTTAGGTTAAGGGAAATGAGGAAATAAGAGACAAATAAGCAAGCTCCACAGACAAAGCACAGTTTTTGTCACTCTTTCTGACAGGAGGTGTCTTGAGCCAGTCTGCTCTAAATAGGAGGAAGGATAAGATCCCTCCATGTAAAGAGAAAGAAAAGGAGCAGAGAACAACATGAACATCTCACATATATAATGTAAAACACTATAAAAATTTATGTCTGTCAAGTTGTCCTGCCATAGAGGAGTATCCAACAGTATAGAATGAAATGTTCAGTGTGCAACCTGTAAATCTGAAATAGCTTCAGATGGGAAACCAGAGGCTGTTGGGTGAGAAGAAATGGAGAGATGCATATAGGTTATTTTAAAGAATGCAAAACTATCACGGAGATGTATATTCAAATGGTGCAATATATACACCACTTCCTTTTCAGAAAGATCTTGTGGTAAAAAAGGAGCTTCATCTATACCACTAGGTCTCTAATCCTGAGATTAGAGAGTGCCCTGATTTTTGTCACAACAAACTTGCTAAATCATAGGAAGCATATGCAGACACTGGATGCTAAATCAGGAGAATTTGACTGACAAAGGGTTACTGTGCATTATGGGATTAGAATTTAGGAGACTAAAGTCCAATTCCTAACCTGCTAAATTAAAAAAGTTATTCTATGAAGTCAGAAGGACTACAGGTCAAGAATGTGTACTAGGCTCAGCAATTATTCAAATACAAGGTTTAAATCATACATAATTTTCCTTCTATCCTTCTAGGAATGGTTTCCATAGCAAACTTAATAGACATCTTGGATGTAGCTTGACACTTATCAGCAAGTAATGTTATGAAGTTAAAAAATGAAAGTCTGAAGTGGAATGGTTGAAGCTTGAGCTGATTTGGCCTTTAAAGGGAAATGAAAGCATGTAAAGCAGAACAAAAAGAAGTTCTATGAAGAATTTATACTTTATTGTTGATGGAACAGGGAGTAAAGACAGTTAAGTATCTTCTAAATCTATGTCCAAAATTGAATTAATATTTTCCTATAGTTGTCTGTGAGAAATTTTAGTGCATAGTAGACAGACATCATCATAGCAGACATTGCTCTGAGGCAGGAGCTTCTTTTCTGGATTAGTGAGGGAATTGAAAGTCCACGCTACACAAAATTTTAATTTGTCAAATAGGCCTCAACTCCATATGACCTGATGAACAGGAATGTGATGCTTATGTTCAAGAAACAGTAAGATGTATTCCAAATAAACTGAAGGCTCATATCTCTGCCTACAGTAATAAAAAAAGTCTTTGAAACATGTTTTAGAGATGATAATAAAGCTATAGATTTAAAAGCAGAAAGTGATAGGTTGAACCACACAATTCTTGAAAGTTGTGTATGATCTTTTCTAGATTTCTGCTCTTATGAACTACTGGCTTTTCCTGTTTTTAGAGAATAATGATACAGCAATACTAATTTACTTCAGGGAAGTTTTTGATATGATACTGCCTCAGAATTCTCTTATTCTAAAGCAGACAGATAAGGCAGACAAGAAATTGGTTCATGTGAAGAAAAACTCTTGCTTACATTGAAAGAGGAATTACCAGGTTGAAGGAAGACTACTAAAGGGAGTTCCTCAAAGATCAGCCTTGATACCAGATTGAGCTAATATCTTCATGTATTATTTTTGGCAGATATAAAAATATTTTAACACCATTTTATGATGACACAAAGTTATTGGACTTTTTCAAAGTAAAGAGTAGTTGGAGAAGACACAAAGAAGTTAGATGACCTTAAAAGCTGGAGCAATGGTAATGGGATAAAGTACAGTAGTGCAAAGTCATGCACTTGCAGACTAATGAAAAAAGATTCCTCTATGAATTGGACGATTATCAGTTGAAAATAACAAAGGAACAAAAAACGTAACTGAGTTAATACAGAACAGAGAGAATATAGGCCATTATACAATGTATTTCTGAAAAAAATGAACATCCTAATCTCAGGAAATAGAGTTTAAGGCATTTCTGAGAGAGATAAGGAAAACTCTACCTAGAATATCATGTGTACATAAACCACTCATGTTCAAGAAAGTGCAATTTAAACTGCTTTAAAAAGGGGGAGATCTGTAGGTAGATAGCAAACCTATCTTATATGACCAAAAGAATTTAAGAAGTTCACTTTAGTAAGTGAAAGGTAAAAAGGAATGTAATTCATGTCCAGGAACATGAGATGCGTATAAGATACTCAATATTTGATGGAAGCCTAAAATTAGAGCCATCAAAGGAATGACCTTCTAAAATATTCCTACAGTATAAGAAACTTTATTAGCTTAAAAATGCTGCATACACATAAGTGATTGAAAAGTCTTCATATCATAGAGATAATTCATATCATAAGGATACTTACAAGACTGGGGGACTGGATGCAGTGAACAGTGCTTTGGTTTTGTGTTGGTTGTGTATCAACGAAAGAATTGGAAATCATCTTACTAAGGTAAAGCTGACTTTGAAAGAAACTGGAGTTGCTGAAATCCTGCACAGACAGACCACTTATAGATTTATATTAAAGAAATGTGCCTTTAAATTTACTGGAAGTTTCTTACCTTCCAGTATAAAATCAATAGGTCTTGATTACTTACTCTAGTTCCCTGTGCAGGAGTGTTTTAAGTTTCTGAGTATGATATCATAGAGTCATAAATGCACAGGACCATTTGGGTTGTAAGGGATGTGTAAAGATCATCCAGTTCAATGCCTTTGCCATTGGCAGGGATGTTTTTTCACTAGATCAAACTTCACGAAGTTTACTACTTCATTTCAATAGAGTCATTCCAATAAGAGAAAGATCAATACCATTTTCTGAGGAGCAGAAAATGTGACCAAATTGAAGAATTTAATTTACCTGTTCCAGGAAACAGAATGTTGGCAACTTTTCTTGAGATACAGAAAGAATGGAGGAAATATCTGTTCTCCATTTTCCATGTTGGATAGCTTATGATGATATAATTTTAAATATTTCTTACCAGAGTTGAGAATGTAATTCCTAATGGTAAAAGTTGTTGAATATTGGAAGTAATTAACCTATAGTTTTGCAGAATCACCATTACTGGTACATCTTTAAGAAGAGGGGCAAAACTAACATCTGTCATAAGCAACACAGCTATAAAAAATCCTGGGTTTAGATAAGGAAGTGGAAGGAACCACAAACCAGAGCTATTATGACTCTTCAGAACCAATATTACTGTCTTTACCTCTACTTTCAGACTTTGAGATGTATATTTTAAAAAGCATTTTAATGTTGGTGTTCTGCAGAGTAGAAATTCCCAAATAAGATTAAAAGAGATTTTCTGAAAACTGATAGTTTTCCATTGTGAAACATGATAAGAAAATGATAAGAACCAAACTACAGATTAAACAAATGGAAGCTTATTATATCATCTTATTTTATATAACATTATTTTGTACGGTTGGTTGATACAATTTTAAATGGAAAACATTAGATATGGAAAATGATCACAAAGAGACAGCAACAGCAGTCTGTCCTTGTTCATTGAAATTGTCCATGTCACGTAATCTCACTATTTCCTGTCCTTCCTTCTGCTCATAAAGTTATCGTTAAAGTTTTTCATTTATATTCCAAATGTGGAAAATTTATATAAAAGGTACAAATACTGAAGAGGTAATTACATGAGCTTCAAGTTGTTTACAGAGACATTAATACATAAATTATTACTGGAATAATAGTAGTTGCCTGTATTTCCTTTCAAGGCTCTCCAAATAAACACTGAATACATTAATTATTTTGTCTCTAGAGATAATTTTCATCTTGCTTAACAAGAATCAAAAATATTTTGTTAATATTCAATATAATCCTACTTTATACTACAATTATCCAAGCTTTAAAAAAAAAAAAAAAAGCTGATGAATTAAAGGCAGCAATTATCAATGCACATGACACTTGTTAGATTTTCAGGCGTAGTTTATTTTGTCTCTAAAAGTGTTTGAGAAAAACAAATCCTTCAATCAGTCAATCAATGCACTTACTCAATTGTCCCTGAACTTCACTGGAAGAATAAAGTGCAATCATAGAAGCTACAGTATGTGTCTGATGGTCTAACTTAGATTAAATCATCGTTTCTTATTAATTTCTATGATGCTTCATACCTGAAATATATAACTTGGCATCTTTGGTTCATTATTCGTTATTATTCTAGTCCTCTGACTCCAGGCAGTAACATCCATTTTCATATCTCTAAGAGGCTAATTTGTCCATGTGTGCTTTTGGCAAAATACTCCTAAACAGATGAACACATTTTTGAAAGTGAGTTGTTAATTGACATTGTGTAAATGGAGATATGGCTTATAGGGTAAAAAGTCTGAAATGGCTTGCCTATTTGATATGTTAAGATCAAACTCTACCAAAAGTGCTTATAGCTAATTAAAGTGAAGTAGCACTTTTCCATTACAGAGATTTCTCTATTTCTCTCTATTTTTTTTAAGTTCAGTGCATTGAAATGAATAGAAAGACTTCCATTGTTAGGACGAAGATTGTTCACAGCCTTGTCAATAGATACAATCTTTTTCTTTCTCTTTCATCTTTTGAAGTGTCAGTCCATGCAGACTATTTAGCTAGAGTATTCCACTTTCCAGCATTTAATCTTTCTATGTTTTTATCCTTCTTTGAATTTTTCTTTCACTTCTTGAATTCAAAGCTTCATTCACATTAAAAAGGAGCCTTGGACTGCACCACGTGTATTTTTTTACTTCCAGTCCAGTTTTCTAGATCTTTTTTATTTGGCTCCCAGTTCCAAGTCCTACCTACCTTCATATTTTCTTTTTTCTTTTTTTTTAAATCGAGGTTCTTTAACAGTCCAAATTAAACAGCAAAAAAATCCCCATTGTTGAAATATTTCTTTTTTTGAAATGTACTCTGCTTTCCTGATGGTTAGTGCTTTGATGCTTATAGGGATTTGAAGAGCCAGCCATTAGTGCTATAGTGTAACACTAAATTGGAAGCTTGTTTTCTGTGAATGAAATTCATGTCAAGGGGTGAGCATCTCCAGAACAATTCATAAGCAACAGAAAACTCTCTGAAGCCCTTACAAAGCAGGTGATGGGATAGGTAAGCACTTACACAGCTTCTTTTCTTTGGCATAAATATCCTTTTTATTTACGCAAAGTTCTATAAATAATGTTTTTACTTTACCTTCAGCATAGATGTATTGATATAAATAATTACAACTATGTCTATTTCAGTGTCAGTGTAAAAGACAAATATGCGTCACAAAATTCCCTAAGATGTAGCAAGGACAATTCATTTAACCTGTGATAACCTGTAAAATGCATGTTTTTTGATGCAGATTATGACTAGAGCATAAAGTACCTGTTTGTGTAGCACTCCGAGTCATAGTTTACCAAAGAATTTCCAGTGTAAATTGTTCTAAATTCAATAGTTAAAATTTGTCAGCGAATAAATTACAAGGTCATAATGCTGTTATCATATTTTATTGGGGTTTCTTTCATGCTTTCAGCCTCATTTCAATAAATTATTACATTTACAACCTGCCTTCAAGATATCTCTTTGAGTCAAACCTTACCATGTGGCAGATGATGCATGATAGAAACCTGTCTGGAGGTTTAGTTCAATCAATCATGAAGCTAATGCAGAATGTGGGGTATTTTCGTAGCAACAAGTGTGGTACACTGCCCTCATATGCACAGGTGCTCTGTGAATTTGAACAGAAAATCAGCAGGTTGATCTGTACAATTCAGGACATCGTTTTTAACTTCAGTAATTCTAAATCATTCCCACATGGAAGATAAGGATGGTACTGTCAACTCTTGTTTATCTCTGGGAAGGTGATCTGAGCCATGAATTAATCACAGGATCAAGGCATTTGGCCTTGATGAACTTCATGAGGTTCACACAGTCCCACCTCTCAAGCCTGTCAAGGTTTCTCTGGATGCATCCCTTCCCTGTGCTGTAAACAACATCACACAGCTTGGTGTCAAATTAAAACTTGCTGAGGATGAGCTCAGTCCCACTGTCCCTGTTGACGACAAAGATGTAAAAAAGCATCTTTCCCAATACTGGTCCCTGAGGAATGCCACTTGTCACTGATCTCCACTTGGGCATCAGGTGTGAACATCCAGCCCATTCCCATCAAGTCTATCAAGTCTGTGTCTCTCCAGTTTAGAAGCAAAAATATAATTTGGGACACACTCAAATACCTTACACAACTCCAGGTAGATAATGTTAGTCACTCTTCCCTGATTCATCACTTCTGTAACCACATCAGAAAAGGCCCCTGAATTTCTCAGGCATAATTGTCCCTTAGTGCAGCCGTGTTGGCTGTCATAAATCATCTTATTTTCCATGTGCCTTAGCATAGCTTCCAGGAAGATCCCATTCATGATCTTGTTAGGCACTAAGATGAGACTGATATGGTGGATAATGGCTTAGCCACTTCTTCTGCCAGTTCTCTCTGGACCTGTGGATGAATCCCATTAGGTGCCCATTCAGGTTCCGTAGGTAATTTCCTTCTGCCATAAGTCCAGAATTTAAAAAGTGGATTTCAGTCCTACTAAGCCAAATTGACATTTTTGCTATTATTGGCCACAGGATATCCAATCAGCTCAGAGCAAGACCTGCATGCCCTTAGACTGTTATTTACTATGTTGCACCACTATAATATTACCTGTGGGCAGGTTCATTGCAATCAGCCATTTCAGCCACAAAAAAGATTTTTATTTTTGTTTTTTGTTAAACACAAAGCTGTACAGTGGAAACTCTGGCTTGCTGAAGGAAAGGGAGTGTTACTGACCCTTCCTGTGGAAGGCAAATTTCTGGTTCTCTCTGCATTAGCACCTGAAGCAAAGTTCATTTTATATTTAAAGGCTGGCAATTGCTGTGTTAAATGCGTAAGGGCTTTCACAGTATCTTTAGGCTTGTTAAAAACAAGACTGCATTGTTAATCCAGAACTGAAAGCATGTCTTGAACTGACTAGGGGTCTGACTGTGGCTTACTTACATGAAAAATTACTGCACAGGAAGCACATTCCTCCATAGCAGGGTGAAGTGTGTAGGATGCAATTTGGAAAATCCATATTCCATTCCTGTTTTATATTATTCCCCCCAAAATATTACCAGTTTCCACTAACTATAAAGTCTTAAGGAGACTTGACTGGAGCAGTTGAATACTGTTTTGTGAGCAATCTTCTAGCTCCATCTGTGCACATCTTGAGAAGAGCAGACCTACTGGAGCAGGGGATACCAACCTGTGCTAAAGCTGAGCAGCCAAACTAGCACAAGAATAAGTCCAGGCTCCCTGGGCCACAGTCAGATCAGAGCCTGACACTCACATGGATGCACAGTCAGAGCTGGTTGGTGCCTTGCTGGGGATGTGTGAGGGTGGCTGAATTCCAGGGCTGTCTGCCCATGACTCTATATAGCCATGCCCTTTTTGCATGTTAGAAGAGTCTTCTCACAATGCCTTCCATGGCAGGAACTTCATCACACAGTCAAATACAATTAACAAGAGATGGGAAAGGTGGATACTGAGCATATCCTGATAATTGCTTTATCTTCAGAAACTGTGTGAAGACAAAGGAGAAGAGAAAGGACTACTTGTTTGAATGATGTTCACATGTTTGCATCTTGTCTAAAGTGTGTCACTAAAACACAGAATGGGCCAGGTTGGAAGGGACCACAGTCATCATCTGGTCCTACCTTCCTGCTCAAGCAGGGTCATCCCCGAGCACAGAGCACAGGATTGTGTCCAGCCACATATGAATATTGACACTGAGAGACTCTACAACCTCATTATTTTTCTCCAAATATTTCCTTCTTTAAGCTTTATTAATAAAGTGATACTGTAGTACTTCTGCAAGTTCAGAGGTCATGAATTTGTAATACAACAATAATACTACTAATAATGAAAAGCTTTACAAAAATGTTTTTTATTAACGTACCTGTAACACACATAGCATTTATAGTACTTAGATGGACTGCCTCAACATTAATTAGACAATATGTTGCACTATTGAGAAAAGGTTGCTGTATTTACTGTTCTATTTCTTAGATGTATGTATGGTAAAGGTGTAAGGAAGCAATTTGAAACTAGTGAACATAATTTTTTTTAATGCTTACTAAATATGCAGGATTTTGAATGTCAGTTGTTGTCTGATCCAGTATCACTTTCAATGCTTTTTTACTGCTATGCATTTGTCTTCCAGGAGCCACATCAGCTTGGTGATCTTTGAACACTATTTTCCTTCTTTTAAAGCATATCTAAATTTTAACAACAAGTTATTTTCCATTTTACAAAATCTGGTTATAACATGCAAAATTAATGCCAAAGGCCAACATTTACTTATGATGTGCTGCTAGCAGCATCTCTGGTGTGGTACTGGAAACTAGGAATATTTCTTTATGGTTTAGTTTCTTGTGGGTTTTTAGAATGAACTTTACCTGTCAAAAAGTAGTTTAAGTATTGTTGCTAATATTTGTGAGCTTCTGGCTGAAAAAAACCCTATTTTATTTAGTGCTTTGTAAAGAATTGAACATTGCATCTAGAAAATGTGGAACATCTGTAGCTTTGAAAATTCATTATTTTATGTTATCATATTTCCTACTTTTCTAAAATCTCACCTACAAAAATCAATATTCTGCAAGTGAAACAAAACCGTCCTCACAACTTTCATTCTTGGATGCAATCCTTACCAAACAGTGAGGTAAGTATGCTAAAAAATGGGTTAGTCATCACAGTTTCAGAAAAAAAGCTTGGTAAAATAATATTTAAGAACATGGAATAGCATTAAAGATAACAGAAATGTATTTAATTTAAAAAAAAACAAAACAAAAATTTAATTTTAAATGGTGGTATTTATTTTCCTTAATCTAATACTTTTGGCCATACGATTAACAGTGTAGTATCTTTTAAAAGATATAGAAATTGAAGGAATTTCCTTCCAAATATTATTCCTGTTCAAATAGATCTTTGTTGGCATTAAAATCTTATCTCTTCCAGAGCTGCAGGGAAAAAGTCAGGACATTTTATACCATTAGAATATGCGCTGTCATCTTCTCAGAGAAACTCAGAACACTCTGCTTCCTGAAGAGACCAGGATTTAAAAATGTTAAAATCATGAGTTATTATTTTTCAATGTAAAACACAAAAAATATCTATGTATAAAACCTTTGAAAGGTATGTGTTCTCCATGCATAGAAAACAAGTGCAAAGTTACAACATTTTTATTGGCACTTTTTTGGGGAAGATTTGCATAGCTTTTAGCTTATCCACCTCAAAACTTCTTTTTGTAATCTTTTACTATATGCAGTGCTATCTTGTATTCTGTAGTCATGAATCATAAAAGGCATTGAGATAGAAGTGGCAATTTTCTAAGTCACATGGAGACTATAGTCCCCATTTCTCTTGCTTACCTCATTTTCACTCTGCTAATATATCTATCTCAGGTTAAACCCCAAACATTTCACAGCTCTCAAAAGCTTCAAAAAGCTCCCACTTTTGATTCTCAGAGCAGGATATTGTAAAGAAACAACATTCCTCTTGAACTAACGTGGATATTTTGTACTTACCACTTAGTTCCAAACTTCAGCTTTCCCAAAATCTAAGGTAGAAAGACCTTTTTCCAGGAACACTTTCTTTTTATCACTAATATAAAACTATGACAATAAAAATTGTCATAGAAAATATCTAAAAGTTACCAATTTTTATCTTTTCCATGTTAGTATCTATGCAAACACAAATTATGTATGCATGAAGGTAGAAATATTAATTTATCTATGGCACTCAAGTAATTTCTATGCATCACACTTTGCATTGTGGCACAGTTGTTAGACTTGGTGTGAAAGAGTTATATTATGATGTTGTATTGCAAGAAACCCTCCAATGACTTATTCAGTCCTCCATTTTTCAAGTCATGAATTTTATGAAGATGCAGGATCCAGAACGACTGATTTTACAACCTAAAGGTAGAGATTGGATTCTTTTTATGGCAGAAAAACATCTAAAATGAGATGCTTTACACACCTCTTGTTCTACTTGTGCTGGAAACTGAGCTATTCATTGTTTGTTCAAACTGTTTTGCCTTTTCACTAGTGCAGTGCAATCATTGAAACATGAGGATTTAGATATATCCTAGCTCATAAATGGTTTCTCACATTTATTTCAGAGCAAGCTATCAAGTTTTCAGAAAAATTACTTGTGTTCATCTTGAGAACCTTAGTACAGATAAGACGATAAAATTTCAGTTAGTATTGCCACACTGAACTTTATAAATGGCAGTTAGGTACATAAACTTGTTCTAAATCTTGTATGCAATAACAGAGAAATGCAACTTGGAAAAAAAAAAAAAAGAAGTAATTTTTCTCCTGTGTAATCTTGTTTTCTTTATGAAGAAGATGTTACCATATTTGGAAAATCAACACAAAACTGGTAGATTTATGTGGGTTTTAGATTATATATAGACCTGTAATTTCTATGCAAAAGTGAATTTCCCTCTGTGGTAAATAAATAATGTCTCCCATGTCAGTTTGATATGTGCCTAGCACAGCAGGGACTTGATTCTGATTAATGACTGCAATATTGTTTGTTTCATATAAATATATTTTACTGTTCTACTCCAAATCATAGAAGATGGTCCACATCAAATGAAATATGTTTTATATTCACAAGTCAAATAGAATGGTAAAATCATAAGCCTTGTTGGCTAACAGGTGCTTTCAGACTATTAATTTAAACAAATAATATTTAGCTTAATATCCAAAATGTGTTGATATACTTTATCATCTGGTGAATGAAATAGAGTAGTTAAGGGAAGTTTATCTGTTTTCTAAGATGTGCAGGCATGCTCTCATGATTGTTTTTCTAGTATTCTTCCATCTTTGTGATGCACAGAGGGTGATCATTTCAATAATCCTGCCTCAGAGAAAGAAAACAAATCCATATGTAAAATGGTAGGTGTTGGGGGTTGAGTGTTTTTTCTATTACTGTGTCAATTTAAAGAATTTTTCCCATTATCATGCCAATGGAGCT
>JAOTQP010001286.1:125078259-125112416 GCA_026413545.1 Cichladusa arquata
CAACTGCTGTTGTTTCTGCTTGTACAGTTAGATATATTAGTAAAAGAGCTGTTATTCCTACCCCCTTATCTCTGCCTAAGAGTCCTTGATTCAAACAACTGTAATACTTGGGGGGAGTGGAATTAAAGTCTCTATTTCAAAGGAAAACTTCTGTTGTTACTGACAGACACCTGTCCTTAAAACCAGGACAGTAGGGCAGATGTGATACAGTGATGTTGCGTTTTAGGCTATACATGAGTGGCAAAAAGGATAATGCAACATAGATCCTTGTGCAATGGAGAAGCAAAAGAGAGAAAGCTTTATTTAAAGAAACACTACACATATATATAGGGTAGTATGTGAAAAAAAAATAGAAAAGTCTCATTGGTCCAAGAAGGCAACACCTCTTTGAAAACATGCTTTCTGCAAAACCACGAGACACTCACACGGCTCTCGCACACCCTGCAGGTGCATAATCATTGTTATAATTTCTTGACCTTGTAAAGCCTGAGAAACTGAAGGCTTCAAGACTGCTTTTTCCCTGGCTCCCAGCAGTATCCAACGACACAGTGACTTCCACATTTTTGCCTTTAACACTAGTGTTATTCTCCCTCTTCACAGTGAGGATATGATCTTGGCACAGAGCTCCTGGCTGATTCATTAAGTCAGTGACAAGCTTGTAGGGTCCAGGCTGTGCTAACATAGTGTGTCCACACTGTTTGGATAATTCCAGGCAATGAATGTTCAGGCTTTTTCTCTTCTGATGTCAGCCCTTCGGTAAAGACAAAGGAAAAGGTGAGGTGGATCACCTGAATATATCTGAGGGAGAGGTTTGCAGTCTGCAGGATATAGAGGGGAAAAGAAAACCAAGTGATCACATGAGAGCCTTCAGCTCAAACAGAGAGGGAAGAAAAAAGGTAGAAAGGAACAAGAATCAAGTATCCTGACCATGGAGGCAGCAGAAGACAACAGAGAAATAAGCTAAGTTTGCAATAGCCCAAGATAACTCTGAACTAGTTCAGACCAAAGCTATAAGCCAAGGACATTCTTTCAAGGAATAACTGAATAAACTTTTTATTGCTAGGCAGAGAGTAATTCTAAATTTTGTCTCCTTTAAAGTTTATATTCCTATGAAACCTACTTTATGCAGTTTAAGAGCCAATATTAGAGCTTGTCTAGAGGAGATCACATAAAGGACATTTTCTAGACATATCTAAATCAAAGTTTTATCCAAGTCAATGTTCTATCACATTCAACTAGCTTTGACCGTTCATAAATATTAAGATATCAAAAACTATCCAGTGTCATTAATGTACTACACCACTAAAGTTAATGAGAGGAACAGTGTATATGGTCATAAAGAGAATTTAGCAAAGCCAAGACTGTTTTCCTTTGCAATACAGGCTAAGTCTGATGTGTTTGGCTTGGATGTCTCTGTGTAGTTTTTCACTCCTGTACAATTATGGGCTTACTAAATTGACAAATTGTACAGGCTATACAGTCAGAAGGGCCAACGAGCAAATGAAAGAACACTGTGAGGTATAACATAAGATATTATGTCTTTAATGGTAGCATTATTATAAGTAGTTTTACTAAGTTGCCTTAAAATCATTTCTAGATTCTCTGTCCAGATGTATTCAGGGTTAAATATCTGACTTCATTTGAGATAAAAGGATGCCAGTCATTAAATAAAATCATTGGACTCAGTATTAAGATGAAACCAATGCAGCTATATAGGAACCTTCTCCTATTCCCTATATCTGTATCCTCTATTTGAAAACATCCGTCATCTCCTTTGGTCTGGAGCACATGAACTCATTCACTATCCTATTTCTAGCCCAAGAGAATTGAAACTCAAGGGCAAACTGGGTCCTATTGGAATGATCTTTATAAGTTCCTAATGGATGGTTGTTATCAAAGCACTTTCATTTTGCCATCCCCAGACAATGTTATGTTTTGTGTATGGATATCGGGCTTTTGTTTGTTGATTTGTTTGTTCCTATTTTCCAGCTTCTTTAATCAGAATTTAAACCTACTGGTGTTTTCAAGTACTCTCATCAAGGTCATGGTACCAGTAACATTGGATATATGAGAAAAATAAATTTATTTATCAGAAAAGCTTTCAGGTAGAAATAAGAATTCAGTGCCGTTGAAGGAAAGAAGGAGATAACTGGATTCTGAAGTGTCTTGGATTTGAAACAGATGCATACACACACATCCATAAAGATTTGGATGAGCGGAATTCTGTCAGGCTGTTTGACCTTGTCTCAGAACAAGAGGCATATAAAGCACCCTTCCCTCACTGAGGTGAGACAGGGAAAAGCTCTGGGACTCCACCAGGCAAGGCCCATCTGCCTTGGCTCTGTTCAGTGATGCAAAGGTGCCTGACACTGGGGGAGCTCCTAGGAAAGTCCAACAATCTACCAAGAGGCTGCCAGAGTAGCTTTCCCAACATGGGACACTATGGATATCCAGAGGGACTTCCAGTCTTCTTTTTCCCCTTAGCATGACATTTCTGGTTCCAACATTTAAATTTTCTACTGTTTCTTCTTGCCTCATCCTTTATATATGTTCCAAAATAGTAATAACATCTAAGTTACTCAACAGCCTCTGTTTTCAGACAGTCTAGCAAATACTTTATGAAAAATAGATCAGGGAGTCTTCCTTTTCCTGTAATTTATTTTCTCCTAAAGCATATGTAAAACTATCAAATGGAACATAAGCACTTAATTGCTTAAATTTTGTTGGTGTTGAATGAAATGCAAACAATCTCCAGATTCACCAATAATTTCTGACATGGAATTCCAGCTTCAAGATCATATAGCTGTTTTTTAAAATGTTACATTTTTCCTTTCTAATAATTTTATCTATAATTATGTTCTTTAGTTTTTCTAAGAAGGTATATCTAAATCTGATTAAATTAGTAGAATCAAGACCTTAAAATCACAGGTTTTGATTGTTTTGAATTACACGACAAAACCAGGAAAATATTATATTAAAAAACAAAAATAATTAAAAAATATAGATACAAATGTGATTTAAGGATTTTTCTACTTAAAAAATTCAAATGCAGTCTGTAGCAAATATTGTTCTTTGAGTTTAAAAAGATAAAATTATTTATTCCTGGAATATAATTGAAAATATTTTAAATGAAAGGATTTCATTTAAATGGGGTTAAGCAAAACTTGTACTAATGCATACGACTGGTAAAGCATCGAACTTTAAGTTCTTTTATGCCTATTATCTTCCTGGTGGTGGTACTGACATTCTGCTTTGCGTGCATTCACAGCAGTTTTGAAGATCAAGATGAAAGGCATGAACAGAAATCCCAGCTACCACATTGTTTTTGAGAAATGTATCTTAGAGTCAAGCTTTTCCATGCATTTCATTAAATCTTAATAAATAGTCTTACTTGCTGCTTCACACTTTTCTAGAAAAAAAAATCTTCCCAGTAATTCCACAAGGAAATCTAATTTTCAGTTCAGGAGGAGTAATTCTTGCCCTTCAAAAACTTTTCATATTTTATTATTTTTATCTTAGAACATAGGGCTAATCATTTTTCACAGAAGGTTAGTGCTCATCCAATTTCATGGGGTTATTGGTTCATATCACAGATGTAAAAAATGCAAGTGTTGGTTATTTCATCTTTTCTAAAAATACAGACTGCTGCAGGACAGAATAATGGCATTTGGCTTATCTCTAAAGCACAAATATAACTTGGAGACCACTGATGCATTTTAGGAAAGTAGTACCAATTCCTCACGTAAAACACCAATCTCATTACAACATTCTCTCAACTGCAGTCCTCCTAAGTAGAGTATTAGTACCAACTGCTAATATTCCTTCTTTTCAATAAATAAAATGTGTATGCAACATTACTGAAGTTTTTCTAGTAGGTCACCTGAGGCCAGATCTTAGTCTCTGAGCCCAGAGGAGATAATGTTGAGCACAGGAACAACTCATAGGAACAGGTTGAGGTCAAGTTTATCATGTCCAAGAGACATTTTGTTTTTTTTACATCAGGTGCTCAGATGGGGACTGAGGGACAGAATCATTTTCTTTAATTTAACGGTTTAAAAATGTGGTGCAAAGTCTGAACAAACCAATTGCCTTGGTTTCTTCTAACCATTGGAGAGAGAGGTTTGTGAATTTCAGTCTAGTTTTGCAAAGGAGTTCATCTTAACATGAGTCCTCACTATTTTGAAGCTGACTGGAAAACTAATTAGCAGGTCCAGATGCAAATGAATTCCTTTTTCAATGTTTAAGTTTCACTGTATAGCACAAATATATAGAGCCCTATATTTAAAGATATCTAGAAATGAGTGAAGAGAATTCAATTTTGCTGCTGTGAAATAGCCTTAGAAAAGCAACAGAGACTATAAAATAATTTAATAAATCTGTACAAAATATTACTATGACACATGATATGTATGAATTAGTTTATGAGTGACAGGCATACAGAGCGTGTTTCTCTCAGTACACTGGCCTCAACAAAAAAATCTTATTTATATGAATTACAGAGTAGTTCTTCCAGACTATAATGAAGCCAGTGAATAGCAGCAGACATTATCCAGAGCAATGCTTTCTGCCAGTCCTTGACAGGCTGTAGGGCAGGCTAAAGACAAGGGCATGAACAAATGTATGTCCCTGGATGCTGCTCCTGCCTAAGCAAGCTTAAAACAGAATTAGCAGGAAGTAAAAAAAATAATCTTCCAATACTTTAGTCTGATACTTATCAGAAATTCCAAATTAATTTAGAAACTTGGCTTGTTTACAAAATTCTACACTTTGTAAAAGTCACCCAATTAATCCTAGGCTGTAGATTTACACCCACAGGGCATGTGAATCCATGTCCATGGATTTAGTTGCTGCTAACATTTCATTCAGATTTTATGAGCAAAAGTGTCAATCCTGTCTCTCACTGGTAGGAAGCCATTAGAGATAAGGTTTTGTTTAGGGGAGTTTCTTTCCTTGCAGAAGGACTCCTTTTGGCTTTCCTGTTGTACTGCAGCCCTGCAGTACATTTAGCCCTGCTAAATGATTTTTCTTAGCAATTATATACACGTTGCACTTCTTTCTTATCTACAATGTGATACATTACTGGAAGTGAAGCAAAATCAAGTTTTTTTCAGTAGGTCATTTAGCTAAATGTCACCTTCCACTCAGATAATACACAATGACACCAAAGAGAAAAGAGACTGCAGCACTCTGAACTCTGTAGGATGATGTCACAGTTCAAAGAATATACAGTTCTTTCAAACTGAATGGCTAGTCAAAATCTGTGGTCCTGTGAATTATTCCGGTTAGGAGGAAAAATTATGATGAAGCCAGGTTACTTTGTTACAATCCCATTCATACTTACATGAGGCACGAGAAACACTGCTTTACCCTGCACTGGAGGAAATCATGCACTATAGAATCATCAGCATTAACCTCAAAATTCTTTCATGAATTCTCTCACAGATCTTCCAAAGGGGTTGTTTTAGTTTTCAGTTTTGGTTTGTCTGTTTGTTTGTTTGTTTGTTTGTTTGGTGGGGGCGGGGGGGGGTCCTGTCTTTTCCCCCCCCACTTTTCTGTTTCTTTTGCTGTCATTTGTCTCTCTGATATTCTCTTTTGTATATTTATCTGCACTAAAATTGCACCCTACTTCTAAAAGGACATGACTTCTGATTCTTAGATTATACAGGTGCTTTATGAAAGGAGCCTCATTTCATTCTGCAAAGCATTAGTCAAGTTACCTTGCAAGTGTAATTATACGGCATTAACATTGCACTGATATGCATATAAATATGCATACTCATATAAATTTTATATACTATGAAATTTAACCCAGAGATCAGTATCTGTAAATACTTTAAGCTGTCTTAAAAGGGCAGACTTCTAATTTGCATCTGATGCTCATATGAAGTAGGCCAAACATAGTCTATACAATCAGGACATCAGCACAAAATTGGAGTAAGTATTCACCCTAAATGCAGTGATAGAATGAAGATCTCATGACTTTCAACAAAACTAGTTCTTGTAGTATTAAAATGTTGTAAAAAATTCAAAATTGTGTGTGAAAAAATAGAAATGAACCAGCATGATAGTATAGCATAAAAATAAAAATGTAGTAGAGTCAATGTTGGCCTATTCATACTGCCAAAAAGTTAAAAATATGTGAAGTCAGAAGGAAATGCTTCAATGAATATTACAGCAGCAGGTGTCAAAGCATTACTGCCATCTGCAAAATAGATCCAGCGCTTGTTAAAGGTGTTCTCTTGATTTGATTTGATTTGATTTGATTTGATTTGATTTGATTCGATTCGATTCGATTCAATTGATCTAGTGCTCATCCTCTTAGGTACGTATTCATTTTCATAGTACCCAGCAAGTGAGAGAAGTACAACACAGAGAGATCTGACAGCCTAATTTTAATAATAATTTAATGCTTATATGGAGCATGTTATATATTCACAGAACTGTACAAATAGTAACCAACTAATAAAAACTAATGTTATTCCTTCTCTATCTCATGATACTAATGAAGCATATTACTTATTCTCCATCTACTCTTTCATGTTTTCAGCTCTTTACACTTGAGCATTTTATGGCAAACTCTAGAGACCAATTTGTACAGCTAAGAAAGATGCACACACGGATAATACATTTTACAAACTCCTCCTTAAATAGTGTCTGCTGCCAAATGTGGACAACAAGTCTTATAGAGATGTATCCAAGAAAGACTGTGGCTTTGTGATATTGTGAATTGGTTATTGATAGAATTTAAATGAGCTCAGGTAAAATTAGAGTCGATCAGAATTTTTCTGAGACAAATTTACTCTCAGAGAATGATGGTCCTTGGATGCATAGTCCAGCTTGATTGTGGAAAGCAAGCCCTGGATCACGGGTAAAGGACATTCAGATCTGAGTAGCCCTGTAAATTTATGGGTCCAATGTAGCAAATTCTTTCCACACCCAGCCCTGGACCTGGAAAGATGCCTTTCCAACTTTGTCAGTATCGACCTGGAGTCTTTTGATTCCTTGCAAGTCTGAGCATTTATATTTTATTTTAGCCTCCAAGTGTGCTCATAAGCCACTGTCCCTGATTGCTCACATTTCCTGCATGCTGAATCATGACTGGGATTCTGAATCCAGGATAAGCCAGCTACATTTGCTGATGGGGAAGACTGGAGATAAACTGATAGAGAGTCCCTTGTGCCCTGGCATTACCCTGTAGTCAGAGACAGCAGCTGCGAGGATTTGAAACTGAGCTGAGTTTCAGCACAGTTACTGACAGCACCAATGAGGTTTTCTTACATCTGGACTTTGTTCTCGATGGGGACAACCAAAAATTTTGTTTAACCCTACATCTCAGAAATCCTGGAGAAAAGGAACTGAAACAGGAACTTTAAACATGACCTCTTAGATGTAATTTCAGGTCTAAATGAAATATTTTCTGTTAGAAATCTGACAGAACTATTTTTTGATTTGAAGGATTAAGTTTGTCTGGAGATTTGAGATTTGGAGTTTTTTTTCATACTGAAGCACATAATTTTTGTCCAAAATTTCAGATTACAGAGAAAGAAGAACTCTAATTTCCTACATTAAAGTAAAATCTTGTAAGCTTTGTGACAAAGATTTTCCCTGACTTGCTTCAGCCTTTAGCCAATTTTTGAGGACAGTGATGGGGAGAAAAATGGGTGTTTGATGTGATATTATAGATAAGGTTAGTAAATTATTGTGTTGACAAGTTTTGGAAAATTAATAATGGCTAGTTCGTTGACTTTGTGTTTTGAAGATGAAAATATGACAGGAATACTAAGCATGATTACTCCTATGCTTAATCTTTTATGTAAGGATTCCAGTAGTTTGCATCCAGGCTTCAGTGTGCCATATGTCCAGTGGAACTGGACACTTCTCAGTTTGCCTAAGTAATTGCATTCTGCTTACTGGCATTTTTGTCTACAATTTCAATTGCTTATGTTATTTCTCATTTCCTGTTGCGCTATCCTACTATGGCCTACTAATTCTTTCACTTGATTCAACGTTTAAGTCATCCCTACTCAGTGTCTGAGAGAAGGAGAAAGAAAAATGTGATTCTCTTTTGGAATTGCTAACAAACTAAATTCAGATGAGTAATAAAAGAAGTTGGAAGATATGGGAGGATGCACACTCACTGTAGTATGCTTGAATGGTTACTCAATAAGAGCAGAGTAGATTGTGTTAAAGAAATTCATGGCTTATTTTGAAAATAAAACAAACAAATAAATGAAAATGTTTACACTTTAATCTCTTAAGATTTTCTACCAGTTGTAGGAAGCATGTGGAAGTATATGGATAATGGAGGTTTCACCTGACAAGCTAGCTCAAGCATAATAATAGACAATAGGAAAATTCTAGTCGTCTTGACTAAAACAGGATTTCAATGTTACTGTTATGGGCAGATATGAAAGTCCGGGAAAGAAGCATAAATATGAGAATGTAACAGGGCAAATAAATGCATGCTTATATGAAAAAAGATGAAAATGTATCTATTTGTTTTGTCAAGGCTGGAGCATATTCTATGCCAATTTTTCCCATAAAATGTGTATTGAAATGTATTATGTTTTTCAAACTGCTTACTCAAGAATACAATTTGGATTCAAGAATATTCAATATTATGGCATAGTAAGAATTAATTGATGCTGATGGAAATGGGAAAATCAACTACATAACTGATGGATGTAACCTGTATCAATACAGAGAAGAGTAAGAATTTTCTGTGAGCAATCAGTAAAAATCTGGAGATAAAAAGGCTCCTTCAAGAGATGAGGAGAAAAATTTCTGAAGAGGAGAAGTTAGAGGGGAGAAAAAAAAAACCTGTATGACTTTCCTTTCTTTCCTAGGAAACGAAGGATTTTAGAATTGTTATTTTGCCATGTGAATCTTTCATAGTTACTGCTTTGCCACTTTCTGCTCTAATTAGCGTAGAAAAAATTCTCTCATCTTAAAACACTCAGAAGTTTCTTCTAGAAGAGTATGGCTTCCTGCTTAGTAGGAGTGTGCAGGGCACATGTTCTCTATTCCCAAAGGTTTATTACATAAGCTACCAGATAATTTCCCAATGCAACTGGAGAAATCAGCTCTGCTTTGAAAAGTCAGTTAGGATTTGGACTTGCTCTAGGCTATCAGTCAAGTGCCTCTGGAACAAGACTGAAAAGATCCCTGCAAAATTTGTACCTCATGATGAGATAAAATTATGTTGAGTCTTTCTGTTCTCCACTTAGTCCAATACAAATCCAGATCCAATAACACTGAGAACACATTAGAAATCCTTCCTTTTCATACTTGCTTTTACCTAAATACTGAGTTGAGCAAGTTCTTATGGAAGGCCAGTCACTTTATGGCCTGTCTTGGAGAAAAGGGATACATTGTAAGTGACACAGACAAATATCTAAACATGTTCCTCTAATACGTTATAGTGTAATAGAGTATGTTGAATATTATGCACTTCTGGGTCTTTTACTTATATTGCTTTCAAAACTGCATCTAAATTTTACCTCTACTATCATGAGCAAGTCAGTCTGTATTGTCCAAGATGGAAAAGATATCAATGAATCTATATTTCTGCATTAATTTTCTGGCTATTATTGGCTTTCTAGGGACACACATACATGCTTTCATAAAGCTAGCTCATCCCCTCAAGAAGCAGCAAGGGTGGGTTACTCCACTGTGGGAAGGGAGCTGAGGGTGACAGCAGACTGGCATCTAGACAGAATCCTGCTGTCCCCAAACCAGGACAGCAGAGCAGATCCAGTGAGAGTAATCAGGGCTGGTGAGAGCCTTGGCATCCCCAGACAAATTTTTTGTAACCAGCGGAGAAGGCAGGAAGAGAATCCAGTGCAGTCAGGTCAGGGCCAGGACTGGACACAGGCACCTGGATGGCTCAGGGGGACATCTGGGGCAGGGACTGAGCTGGGGTGAGCACCCAAGCCAAAGGGCTGAGAGTGCCTGGGTGAGCCCCAGACAAGGCTCCTCACTCCTCACAGCCCATCCTTGCAGGGCTCCTGGCACAGCTCTCCCCTAGGCTGTGCTGTCCACCCCAGCACTCACCTGCAGCAGCTCAGACCAACACTCAGGAGCAAGGAAACCTCCTGTCCAGAGTCTTGGTGCACCATGGCCTGGGCAGATACATGGTGGTCTGTTTTGTGACTACTGAGGTTTGTCTTACATCTGCTTTGCCTTGGTAGTTAGTTACTGTTGAAAAAAGGATTTAATTTCCTAGAATTTCAAGGGAAAAAAAATAAAACAACCAAAAATCCACCATAAAACAAAACAAAAGGAAAAAACAAAAAACAAAACAAAACAAAATATAAAAAAATTAAAACACAAAAAAACCCCAACAGAACAAACAAACAAAAAGCAACAAAAAAACCTCAAAACACCACAAAGTTCCCTAAAGTATTTGCATGAAAGGTAATTAAATACATAATTATTCCAAGCATTGAGGTAGTGGTGGGTCACTGCAGCAACTGAGGCCATAATCAAGCAGATGAATAGATTGCAAAGTTCATAACACTATTTTGCCCCATTTCTTAACTTTTACAAAACAACAAGCCTCTAGAAGAAATTTATTTCAAGTACAGTGTATCCATTTAGTTTTTTGGCTTCTTCTTTCACTTGGTGACTATCCCAGTATCCATCATTATCCTCTCCAGCTTCACAGCTCTGATCCTCTTTTCTTGGCTGTGTCAGATGCTCTTAACCATGCTTCTGTTTCTGCTTCAATCATCCCCTAGGCCCATAACAACAATTTAATCCACTCTGTATTGGATGTGATTTCCAGATCATTCTTCACTTGTTCTCGCTCTCTTACTGCCTCACTAAGTGATCAAAAGAATCAAAGGAAAAATCCTAGCGTTTTTACAGTGGTTGGCAAATCTACATGTTTTTGAGAGACTCACTTCTGAGCTTGGTGATAAAGCTCATGCTCATCTGATCCCAAATTTTTTATCAGCTGCCTTAGGAAACCTTACTTTACAAGGTAAAATGGAAAGGAGAAAATTATGCAGAGGAAAGGAACAGCTGGTGCACTCCTACACATGTGCAAGAGCCCAGATGCACAAACATTTGGACCTGTAATTATAGAAGCTTGGCAGCTTTAGTTCCTTGCAAGATTTAGTGTGAATGAAGACTGGTGAGCCACATTGTCCTCAGCAACTTGTGTGCATTGCTCGTACCACCTTTAAAAACACTGAAGATGGGTGGACAGCGTTGTAAATATTTTCCTTGAAAATAAGAGCACATATTTAGGTCAGTAGTCCAACAGTAGCTCTGAACACTTGGATTTAATGATAAATTCTTAGTCTGCTTTTTGATTAACATAAGAAATTACAGGAAGCAAGAGGAATCAGGAAATCACAGCTGCTATTTCTGATCTTATGTTCAGCTACCTCTCAGAAGTATTGCAGCATCTTAGAATTACACACAATTTATATTGTTGCCTCTATATTTTTTAAGTTCTTGGGGCCTTGGACCTTCATAACAAGACTCCTTATTATCATCATAAGAGATGCTGAGATATAAATTTGTAATGGTTTAGGTGTTAAGGCTTAATAGGGATTTTAACTCTAATATTGTGTCCTGGATCTGTACTGGTATATTTGAGCTGTCTTTTGATGGTGGAAAATGAATAAATTATTACAGAACGAATGAAAATATTCTCTTTATTATCCCTCATCCAGACTGGGTTCAGGGATTTTACAAACGTGCAGTTAAGCTGAATTACATACTACCCTAAATTTGAATTCCTTCTTGTTCATTATGTATGTAAAGGTTAAAAGTTCCTACTTTAACAAACCTACAAAATACCTCCATGGTATGAATATATTCCCAATCAGAAAGACTCTCTTGTCACAGCTCTTCAATAACTATTTACTTGAAGGATCTGACTTTTTTTAGTTCAACTATTTTTTTCTCAATCTCTTATTTCAGCTTGGATTTACTTATTTTTTATTGTACAGGGAGTAACCTTGATGAGAATTCCAGAAACGTGAAGTTCTTAATTAGATTTATTGATTTTCAAGTTTTAACTCTCTAGAAAATATAGGTCTTTGATGGCATATACAGCATTAATGCTTTTGATGCCAAAAATTGTAATTTAAAAAGTAACAATGGAAGCAGCTGTAATTTTTCCAGATACACTATGAAAATATAAGAGAGTTTTTGGATATTATTCAAGAAGTTTCTTCTACTAATTAAATCTAAATGTACAATCATTAAAGAATCTAAGAAGCCTTCAGTAATGAATTTAAGTTTCAGAAGAGTTTAAAACATAAAAATTATATTAAAACAAAAGCATGATATTTCTTAGAAACCAGTCACCACATCTGCTTTAATAATTTATTTATATGTGAATGCTGTATTTTCTTCCAAGGAGTCTAGAAATTTCTGTATGGCAATTTCATATATAAAAATCTTTTTAAAAGTAAGAATATTTAAAATGTAGATACCCAATATATACCCAGATTTTCTCCCTGTTTAACTGTCCTTCTAAAGCTGGATCTTACCATGCTAAGCCCCATTTGATTTCTTGCAGCCTTGGCATTTCTTCTGCATATGTTGATACCATCAGCCCGTAACACATAGAAGAAGGAAGTTCCTGTTCCAGCTCCAGGGAAGAGTGATCATGAATTCAATATGCCAGCAGAGAAAATCAAACACAGGTCAAGCATCCTGTATGCTATTAGTGTTGTTGGATTGCTATGTCATCTGGGGCTTTTTTTTGAGTCATCTCAGTTCAACTTTAGGAGAGCTTTCAGACACATCTGTTTTTTGGTTTAAACTTTAGAAAAGACAATTTCAAAAAAAAGGATATGATTTTATAAATCACACACAGTAACATCAGCTTTGAGGGAAACCAGGCTAGCAAAATTCTGTCCATACAGAGATAAGATGCAAAGCTCAGATATCTTTTGAGTAGTAGAAGTTTTACTAGATAAATCCAGCAAAAAAGTTAGATTGGAATAGGACAAAAAATTCGAAGCTGGAAATCACTAAGAAAGTATTCTTTCAAAGATATTGAAATCCATGGCAAAATGAATTAATCATAGTGGAATTAAGGCATCATCTTTTTCCTTGCAATAGTCTTTGTTTTAAAGAAAGAAGTTACATCGAAATATGAGAGGAACATAGAACTGGGAATCATCTCAATAGTCACCACCTGGAGTTCCCAAGGAGTTGAATGCTTTATGTCTTAATTTCTGACATGACCTAGCCTATTTCTTTGTACAGCAAGTCCTCAAGCATATTAATGTAATAAACCAAAGAATTGGTCTTACTGTTTAGAGTCACATTGCAAAACTGTATAAATAATTTCAAATTTAGGCTAATCAATGTACTTTTTTTTTTTTTTTTTTTTGTGAATTAGCTGTGGAGTCTATACACTTGCCATAAAGTTGGACTATATTGTTAAAAATGTATTGTCTGTAGAATTGCTAGGATGGAATACAACAGTCTTCTCTTTCTATTTAAAGCACCAATAGCATCCTTTGCATAACCTAAAACCATCACATTAGATATAAATTTCTCTCTGTGGATCTCTACTGAAAAAGACATTTTCTAGAAAGATTTTAACACTGAGGGAAACATTCCACAATTTTCTTCAAAGGCAATATACCTTTCTGTGTTTTTTAGCTACACATTTCATTGGAAATTTGAAGGAAAATAAGGTGGAGGCTGAATAAAATTTATTACTGGTCTTTTTCCTACAGTGTGCTTCATTTTACTTCCAATTACACTGAGATTCTTATAAACTAATCATCCATTGGGCCCTAGATGTGATGTGACCATAACAAAAATATAGGGAAACAGAAGTGGGGAGACAACAGAGGCAAGAAACAGGTAACATGTCCCCTGACACGTGAATTGGTGATTGACCTTCTAATTGTGCATCCCAAGCACATTTTGTGCTTAGATGGAAATAAACATTATTGATAGGCCTTGATATCTGTGCTCCATATGACTATCCTTCCTGTGTTTGATAAATGATAGAGAGCATTTTAACCTTGAAAGAGGCTGGGGAATCTTCAGAAAGATAAACCTCCATCAGTGAACAGTGTCTATTAGGTAGTCTGTACTATAGCAATGATTAATTTCCAGACAAATGACCTTGAAATTTACTTTTCAAATCTATTGGCCTGATAGAAATCTTAGTGACCTTAGGAAGGTTTGTTTTTCTTGTATATATTTACATATTATCATTTGCCTACTCTTTACTTACAGCTCAGGCTATCACTTCACTTGAAGTATTATTTTAATATTTTAACCTGCAACTGTATGTAGGGCTTATGAAAAATTACTAGCATTTATGTTAAAGAAAGTTATGTGTGCATGGTTCTAAATACGGTTTGACATGATAGCCCTAGGAAAGAAGTAAATTTATTTAACTTTCATAAGGACATCAGAATATACCATTCCTGACTTAGCCCTATAGAGACCAAATGCAGCAGCTGTACTTCAGCAAGTGCTGACATAGAAAAAATAATATTCTGCATTTTAAATTTTCTTCAAATCCCCCCTCTAAACACAGAAACTTTACATTAGAGCTATTTTATCTGTGAATCAAAATGGGACTATTGTAGAATATGTCATGTCTTCAAAGTAAGTTACCAGTATTACTTCCCATGTTAATGAATGCTTTCTGATTTTCCATCAACATAGACAATAAACCACATAAAAGGAAGAAAAAAAACTACACAAGTAACCCAACAGGAATGCAATAAACTGACAATGGCAACTTGAATGAATAATCAGAACTTTCCAGATAATTCACATTTAATGTGAAATCAGTGGACTTGATAAATTTGTCAGATAAAAAAGGTGCTTAAATCAAATTCTGTTCGAATAAATTGTTTTTCATATAGAGACAATGAGATTTAAGAATTACAGGCAAATTGTCTCATAGACACATGAAGTCAGTTCGCACTCTATTTGAATATGTTATCTCTATGAAAGGTTTTCTGTATCAATCTGTTTTCCTAGAAGAAAAGTATTACTAGTATGTAATAGAAAGCACCATTTCAAGGTTGTGCACAAGTATGAGTTAATTATCTAACTGCCACATGAATAACCTGTCCAAATTTCAGATCTTGAAAATCTTCTTTCAGTTATATCCAAGTCCTGAAGAAAACTCCTATGTTTTGACATTATCTCCGTCTAGACAACTCCACTTCAGTTCAGGGCCTCTTAAGAAAGATAATCTTTACTGCACAGAGCAGGCCAGCATTTTGTTGTGCTTCATTTTCTGTGCTCCACACACATTGCCTGGGAAGTCTGAGCTGCTAAACAAATATTTATTAACTTGTGAAGTCATGTGGCAGATGTGTCCATCATGACATGGAGGAAGGTGCCATGGTGAAGGGCTGTAATGACATCCCCCCAAAACAAAGTCAGACAATGTTCTGACTGCGTAAACAAAACAAATAAAGGTGACCTTGGAAACAAAGTCAATAAAAATTTAGCATCATTTTATTTGCTTTTAATGAAAATTATTGTGAAAGGTGTGTCTGAAATAGTCTGCAGATATCTTGGAGGGAAGGGGAAAAACTGTCCACAGCCTGCAAGTTATTGGTATTGATGCTTATCCTCAGTGGCAGGTTTATCAGAAAACAAATTCAGAAAACAACTTTCATTGCCACAATGTTAATTGATGCCTTTCATTTAGGGTAATATAAGCCATAAGCTTTAAAGAAACATAAGCTGTAGTCTCCTTGAAGCCAAACTGGCCACTCCAGGGGAGTCAATGGCATTGGTGTTTTAATTTCACAAAGGCCACAAATTCAGCCCAACACCACAACAATTTCTACTAGCGTGGAGAAATATTTTATAGCTCTAAAAGCAATTTAGGATTAATATTCCCATCCAGTGCATTCCAGATTAATTGTTCCAGTCTTTGTTCTGTTTTACCTTAAGACAGATTTTTCTCTTAGTAAGTTATAATCAATTTCAGAGATCGACTGTAGTCTGATTTTATTGGAGCATGGAATTAATTTTTTCTTTTTTTTTATTTTTTTTTCTTTTTTTTTTTTTTTTTTTTTTGTTAGAAGATCATTACAGCATTTTAAAATTATTTTTAATAGTAAATGCCTATGTCTGACATCCATCAAAAATTTTTAGTTAGGGGGTTGAAGGTTTCATCATACTATAATAGAAATTTTATGATTTTCTGAAATGGCAAACTAAAAGCATGTCTCTCTGGAAGGCACTCAATGGATTAAAGAACTAAGAGGGAAACTAGGGGAGTTTTTTTCTAACTATAATTCCCTCTTGTTCTTACTATAAATAACTTTCCTCCTGTTTTATATTTAAAATAAATCTTAGCAGTTTTGACTTGTCAATTCAAATCAATATATAAAAACACACACTGATTTAATAGGATAGAGATCAGTTCCAGAATACTTAATTCTTCATTAGCTTTCCCTGGATGTAGCTTGAACATTTATAACTCTGTCCTAAACTATTTCTAAGTCTGGCTTTTGCTTCAAGACACTGAGGAAAAAAATCCACACCAAACCCATTTTAAATTAGTTTACAAATAACACTTTGGGATGAAAGTTGCCACAACTGGCGATGCACGGGATGTAAAGTGAGTTGCACTGAAACACCTACATGTAATAAAAATTACTTAATCTCTAGGACAAGAAATCCTTCAATTACCCACCAAAAGCCTGAGCTTGGATATCAGTTATGTAATAATCTATCTGCTATTTGTGAGGAGACTCTGCCATAAGGATTTTTTTTTCACTTTGCAGATATCAAATGCAGGCCTTAGACACATAGGGGTGTAGTTCCATTTCGGGCCTGCAAACTGAATTTCTGGAAGGTCACTTCTGCAAATGATTTTTGCTCTGGGAAGGGGTTTTTGAAAAGGATTTTAACAATTCTGAAGTTGCAAAATAAGGAAGAGATATACTGCTTCTCCAGAGTTATCCTATATTTTCATGGATTGTGGCCAAATGCCAAAGGGCTTGGAAGTCATTATTCTGAGTCTCCAAATGATTTCTAGGGATTAAGTGCAAAATAATTGCTTTGAACAGACCATTTCACCCTGCAGTTAATTTTCCCATGAGACATGAAACAGGACACTGAAGTCTTCCTTTCTCATTCTGGGGAAATATAATTGTGTTGTATAAATGTAGTGTTTGACAGGGTTTTTTGATACTACAGTGTTTCCCTGAAATCCCCACAATAATTCATACTTTGTATTTTTACTACTGTTTAGAACCAATCTAATCCTTTCCTTTATTTCATTATTTTGCTGCATGAAAATATTGTTGAAGCTCTGTTTGGGGTCAAGATTTTGGGTGAGCTGCACCTAGTCCAGCAACAATTTTTGGGAGGAACTCATCAATCTATCATCACCATGAAACTGAATTTCTCTGGCAGTGGGGCCATCTGTAGCAAGTGACCCACTGTAGGTGTGGACATGAATTCTGCACCCATAGGCAAATGTGGGTGTAGAGACCTTTTTTCCCCAAGGTCTGACATAGATTTTGTGGTTGTGTCCACCCTTACAAACTATACAGGATGGGCTTGATGCTCATCACCACCTTGACTGTTCAAGCGTTGACATACAGTCAAGTGTTAGCATTTTGGCCTAGACCAGCTGGTAGGGACCCACACAACAAGGGAGCTTTGTCTGGGGACAGAATGGTCTCCAGATTGTCTGGGGACAGAATGGCCTCCAGATTGGTCAGGCTATGCCATCCTCTTTGGGAAGGAAGTGTTTAGCTGCTCGAGGAGTGCCAGCTGTCTGAGAGAATGGGTTTGGAGGCAAAGAGGTTTTAGATTTCTCATTATCCTACTATTATTTACTGATAATCAAGTTTGTTTTGTCGATAATTGCAACTGGGTGATATCACCCTGTCCTTGACCCATGAGTCTTGTCACTTTTTCTCTCTCTGTCCTGTTGAGAAAGAGAAACAATAGAGCAGCTTGGTGGGCACCTGAAAGGCAACCAGGATCAACCACCACAAGTGTAGATTACAGGTAGATATTGAAACATTACTAGCAGGCAATATTTATTAATACATATCTAGAAAGCAATAGTAGAAGATAATGATCACAACTCTTGCCAATAATCATCTGTCTTCTTTTGAGCAATTATTCTTGAACAGTGCAGCCGACTGCCATGTCCTTTTAACAATTTTCCTTGTCTTTTGGCTTCGTGTTTTTGAAAGCTTGATGGTACCAGCAGCTGTTATAAGATTGAATTCCTGCTCATGCACAGTTGGACACCAGGTAATAGAGTTGATTTAGACCTGTAATTTTGAATACTAGAAGCTATCTGGAACTCCAATTTGGCATATTAACTGCTCAGAAATTAAACTTTATAAAATTGTTTATGGATAATTTACTGTAACAAAACAAAAAATAAGTTAAAATTAGCTTCTTTCTTTCTTCACTATACAGGAGAATTTGTAAAATGTGTTTATTTTCTAACGTTTAGAAAAAGCAAACCGAAAAATTGTCTTCTAGAGAAAATTTTAAATGTTTCTGCAAAGTATTCTAATTAATTTCCTGAAATTCAAAAATAGATTTACACAAAATTAATTCCTTTCTTAACTATCTATTTGCCATATTTTCTAGATCCTTTGGTGATCAGGATGATAGTGAATGGTGACCTACCTACAATGATTGAAAAAGATTTTATAAAAAAAGATGCAAACAAATCGTAAACTGACGATCCAAACAGGCTGACAAACAGGGAAGGCAAACCATAAAAACGAAAATAATGAGTGAACAGGAATAAACTGGTTGTAAATGAATGTATGGGACTGTGGCAACACTCTAAAAAGCAATGCTCAGTTTTTTGCAGAAAGGTTAAGTGGCCCTTAAATTTAAAAAGGTTGAGAAACATGTCTCTGAAATGGACTGTTGAGAGTACAAAGACCTTTTCCCAGTGATTAATGGCTCTCTTTCAAAGTGCTACTACCTGAAAATGCATTTCACAGAGATCTCAAGTTCTGTTTTCTTTCAGCCTTATTTTGATTCCTTTCAAGCAATTTTTAGGTTTTTGAGAATCATTAGCTGATGGCAGATCTCTACATCTTCTGTCAGTCAGGTGCCCAAGGAAGAGTGAAAAGAGAAGGATTATTCAAATAATCAAATAATCCATAATTCAAATATTTATGTGGAATAAGTTTTCTGAAATACTGTTTTGAGTATCTATTTCTAGACCTTGGTCATGTCAGAGAAGTGACTTTTTTTGAGCTTGGGAACAAAGTGGTGGGGTGAGCAAAAAAAATCATAACTGGCTTTGGCAGCTTGTGGTGAATGGTTCCTAAGAGTAGAAAAGTCCAAATTCAGCAGAGAGATTTTAGAAAGGATTGAGTCCAAAGGAGCATATTCAGCAGCTTATTTGCTCTGCATTACAAGCTGGGAAAGAGTTAACTTTTTCACTTTTCTATCTCCAATTTTTTAATATGGTTTAAATTGTTGATTCTAGTAGCTATTTACATTTTAGGAAGAAGGCAGAATTATACTGATTTCTATCAAAAAGTCAGCTTTTGGAAACATTATTAGATCATGATATTTGATATAAAATATTTCTCAGTATGAAATAATAAACACTGGGATACAGTAATTGTTGGTAAATTATTATTTTTTATACATATATTAACCACAATGGTCACTAATAATGAAGTAGTAGAGTTGCCATACTGACTATTTTATTTGCTTCAGGAAAAACTTAATTATATACAGTCATTTACTCTACATGAAGCTATACAAACTATCCTGCTATCACTAGCTGATTAGTCTCAAAAATGAGCTGTATTTCCAGTCCTTTTTTTCTGAAGAGCTGAAAGCAAATATAGCTGCAATCATTTTTCTCATGATGTGGTGAATTCTGAAAAGTTTTAAATTTTAATTATTCAGTTCCCGAGAGACAGCCTGTTGCATTTTGCAACATGTGAATGGCCTGGACCTTCTCAGCCCTGCAGCTTGTAGTGGGATCTGCCTCTAAAAGCATCTTCGTTGGCTCCTCACTGAATTTTTTGTGTATGATGATGGATTTGAATAACATTTTAATCACAAATGTCTGATCCTGAACATTTCTGGGACTTTGGCAACACCTTATCAGAGATACACTAATGCAAGATGTCTGCCATTAGTTTTACTAATGCTTTTGTAAAGCCTTTACTCTTGAAAGCAACACTGTCCAGACATCTTTCTTGTCCTTCCATTAAGTTATTCTGACATAAAATTGCAGTAAGATGAAGGCTTATGGTATTTCTTACTGCTATTGCATAGTAACTATACTACGCTACTCTCTCCATTATCTATAATCCAAATAACTAAAAAGAAATTTTGCTTTAAATTTTTATTTATCTTGGAAGAAGTTGATAAGGGGATGATATTACCCGTTTTAGGGGTAACAGTAAACTGTAGGAGAAAGAATTTGCAACCTGATTTTTAGGATATAAAAGAAATAAAATTTAAAAGAGTTTGGAATTTAATTTGCTTCACTCAAGTCAGCTGGCTTGTAGAAAATTATCATATACATATCAATATTTGTATTGTTCAAAAACTAATTTTTGTTATAAAGGAAGATTTCCATGATGCTTTTTTTTTATTTTTCCTGTAAATGGTTTAAAATTCTTTCTCAGTTGTCCTGGACCTATTTGGAAGTGCTGCCATGAAGAAAATCTGACTGTAGGCAAAATGGAGCAAAGGCTCAGAGAGAAGCTTTGTGCATGAATAATCTTGTTGAAGAACAGCTGTAAGATCAAGATCTGTTCATTGAATATCAGGCTACAGTGTCACACCTTTCCTAGTATACGTATTTTACAGGTTTGGCTCAAACAAGACAGACTATATTATAATCAGCTGTACAAACAACGAAGTGGAATATAAATGGAACCAGTACACCTTGATTTAAACCATTATTGCTCTCACAGTATTGTATTGACTTCGTATGTTGGACCCTATGGACACAGTGTGGATTTGTGGTCATTTAGTGGAACATTTTTAATGCAATGTAGAGTATAAACTATGATCTTGGTAGACATTAATGACTTTTAGACATAGCTCTCTCATGGGCAGCTTTAAGAGACTGTTCCTCTTGTTATGTGATACAGTTGGATAGAAGCAACAAGCCAAGTAGCCATAACTCTCAATGGCGTACAAATTTCTTAGTCTCACCTGAGACTCAGGGGAGTTCTGTTACATAAGGATTTTTTATATTCTGTTGGATACTGTATCCTTTGTCCAGAAAATATAAAAATAAATTGTGAAAAATATATTTACTCTTACCTGTTTATTTCCCACAGCTGTGATAATATAACCTCCTTTTCACCTACCTCATCTTGAACGAATTTCATTCTGGCTATCAAGGGACACATGTAAGGATGCTTATTCTTGAAGACTTTTTATAGTTGGAGCATTTCTGCAAGATTTCTCTCTGCCTTTGGCCTTGTCATTGCCCATTTATAGTATATAGCAAGCCAGTTATCTCTCTGCCACCCACAGAAAACTCTTTGGATATGCGTTATACTTTTACTGAATTTGAGAGCCCATTTCTCACCCTTGTGGCATAATGCCACTGTGAAATGATGTTATGTAAGGCCTGTCAAATAAAAATGGCTGATGTTATATTTATTGAAATATGGTTTTGATCAAGTGTGTTTTGCTACTGAATCAGAAAATGATCTACTAATAATTGTGCATAGAAGATATTTTTCTAATAGCAAATTATTTGTATAAATAACATAACCTTAAGAAAGACGGAGGTTTAGATATTAACAAAGTAAAGTTTTGCACTGGTTTGAGAGTGGCATGGAAAAAAAATCTCTTTTGCTTTAGCTCTCCATTTGTCATGGCATGGAAAGACTGGCAACATTAAAGAGTCACTCTCCATTTCACTCTCCCACAATTCTCTTCCACACCACTGCCTCAGAATGGAGGTGAAAAAAATAACGCCTTCATTGATGGCTCTCCAGACAGAAGGAGATTTTTCAAAGGGCTCAGTTCCACTGAACATGAAGCACCATCATCTGAGGTTAAATAGTTCCCTGTATGATAATACTTGAGTGTATTTTAAGGTGGAAGAGGTCAGAATTGTCCTCATGAAATTATTCTCCAGTGATTTTATCATACCTGTATTGACAAGGCACAGAAATTATACCCTCTAACCCCCAAGCATGTTCTTCTGCAGCTGAGTCTTAATTTAAAGGCAAAAATAGAGGCAACCACCCAATTCCTTGTCTTTTCTGCTCAGTACCATTTCTCCTTTGTTCAATTAATTTATCTTCTTTATTATCATGTGCCACTTCTTTTGTTTAAGGCTCCTATCACAGACTTCCCCACAGGTTTTACCACACTTTTATATTGTACTTTTGATTACATCAGCTTGTGGCTTTATGAGCTGATTGAATGATTTTAGGGGAGACTGGAATGATTTCAGATTAGACACAAAAAGAGAAATATGGGGTAACAAGGTGAGTAGAGAAATCTGCAATAAAAGGAACAGAAAGCACATTTTTATGAGGACTTACTTCATATCTGTTAAAAGGAGCACTTTTTAAAACAGGAAGTAAATAATAATTTTTCTTTATTTTAACATACAGGTCCTACAAATAATTATGTTACCACAGATACACTGTTGACCGATTTATAATATTAAAGGAGGTTAATTAGAGTAAGATTTTTAAAAATTGTATTTTTCAATGAAAAGATGAAGTTATTTTCCTTGGAAAAACATATTCTCTTTTTTGTTTGAGAATTTTATATATGTGTGTGTGTGCGTGTGTGTGTATGCATGTGTGTATATATATATATATATATATATAAGCAAATCAAATGAGAACCTATTTTTCATGCCAAAACAAAAAACCCACCACAAACTAAACCAAAAACTTCTCTGTTTAATTTTTTGCTTTAACTGTCTAAAAAATAAAATCCTATGAAACAATAATAGGCCTCTTGTGACCTGAGATAATAATGGTATCTGAAGCATTATTTTCTTGAACAGAGCTTTCCTAGACAAAGTAGCATTAGGTCATGGTAATTTCATCATATGTTAAAAATTTAATTCCCTGAGGACCCTCAGGCACAGCATGGTCACAAAAAACAAATCAACTTTTTGTAAGCAATTATACAGTGCAAAGATAAGCACTAAACCACACATAAATCTGCTTCATTATAGCATTTGGTTTTCATTACAGTAATTTTAAGATGTTGTCCCAAATTCTTACTCTATTTACCTATGCTTTAAAAAGGCCTTGATGTATCATTTAATGTTGCTGAAAGAACAGCATATAAAGCAAAAATACTGGGAAAAGCAACGATCTCCTGTGTTTTTTTCCTGTCACTAGTCCCTAGATGTGACTCCTGTTAGGTCGGGGCTCTGTGTCTCTGGGGACAACTGTGGGTAAGGTGAGAAATTTTGGGTTTACTCCTTCTTGTGACATTGTTTAGTTGGCTTTTAACATAAATCACACTGTTTTGGAGCAAAAAAGCTGCAGAAACCCAAACAGTGACTGTTATGTCTGATGTGAATTTTTTTCCTCACATACAGTGAACTAAACAACCTCATTCCCTCACCACCAGTTTTAAATGGTAAAACAGCTGCTGTTTCTAAGGAATAGGCACATGCCTTTCCTTCCTGTGCAAAGGAAGATATTCTTCAGTGGGAATTCATGGAGGTATTTAGTTCCTGTGCAGAGAATATCTGCTTAAATGTAATGTAATAAAAACTATGTTAGCTCTGTAAGAGCAGACAGTCTGTCTGTAGCAGACATTAAAACAAGTGTGTCTCAGCAATCTAATAGGTCCTTCTGGGTATGAACAAGCCAGATACAAAAATCTTTCTTCATCTGATTGAGATAGAATCCATAAAGATAGATATTTATAAAATCTGCAGCTAAATCCAAGGTGCTGCAAGTCCTATAGGCACAGGGTACTTTGAGAGGAACAGCAAATATGTTAACAAGACATCTGGACAATTTGAAGTCTGGGCTTTGTTTACAGATGGTTCCTTCTGGAATGGGTGACAGAATGCAGCCTATGGGAGGTTACATTACTGAGTATCTGCAAACATGCCAAAAAAGTCTACAGCCTATATTGTTTAGAGAAGAGTATTCTATAGAATTCTAAAAAGAGAAAAAAATTGGGGTAGCAAGATTTAATCTGAGTAGAATTTCTGATCACAGCAACCTCTATTATATTCTGCATCTGGGCTACTCATGAAAGAGTATTCAATTCCAAGTTTCATCTGATTTCATGACCTGTTACTGACAGCTGTTCAATTTCTAGCATAGGCAAATCTAGGATAACAAATGAAGGTGTGTGAGAGCTGGATGTTTTTTTGCCTACATGGGTTTCAATATGAATCCCTGCAGACTCATATATTCTTGATTTTCAATTTATATTTTCAGAATGAACTTCAGCAAAAATAGAGATATAACAATATATACTGATAAGTATATAATACAGCAGGCTAAATGGATAAAATGGAATAATGTATATTATGTATTTTAGATTAACCAGACTGTTTTATATCATACCTTCTGTTTTATAAAAATGCTACATTGTTGTTTGAAATCAGAAAACAAAACAAAAGGTGCTATAAAGCTGTGTTCGCACATTATGTCTCTTGGCACATAACAAGCCATCCCTTTTCCATATCAATTGTGTCTTTTGCTGGTTTTATTTTGTAATACACAATTTAAGACACCAAACAAGCGGAATATACTAAGCTGATGATGAAAGGGGTTTGCTCTTGTGTGTGTAAGGTAGGACAGATTCAGATATTATAAAGTCAGAAAAAGTTGTTTCAGCTTCTTGTAATGCTCACCATATCACACAATTGAATTAATTCTCACTTGATGCAAGACATACTTTTGTAAAGCACTGAGTTTTCACTAGTCAGTCACCCACCATATCACTTCAGAAAGTGTTCTGGTGGTAATTATGCTGTTGAGCAAAACAAACAAACAAGCAAAACAAGAGCAGATGCCTTGTGTCAGCATTTACCTTCCTTCATATTTCAGCTGCCAGAAGTTAGATTTTTTCTGAATGATTGCAGAAGTATTCCAAGTATTTCTTCACTAAACAGATATTTTCAGACTCTAAGCCACCCCTTCCCTTTCTCTTGGTTAAACTAGCACTTGTTTAACTAAAGATTATGTACAAAATCTCAATCCAAGTTGTGTTTCTGAGCAGCCTGTTGCTGAAAGTATATGTATGAAATATTCAGATATTTGGCCCAGCTACATCCAGTCTGGCACCTTCCTCACTATGTTCAGTTGTTTTACAGCAACATCTACCCTGAGATAATTCATATGCTCAAAAATACATACAGATTATATGATCTCACTATTTCTGATAGGTTTGGATATCAGATGTACATTACACTGTATAACACTATAATTATACTGAGCTCCCGAATGCTTCTGTCGTTTGCACCTTTTTAACAATACAAAATTTTTAAGATATACATAAAAAAGTCTCATATCATCTATACTACTTCATTTGTTTTCTAGTTTAATTCTTATTACAATTCCTTTAACATCCTGTCAAAAGATTTATATTTTTCTACCCAATGTAGCATCATTTTCTCCATTTAAGAGCTGAGGTTGAAATATGTAGCAAGCCACTGTCAAACAGACATTTACTGCAGTCTTTTAATGTCCCTGTTCTTTCTCATAATTGTTCTCATTCTTGCGAAACCAATGCTCTTAAACAGCAAATGTGTACTGGTGTGTGAGCAGGTTCATGAGAAGAATAAATATGCACATTTTCTCTCTCTCCAGATATAAAATGTGAGCAAGTCATGGTCATTCAAACTTAATAACTCTTCATATCTCTGATCTCTTCCTCTGTCTCTGCCAAGAGGGTGGCTAATGGTTTTTCTTGTTGGAGAAAATGTGTTCAGCAATATGTAGGAGTTGTATTATCAGTACTTCCTCTTCAGTGGCTATAAAAGAGTCCAAAAAAGCCAAAGAAAGAATCTTCAGTTCAGCTGTGACTGTTCTCTGCATTTAATCTTATACAAGCAATATTGTAATGAGACATATGTCAATTAGCGGTCAAGGTAATCACAGAATGGGACAGAAAGGCAAAAGGAAGGACAGTGAGAATGACCAGTCAGCCTCACTTTCTATGCCCAGTAGGAAGTTGGAGCACATCCTGCTAGATGTCTAAATGCATGAAGGACAGAGAGGTGATGAGAGACAGTCAAAGGCTTTAACAAGGGCAAATCATAGCTGATTAATTCACTGGCCTTCTACCATGGAGTGACTGCATCAATAGACAAGGAAAGACCTATGAATGTCATCTACCTACAGCATTCTGGCCACTAAATTGGAGAAAAATGCATTTGATGGATGATTATCTGGATAAGGAATGGGCTGGATGGATGCACACAAAGAATTGTAGTCCATGGCTCAATGTCCAAGTGGAAATCAATAACCAGTATAGTTCTTCAAGGGTATGCACTGGGACAAATAATATTTAATACCTTCATCAGTGACACAAGAAGTGGGATTGAGCACACCCTCAGCAAGTTTGAAGGCAACATCAAGCTGAATGGTGAAGCTGATTTCCTAGAGGGAAAGGATATAATCCAGAAAGATCTTGACAGGTTTAAAGAGTAATCCTGTGTGAACTCCATGTGTTTCAACAAGACCAAGTGCAAAGTCCTGCACCTGACCTGAGTCAGGGCAATCTCCAGTATCAATACAGGCTGAGGGATTAATTACTTGAGAGCAGGCCTGCAGAGAAGGACTTGGATGTGTTGGTGAATGAAAGATTAGATATGACCTGACAGTGTACACTCACAGTCCAGAAAGCCAGCCATATCCTGGGCTGCATCAAAAGCAGTGTGGCCAGCACGGTGAGGGAGCTGATTCTCCTCCTCTGCTCTGCACTTGAGAAACCACACCTGGAGTACTGCATTTATATCTGGGGCCCACAGAAAATGAAAGGCATGGACCTGTCAGAGGGGTCAAGAGGCTGACACAAACATGGTCAGAAGCCTGGAACCCTTCTATGAGGAAAGGCTAGGAGAGGTGAGGTTTTTCAGTCTGGAGAAGACAAGGCTCTCGAAGACTGTTGCAGCCTTTAAATGTGTGCAGGGGTTTCAAAGAAAGACAAAGAATTTTTAAGCCTCTTACCAAGGCCTGTAGTGACTGGACAAAAGACATTGGGTTTAAAATGAAAGACAATAATTTTAGATAGAACATAAAGAATACATTTTTTTTAGGATGAGGGTGATGTTGCATGGGAAGAGGTTGCCCAGAGAAGGGGCAGATGTCCCATCATTGAAGGTGCTCAAGGCCAGATTGGATGGGTACTTGAACAATGTGATCGAGTGAAATATGTCCCTGCTTACTGCAGTGGACATATATGATTTTCAAATGTCTCTTTTAACCCAAGCCATTTTATGATTTTGTGAATGTACCTTCATAGCATTAATTACCTACTGGTATATCAGCCTTTGACAGTCTCTGCCTGTCTACAGTAAACCATTCATTTTTGTTAGATAAACAGGTATGCCAGTCATGCAAACTGCCTTTTGAACTTCATTAGGAATAAACCTATTCTTCAAATATATATGTTTTCATGTGCTAAAACGCTGGTGTAAAACAAAACAAACATTCTATTTCTCCAGGCAGAGAAATGTTGGATTTTTACTTCAGTCATATCTCAGCTTTAGCAAAAAAAGAGTTGTTTTATAGAAACATGCTTCATTGCTACTGTAAAAGTGGAGTCAGTTTTAACATAAAGCAACAAAACATTAGCAATAACATCACTACCATATTGTGAAACAATTGCTAACTTCAAGCAAATTTTTAATGTCCAATGATTCTGATTACTAGCAAGCTGCTGTCTGTATTTCCATTGAGTTGACTTTCTACTTCAAAACTAAGTGATTACAGTGATTTATTTTCCAGTATCTTTCAGGATATACTGAATTATCAGATTTATCAGGGCAGGATTGTACACCCTCTTTGGACACAATGAACAAGCAGGGCAAGTCAGTGATGGCGCAAAGTAATTTCCATAGAACTTTATCAGCTCACACCAGCTGAGCTTTGGCCCTTGTATATCATTATCAGCAGGTCCCAAGAGCCCTTTTGATAACCTAAAATCTTAAGGATTCCTTCTGATATAGAAGTGACACTTAGATACACTTAGATCTTTCATGGAACTAGGTTAGATCCATCTAGGTAGGACTGGTTTGTATTGTTTATATGTGGGTGAGATTATATGGTCTAACTCACATTTTATTGACTTCTTTGGATTCATAATTTGTGAGGCTAGAAGCAAAGACGTTGGTGGTTGCTCCTCAGATTCCAGAACTTCAATGAATGTGTTAGTAGGACAGACAGTTACAGACACACCATTCTCAGATGGGATCCTTCTGAAAATACTGTCCTGCTCTGAATTTCTTTACCCCATCTCATCTCCAGAGACATGTGTGAAGGAAGATTTTTTTTTTTTTTTTTTTTTACCTAGTTCAAACCAAATTAATTCTCAACATCCTTCCTCTCATGGTTTCCTTAGGGACTTCCTGGGAAAAGTGAGGGCAATTTTGTTCCATTGTGTAATGGACGAAATGGATAAAATGGATGAAATTTATTTCCTTTTGGTACAACTTGACATCAAGGAATTTGGGAGACTTTAGATGTAAAATCTACTCCCCAAATATTATAAACTTGTACAACACAGTTTGTGAGTACCATGATTCAAAGCAGTACTCAAAACGTAAACTTGAAACAAACTTCAAAGCCTTTTCAAATTCTCTACAATATGCTTAACTGAAAATGGACATGAAAGCACACACATGCTGGACATGGGAGCCTTGAACTTCAGTTATTATTTCTTTTGCTTTATTTTGGTTTTAGAGGTTTTTTTGTTGTATGTGTGCTTTGTTTGGTTTTTTGGTTTTTTTTTAATCACAGATAAAAAGACTGTGTTATTTCTAAAAGCACCAAAATTAAGAATTCTTCTGTAACTGTCAGGAAAAAAAGCCACAAAACATATCTTGCAAGATTTCTTCTTGACATTTTCATAAAAATTTCAAGTAAATGCAAAGTAGTTTTGATGGTTAGTCAAATGGAACTTATTTTTAGATGATACAATGTTTGACTACCACTAATTAGGGCAGCATTTTCTTTTAAACTTTAAGAAATATTTTAAAGTAAGATAGATTGCCCAAGATAAGTAAGTACTGAACTTTTTTCCTTGTTTGAACATCAATATTGCTAATAGTATATTTACAATACAATGAATTAATCACAGCTTCATATAATGTCTTGGGTTGGAAGGGACCCTAAAACTCACCGAGTTCCAACCTCCCAATTTATATTGCATTTGCACATAACTTATATGCATTTGCAATACATATTTCCTGATACTTCAGTTTCCTTAAAAATGCCAATGAATATTTTACTGGGAAGTAGAAACATATTTTTATATGAAATGTAATGAAAAACCCAGTTTTAAAAACAGGCCTCTTTTTATATTTTCCTTTTGAAATAATAATTTTAAATATATGAAAAAAATCAGTATCAGGGAATACAAAAAGTGAGAATCCTTACTGCATGGAAGTTTTGCCACGTTTCTATTCTAGATAGGGATGAAAACCAGAAGTTTCCCAAAATTATTCTCTGAAACATGTCATTGCATTGCCTCCTGTAAAAGCTAATTCAACTATTTGGGAACTGAAATGACAATTTTGGTTGTTTAGTTGTCTGCTGGAACTTAAGCAAAAAATTATTTTAGGTTCATTTCTCATTTGAATCTTCTCCAATAAATTGCAGTTTCCTCAACAATTGTTGTCCCATGAAATCTACAGCACATAATTCTCCCATGACCTTTGACATATCACATCAGTTGAGGACAAGGGAATAAGGAGGCACCTGGCAAAGGATATGGCCAGACCTGCACCTGGAGAGATGTACCACCCAAACAACAAGTGACCAGCAATTCGGCTAAGAAGAAATTGTCTGTAATTTGGTTTAAGAAAAGAAAACATTTTTTCTTGAGTCTAAACATCCTCCAATGCAATATTTTAGTTTTTCGAAGAATAATTTGGGCAAAATCATGAATTGCCTGAGATAATTCTGAATTCTGTGCAAAATGTAAGATCTCTTTAGATAATATCAGATAAAAAATTTTCATACCAGTATTAGCCAATTTAAAATAGATTTTTTAAAAGATAGATTAACCAAGATATTTCTTTTGCCATGTGAGATTTTTCTGTTGGCCCAGAGAATACTCTCAGCATTTACTTACTCACAGGCATAGGCTACAGGTACTACGTTTTATATTTTTGAGGATAGGTTTCCAAAGCTCATATTTTAGCCTCCTTTACTTTCACACTATAAGAGTAGTGCTTAAAAGAAACCTACTCTAAATTGCAGGACCTGTCTAAGAATTTTGAACAAGAAACCAAATGGTTTTATAGCTGTAGGGACGACAGTGATCATAGGGTACTACATAAAAGACATCTGTCATTGAAAAGCTGAAACAAGACATTTTAAGAAATTTAGGATGTGTCTCTGTGTACATGTGGGAGGCAGAGGACACGGTGTGTATCAGCAAGTGTGTGGATAATTAATGGATGATGATAATACAAGCGGAAAAAACCCCATGTTACTTAATACCCTCAGGCTTACATGAAACCCAATAGATGCATGAGGTAAACAGAAGAAAAATTAGTGTGCATGAAGTAATAATTGAAAGCTACATTCATGTGAGCATATTGGTTTTAATTATTCATTGCCAGAAAACCTGTAGAAAAAACACCCGCTAATCTTTAATCTGACAAACCCTCAGGCCCATAAAACCCATTGAGGATGTAAAGAGATTAATGAAGTGGGGGATGGAATCAAGGAGGATGTATAAATTGTGTAGAGATTCCATAAATTAACCTAAATAATTCAGTTTCATTTAGCTGGTATTGCTGCATTTTTTAAAGAGATGCAGAACAGTAATAAAAGACATTTCAAACCATTAAATACTTCAATAACAATTTCTCTACCTTTGTTGTCTTCATCAGTTATCTTTCTGTGGAAGAAATTGGACAGATGCTTAGTCTGAAATCATTCTTAAGAGAGATCCCACATAACAAATCTTCTAAAAAATCTTTTTAACAAAAGTTACAACCTCAGTGATGGACATCATGACAAAACCTACCTTTCCAAATGAGCATCACAAACTCATAGAGAATAATAATGAAGCAAATGAACAAGTAAATATGGAAGAGAAAAAAGAAAGAAACAAAAATAAACCTGAAGTTTTTAAAGAGGTTTCTGTATATGGTTGAAAAATTGTGGGTTTTGTTTTGCTCCCTATTCAGATATTTTTCAGGGTTCACATGACGAAGCAGACCTACGTTGTCTTAATATTTCATTCAATTTCATTCAATCTGAAGATGAAGCATGGAGATATCTATAGCCCTGAATGTTACAAGAGGAAATTTACTATATTTGAAGCAAATCCATAGAGAAAATTGAAACAAAATGTCACGTATTTCAATCAAGTAGTGGACAAGGCCCATTCTGCTCTGAATTCCTGTTTGCTGCATGATTTCCAAAGCTATTTCCATGTTTGTCTGATCAGTATCAAAATTTAAACAAAATCCTATGTTTTTGCAAAGTGTTACAGAGAACCTTTAGCTCTAAGGGCAAATGCAATTCCCACCAAATTTTGACCCCACTTAACAGCTTTTCTGGCTGTTAGTGCTTCCAGAGAACAAAATAATAGGAATGAGGATCTAGCTGGGTATCTAATCCTGAGGGCACCTGAATAAATCTCCTTAGTTTCTTTCAAGTCTTCAGAGGCTGGCAATCATTAGCATACAAATAATTATAGAACCAATACCATCTTAGGCTTTAAAAACTCCTTTGACTTTCGTCTGTCATGCTGTACTTCAGGTGTTTCACGTATATTCACTGGAGTCAGCAAAATGTATGACTTACATGGCTTGTATTTGTCATTCTGCAGAGTATAGATTAGCAAAACAGATGTGCAAAGCCTGGGAGAAGTCTGGCTGTGCTGAATTTTACCATGAGCAGAAAGAAATCTGCATCTTGCTATGATTAAACTCAGCAGGAAGAGTCACAATAAATTGTGTTAAATCAAGCATGACCCTACAAAGTCTTAATACAGATCAAACAAATTTAGAAATGATTTTTCATGGTTAGGCATACAAAATACAGAATGGACAGAAATGCAGGAAGAAAAACAAAAAAACCAAACTACAATGACCCATATACAGTGTCATTATTTGTGTCACTATACTTGTATTAACAAAGTAGTGTATTAAAATAATTCTGTTTGTTTCTATAAACAATTCCAGGGATTTTCCCCTGCCAAGTCAATGGCACTGGAAATATTTAAATCTGTTATTTTTTTACATCCTGGAGACATGTCTAACTTCTCAGTTAAGCAATAAAACTAAAAATGAAAAGGTAGAGAAGGTGTGAAAGGGCACAAATACTGCATTTTTCTCTGACAATGTTTGCCAGCATTGCAATATTCCTGTTGTCTCCTGTGTTCATGACAGATTGCTGCTCTAGGTGTGGAAGATAAAGATTGTGCATCCTGGTACACCTCACTTGTAATGTAGATACCCAAGTATGCAGTGCAGGAGAGGAAAAAAACTTGCTGGGCATACCCAGCATTTTCCAAACGCCTGAAATTTTATTGAAAGCTAAAATGTTAGTTTCTGAATCTAAATTGGTACCAAAAGCAGTGTAAGGCAAGAAAAGGAATTTTAAAATTGTGTCTTGAAATTTGGTAGAATAGTAATTATTTGGTATGTCTTGGGCATAACACTTAATGTCTGTCAATTTAGTGGTCAGTCTAAGAGAGGATTTTACTTGATGTGTTGCAGAAAAAAAAAAGATTAAAGGTCTGACCACATATACAGCAAATTATTAGTTGTGTTTTCTCTTTTTCTGACCCTACTCAATATAAAATGCAGAGGAATACAATTAAACTCACTTAAGGAAAAAATGGACTTAGTGAGCAAAGCATTTCATGTTTTTTATTGATGTGGGGTGCTAAGTGCTAACAAACCTACAGAAGAGAATCCAGATGATTACATTTGGTCTGAACTTTGCAAATATTTATCAACATTTCTCGTGTTAGAAGTTGTGTTTCATTTGCTGGGCTGTAGAAACATCATAATTTACACCTGTATTGCTTAATGTTAACTGAGCTGTTAAAAGATATGTGGGTCTTCAGGTGTGGAATTGCATTTATTTAAATCTTTATCACAGTAATTTTATTTTTATGTTGTTATAAGCAATCATTTTTTCTTGCTTACTTGTTTGATACTTACAATATGAACACGAAATGTTGTCTTGGTTTGGAAAAAGTATTTACTGACTATATTGTATTGCAGTTTTCATTGAAAGTCTTAAGCTATATTTAAATCCTAGGACTTTTCATGTGCCCCACTGTGAAAGCTTGTCTTTCTGAGTACTAGTGGCATTAAGCAGACAAAACTGTGGGACAGAATGTGAGGCTACTTCACATCACCTCTGCAAATACTTTAGGATCTTGTGTCTGTATTTTTGAAAAATACCATGGCATTACAGCTCTGCTGGAAATCATGAATGTAAATTACTTTATATATAAAAAAGTGATATATAATTTAGTAAATTTTCAAATAGCTTACTTCAAAGTAGAGAACATTAATAAACATCAAGGAATTTAAAGCAGCAGTGGTAGGAGAATGCAGAGAAGACATGCCTACAGCTGAAATAAAATTTTATTTATCCTCAGCTAACTAGTCTGCCATTGAAATGCCAGGGAATTTCTGCCTCCCAATTGATAGCAAATGTGGAAAATTAGTTTGAATTATGACACAGAAAAAACAGGGAACATAGTCTTAAAATAAAAACTAGAACAAGACCCTTTTCCTAATTCTGGGTTTACTCAGTTGTTTTATGGAGGTAAACTATTGCAGGACCAGACTCATACAGCACCAAAAAAAAAAAATTAAAAATTTATAATTGAGGCTCTTGCCCTCAGTTCCTAATTTAGCAATGCAAACCATACTCTAGATTCAAATTTGTTGGGTGTGTTGGTTTCACGTCCTCAGGGGGAGGGGTGGATTCGCCTCAGGGAAAGCTCCATGAGGCTGGGGAGTGGGAGGGGCTCTCCCATCTCTGGGAGCTTCCCCTGTGAGCTGCTGG
>JAOTQP010001286.1:125125352-125145452 GCA_026413545.1 Cichladusa arquata
AAGAACATTGCCCCACCTGGTTTTTAACAGCTGGCCCATTAGCAGAGGATATCTCCCACAGAGATAAGAATCACTGCTCCACCTGGTTTCAGCAGATGGTGATAGAATACAAACCTTTGGGCACATCTTTACATTGTAAGCTAGGACAATACCACAGACACAAGGGACTCAGAGCTCCAGGCAGTCTCAGACTTACTGGAAGTGTCATGGGGTAGTAGTTTGCCCACTGACAGGCAAACACCATACAATCTCTCTTAAGGGTTCCTATCCAGTCAGAAAGAAGTCTGGAAGCTGATGGCTTGTAATGGCAGGCAAAGACAAGCAAAGATTAGGTTTAGCTTAAGTCAGTGTTTCTCATTAGGTCAAGCTAAAAAATACTTTATTTTACACTTTACTCACTGTGTCTCACTACGCTTCTCTAATTTACCACCAGAATAACAAATGAAGTTCCCTATTGTTTTGCAACTTGCAGACTGTTAAATTATGTTGTTTTGGTTTTTTTTTTTTATACCAGACATCTGATATGCCAGGGTAATGTTTTCTATTCAAGAGCAATAAAATGCCATAAAATAGGTTTTTAGATTGATTAAATTAGATAAAAGCCTTTTGATGCTTGCAGGGAAAACTTTCTGACAAGTAGGAGAAAGAAATCGTGAAGGAGGAGCTGTTCTTCATTACATCACTGACTATTGCTGTGAGTCATGAAAGGAATTGCACCACACCATACCAAGACTTGCCAATCTCAAATCCAAGCAAGTATTTTTGTTTTCCTGAATCTCATCCTCCAAAAGTTTCTTTCAGTTTTCATTTGTTTCATTAATCTGGCCTGAAATCCATTCAAATTCATCCAGAAAGGCACTGAAATACAATTGCCACCAAATAGGGAATTAAACTATGATACACTCACTTTTCCTTATGTGAGTCTTAAATAAATTCTTGAGTTACTGTAAGGAAACTTTATCATAGTGTAGTCCACTGACATCTGATTTCTACTTTCTATGACAACAAAGTTCTTTTACTATTCTGAATGTTCTTTGTACGCACAAACATTTTAATACAACGGAAATGAAGATAACCATTTTAGCATTTGAATACTTTAAAATATGAAGCCTTGGGCCTTGGAAACATCAGAGTAATTCTCACTTTACAATTAAATTGTTATATTTAAGATACATGAATAGAAAGAAAAACAAATAATGACATCAGATGTTGAGTCATGATAATTGCCTGCATAATGCTGTCTGTAATGTGGATGAATCCACCTTGGAAGTGCTAAGAACATTTCTGATGTAAAGTATAGCATCAGCATGAAAACATGACAAGAAAAGAGAATTCATCGTGTTACATATGTAGAAGTGCTGTGGAAGACAGTGATTTTTAAACTTTCTTTAAAAGGGATAAAACAAGAGAATGTGGCTCTTCATCCTGCAGTGATATCTGAGCATTTTTTCAGAGAAAAAAAAATAAAACTCAAACTAAAAAAGCTAAGAAAAAGTTGATCTTGCTTCTTACAAACTCTAGACCGTTTCTTACTACTTTTTAAAATAATTTTAGGTTTCTATTCCACTTTTTATTAAAATCATAAATGTATGACTGTACTGGCAATTAGAATTGAATAAGTGTTTTTTATATAATTAAAATATTTACCTCCCCAGCACTATCTCCATCCTGAAAGAGACATCAGGAGTTCAGCATCTATTTCTTTGGCCATGATTAATTATTATGAAAGTTGGCTGGTATAAAAACAGTAAAATGAGGTTGTATAAAAATAATATTTTCAATAGTTTGTGGGATGAACATTGATCTCAGAGGTCAATTTTACATTCTACTACTATTATGACATTTCAGATATCTTCCAAGTTTCTAAGTTTTTCTGTAAAAAAAATACATAGATTATAATGTTGATTTATTTCCAAGTTGCAAAGGAGTCATGTCAGATTAATTATATAGAGTTTGGCTTGATTTTGTAGTTATTTTTTTTAACATAATTTATTTTCAAGTGTGAAACTTGTACCCAATCTCACTACCCACCTGGGAGTTATTTTTTATGTTGATCTTCCAAATGGACAAACTCTGATGTATAGAGATGTTAATGTTGGCATTTCCACAAACTCATCCAGACAGAGCAACCTGCTCTGGAAGGGCACAGCATATTCATGGTCCCTATGGGTATTTTCAAAAAAAACATTTTCCAAAATACCAAGTTCCTGGAGTCCTTGAGCACCAAAGAGAAGCACTGTATATTTATGGGTTTTGCAAATAATAATTACAGGGACAAGTTATGTCAGTGATGAATTAATACAATTAATCCTTCTGATGTTGAATTTTTCCTGGTGAAATAAAGTTACTATGCAAGTCAGCCTAATACTGAGGGTCAAATTTTCTGCTAGTGAAAATGTACAAAGACAAAGGCTTCTCCAGCTCCCCACCAGATTAATGATGCTAATGTTACTTCCCTCTCCTGCCCCTGGATCTTTGCACCCACCCAGGTCCTCTGGGTGAGCAGCTCCTGCACAGTGGAAGTGAGGGTGACTCGTGGTTCCTGTGCAAGGCATGAAACACAATGGAACATAGGCAGGCAGCCTTGGAGGCTGAAGAAAGGCTGAAGCTTCTTAGAGGTAACTGAGATTCTCCTCGCTGGGGAGGGGAAAAATGAGAAAAAGAGCAGGAGACATGATGTATTAAAAATGGACAAATAACACAGATTTGGGTGAAGCAGCATCATTTCCAAGAATACAGGACATGAGAGGCCAGAGACAGAAAAGAAAGACCTATTAGGTGACAAATTGACCAAATGACCCAGATTTGAAAGAACAAGTTACTAAGGATTAAAGGAAAACTGTGTATGCCAGGCAAGGGAAAAATGACAGGATTTGTTTCAGCTATTCTGGAGCCATGTAAGATTCTCCTTCACAGGCTCAAGTTTATCTTCTCCTCAATTTTACTTGTCTTTAACTCTAAAAAGTTCTTTCTTTGGCAAATATAAACAGCAAAGTTAATATGACTGATGTGAACAATTAGTTTTTTAAGGTGCATCTGTTAGTACCTAATGTCTTAAATATCATTAAAAGTTTAGATGGTGAGCTCAGTGTATTGATTTCTTCTCTGAGGGTATTTTATGAACAAAAATAACTCATCTCACATGCTGGAGGTACTTTCAATACAGAAAACACGTGTTGCTACTAAATGTCAAGGGGAAAAATTTCAGTTGTAGGGTTTTTTCCTTAAAAATACTATGTAGGTCATAGTAGAGATGTGCAAAAATATTTATTTACATTAATATGAAAAGTTTTTTAACATACAGATGGTAGGAATGCATTTTGGTTAATGTTTGACTAAATACTGTGAGTTTTTAATTTCCTCACAAGACTTAACATTTCTATACCCTGCTTCTTACTCTTAATGGAGTAAGTAGAGTTTTGGGGACTATTTCCCTCATATTTCCCTGGAAAGCCAGCCATACTCTAGCAGGTGTGCTGAGCAGCTGTGCATAAAGAGAGACCATGATTGCATGCTAGTAAATTTTTGTAACTTTCAAGATGTATTTCTTCTTAATGGTAGACAAATACTCTGTAGATGTTTTAGATAAATGGCTTTATGTATCTGAGGCTTTCTAAATCTGTAAGAACTTAAGGGGAGCATACCCCTGGCAGCATGGTGGGATGCCCTTCTTAAAAGTGATGGAGGCCTGATGAGTAGGCACCACAGAAAAAACGAAAGTTAGGAAGTCTGTCAGGGCAAAGGACAATCTAAACAATGCATTCTCTGGGAGACATGTCTCACAAAAAGACAATAGATTTATGTTTTCCAGAGGCCCCACGGCTTTTGAAAATTAGACTTTTAAAGCCGAGTAAATAGTTTTAAATGACAAATTTACTCAGCATATAATCACTCTGCTTACAGTAGAGTTGCAAGCAGGTTTGTATTTTCTTGGAAGTATTCATCATTTTAATTGATTCAATGACTTGTTTTCCATTCTGGTTTTTTTTTTTTTGTTTTTTTTTTCTCTGTGGCTGAACACAAAATTGTCCTACAAATACGCAAGATAAAAATCTGAAATTTGGTTTACCAAGAGCTTTTGGTTATTCACAAATACTGTGCAGACACATGTGCACAGATAATTATTGTCTCTTAATTCTCTTTCTTTTCTAGATAATGGTGAAACTAATGTTCTTCAAAAGCTTATGGATGAGCTAGCATTTTGTCACCTGGGGAGGGAAAGGGAACAGTGCAGCAAATTAATCAGCAAGCTGTAAGATGTACTGGTTTGATACAGACTCTGTTTAATTTCCTGACACAAATTCATACAAATCCAATGTAACTGTGTAATTCCACAATATATTACGTCCTATGATCCATCTTGGGCTCCAGAAATGTCATTTATTTAAAGCCCAATGAGGATGTAAGGAAACTTGCACAGAGAGTGGAAATCAGGCTCAGGGGTGCATCATTAGAGGAACTAAACTGCAGACCAAAGTATGTGATTATTTCAATTTAATTTACAATTGTTAGGCTACTGTGGAAAGCTATATCCAGTTTTGATTATACAGTTGAAGAGAGAAACTAATAAGTTGTATAGAATCCAGGAAAGGGTCACCAAGATGATGAGAGGGTTAGAGGACCTGACGTATGAAGAATGGTGGAAGAAATTTGCTTTGTTCACTGTAGAGAAGAGACAGAATCTAATCAAGAAGAATCTAATTACAGCCTTTTAGTGCTTTTTAGAGAAGGCAGATGTACTCTCTTCACAACGACACACATTGGAAGGATAGGTAACAGACTGAAGTTGTTTCAGGGAAAATTCTGTCTGATATTTTAATGGATTTCATCACCATGAGAACAGGTGAACATTGAAATAGGTTATCCAAAGAAGAGATAAAATCTTCCCCATTGGTAATTTTTGAGACCTAATTTTACAGGGTCCTGGATAACCTCATTTGAGGCCAGGCCTTCAAGAGAAGGTTCGACCAGATTATCTACAGGAGTTCTTTCTAAATTAGGCTTTTTCATCATACCATGCTAACATTATGACTTAGATATGTAATATCCTGTCCAAATAAAATTCTGCTACCTTACCATTTTGATTGATCACATTACCATGAAACCAGTGCCATTTTTGGGACAAAGGGCATTTTTTAGCACTAGCTATTGTCATCCATCATTGGAAATTATGTTAATTTAGAAAATGTGTTCTCAGCAACATAAACCACTTTTATGCTACTATATTTTAATGTCTGACATTGTTGCATTTCATGCTTCTAAACACCACATGCCCAGCACCATGAAACAAGAATGCAGAGAAAGCTAATTACTGACACTTTTAAACAATTTTCCCAAGTTAACACAAAAGCTGCAAAGGGTTTAAAATGTGGTTAAAAAACAGTATAAAACCAGCTCTATCAGGTAGTTGGTTGCTGTAATATCTAATGTTGTTTGGGGAACATTAAGAAGGTCTCTAAACAGCCTGTGACCGTCCATTCATAGATTCATAAACTTCAAAGCAGGTGGCATCAAAGGAAGCTGTTAATCTCATCTCTTTGCAAAAAACTTGGCCCCCTTGAACACAGCTCTACAGTGATAAAATTCTTCTGAACAGTTACATGGATGGAGATAACATGATATGCCTTTACAAATAATCCTGTTTCACGTTTGATTTCTACCAATGCATATCTGAAGGAAATTTGTTTAGTTTAGGAGAAGCAGGGCTATAAAATTACACAGGTGAAATCCATATCTGGTCTTTGAGCAGCTAAGTACTTGTTGCCAAATCAAATAACTGCTAAAACCCACAGTGAAATGTCAATTTTCTCCCTAAGTTTGGACCATTAGTATAGGAAAATACTGAAGCCTAAAACTTGTGACACAGTCACAGTGTAATGTTCTCTTTTCACTCAGCTAGAAACAGGGACAAGAGAGAGAACTTGCCTGTCCTGGAAGAGTTGCAGTGCATTGAAAGAAGTTTCCCTTATTATAAAATGACATTCTTGAAGTCCCAGCTGTAGCAGCAATATCATCCTAATCCCATACATAGTGTCAGAGCAGAAAGTAAATCATGCCACCGTATGCCAGATTCACTTGCATATGATTTCAGAAGATTTGCTTCTTGCAAACTCTATTACTTAGAAAAGTTTCTCCAGACTGAGTGAAAATAAATAAGAATACTGATGTGAATTTGTCACTAAAGATATTCCATCTAGCTCAGCACTGTCTGATCACAACAGAAATGCTAGGAAACTTGAATAACTTCTGGTAATGTTTTGTATGCACACAAATATTACATGAATTTTCCTTTTCCTTCCCAATACACACAGCTTACTTTTGTAACATTTTTCAAAACAGACATGGGACTATAAAAGGTAGTTTGCCAACTATGGAGAGAAAATTCACTGTGCAAGTAGTAGGTACTGGGGAAAATCTGCTCAAGATATCATCAGACCTTTTCATTTTCCTCGGAATCACAAAGGTCTGCTGGAAAATGGGTATCTGGACTCTGATCAAATCCTACAGTACAAAAATTCAGTTTGCTTTATTATAGGCAGGTTACAAGTCCAACTATCAAATCCAGGCCTTTGGAGGTTTGCCTGACAATTTAGTCATGCTCTGGACATACCTGCCTGTTGCAACTGAAATATGTGCTTCAAGAAACAGAACCTTTCAGACAAACCATCTTCAGAAAAAAAACTTCAGAGAAAAACAGCAGAATTTCAATTGCTTTTCAGAGTCGGAGAATATGCTGAGTCGGAAGGGATCCACAACAATCATCTAATCCAACTCCCATCCCTGCACAGGACCATCCCCAAGAGTCACACCATGTACCTGAGAGCATTGATCAAACGCTTCTTGAATTCTGCCAGGCTGACCACTTAGCTGGGGACCCTGTTCCAGTGCTCAACCACCCAATGGGTGAAGAACCTTTTTCTAATACCCAACCTAAACCTCCCCTGACACAGCTTCAGGCCATTCCCTCAGGTCCTGTCACTGGTCACCGCAGAGAAGAGATCAGTGCCTGCCCCTCCTCTTACCCTCACAAGGAAGCTGCAGACTGCAATGAGGTCTCCTCTCAGTCTCATCCAGGCTGAACAGGCCAAATGACCACAGCTGCTTCTCATTTGGCTTCCTCTCAAGGTCCTTCATCATCCTCATGGCCCTGGTCTACAAGCTTAGCATCTTTCTTATACTGCAGTGAGCAAAACTGGATGCAATATTCAAGTTAGAAGACCAAAAATCAAATATTGCCTTTCACTCAGGGGTTAACATATAAAGGGTTTCTCACTTTCCACTTAGACCATTCTTTGAAGTTTCTGCAAGAATTTCTGTAAGAGAAACAGGGAACAGGAAGAAAAAAAAAGCTAAGTGTTGGTAATTTCAGAGGTGATCATTCTAATTTTAAAAGTCTTTAGTTAGGAGCCAATTTACAAAGCTGTTGCAGTGGTACTGCACTAGGAGTTTGTATCAGAAACTGCCCTCTGATATTCCTTCAAGTCCTTCATTCCTGACAGTAAGTCTCCCTCCAATTTCTCCACAGCTTACTTAAAAGACCTGTAGTTATTTGGGTGCTATCAGGGATTTATCAGTTTCACATCAATTCTCACCCAAATCCCACATTTGCCAGCCATGGTGCTGCCAGGAGCCTACATCAGAACTGCAGACAGGTGGCAACAGCAGCATCTGGCCATATCCACATCAGACACATGTTGGTGTGGCCACAGATGTCAAGGTCCTTTTCAGCTGTTGCCAAAAATCAGGTGCAATACTTAAGGAAAAAAGAAAACTAGATTTAAGAAATCCAAGTTAAAAGTATTCAGCCAGACATTCATCTTACTGGATCTAACTTGCTTAACAGAGCATGCAGGCTAGCAGCTTCCTTTTTGATTTCAGGTGAAGATTGTTACAATCTAAACCAAAGACTTTTGTGGCTTTAGAAAAGCACAAGATACAAAGACCATGGGCAGGACAACAAAGACTGACAACCATGCAGTTGTAATTACTTTGTCCAAGTTCTTAAAAGAGAGTCACTTCTAAGTAGCTGCTTGAAGTTGAGCTTATAGGTGTAAAAGTTAGCCATTCTCTGCTCTGATCTGGTACAACTGCTCACATTTCATAAGAGCATAAAATTTAAAGTACATTATCCCAGTTCTCATCTCCATATCTTGGAGAACCAAATGTATTTTTATTTAAAATAAAGCTTCTTTTATTATATTGTGACAATCTGGTTTCTACAGATATTTATAATTGAATTACAAATCATCTGATTTGGTATGCTTAGCTTCTTTTTGTTCTCATTTACCTTTCAGCTGTAATGCTCATGAGACATCTTTTACTTCAATGCTTTGCATTTCATGGACACAGTTATTGTTTAAGGGAAGTCTAAAAAGCACAATAAAGAAATGCATATCTGAAAACTATTTTATTAACAATGTGCTATCATAAGGTGTGATATGGTAAGGTTCATTACAGGGTGGTTTTTTCCTAATTTTATCTTAAAATTAGAAAAAAAATTGCTTCTCATTCATTTTTTAATTATCTGCATATGTACTTCCTAAAGATATCAGTTAAAATTTATCCTTACTGTAAAGCTATTGAGGTCAGTGGAGTTTTACCCAGGATTCATTTGTTCCATTCAAACTTGTTATGTAGAATGTAGTTTGAAGTTGCTATAGTTATATGAGTAGTAGTGTTTTGAATAGAATTACTTATTTTATATGAAAGGCTTTTCCATGTGCTCCAACTAAAGGAAAATAATCAGTCTGTTCTCTTTATTAATAGATCATGTTCCAGGACCTCTTTTGGTTTAAGACATTTTAGTTTAACATATACTGCTTTTATTTAGTATATTTTTGAATGCAAATACACCTTGAGGAAGATTGTTTAGATAGGTTTCCATGATGCTGCCTTAGATAAAATTCATCTTAACTTTTATGACTAAGAATTCAGGATTGACTGCCTCTACTTTCTGTTTCTTTTGGACAGTTATCATATTTTAATTTTGCTGGCTCCTGCAGTGCTGAACACTCTTTTATTGTTTCTCACATAGATAAATGAAACGATAATGAATAGTAAATGGTAACACATTTGCTGCCTGACTTAGTAAAGTCTCATTTTTTTGTCCCCAATGACATAAGATGCTTTTGCACAGAAAGACATGCAGCTTGGCCAGGTTAGTTATGGGGTATGACATGAACTCATTTGTTACTAAATTGAATCTCAGGAGCCAGCTCAGAGAGCTATGGTAACACAATTGTTGCATCACAAATGACATCAAATTCCTTCACAGTACATTAAAACAAATATCACTTAATGTTTTCTTAGGGCAGGCACTGTACTGAGATAGATTTCAGATGCTCAAGAAGGGATGAAGGAGCCAAATTCTACAGGAGGATAAATAAGCATAATGAAGCATTTGTTGAATACCCTCATTTGAGGAATCAGAGACAGAGAATATCTTGGGTTGAAAGGGAATTTAAAGATTATCCAGTTCCAATCCCCTTTCCATGGGCAGGGACACCTTCCACCAGACCAGGTTACTCAGAGCCCCATTCAACTGGTGCTAAACACTTCCATGAATGGATCCACAACTTCTCTGGGCAACCAGTTCCAATGCTTCACCATGCTCACAGTAAAGAGTTTCTTCCTACTAGCTATATCTAAATCTACCTTCTTTCAGTTTGAAGTCATTATCCTTTTTCCTGTCACTGCATGTCTTTGTCAAAAATCTGATTTCTTGTAAGACCCATTGAGGTACTGGAAGGTGCTATAAGGTTACCCCAAAGCCTTCTTTTCTCCAGGCTGAAGAGCCCTAACTCTCTCAGCCTTTCCTCACTGAAGAGGTGCTCCAGCCCTCTGATCATTGTCATGGCTTTCCTTTGGACTTGCTTCAGCAGACCCACCTCCTTCCTGTGCTGAAGGCTCCAGAGCCAGACACAGTATTCAGGTGGGGTAGACACCACCTCAGCCTGCTGCCAGACTTCTCTTGAAGCAGTCCAGGACACTGGTCACTTGCATTGCAAGCACACCTTGCCAGCCCATGCCCAGCCTTTCATCCACCACCTACCCTAAGTTCATCTCCTCAGGTCTGCTATCATATCTGGGATTGCCCCCAACCAGGTGCAGCATCTGACCCTTGGTATTATCAAGCTTGTCCTGGTCCCTCTGGATGGCATTACATTCTTCAGGTGTCTCAACTTCATCACTCAGCTTGGTCTCATGTTCAAATCTACTGAGGGTGCACTCTAATCCCTTTATTTATGTAATTAATAAAGATACTAAATAGCACTTGTTCCAGTATGAGCCCCTGAGGGACATGACTTATCACTGATATCCACTGGAACTCTGAGCCATTGATCATCCTCTTCTGGATGTCCCCATCCCACCAATTCCTTATCCACCAAGCAGCCCATCCACCAAATCCATCTCTTTCCAATTTAGAGGGGAAAGCGTTGTGAGGAACCGTGTCAAAGGCCTTACAGAAGCCCAGATAGATGACACCTGTAGCCATTCCCTTGTCCACTGAGGTAGTCACTCCATCATAGGAGGCCACTGGTTTGTTCAGGCAAGACTTTCCCTGGGTGAAGCTGTGCTGGCTGTCCCAAATCATCTCCTTGTCCTCCATGTGCCCCAGCACAGATTCCAGGAGGATCTGTCCCATTATCTTCCGAGGCACAGAAATGCAGCCAACACACTGATAGTTTCAAGGGTCCTCCTTTCTACTCTTTTTTAGAAATGGGTGCAATATCTTTCCTTTTTCCAATCTCCATGGACTCCACCCAATTGCTGTGGATTTTCAAATATCATGGAAAATGGCTTTCTACTGTATCAGACAATTCTCTCAAGACTCTGGGATGTATCACACCCGGTCCCATAGATTTATGTGTATTCAGGTTCCAAGGTGGCAAGGAAACATTGCAGATTTCAGTCTTGAAGGAGAATCCAGATGTGAGCTACTGGTCTTGCAAGAAAATATGCAAAAATATGTATAAAGATGTAAAAGATGTATCTGTAAAAAGATGGCACATTTGTGAAACTTCATAAAAATGCATCCTCTGGGGTACTTGAATGGAGGCAGCAAAACTTTGGGTCTCTGTTCAAAAGAACTCTAAAAATTGCTGAAAATGACATTGTTCATATACATATACTACCATATACAGGGAAAATAGGCAAGACACTACCTCCTCTTCCACAGTAGAAATATAATTAATTACGATACAATACATAAAAATACATTATAATCGTACAAGATAATTATAATAACTATAATAGGACAATATATATTTATTATATCTCAAAACCAGTGCTGTTTTCATAGACATTTCTTCTATTTTATTTCTCCCTCTGTGCTAGTGACGTGCTTTCTACAAACTGCTGTTCTTTTTTCTTTCCCTAAAACTTTGATATCTTCAATGGAGCAAACCCAAGTCTATGTGAGTTATCTGTTTAGCTCTGAACTTGCTCCACAGCTGTAGCAGCATGTCATCATTTAAGGAAGCCTTTTCTTTGAAGACCTGGTAGTGACCCATTGTGTCTTGTGAGCATGCAATGATGTTCAGGAGGTGCAAAGATGTACAGTTTGTTCCTTTCCTTCTCTCTCCTGACTGGCAGTCAGGCAGCAACTGAGGATGAAAAACTGACATTCAGGGCACAATAAGTTTCCCTACCCCACATACCGTGAGAGGTGGATGAGAAAGACTAAGAAATTACTCTAGACTTGCTTTCACATTTTAGCAAGCACAGACACTGTGGTGTCATTGGCACCTGGGGATGCAGGATGAGTGGCTCTGGCAAAGGGTTGAGTCACAGTAAGAGCAGGAAAGAATTGCAGTTCTTGGAAGAGAAACTTTCTTTCCAGCTTATGCCAAGGCAGTTCAGCTATGTGCCACCCAAAGGCTTGTGACAAAGCCACTTTTACTTGTACAATTAGCTGTGCTGACAGCAAGCTCAGCTGAAAGCCTTGGCTCGTGCTTGATAGGGTTAGCTTAAGTACAGACACAACAAAAATGGAAAAGCTGCCTTGGCTGGGTACACTGATATCCTCAGAATCCTCCAGAAAGCAAGCACTTTCCATTACAGGTAGCCTAAGACCCTCTCTCTTCTCTTATGATACATTATAATCTGGTAGCTGTGTAATTCCTTTACATTGAATCACTTTCAGTTGTTCTTAGAGCCCTTGTTATACTTTTCTTTTCCCCTTTGAAAGTTTGCCTGTTCACAAATTTTGTAAAAATTGTGTTCTTTAAAATAGAATTGAGTGAATATTAAATGCTTATTCCTGGAAAATATGGTTGCTCATTAAATTTGACAGTCATTGCTTATGTGGTAAATGCTGTCAGTGCCAAGAATCCTTTGGCAGTTTCTGCCAGCTACAGGTCCATTATTTTAATTGCCTTTAACCTATAATCAATATTTGCTGCTTTCAATACAGCTAGATGCGTAGCTAAGCGATATGGAGGAGAAATATATAGTCTATTGCACCTTATATTCTGCTTTAATGTGTATGAGATGCAGCAAAGTGCATCATCACAATAATCTTTCCATCATCAAAACTATTCCAGCTTCTTAGGTAATATGTCAAAGAGGAAACCAAGCATCTGTCGCTTACTCAAAAAACTTAATGTGCATTTTTAGATTAAATTATTTTGCATCAATGTAAATTTCTAATAATTAATTGGTAGTTAGTGGAATTTAAGTTATTTGCAAATAATAATGGGATACTGCACACGGGACTGGATTTCTTTGATTAACTGGTGTAAAACTATGCATATCCATAACAGAGGTTCCAGTGGAGTCACTGAAGCCTGAAATGTTTATAAAGGCAGATTTTCTCTGTTCTGGGGATCAACTGTTAGGTGCTGTGTCTGACTACTGGGCAAAATGGAAGACTGGAGAATACTATGTATTTGTGGGAGTCATTCTTAGTGCATCAAAAAACCCCACACCTTCAATTACATAATTTTGCATTTCTGATGTTTTTTAGTTTTCTTTTTCTTTTCTAAATGTTTTTTTTTTTTCTTTTTTAAAAAATTAAAGGAACTACAAATTAATATGGAAAATAAGTCGACAGTTTTGATCCAAAATATACATAGTCTTTGTATGAGTTATATTTGAAAGGTATGATTTGAAATTTTGAATTATTATTACTATTATATTATTATTACTTCTATACAGTTTATGTCTAAATATGACATTTAGATCAGGCCCATTCATCTCCTGAATTGTGATCTACAACCCCCTTTTCAACAACTCTTAGCTCAGTTATTCAGAGCATGGTGCTAATGGTGCTGATAACACCAAAGTTGTGGGTTCAATCCCTGTATGGGCTATTTAAATAAGAGTTGGACTCCATGACCGTTGTGGGTCTCCTCCACCTCAGAATAGCCTGTGGACCTGTGAATCTGTAAGCTCTTGCTACTGAAAGAGCTTAAAAATCTCAACTTCATCACAATTACAACAAGCTATCCAATTAACTTCATTTGGGACAGAATTTCATCCTTAAAGTCCAGACTGTTTCTTCAGAGAAATTGCATAAGCAGTGCACAGTTTAGACTAGTTTCATGCATAGAACACTGTAGAAGCACAGTACATTTCTCAGTGCTCAGCTGCATCGAGTAAAAGAGGCTAGTTAGGTAACTGAATACATAAAACTGTTTAGAGGGCAGAAAGGGAAAAGACAAATCAAAGACACAGAGGCACAGACACGGAAAAGATTGGTTTGCATTCATTTCGTTTCCATTAATAAGGAATTACTGTTACTAGGTTGTCTTCTTAAATTTTTCAAAAGTAAGCATAACCTTTTTTTCATGTTTTGCTCCCCATGTACCCTGTGAGCTTGCAAGCACACGCAGTGCACTGCCTCCTGCTTGCTCTCCAGCCTGGCACAGGTATCTCTGCTCTCAGCTGACACAATATTGCTGTTTGGCCAGCTGGCAGAGCACATTTCTGTGTGGGACCACAGCCCCCCGGGGGACCCTGAGCCCATCTTTAAACTGTAGCCGCACTAGTGAGCCAACTCAATAATTTATGCTTATTAATAATGCATCTCAATGAATCATTACTCCTTTAAATTTTAAAACAATTGGTTTAGCATTTTTAATGTTTATGTGCCATCGATGAATGACTCTCGTATTTATTCCAGCTACAGACATACTGGATTGTAATAACAAAGAATGCTGGATTTTAGTGGAGAAGAACAGGATTCTGAGGAGAGGTCAGACTGGTAATTAGCTAGAAGAAAAAGGGGTGGAATAGAGCTGCACATAATCATTGTAAAAGCTGGAATTTGCAAAATGAAAGGAGATACTTCCTCCTGTTGATACCTCCCCCTTCCCCCATGCCAATATCAATGCAGCTCCTCAAACTATGAAGAGCTAAGATATTTGTAAGACAAAGGAATTAGGTCTGTTATGTTATAACGTTATGCCAAAGGTAATGACAATAATACATCTGGTCAGCAGCTGGCTGAACCACAACACTTCTGAACTCTCCTTACAAGCACCACATGAGTTACAAAGCCATTATATCTACAGGAGCCCACCATAAGACATTATGAGTCATGTATTTTAAACTGTGCAACTCATAAATTAGCCATATGACAGTGCAAAGCTCTTAGCTGCTATACCATAGCTAATACAAACAGCTGCTTCCTCTGAAGTAATAATGTTTTTAAATTCTACTCCTTGGTGACACTTTTGAGATCCAGTAAAAAAATCTTTTGCACAAGCCCAGTGCATGAAAACAAAGGAGCAAGTCGTTTGTAGAGCAGACACTAAAGCTGAAAACATCACATATAAGAAACTCATAGTATGTTAATTGTCCAGCCAGCTACCCTGTAATTAAAGCTTCTGGAAAGTAGGATGTATGTCCCAAAATTATCTCTCAGCAGTTCTGGACAAAGACACACAAACCTAAAAATTCACCCTGTTTGAAATATGTCTGTTTTACCCATCAGGAAAATAAATTCTAATTTTCCAGAAGCATAACTGATCATTATGGATATGAAGGATCATAGACAAATACTGGACTATATGCCAAGGATGGCATGTGCAAATAATTCAGGCAGAATTTAGACTTAATATAAGTGCTTTTAGCAATCAAATTACAGATTTCAAGTTTCTACATGAGCCCAACAGCCTTATATATAATGATTTCTAATAATTTTTTCAAGTCCAGCATTTGATAGCCTCCCTATCACAATTCCTCAATGCAAGCTTGTCCCTCAGTCCCTGTATCAGCAACATCCAACCCAGCATCCAGACAATCTCTAAATCATAAAAAACATCCTTCCCAAAATGCTGTAAGGCCTAGCCCTGGAAGAATGTGACAGCACAAAGCCCAAATGTGACAAAGTAGCTCTTGCATCAAGCCATTTTTCTCCTGCCTTACTCTGTTGAGGAACATGCCTGAGGGAGCAGTCATGACTCCTACATTCTAAAGTATTTTCTCCCTCCTTGAGCCAAGCTTTTAGTTCAGAGTTTATCCATTTCCTTAGATTCTGTAAGGAAAGAAAAAAAAAAAAGTTTTGTTTAACTAGGCAGAGCTCAGTATTTTGTAGTTACCACGCTTTTTTCAGGTTAAACTTCATTTTTTAATTAAAAACCCAAACAAAAAACAAACAAACAAACAAACACCAAACAAACAAACAAACCTGTATAAAAATCTTGCTTAGAATGTTTCAGTTAGCTGACAAAAATTAAGGTCTTACAGTAACTTAACAGTTCATCTTCCTAAAAACTCTGCTCAAATGCTCTTTTACCTTTTTTTACCTTTCAAAAGAGCTCTTTTGCTCTTTCAAAGGCCAAATTGTTTAAGCCTGGTTCAAGCAACTTTTTGTAATTATCTAATTAGATCATTCTGAATGTGTGAGCCTGCCCCTCTGGCCTGTTGCTTTTATAATCCTTTAAAGCACAACCTCTGATTGGGCAGTAGGTCTGTGGGGAGAAAAGGACTCAGGAAAGGCACTTGGCCAGACATCAGGACTTCCAGCTGAGACCCACAGCATCTCTCTGGGAGCCTTATGATAGCAGCTTTCAGAGACACAGAATACATTTGATTGTACACTTCTAGTTGTATGCAAATGTTAAAGTTATTTGAAACAATTGTTTAATATATTTTAATATATAACCGGGGAGATTTTTTATTCTTCCCCAGGAATAATGACAACTGTTTTACTCAATGCACAGATCTCAGTGGAGCAAAGGGTTGTAAGTCAGTTTAGAGTCTGAATAGATATCATAAACCACAGAATTCCAATTCAGGTAATTACTAAATCAAAATAGATCCTGAACTTAGAATTAAATTAAGGTTGCACTATCTAATAAGTATACAGATTATTATATATTTATAATCTTCAAATACATCACCAGTTATATCTCACTGAGAACTGAGAGAACAAAGCAGAAGTGCTTGGTAAGTACCAACAAAAGCTAAAAATTTAATAAAGTATTATTTGCTCCATAAAGAAGAGAGAAGTAGACAAACAGGATTTAGTCTGAATCACAGCAGAGACAATATATTAGATACTTTAGGAACTAAATAGAAAGAAAATCTCCATTAGGCTGGAAAACTTGAGTTCTTTGTGTTATTTAATAATCCAGCACCATTTCAGAAAGCTGAATGCTGAGCCCCAAGCTGGCTGGAGACCACTTATGTATTCTAGATGGACTGAGAATCAGCTTCTGATGTCAGGTTCAGGTCTCTACTAGACATATATCTGCGCCTCTGAAAGTCATTTGCAGACAGAGATCTTTCAGAGGCAGCAAAGAATGGTGCAAACTGTGCCCAGGTGTATTATAATTATATGCATTTGGAAGCACCAAACCTGTAAAACAACAGCATATATTTAATGAAAGGTGAAAAAGGAAACTGAAAAATGGTACAGCATGAGGCTTTAAATGATGTTACACAAATCCTGGTATATAAGAAAGGTAAATTCCTACTGGCTACATGAAAATTGTGCCTCAAGTTCTGTTGCTGGGAGCACAGCATGTCAGGCTGCTCCACGTAAGGAATGAGTACCCTGCAGCATTTCAACTCCTCCAATTACCCTGTACCTTAATCTTATTTACATGCTATCTCACTCTCTAAAAACAAGCTTAGCAGTTCCAGCTTCTATCCAAAGCCAGGTGGACACTTTCTTAACATGGAATAAAAAAATAAAAAAAGTTGTCCGGTGCAATTATTAAATTAGTCACATTATTTCTTTGGAAGCTCTGAAACCACCTTACATGTACCAACCATCCTGCACAATGTGCTGGAGTGGAGCATGATAGCATGTAACACCTCAGACATTTTTCTTTCTTTGAAGGCCAAACATTCTTCATTTCCATTCAAAAATGAACTCTATAAGATTTGCCAAAAGACTCAAGACCCTTCCATAATCCTCTTGGGATATTTTCCATTTCCTCTTAGTGTTTGTCCTGATACATGGGCATCAGTCCTGAATCCACTGGGCTTTGTGTTCCCTAGGTAAAACCAATCTGAGTCAAGCAAGCAGTGTATTTGTATTCTTCAGCCATATTCTGGATGTTATGGTAGTTAAATCAGCTGTTATTGATATTCATGCACTTTAGTTTTTTGTGGCCCTAAAAGAATTTATTTACATTACAACGACTGCTGTAATAACTATCCAGCCTAAAAGACCAAATGTCTTGTGGCTGTTTCATGCATATAAATATCATTTCAGTATGGATTCTCTATAATACGTCCATTATTTGACAGTAAATTACAATGCAGCATCTATATAAAAGATGTTGAATATCCCACAAATTCATTTTTATTACTGTTATAACACTGAATGCTAAATGAATTTAGAAATACAGGACCTTTTAAGTGTCAGCAGATGTCTTTGATCAGTGTTTATCCTTTTTGGTACAATTTAATGAGAGATCATATGTTAATATGCAGCTGGAGAAAACTTTCAGACACAACAAGCCTGAGAAGAGTTTCCAGCTGTCATTGCATATACCAGACCTGTAATTACCAATCACCACAGAATCAATTTTAAAAAGCAAGCCATTTAAGCTAGAGTACATGCAAAGTGACTATGCGCTTAAACTTAACACAATGGGATGAATCTGTTCTTATTTAATTGCCACTGATGTGCTCTTTTCAGTTTGCTACTAATCAAAGTTATTCCCCTCAGCTTGTGCACAATCTTTTCAGCAATGCATTTCAAAAGAATCCCTCTGGGTCCCTAATATATAATTCTTAAAATTCTTTCCTGATCCTCCATATGGACAATAAAATACCCTCTAAGAAAGTTTGCAACAACTTTCCAAAATCTATTAGTCCTTCATTATCTCAATTAAGTAAGTACTCTGATGAGTCTCCCTGAAGGAATGTTTTTGCACTGATTTCTGTGCATGGGAAATTGATTGATTCTGAGTGGTTGCAGATAATTGCATGTGTTATCAAATTGAATCACTGGAATCTAGTGTGATGACAAGATGATTTTTTGCCTTTTATTTTATATACATTTGATATACTTTTTATGTATCCTCAGTATTCTTAGCATGCATACTTGTAATTCCTTAAGTCTGATAACTTAGCATAGTCCCAGTGTTTTGTTAGGCCAGGAGACCAAACATCCTAGAGGCCTCATAATTGGAGGCTGGAAAGCCTTACGCTATCTTTGGAAACCAAGGTCCTCTCTAGAATACATCCTGAAAACTAAAGATTTGGCCCATCCAGGGGGGAATTGCTCAGGATGAGAAGATATCGTGTTATTCATTCAAGCCTCTCACTGGGGCATCTTGATTAGATATGCTGATTTGTAAGGCCTATAAATTGTATACGCTGTCTATCGTGAGGGTGCATTTTGGTGCATTCCACCTTGGCGACGTGATGCACCTCATCAAACACTGAGGTAAAAACCCCTTATCCCTTAATTGTGTCTTGCTCTTAATTTTTAAGACCAGGAAAAGGCATCAAGTGCCTTATTGTATTTGGGAGAAGACTGATGGCATTAACTTTGGATTGTCTTATACCTATCAAACTCTATTAATAGCATACTGGGTTTTATAAGATGTAGTATCAACAACAGTAGTAGTTAATAAGATACAGTAGTATTTTATAAGATGTATTATCAGCTTATCAGTTGCACATACTCAAGTACACTGGAAAAGTTAAATTCTTGCCAATAATTTTAAAAAAGTTTCTCTCTAAAGAACCTCTGAGTCAATTCAGAGAACAAAATATTTTATATACTTAGTCTCTCCTGAAATACATGAAGCCCTCTTGTAAGCCACTATATTTCACTCAAACTCTTCTTTTTCCCCATTTATAGTGTGTACTTTACCTTTGAAGTGAAGACGAGTGTCTGTGATAGTCATGAAGGTCTGTGTTATATTTGAATTATTCTTAGGCACAGTTTCCTGTGAATTGGCATAATCTTTATTCTTTGATGTCTTGGGTCACTTGATAAATAGCGTACTTAGGAAAAGTTACCACCCAAGATCACTGCCTATTTTGTCAAATTTCCTGCTGTATTTCTGAATTCAGCTGATTGTTTCCAAGGATCAGCATGCAATGCATAGCTATTTCTTTATCTATCTGGCCAGTATTAAAGCAATTCACACAGTAATGAGCCACCCTTTGTATCATTTTTTGGGGCAAGTGTCCTTTGTCAAAATGGCTCTTTTGTTGCTTTGTCCTGGTTGATGGCAAAGAACTTTGACAGAAGGATTTCTTTAAGACTAACCTGAGTAAAGCAGATTTCTTTCACTTTTGGGAGTACAATTTGTATGATTTGTTGCCTCCATTTACCATCTTTGAAGCCTTTTATTACCAAGTGGGCTGGTTTTATGAAGAAGGAAAGGGTTTCGGATAGTTCATAATGTTCTCCAAATACTCTCAGACCTTTGTTAGAAGCAAAATCACGACATGAGAGCTGAGTCTGTGAGAAAAAAAAATCTTCTACTAACTTGAAAATCTAGACAGGTGGCCGAATCCCACATGACACATTAATTATTTTCTGCAAAGATCTGTTCTGAGTAAAGAACAGACCTTACAAGTGAAGGGAGACATGCATCTGAACATTAATCTTAAGTAAAACAAACACAAAGGAGGAAGGGAGGAAGGGAGGAAGGGAGGAAGGGAGGAAGGGAGGGAGGG
>JAOTQP010001286.1:125145750-125156368 GCA_026413545.1 Cichladusa arquata
GGAAGGAAGGAAGGAAGGAAGGAAGGAAGGAAGGAAGGAAGGAAGGAAGGAAGGAAGGAAGGAAGGAAGGAAGGGTGTGAGTGCTATTCAGGAGCTCTGATACCAACTTATAGCAAGTAGCAGCTTTTTGAAAGGTAAAGTACAAGAATTCATTGGCATGTACCAATGACAAAGAGGAAAATACTGAAACCCTTCCCCAGTAGAGAAAAATGTGCAGCCTGAGTACTACAAATTTAATCCATTCCTATACTAGCTTGAAAGGCATGGTAATGTTCTTGGATATTGAACACCAAACAAGATTTTTCTGGTATTGAAAGTGATAACAGAAAGATATACCTATATATCAAGTGTCACTGGAACTGATAGTCAAAGGAACTGGGAGTATACATACACAATTATTTTAGATGACTGATTTTCAACCCTGAGGTAGATGGACTGCTTCTAGACAGTCAATGAAAGGTCACACTACCTTTTTGAGGCAGTTTTGCTATACTAGGGTTCATTGTTTTTAATGGAAAATATTTAAAGTTCTAGAAATAATTTTTTTTTTAAAGCGCTAGAAATAGGTGCTTTAAATTTTTGCTCTCTCTAGGAACATAAAAATGAAATATCTGGGGGAGCTCAAGAAAAAAAAATTAAAGATCAAATTAAAGAAGAAAAAAGTTGGAGTGCAAAATCAGCAAGCTAAATTTTAGAAATAAGTCTGAAGAGTGTGAAAAAGAGACTTAGAGCATCATTGCCAGGTAGAAAAAGGAGAACAAATGTCACAGGTAAGGCTGAAGATGAGTTTCTTTTCTTCAGTCTTCACTAGGAAGATTAATAGTGACCATAATTTTAAAAATTAATTTTAATGAAGAGGTAGACATTCAAGCCAGAAGAAGAGGAGGACAAATTAAATAACATTCAAATAAGTTCAATGTGTTCAAGTTAGCAAGGCTTGACAAAATCCATCTGAGAACTAGCCAAAGCAATTTCTGAACCATAGTCAATTATATTTGAAAATTCATGGAAGACCAGTAAGGTCTCAGATGAGCATAATAAATGTAGAATCCATCCTTTAGAAGGGACAATGAGAACTCTGAGAGTTATAGGTGAGTCAATATAACTTTTGTCCACAGAAATCTTTTTAAAAAATTATTTGCAATCAGACATCTAGAAGACAGCATGGCAATATGAAAAGCTAGCATGGTTGTGCCACAACAGACTAATCTAAATTCCTTCCCTAACAGAGAAAATGGGTTAACATGTAGAGAGAATCATGGCTTAGCACAGCTAATGATTTAGCATGGCTTTTGGTACACAACATTTCCCTGTAATATTTTCCTAATCGAGAAGAGAATTTTTGGGTTAGGTGTTATTCCATTAATGGCAACACAGCTGGCTGAAAGATTAGTGTTTAAAGTGTGATTGGTATTTCGTTATCATATTACGGGCATGTCAAAGAAGAATTCTCCAGGAATTTATCCGGAACTCAACTACTGCCAGGAGCCAAGGCCACAATTTTCAGTAACAGAGGAGGAACTGGGCAATACACTTGCAAAATATGCAACTGTTGTAGAATCTTTGAAGACTGCAAAGATGTTCTAAGAATACCAGAGGACGTCAACACACTAGAATCTGATAGTGACCAAATTTTTATGGAGGTAAATGCCTGCATGGAAGAGGAACAGAATGGACAGTGCATCCACCTATTCAAGCAGTAGTGCTGCAGGACATGATCTGAAGTGTTCTTGTGTTCTTATAGTTCTGTCAGACAAAAAAAAAAAAATAAATAAATAAATAAAAAGACAGCATTATTCAAGGATGCAATAAAATACAAGAATCACTTATTCTGTACTAGGAGTATTTCAGATAGAATTTTAAGTTTAGCTTTCATTACCTCGATCTATAACAAAAATAATGAAATAAAGGAGAACCTGGAAAAGAGAGAGAATGCTAAGACACTTTGTAAATGTGGCATGCTAGGAAGCTGTTGAGAGGATTGAGTGTATTTCATCTAGACAAAAAGATCCATCAGTTCTACATAAATCATGAAAATTTGTTACTAACAAGAGAGTAATCAATCTCTATCCGTAAAAGATGAACAATAAGAAAACTGCTCAAAAAAGTAACAGCAACCAAGAGTGAAGTTGTACTTCATAAAAGTTTTTCAAAAAGTAACTCTGGAAGTGGCTATCTAGGTATATTGGGCAACATCTACATGAACTCTTATTCTTTGTGACTTAAAATCAGTAAACATCTGGAAGAATTGGATTCCCAGCTCTCCAGGACTAGTACAAGCAGAATCAAGTGTGATTTCATCCATTCAGTCAGAAAAAAAGGAGTCTGGGCTTAGGGGGTCCTTTGTGAATTGCCTCATGAAAGGCGTTTAAAAAGCACACAAGTAGGTTTTGGATCTTCTTTGATGTAAATATTCTCCACTGGGGTTCTTAGAAAGTGAAATAGTGTCGACAATTAAACAATCTCCTGTCTCAAAAGACCTAAGTGGTTTCGAAATTATTGAGTATGATCTTTCTTGGCTGTTATAAATAGACAAAAATCCATTACAGCTGGTTTTCCTTCCATTTATTTTCCCTCATTAGATGAGTTTCACTGTAAATGGTTCATAATTCATCAAAGGTGAATTTTTGTCTGCTGCAAATGTGTGTGAGACAAAAAGAAAATTATAGTTTATATAGTTCACTCCCAATCAATGTAATCAGGATAACCTTCAAAAGAAGGAAAATTGTCACAATTCTAGTCTGAGAAGCAATTTTGCTCAAACTGTTTACAATACCAAATGCCAGTTTCTGATGGGCAGTTAGTTATTGATGCCAGGACTTCATTTTTCCTGGGAATCCTTTTGAGTGTTTTGCATCAGATGCTGAAAGCACACAATTTTAAATACAGCAATGTGCATGCTAGTAGTTTCTTTAACCTACATTGTGCTGTGAATTGGCCATTACAGCTGCTGAACCTTTCCAGTGGAGTCACAACAAGAGAACTGTGAAGAAATTCTAAGTATATACTAGAGTGGAAGGGAAGCAGTGACTGACTGAGAGTGGTGCTGATAGAGAAGCCATGATGTATATTAAATATATGAACAAGTGTATATTTATGTCTCTTTTGAATTTTACAAGAAGCACTAGCTTGGAACAGTTGCAGTTATGAAGATTTTTCTTAGTCTAAAAAGTAACTGGTCAGTTCACGCAGCTGAAAAAAATTGTAAAATGGAGAGGAGAAAAGATTTTGGAAATAAATGTTCGCACCTTTAGAGGAATTCAAGAGCAAGGGATTAAAAAACCAGAAATTATCTAGGGAGCAGAGTTAAAAGTTGTTTTGCTCAGTTTATACTGGCACAAACTGTAAAGCTATGAAATAATAAGTACTTCTATTTATTAATTCTGAGTTAGATTTCATATTATACCAAGTACTGTAGGAAAAGCAGTTCCTAAAAGCCTGCATAGAATCTGCCAATTTTCCTTCCGTTCCCCCTCCTGAAAAAGGGCAGTGAAATCTCACTGCTTGAAGTCTTTCCCAAGACCCCAGGAAATCACTGAGACAGTTACCCGATACTTATGTCCGTCTCCAGTTACAATGAGTTGCCTCATAAGAGGCAGTGGATTTCTGAATGGAGTTTGCAGTAGCTATCCTTCCTCCAGCAGAATATGCCTTAGGAAGCCTGTTTAGCTGGAGAATAGTTATTTCCTGCTAATGATAATTGCACATGCTCCTGTTCTGACAAAGCAAGATCACCCACTTCTGACGAGTAAACTTAAATGTCAGAGTGCAATTTCCTATGTTAAGCTCCTGCCTGAGCACAATACTTAATACCCCAAACCTGATGAAGAAACAAGGAGGATCTGTGCAAACTGCCAGCAGAGCTCTGCAGCTGTTCTTGTCTGGTTATTCTACTTTGGCATCAACCCATGGTTTCAAATTTTTAACCACCCATCGTGGGCAGTCCACTGTGCACATCAGGCTGCTCTTGAGAGGCCAGTCTGAGCAGAACATGACCAACCTACAGCTCACATGGTTCCCAAAATCTATGCAAGTCAGGCTGTGCCTGATTTATTCTGGATGCCACTCATTCAAGACATTCTGTAATAGCTTTTCCAGCAGAAATACAGTACATCCCTAGTGAATCCCAAGTGCTTATCTCACAATACCTGGGCACACCGCTCAGTTATCTGATCAGCAAACCCCAAGTACAGTAGTTAATTCTGAAAAAAAGAGATAAAAAAACAAAAGAGGGGTTCGTTCCATCTTCTTAACTCCATGGTAAGATAGCACATTTGAATGATAGTTTTAATTAAATTACATGAGTTTAATAAGACTGGGCAGTTTTAGGGAAGAAAAAGCATTCTACAAGGCTTTTAAAATGCTTTCATTCCTTTTTTTTTTTTCCTGAAGAATGTCTTTAGCTATGCTACATCCCAAAGTAATCTAGTTTCTAAAGCTGTCAATCTGATAAGATTTTTTTTTTGTCACTGATAATATAACATTTGATGAAAGGAGGTTGAAATCAAATTATTAATGTAAATGAAGTACAATTTGATTTTTTAAATTTAAAAATTAAAATCTGGCAGCAGTTATGTAGCATGTATCTCTGGACACTGTTTTACCTATACTACTATTAATATGCTTTCATGCAAATAGTTGTCTTTTACAAAGGTTTTATTACAAACTTAAAAGAAAAAAATAAAGAACCAACTACAGGGAAAAAAAACCCTTTGCTAAAGTTTTGATTCCAAAAAACAAACAAGTAGGAAATGTTGGTTTGTTTAGGTTTTTTTTTTTTTCACATGGGTTATAACTGTTGAGAAGAAAATCAACAAATCTGACAAAAGCCATGAAGATGATTAAGGGCCTAGAACATTTTTCATAGGAGGAAAGGCTGGGAGATCTGGCACTGTTCAGGATGAAGAGAAGGATTTGGGGGTTCTTATCAATGTATACACATAACTGATTGCAAGGAATGAAGAGAGAGCCAGTGGTGTCCAGGGACAAGACAAAAGACAATAACAACATTTTAGAAAACATGAAAGTCCATCTGAACACAAGGAAAAAAGTCATTGTGAGAGTGTAAAATATTTACAGTAAAAATTAACTGGTTGCCCAGAGAGCTTGTGGAATCTCCATTCGTGGGGATATTAAAATCCAACTGGATATGGCCCTGAGCAGCCTGCTTTAGGTGGCCCTGCTTGAGCCAAGCAAGATCTCAAGACATTTCTTCCTATCTAAAGAGTTCTGTGATTCAAGCACAAGCCATAAAACTGCAGGAAAAGGGATTCATGGTCTTCCCTGAGAAGACTGGATAACTGCTGCAGAAGACATCCTACTGACGTACTAGAGAGTGGCAAGGAAATGATTAAACAGAAATATCTGAGTCAAGAATAAGAAGTAATTGCTTTAAAGTTCTTGAGGAATATGACAGTTCTGGCAGTATGGGAATTCCCAAAGATAGGAGCAAAATTTTTTACTGATAAAAATTAACACTGTTTCAGTCAGGTACAAAAATGTAATTTAGAATCAAGGAATCGTTAATGTTAGAAAAGACCTCCAAGATCATCAAGTACAATTGTTGGTAGAATACCACCATGCTCACTAAACTGTATGACAAATTGCCACATCTACTCATTTTTTGAACATTTCCGTGGATGATGACTGTTATCACTTCCCTGGGAAGGCTGTTCCAATGCTTAACCACTCTTTCAGTGGAAAGAAATTTTTCCCTGATATCCAACTTGAACCTCCCCGGTGTGACTTGAGGCCATTTTTCCTTGTTCTATTGCTAGTTGCCTGTGAGAAGATTACACTTAGATTTCATCACCTGTAGATCTGACCTGAAAGAGTTCATCTGATGTTAAGAAATGAAAAATTATTAATATTTCATTAACTCAAATTTTGAAGGGTTGTCATCTGAGTGCAGAAACCTTCTTACTTTTAAGTCAATGAGCAGTGAAATATTTCAGGTCTACTTGCAGGCAGAAACAGTAGAACTGATACGTACAATATTCACTAATACTTAATATTGTGATGTCTTCTGCATAAAACTGATGAATTTGCAGTTTGTATGTTATTGGTTAGCTTCATAGATCATCCAATTAAGAGAGAGAAAATACTGCATTGTGCAGCCATGCGCTACCGGAGCTAAAGACAAATCACTAACAATCTAAACAGGAAGAATTATATTAATGAGAAAGACTGCAGTAGTTTTAATACAAAAATTGATTCAAGTTTAGTAAACTTTTTATAGATGCTATACATGCTGGCCGAAAGGACTGACTCTGACCTTATTCATAACACAGATATAAATATAAAATCAGAAGAATGGAGGTACCAATGTAGAGGAAATTTTTGCTGAAGCACAAATGAATGTATTTAAAGAACCAGAGATCAGTACATTTTCTTGATAAATTCAAGGTTTTATGGATTTCAAACTTAAAATATTCCACTCCACTGATCATCTTGTACTGAAAATTTACTCTTTTTTTTTTTTTTCTAATAGGCTAGCAAAGTTCATCACACTGAAGTCATGGAAAGAGTATGGAAAAGGAATGAAGAAATTTGACACAGAAAATCCTGGCAGGGACAAAAAGAAGACAATTAAATTTGCAATATCAGACCAACCAGGATGCTCATCTGAAAACGCAGAGAACCTAAAGTAAATAAAGGAAATAGAGAGGGGGTATGTTGGGAACATATGCTGGCTCTACAGATAAGCTTTTTTTTTTCTCCTGGTAGTTTGCACAGCCTGTTTGCCCTTCCTCTCACTGTAATAGAATTATATATTTGGGAATAGCTTTAAAGTCAAGGGCAATAATGGGGCTTCAGAGGCACGGAGAAACTGTCTGGTAAAGAGCTTAGTATGTGCTACAATGATTCTCTCCATTAGACTTATTTAATCATGAGAACTGATGTTATCTCCATAAAGGTAAGCAAATTCAGTCTTACAGCAGAAACATTAACCAGAAAACAGTGTCCATTTTAATCACTCAGGTTTCTTCCCCATGCTTCTTCCTGTCCAATCGCCTATGTGGAAAAGCAACATTTTGTAAAATGGCTACATGTTGTATTTTAGCTACAAGTGCCCGATTTTATGGACTTTTGGCCTGGAGCTGTGGGCTTTGTTTGTAATTTTGGATGTATTGTAGCAAAATAGAATGATGTTTGCCAACAGAAACATGACACTTGTCAGAGGAGCTAGTTGTAAGTAGGATAAATGGAAGCTGGCCTAATACCAGTAAGGGATGTGTAGGATATATACTGAGGAACTTTATTTTGTTTCTAAAGCATCCAACTTGAACGATTGCCAAAAACCTGAAATTTTTATTTCATAGTAGTTATCATCAGGATAATAGTGCTCAGCTGTGCATCCAGTCTGACAACAGTATGAAGATGTTTTCCAAAACACAAAAATTTGCAGATAGTGTTGCAACAAGGCATCTATTCAGAAGGAATGATGGGACTGCCTCCATGGTCTCAAATTGCAGCCTATTCCACAATGTTTCCTATAACCCAGAATGATAAAAAGCAGCTGAATTCCCACTCCCTAGCAACAGAGCATTGACCCCAGATACCTGCTGAGAACATGGTGCCTTGATTGTGAATTAAAATCAATCAGAAAAAAACCCTGCAACTTTGAGCAATGTGTTTCAGAAAATAAGCTGCATAAATCCCATTACAGCAAACACTGCTGAAATATAAAATATTAAAGAAAAAAATCTTTGTTTAATATTTCCTTGTATGTTCACGAATGGCATACAAGACAGTCTTCTGGGGCAGATGAAGCAGATACAGTTGCCTCAAGGTTTGGAGGGTGAGGTAACCTAAACCATAAAGCTCAGAAGCAAATATTCTCTTTCAGCTTACATTTATTTAATTTCTGCCAGACACTACAGTTGTCATGGCTGAGGTGGGATTTAAATGAGAAGATGGTAGTTCTAAACATTTTCATCAAAAGTGTTGTATCCATTTGGATAGATTTTGAAGTGCAAGATGCTAATTTTAATGTTTAAAGTTATAACTTGTTTCAGATGCAGTGACATGGAGAACAGTCACCTTGTTATACTGTTCAGCATTGACAATAAAGATCAGTGCAATATCTAAATCCCTGTTGAAGAAAGGGAGCTACTGGCAGATTTTTCCATCTTGTATCCATTAGCTGCCATGCCCATTCTATTTACTATAATGATAAATTATTATTATAAAGTTTATTGGAGGTAGAATGCACCCACAATATTCTAAGTGTCTATAAACTGAGGGGGAAAAGTCTTATCTGTCCTGAAAAGCTTATTGGGGTTGTTGTTTCTGACAGGAAAGATTCATATTGGCAAGGTAATAAAGTGGTGGTTTCCCTTGTTTTAGGGAAGCAGCTTCTTTATGAGCCTGCAACAAGCATTTACATATAGAGAAACTCAGACCTGGGAGCAGAGCTCAAGAAAATTATTCTCTGGAAGAGAGATGGAGGTGGTAAGAAAATGAATATGCTAGAATATAAAAAGGCTTCTGGTTTAATATGCAGAGGTTTCCCATAGTAGAAATAAGCTAAAAAAGTTTCTCTCATTTAGCTAGTCTACTTTGCCAACAAGTACATTGTTAGAAAGCAAGTACACAGAAATCAGCATCATGTCCCTTCCCGTCCCTGTTCCTTTAGGTATCAGGAATGTCAGAAAAAACAGACCATCTGCTGAGACTACTGTTTCCCTGGTCCTTGGATGGAGCTCACATATGTGAATATCTGTATTGTTCCCCTCCCTCAAATCCTTCCATTGCAGAAATTCGATTGCCTGGGGCAACCCTAATTGTAAAGTTTGCTATTTTAAGTCTTACATAATTTGGAAGCTTTTCCTGAATCTTGTCAGCTCTCTCTTTTTGAGTATTTACATACAGACATAATAAATGTTATAGATAGCTGGGACTGGATCTAAAACTATATGCCCTGTAGCTGGAATCCACAGCATGCTACAGAAAGTCACATGTGGTGCAAGAAAACACACCTCATTTCTCTTCATACATTTTCTTCTCTAAAATATAATCAAAAATTAAAAATATATTGTTTTAATTCTACTGTCAGATCATTCACAGAAAATGTCAGTTTTCATATCAACTTACTTAGTCGATACATCCAACATTTAAAAAAAATTCAGCTCAGTTTGTTTGGAACACAGTGCTAATAACATCAAGATTGTGGGTTAAATCCTTGTATAGGTCATTTATTTAAGAGTTGGACTCAGTGTTCCTTTTGAGTCCTTTCCAAATCAGAGTATTCTGTGAATCTGTGAATTTTATCTAACTTACATAGGAGAAAATTTTCTTACAGTGGAGGCACAATTTCAGCATAATGAATGACTTGCAGAAGTACAATCAGTCATACCCTAAAGTCTAGAAAGTGTTTCTCTTTAGAAATTTTACCTGCTGTCTTCAAAATACCTAGAATGAGGTAAATTCAAAAAATATTTAAGAAATAAAATATATTTTCTTTAAAGACGCAGAATCAAGAATAAAAAGTGCATTTCTTTATCCTACAGCGTGCATCTTTGTTCTGTTGCTACTTATGAAATCTACAGACTTCAGTTTTTCATTTACTCTTTTTGCTGTGCTGTCAACTAACATGAAGAAAATTATTCTTTTTTGCCATTTTCCACATGAAGACAGAAATTATTTGAATCACAAAAAAAATTCATTATTATCTTTTTAAAAATATTTCAGCATGAGTTTTTGCCTTCAAATGTTCATTTTGAACATCATCCATGTCCAGCACAATAATTCTAGACACACATGCAAATGCAGTGGAATGTTTAAGGATAAGAAACTGAAGTCTATACTCTTTATAGGGTAAGAAAATGCAGTTTGATTGGTCAAGAATCTAAGCAGATCATGAAAGTGATGTGAATAATTAGATCTATAACTACATCCTACTGTAGCATTTTCCTCACAAGTACTTTGTACTTCAGAGATAAAGCAGCCTGGACTAAAAATTCTTCACAGTTCCAGTACCAAGCTAGAAGCTGTTGTGTTTATAGTTCAGAGGCATGCTATTTCACTCTCATCTTACTATATATTTCCTAGGTTTTCCTTTTATTCCAGTTTTAAACGCCTTATCTGAAACACTGATCTTAGAAAATTAGGATTTTAGTTACCTTGCTGAAAACAATTAAAAGTTAGGAGGGAGTAGTTATCTGAAACTTAAATAATTGATCGTCTGTCATTTCATGTTTGCTCAGCTGCGCTTACAATGGGAAAAGACGAAACTAGTGAGCAGAACCAAAGGAACACAGACAATGCAACCAGAAGCCCATTCTTTGGCAAATTGGACTATCCCCAGAAATCATTTGTATTGCCAGTGATAGAAAAGGTCAAGAATTTAGGGTGAGGAAGACTCGCCTTTCTTCCTCCTTTTAAGACCCCTCCCCACAAAAATGACCCCAGACTTAATTCAAGAAGCCAACCACACATGCTTAATAGCTACTCAAGCTAATTACCATAGGAAGCGGGAGATGGGAGAGGCTGTTATTATGAATATGTATTTGTTTGAACCCTTTGCTAATAAATAGACTCTGTGATCACCTGTGATTTTGCAGTGTGTATTAGAGGATTACCTCACGCTGCTGCCCAGCGCTGAATAAACATACAC